>OX451738.1:196717046-197422497 GCA_948472305.1 Vicia faba | reverse complement strand
TTTTTTTACATTTCAAACTCATTTTGCATCATATCAAAAGTCCTAACAAAAATATTTTCCAATAGCACCAAATATGATATCATCAATATAATATTGCACACGTAAAATAATATGCTCATATTTTAATAGACAGTGTTATACCAACCTTTCCTTTTTGAAAATTATTTTCAAGTAGAAAATTGCTTAAATGGTCATACCAAACGCGAAAGTCTTGTTTCAGATAGTCATATCAAGCGTGAGGGGCTTGTTTAAGTAGAAAGTTGCTCGAACAGTCACACCTCTCTCTTTTTTTTCCGATCAACATAAAATTTGATGCTTATGATTTTTTTAATTATTGTCATTATCAAAACCAAATGTACATGTTCAATACATAGAACCACATGTTTTTCATGATTTTTTGGTTGATATCGCAAACCATCCTTATTGTACGTACATCTTTGATTTCTAAGTCGATGTCCAAATTTTCTCTTACATTTGTAATTTTAACAAGGGTATTATGAAAATCATCAATATTATTTTCTTAATACTTTGCATTTGTCACACTTGACACTTTTTTCATTGTTGTTTCCAAAAGAATTGAAAAGAGGAACATCACTTAAAAAAATTTGTTTCTATTCAAGAAATTTTATTTTCTTGTTTAAAGTTTTATTTTTTTGACTCATGAGTGGAAATATTTTTCTTAGAGATAGAGACAAATTTTCTAACCTTAGTTGAATAGCCACTTAGTCCTTTATAAACATGAAGTAATTCATCATACAAAAATTATTTCAAAATACTTATCTCATCTTCTTTAAAGTTTTTCATAAGACATAGATTAGCTTCTACATTTTGGAATTTGTCGGATGAGTCCATCTTATTGTCATCCCATACAATATAAGCTCTTGTATCTTAAACTCCTCCAAGAAAATAGGTATTCAATCATTAGTTTTCTAAAATGTCTCCATGTTTACAAACTAATCAAATCTTCAAAAACCAACAAAGAATATTCAGTTTTGTCAATCTTGGACGCCACATAAGCTAACTAAATATTCCCTGAATATTCCCTGAATATTCAGTAGCTAAAAATTAGCTGATCCACAATTGTCAGTTTGCAGCTGACGCGATGTCCTATCTCCTTGTTTGGACATCTTACTCGATATGTTAAAGACATAATGTTGGAACATCTTGTTCAATATGTTGCTGCTAAAATGGTTTTACTAAAATGTAAGCCAATCATAATTTCAGAGAACTAATAATATGTACACCAACCTCCTAGTTTTGAAAATCATAAAAACCCATATTTTGTTTTCAAACTCAAGAAATCATTGTATGGTCTGAAACAAGATCCCAGAGCTTGGTATGAAAGATTGAGCAATTTTCTTTTAGAAAATCATTTCACTAGAGGAAAGGTTGATACCACCTTATTTTATAAGTCCTTCAAAAATGACATTCTGATAGTTTAAATATATATATTGATGATATTATATTTGGTTTTGCTAATGCCACTTTGTGCAAAGAATTTTCTAAGTCTATTCAGGCTGAGTTCGAGATGAGCTTAATAGGAGAACTCAAGTTCTTTCTAGGAATCCAAATCAGTTAAGCACCATAAGATACTTTCATTCATCAGAGCAATTACACTAAAGAACTTCTGAAGATGTTTAACTTGTCTGAGTGTAAGACATCAAAGACTCCTACGCATGTTACTTGCATTCTGGAGAAGGACGAGGTAAGTAGTAAGGTGATTAGAAGTTGTACAGAGGTATGATAGGTTTTTTATTATATTTGACTTCTTGTAGACCTGATATTTCATTCAGTGTCTGCTTGTGCACTCGCTTCCAATCAGATCCTAGAGAATCTCACTTAACTATTGTTAAGAGGATTTTTAGGTATCTGAAAGGTACTACTAACTTTGATTTGTGTTATAGAATGTCAAGTGATTACAAATTAGTAGGTTATTCTGATGTTGATTAAGTTGGAGACAGACTAGAGAGAGAAAACACTTCTGGAAGCTGCCAGTTTCTGGGAGATAACTTGATCTCATGATCCAGCAAGAGGCAATCAACAATAGTGCTCTCAACCGCAAAAGCTGAATATATTTTTGCTTCTGGATGCAGCACCCAGATCCTTTAGATGAAAAGTCAGATAAAAGACTATCACATATATGATAGTAAAATTCCTATCACATGTGACAATACTTCTGCTATTTCTTTGTCAAAGAATCCCATTTTACATTCTAGGGCTAAACATATTGAGATTAAACATCATTTTATAAGAGACTGTGTTCAGAAGGGAGTTTTATCTTTAAAGTTCACTGATACAGACCATCAACAAGTTGATATCTTTACAAAATCCCTTGCTGAAGATAAACTTATTTTCATTATGAAGAATTTGAAAATGGTTTTATGTCTAAAATGAAAATGTGAAATTTCAGAATTATTTCTTCCAGAATGGAAAAATAAGACTTTGAGGTTTGATTGTTGTTTGCTTCGCTTCTAGGATGTGGCGCTTCTGATGAGTGAAGTTATCATGTATCAGAAGTGTCCAAGGTCAGAATCTTCTCTTTTAGAATGCTTTTGTCCTTTGGAAATTGAAGAGTTTACTTCATTAATGAGCTGTCAGAATAGTGAAAGGTTAGTGATGCAAATCAAGACAACTATCTTTTTTGAAGCACGCCTAGCACTTGATGTAACACATTGGGAGAAGAAATCTTATTTGGATTAGGTAAGAAATATTTACGCTTTACTATTATACTCTTTTTTGTCCCTAAGATCCTTTATTATTTTGCATCTTTGTAAAATATCAAGATCACAATCATGGGTTGCCTCTTAACCTTTCCCTCTCCTCTTTCGACTTGCCTTTTTGGGATCACCAAGCACCCTATTGTGAATCTTGTACATTTTTTTATGCATGCTTTATGTTCTACTAACCAAAATACAAAAATATGTCTTGCCTTTCTTTTGCTTATTTTGCAAGGACAAATGTGAACCAAGTGGATCAAACAAGTTCCCTCAGCAAGGGTTTCATCTTATCAAAGTCCAAGTATGGTCAATGTTGATTCTCAAGGGCTTGTGCATTAGAGATTGACCTATAACCTTAGGTCATATTATCTTAGGTAATATTGTATACTTTCTTGATATTTGAGATATTTTTGGGTCTTTAAGGTTTAAATTTGCAAGTATGTTTTTTTGGTTGTTCCATATTCAATGTCATGTCATAAACACATTCTTTTTCTTCTAGCATGAAGCGGAATGAAATTGGATGCCCGACTAACTTTTAACACATGTCATGGTTATGTAATCCACATATCACATCAAATCTCCATTTGTTATTTGCCAACACATAACCACGCAACTTAAAATGACACTCATATTTTCTTGAACCGATGTCATATCGTTTGAATTTTCAGAGAGAAGTTTTATATTTCCCACTTATTTCACATCTCATTGTCATAAATGCAACTCTTCTATCCGAGCCATTATCGGATCTTCTGATCATAACACTAAACCCTAATTTGGATGCATCCATACGAATCCATTGAAGCATGTGATCACGAAATTCAAACTCTTGTCCATTTATAAACTGGTTGCTAACATCTACCTCTTTCACAATAACATGTTTAGCATCCGGAGACATAATAGGTTTGGGAAAAATATAGAGATGCACCATATATAATGAAAATAATAACATAAAATGTTCAAAAACAAATGAAATTGAAAATAGAATGCTGGAAAATGAAAATAAACAAACTCCAAAAATGCATTTTCGAAGGTATTCATACAGAAACCGAAAATACATTTTCGGATTCAACGTAAGTTTTTTCAACTAGAAAACAAGATTAATGTGAGCAATGGGACTTGCAATAAACCATATTTACTTGGAATTCCAGCTTATTTTTCTCCTTTTGTTTTTATGAACAAAAAGAATTAATGTTTGAAGTGAAAATCTTGATAGAGAATGGAAGAATTTTTTGATAGAGTTTTGAGCAAAAATGGGTATGGGGTCTCATCACGCAGATGACAATTTTATTAAAATTGTGTTTAATAATTTTGAAAATGAATCTTTAAATATAAATGAAATGCAAAAGTGGCATGTTTTCAAATTCCCGTTTCAAAACTACAGAAATGTGTTTTCAGAAAATCTACTGGGATGCTTAATAATCAATAAATTAATAGGATTATGCCCAAAGATGCATATCCGAAAGTAAAGTATTTAAGATGGAATAATCCCAAACAATGAATTGAGTTTACCCTTTTGCATTGCTCCATATGAACTATTTTCTTCGTCCTCAAAAATTCATATTTTAGTCTTTTTCTTTTTTGCTTATGTTAGCTGGCAATTTCGAATAAAGAATAATTGGATATCAAAACAATATTTCGAATAAGCATATAAGGAGGTTGATATCAATGATGAATATTGGTGGGAAATATAGAACCATTGTTCTAAAAGACTCTTCGATTTCTAGTGATAGATGATGGATTTCGATTTGGGATTTTTAGTGTTTAAAATATAAAGAGTTCCTTTGTGAAAATGTGCCAGAATTGGAAGAGGTCCAGGCAAATGGTTTAATTCGAATCGAAGAAAACTAGCAAAATACTTCACTGGCACAGGGTTCGAATTTCAAATAAGAGCGCCATTCTTAGAAGACGCATGGAAGTCAGTAAACGTAAGGAGCCTGCATGCTTCGAATGTGGCATGATTTTAGAGTAGGTCGGTTGGGGTCAGGATACTATAAATAGGTGTTTTTATGTTAGAATTGAAGGTGTTCATTTCGTGTACTAAAAAATCTCAAACACTCAAATTACCGTGACTTAAGGGAAACGAGTTAGAAGACAAAATGTACGTATTGAACATCATGATTCTTTATAATTTCAATAAAAGTCTTTTTATATTTCTTTCACTTTTATAGTACTTTTGCTCTTAAATCTTTCGATTTCCTTTTATTTCCTTGTTTTACTTGCTTTCAAACACATTTATCTCTTTAGAAACTTCACTTTTACTTTATCCTTTTGTTCAAACACTTCATATTTCCAGAAACTGTTATATTCTCATAAACTCCTTATCTTTACATTCAAGTATTAAATCTTAAGTCTAATTCGAAGCCTTTCCTTTGTACATTCAGTCAGTTTATTTCTATAGACAATCTTAGAGATATTTCTTAAGAATCTCACATTCGACATTAACATACAATATAAATTTATCAAGATAATGGGTATGAATATAGAAATGAGTTATGACACATGTGTCCTAGGATCAATCTAGTCGATCCTGCAAGTAACCAATAATAATCAATAAATTGGAATACTAGCGGTTGTTCACTAGAAATCACTGTAAACAAATTGGCACACCTGGTGGGACAGTGTCATAACAAAAAGTTCTATTAAACCGATTAGAGAATTTTAGGATCTTCTGAGTGTGGAGCGCGTTTCGGTACATGAACCTTCGAAGCGGAAAAATAAAGAATAATAATCCACATATACCTAGAAAATAACATACCAAAACAATGGTTAACACAACCAACCAAGATAGGGGACAAAATCCCCCACAGGGGGCTGCAACAATCGTCTCAAGTTCGATTGATGCCTCCAATACCATCCCTATTGGCAGTTCGAATACGGTCCCAGTAAGTACATTAGAAATGCCATCAAACGTGTCCTCAATGCAAGATGTTCCACACGTAGGGAATCAACAGTATTCGACCCCCACTAGGCCTCCAGGTTTCGAACCTTTGAGACCCAGAAACCCTCCGTATGGAATGCCAACTTCGTTTAGGCAGGGTTACATAATGCACCAACTTCGTCCCAACTCCAAGGATCTGGTTCAGGAATGAACCATTTGGGTACAAATTCCCAGAATATAGGAAACTTCGCCCAGTTGCCTACCCTTACAACTAATAGTCAAGCAGCGCTTAGGCAACAGATGGATGATAGCAATCACGATATGGTAGGAATCCTAGCCCGCGAAATGAATGCTATTTTCAATCCCCTAATCCAGAATATAAATAGAACAAACCAAGAAAATGCAGCCCAGATGGCCAGAATAGCAGATTTTTTTGGTGCCCCTGATGCGTCTGCGAGACGTAAGCAAAACCCAGTGGTGATTCGAAACAAAGAACCCACGATCGAACAGATTCGACCCCCCATACAAGTGGTCGAAGAGAGAAATATATGGGTAAGATTAAGGAACCAGGAAGTTTAGGAAGTTCAAAATGAATAGCCTAGACCAATAATGATGGTGAATAGGGACCAAAATGCAGACGAAATTGTTCATAGAATTAGAAATGACAATTTAGTGGCAGAAAATAACCTCACCACCATGATCGAAAGAATAATGGCCCAGAATGGTTTAAATTCAGGATTTAGGAGGCCAAATTACACATCTCTTATTGTAGACTATGTTCTGCAAACAGAATTCCCCAGGGGCTTTAAAGTCCCTAAATTCACGAAATTTGCTGGAGACACGAGTGAATCAACAGTGGAACATATAGCGAGATATTTAACCGAAGCAGGAGATATAGCAATTAATGAAAATCTTAAGATAAAATACTTCCCAAGTTCTCTAACGAATAACGCCTTTACTTGGTTCACCACCCTACCCCCTGGATCTGTGGACACATGGCCTTATTTAGAAAGACTTTTCCATGAACAATTTTACATGGGTCAGTCTAAAATTAGTCTCAAAGAATTAGCAAGCATTAAGAGAAAATTCATGGAACCAATAGATGATTATTTGAGTAGGTTCCGTTTATTAAAATCTAGATGCTTCACAGTGGTCCCTGAACATGAATTGGTCGAAATGGCTGCTGGGGGCCTAGATTATTCCATTCGAAAGAAATTGGATACACAGTTTCTTAGAGATATGGCCCAACTAGCAGACAGAGTTCGTCAGATCGAAAGGTTAAAAGCTGAAAAGGTTAGGGCTAGTAAAAATCATAAGAAAGAGAGAATAACCTACATAGAGGTCGAAGAGGAGAACATAGATGATTCTCAAGACCCTTATGATTTCGATCAGTTCGAAATAGATCTTGCAGAACTGAAGGAAGCACCCCCTTATGCTTGCAAAGTTCTGCTTCCTTCCAATGGAAAGGATTCTGTCGAAAGTGAAAAGAATGATAAATTCCCTAAGAAAATCTATACTTTCGATATAACTAAATGTGATGAAATATTTGATCTGCTTGTTAAAGATGGCCAGTTAATAGTTCCTGCTAACCTTAAGATTCCTCTGTTGGAACAAAGGAAGAAGAGGGGCTTTTGTAAATATCACAACTTTTTAGGCCATAAAACCTCACAATGTTTTCTTTTCAGGGATCTGATACAAAACGCAATCAAAGATGGCAGGCTAAAGTTCTCAGACAAAGGGAAGAATCCAATGAAAGTTGATACGGATCTGTTGCTGATGGCAGAGACTAACTATGCTGAACCTCTGGACATCAATGTAGTAGAAATTGCTGAGAGGAAAGTTGAATCAAAAGTGGAATTCGAAGAGGATGGGGACTTCATCTTGATCAAGAACGAAAGAGAGGCTACTGATGACCTCCCAAAGGTGCTCAAAGCAAAGATACTAAGTGACAAAAAATTAACTGAGGCCACTGAGGGTCTCAGGATGAAGTTGGAAGAAGTCAAAATTTCTGATGGTCAAATGCTGGGAGTAAATATGGTGGACTTCGAACAGCCCAACGCTGAAATGGAAGAAGTGGAACGCTGTTTGGAGAGGGAGAGAGAGCAAAGAAGAGAGAACTTACCTAGAAAAGACGCGAGTTTGCGCGAATACCTCTTCCACTGTCATAAGAAAAACCAGGATAAGTTGTTGTGCCCAAGGTGCAGCATCATCTGCAACCCCAGAATTGCTACTGAGTTCGAAAGGGCCCAGCGCGAACAAACAGGGGTCAACTGGAGGCAAGACAAACAATTGTACAGATTCTATCCAAAAGCTGATGAAAGTCTGCTCGAATTCTTGGTTCATTGCCACAAGATTGGAACAGAGTGTTTAATATGTCCCAGATGTGCAGCGGTGTATGATAAAGAAATGGCTGAAGCGTTCGAGAGAATTCCGTTTGCATCAGGCTGGGGGCACCAAGGCAGAATGCCTTCGAATCCTGTTAACACTGGCAGAAATATGCCAAGGAGGCCAGATAGCCCTTACCTCAGGGGAGCAAAGAAAGTTTCCTTTAAACTACCTGCAGAAATCCCCACTGACAGATGGCTGCAGGTGAAGGCTGATAAGGGAAAAGGGAAGTGGCACAGCTATGACCAAGGAGGCAGGACTGCGATGGCTTACAGGAAGCAATTCAATTCAAATAGGAGGGAAGAAATAAGACTGGAGAATTACAAAGGCAAAAATCCAATGTCTCTCTCTCAGTGGCGCAGACACCAAAGAAATAAAAAATCAAAAAGGGATTCGAAGCCTATGGGGATAGGAGAATCTAGTACCAATAACCCAACATCAGTGAACCAGACTGGGGGCAAACCCCCAGTGTCCAGGAAACTTTTTTCACCAAAGAAAGACACTGAAGAAAATAAGACTCAGAAGGAGGCTGCAAACGAAGAGGACTTGATGACTGATGACTTCGAATCGGAGGGGGAATCCTTCTTTAATGCAAATTGCAATGTAGTTTCGGTGCTACCTTGTGAGTACAATCAGGATACAGAGGTTTATGCTGGTGAGGAGACTGACGAGGACGAAATGTCCAAACATAGGCCATTGTGTTATTATGTGATGAACAATGGAGCGGTCGAAGAGCAAAACGCTTTCTTCGAAAATCCAGACGAAGGAATGAAGAACCATCTAAAACCCTTATTCATCAGGGAAAAGGTGGAGCAATATGGTGTGAACAAGGTTCTGGTGGATGGTGGAGCTGCTATTAATTTGATGCCTCGATTCATGCTAAAAAGGATAGGCATGCAGGATTCAGATGTTAGACCTCACAACATGGTGCTTTCGAATTATGAAGGAAAGGTTGGTAAGACTTTTGGAGTAATACAAGTTAACTTGACAGTTGGTTCCCTCACAAGACCAATAATGTTTATGGTCATTGCTGCAAAGGCAAACTACAATCTGTTTCTTGGCAGGGAATGGATCCATGGAATTGGCGCAGTGCCTTCTTTGATGCATCAAAGGTTGGTGTTGTGGAGAGACGATGGAATTGTCGAAAACATAGAAGCAGACCAAAGTTACTATATGACAGAAATCAACAACGTGGACAAAAGAAACTTCGATCGAAATATGGCCAACATAGGGCCATGTCACCCGCCTGAGGAATATTTCGAGCCCAATGAGAACGCTTACTATTCTTTAACCCTTCATCCCAATGGATTCCAATGGGATAGGGAAATCATGTGGGACGGGCAGGAGATTGAGGAAGATGGAGAGACTTCGACGATACAGCCAACTGGCTGGGGAAGCAAAGATCATTATGACTGAGTCAAGTTACTACCAAAAGATTTCGGCCTATCTGGCTGAGAACAAATGAAAAATGGCTCTCGAAGCCGAAATACAAAACATGGTTGTCGAAGCCATAGATAAAAAAGAAAAAAAAAGAAATAGCAAATCCTGAGGGAAACCACTCACCCCCACCCTGTGATGGACAAACTTCCGAACTAGTGGATCAACGGCTAGATGCCATTTATGATCAAGAGCCCTTGGGGTTCGAGAAGGATCTAGAGTCAACAGGCGCTAAGATACTGGCGCAAGATCCTTTGGAGGAAGTTGATATTGGGGATGGCGTCGAAAAAAGAGTTACGTACATCAGTGCGAAACTCAGTCCCAATCTAAAAGGCAAGGTGGTCAAAGTGCTCAAACAAAACAGAGATTGCTTCGCCTGGGACTACGACGAAATTCCTGGTTTAAAGAGGGAACTGGTGGAACATAGGCTTCCAATAAAGGGTGGCAAGAAGCCCATCAAGCAGATGCCTAGACGATTCGCCCCAGCAATCCTCTCAAAAATAAAGGCAGAGGTGGAACGGCTCCTTCGATGCAAGTTTATCAGGACCACAAGGTACGTAGAATGGCTTGCTAATATTGTACCTATTATTAAGAAAAATGGCTCTTTACAAATTTTCATAGATTTTAGGGATTTAAATACTGCCACCCCAAAAGATGAATATTCCATGCCTATAGCAGAAATGCTGATTAATTCTGCTGCAGGTTTCGAATACCTGAGTATGTTAGATGGATACTCTGGGTATAATCAGATTTTTATTGCTAAGGATGATGTTCCCAAAACTGCGTTCAAATGTCCAGGTGCCTTAGGCACTTATGAATGGGTAGTTATGCCCTTTGGACTAAAAAATGCTGGGGCAACATATCAGAGGGCAATGAACACCATTTTCCATGATTTCATTGAATCATTTATGCAGATTTATATAGATGACATGGTAGTCAAATCTGTTTCTGATGAGGAACATTTGACTAACCTTTTCCAGTCATTCGAAAGAATGAGAAAACATGGCTTAAAAATGAATCCTCTTAAATGTGCTTTCTTTGTGCAGGCTGGGGATTTCCTAGGCTTTGTGGTCCACAAGAAGGGGATCGAAATTAACTTGAACAAGACGAAGGCTACTATGGAGACGAAACCTCCATCAACAAAGAAAGAGTTGCAATCTCTATTAGGTAATGATGTAACCCAAAATTTTCCCTCCCATATTCCTCAAGATTTGCCAAGAATAATCTTCAAATTGCTCAAGATGGCTCAAGGGTTGGACAGTCAAATCACCTCCTAAGGCAGTCAAGTCAAAATTAGGGTTTTGTGTTGCACTAAGGTCCTCATATACAAATGGCCCCAAGTGCTTCCCAATGTCTTAAAATGTTCTTAAGTTCATTCATGTCAAATTTCAAGCCTTGCAGAGGAAGTTTGGTCAGTCAATTGCTCAAGAGGCCCAAAAATCGACTGGGCTAGGGCAAAAGTCAACTGTGACCTACAAATAGTAAAACCTCAAGACTTTTTGTCAACATTCTCATTTTGAAGGATAATTCATCATTTGATCAAGGGTTGATCATGATTCATCAAGGATTGCTCAAGATTCATCAAGATTCAAAAGTTGCTAAATTAGGGTTTTGTAGGAAAAGTCAACTCAACTTTGACCAAGAATAACTTTCTCATACTTTATGAGAAATGACCCATCCAAAGCTCATTTTTAAGAGGATGCAATTTCCTACAATCTATCTTCACACCCCAAGATCAAGAAATGCCCTCACAAAAAGTTACAAATTTGGACATTATAGGTCATTTTTGAAAGTCAACAAAAACACCTTTTTTCCAAAGCTTATAACTTGCGCATGGAACATAAAAATGAGATGATACTATAAGGGTTGATTAGAGGACATCTCAAGGTTTCTAAAAAGTCCAAGAACACCTCCAAAAGTTCAAAATTGAAGAAGTTATGCATTGTTGAAGTTGGCCATTTTTCCAAAATTGCCAAAAGTCAACTATCCTCAAAACTCCAAATTTTGACAAAAGGGAGCACTTTTTCCACTTGATTTGGTCTTGTCATGCCACACACGTGTCCCATATTTAATTTCATGACCAAACATTTATTTTTCTATTTTATTTAATTTTTATTGATTTAATTCATTTTAAATCTATATTAATTCAAATAAAACCCAAAAATTAATGAAATGGTATCTTTGTGATTTGTACAGCTTGCATATACCATGTGACACCCAACCAACTCGTGCCAAGGCTCATTCAAGCACAAAATCTCAGATATGGCCTATATTTGGAAACATGTTAACGGTGATCAAAGTGCAATCTTGATTCTTCAATGCACAAGGATATTGGCCCATGTTTTAACCTAGAATCATTCCATTATATGCAAGCAAGCCATACAAACCTAAAACACGCATAGAACTCTGCAGAAACGGCCACACCACTTTGCAAAAAACCTTGAAAAAGTGTGAGATCAAAAACGATATTGGAGGCACTTTCAGACAAAAAGCACAACACTAATCGCTTCCTTGGATCTCACTGAAGCAATACCAATCATTATCGTGTGCTCTCTTGCCTCCAAAAGCCCTGTAAGTATCGCTCTGAACTGCCATATTCATGGAATCGTGAAGCTCCAATCTTGCATCCACTCTTTAAAATAATTGCATATTTGAACTCCTAACATCATTTGCAAAGTTTCTGTATTATTCAATTTCATTCTTAGGCCTTGTATCATGATATCCAGAACCTAGGGTTCTTGTTCTTGTTTTGGGGCATTTTTTATACAGGTTAAATTAAGGACAATGATGGGTATAGGTTTGATCAGGGAGGAGAGACGAACACATTGATGTTCTCCATTTGCGTTTATACAGCCTGTAGCTCATGTTTGGATGGCCACTGCGAATTTTGCTACGGACCTAAATCCGTAGAAAACAAACCAGGGAATTATGAAGAAGACGACTACGCGTCCTCTTCCTATTGGCTGGTTTAAACCAGCGCGCCATTTTTTTTTATTTCAGGAATGAGGCATTGTTTTGTATATAATATTTAACTTCTATTCTATTAACGAATGAACGTGCTAGTTGAGTTGGCAAGCAGGTGGTGGAAAACCAATGGGACCTGGGTTCGAATCCCAGGTCCCCCAAAACTTTGTTCATTTTTTCTTCAGATATTCAGGTGCAGGTCTCAAAGGATGGTCCATCATACGCCCTTCTCCAGATGCTGGCCAGGTGGTCTCAAATCAGATCCAATGGCCTAGATTGGGAGACTACCATGGTCTCAAGTCAATGCACGCTTAGCAAATCCAAAAAGTCCAACAAGGCTGCTTGCGTTATGGCCTGGAATTCTGATTAATCAACCTCCCTTCTAGGCCCAAACCCCCTTTGGTTTATTCTTTTTCTTTTCTATATTTCTTTTATTTAATTTGTTTTATTATTTTGTTTAATTAACCAATTAACTAATTAACTTTTTTCATAAAAAATCAGAAAACAAAAAATATTTTATTTAATATCATTAATTTTATTATCTATTTTTGTAAATAAACCAATAATTAACTTATTTAGTTTTAATTAGGTTCAATTTTAATATATTTTGCATTAAATTAAAATCAACATAGAATTAGGGTTTTTAACATTTGTTAACCATTTTTTATTTTCTTAATTAAAATAAAACTCAAAAATATTTTCTTTTTAATTATTAATCTAGACTTAATTTTTAATTCAAAAAAATAACAAAAAATATGTTTTATTTGATAAAAAGGGTCAAAACCCTAGGACGCTCCGATTCAATTTTCCTTGCGCGTATTATCTTTGATCTATATTTGTGTATTTGCTCCGAGGATGTAATAGTTTTAACTTAGGATTTTATTTACCGCTTTTATTTACTTTTCGCAATTTAATTTTCAAGGGTTTGTTTTTAGCGATGTAAATACCCGACGCCTTGTAATAGCTTAGATTTATTTTCCGCAATTTATATTCCACAACTATTAACTGTTAGATGTCTGAATAATAGGCTATGCATGATAAGATCAATCTTAATTTAAAATCAACAGTAGCTCACCATTAACATGTACAAAGATAAATAACTAAAAAACAATACACTCGCACATGCCACTCTTAGGGTACGCCTCACTTGGTTGCCTCGAACGTGGTCATTGAGTATAGGAAGTTTTAGAGGTCGTCCTTTTGTCCAAAGATCATAAGTTGCCTCGAAACGGTTGCCTCGGAAAAAATGATCTAAGACAATAGGGTTACCGCTAAGGCGTCCTAACATTGCTTTAGTGGCCACACGTCCCTTAAATCGAATTGACCCGAAAACTCCAACAACGGTGATACCTACTCCTCAATAGTGGGATAACATTGTCTAAAGGACACTTGTACAGTTTAATTCCTTTTTGAGTAGGTAGATGTTCTTAAGTACTTGCTCTTTTGAAAACAAAAACAAAACTTTTCGCACTTACACTCTCTTTCAAACAAAAAACTCTTTTCAAACCCACAATCACAAAGAAAAGCAAACTTTTGAAAACATAATGAGCAAGTACCTAAGAGCCCGTGGATAACCACTGATAGAAAGGGTGCTAACACCTTCCCTTTCTATAATCTACCTCCCGAACCCGAGAAATATCTCAAACAGGAATTTTTCTGTGCTTTTGTCCTTTCCTTGTTGGATAAAATAAAAGACGGTGGCGACTCTTGCTTACCGCATCATTTTGCAAAAACAAACGCAAACGCGAACCAGCATTCCAAAACAGTCAGTTCTATTCCCACCGATCACAGAACTGGCGACTCTGCTGGGGAGTGTCTATAAGTGAGGTGTACCTTAGGATTAGATCACTTGTGTTTTCAATTGTATGCTTTGTATGCTTTAATTTTGTGGGCTTGTATCGGAGTTCTATAGATCCTAACCCGGATCTGGGGATACCCTTTATGTAAGTAGCAATAAACTGTGAGGAATCTGTCAGACGTAGACCGACACGGATGAAGCAGTAGCTATGTTGGTGTGGTACCTTAGTCTGTACCGATATCCCTTGTGTTGTAACGAGGAGAATATGGGTCTTTTAAGGAGTCATTAAGCACCAACTGACCTTAGAACCTTAAATTGACCAACTTGGCCATAGAATAGTAGCAGTATGCTACACTCATTGAGACTAAACTCTCGCGATGATTCCGACCGCAAGAAAAGGTTGCTAAACTGGAATTATGACCGATTGAGGGTAGTCAGTGATATTGAGATCCTCTAGAACCCGATTACTATTTTTTAGGACAGGTCTTAACCAACTGAAACTGAAAGAGGGTAGTATCTAAGCTTCATGCCGGCCTGAAATCTAAGGGCTCTTTTATGTGACTTGTGTGCCTTTACCATGTTTTCCTTTTGTGGATACTTGTGGTGTGCCTTTACCATGACATCATGACATCATAATATTGCATACATTCTGCATAAAGACTAACCTATTTCAAAGACGAGAGGGTTTCATCTTTGCTCTGTTTTGTAGGTCATCATGATGCCCATGCATAGGAATACTATCCGGATCAACTTTGTCCAGGTACCTATCCTGCTTAAAGAGTTGGTTGTCAGGATTCCAGACACTACTTCCTTCATCAGAAGGCATGGCTCTCTTCTCAGTTTGGTCACCTCGAAGTTGGACGAACAAATGATGAGTGTCCTGGTCCAATTCTATGATCCGCTATACCATTGCTTCACCTTTCAAGACTTCCAGCTGGTTCCTACCCTGGAAGAGTTCTCTGAGCTGCTTGGTATCTCCGTCCTGGAACAGACTCTGTTTACTGGTTGGGAAAAGACTCTTAAGCCCGAAGAAATTGATGCAGCCCTTCACTTGACCAAGAAGGAGGTAATGGCCAACTGGGAGACCAGAAGTGGAGCTAAGGGTTTTCTGACTAAGTTTTTGGTTGACAAAGCTAATTACTTCTGGGACAGCTTAGACTTCAAGGCGTACGAGGATATTCTGGCCCTCTTAATTTATGGTCTGGTATTGCTTCTGAATCCTGACACTTTTGTTGGTATTAATGCCATAAAGATCTTCATCTCTCAGAATCCGGTACCCACTCTCTTGGGTGATATGCTTCATCAGCTCTATGTTCGTACTGCCCGAAAGCGGGGAACTTTGATGTGTTGTGTTCCTTTATTATCGAGGTGGTTTATTTCACACCTCCCTAAATCTGTGCTGAAAAGCAAAGAAGGAATGGGCTGGGCTTATAGGATGATGTCTCTTTCTAGTGATGACATTGTCTGGACTCTCAAAGGTATGGACGAGGTGACTGTCATTGATCGCTGTGGAGAGTATCCTAATGTTCCATTGATCGGACTCCATGGAGGGATTTCTTACAACCCATGCTTAGCTCTCTGTCAGTTTATAAGGGCCAGAAGAGAGGGGCCTCATGAGATGTTGATGCATAATATCATCTTTGATTTTCAGGGGGATAGTGACGAGTTGCGTCGTAGAGTTATAAAGGCTTGGGACAGAGTTCACAAATCTGACCCACATGAGTTGAGACCAAAGAATTCTCTGCCAATGGAGCCATATCTCAGATGGGTCCGCATCCGTGCCCAGAAGTTAGGCATGCCATATGAAGTCGTCAGACCTGTTACTCTTGAAGTTGCTGATGAAGAGGGGGTTCCTCCAACTATCCTCCAACCTTATATGCCCACTGATATTGGGACACTGAAGAGGTCTTGGATGCAGTTGAGGAATGAACGGGATTCCTACAGGGAGAGGTTAAATGAACAGGAACAGAAGATCCAGAAGCTGACCAGGCAACTGGAGAACGAACGAACCCTGAATGATTATGTCCGCACTGAGAAGAAGAGACCATGGGAGCATTGATGGACCTTTGATGATTTCTTTACAGTTTTATTTACTTTTCAGTATTTCCATTTTTGTAACGCCTAAGGGCAGTTTGTTGAACAATTTAAATTTTGAAGTTTAAGTCTAATAAAGTGTGTTTCCTTTCTTGTTTACAAATTTGAATCTCGATTGTCTTTGAAATCATAAATCATACGCATTTATCCCATGCATTCCATAAGCAGGTACCCATTACAGGTCTCTTATCTTCTTCACTGTTTATTTCAGCAATCATCATGTCTGCTGAACCTTCAATTGAGCAAGCTATCAAGGCCCTCCAGGCCCAGAATGCCCAGTTTCAAGAGTTGTTCATGAATCTGGCTAAGGGTCAGCAGGACCTGAAGACTTTGATTTTGAAAGAGAAGAAGAAGAAGAAGAAGAAGAAGAAGAAGAAGAAGAAGAGGACCATCCTGTTCAATACTGGATGCAGGTTTGGAAACGGGCTGCAGAATGAAGTTGACCTGACCACCTCATCTGGAGGGAAAGATAGTCCACAAGAAAGGAGGGCTCCTAGCCCTATGGTCTCCGACAACAAGACGGACTATGATGAAGAACAGTATCCTCCTGCTGAGGATAAGTACAAACAGCTGGAAGACCGTTTGAGCACTATGGAAATACAGAAGGTGCCCGGTCTGGACTTTGGAGATCTGGGTCTATCATCTGGGGTGGTGATTCCCCATAAGTTCAAGGCACCTGCCTTTGCCAAGTACGGCGGAGATTCCTGTCCAAAGCTTCACCTCCGGTCATATGTGAGAAAAATCCAGCCTTACACTGCTGATAAGAACTTGTGGATCCATTTCTTTCAAGACAGTCTCTCAGGGACTCAGTTTGAGTGGTTCTATCAGTTGGACGGAGCCAGTATCCGCAGCTGGGAAGATTTGGCTACTGCATTTTATAGGCAGTATCAGTACAACTCCGACCTCGCTCCTACGCGTACCCAACTCCAGGGTATGTCAATAGGAACGGGTGAGGGATTTAAAGAGTATGCGCAAAAGTAGAGAGACCTTGCCGGAAGGGTGCAACCACCTTTGGTTGATCGTGAACTTGTTGACATGTTTTTGGGGACCCTGTCTGGTCCATTCTTTAACCATCTAATTGGAAGCTCTTCAGCTGGGTTTACATATCTGATTTTGACTGGTGAGAGGATTGAAGCTGGTATTAAGGCCGGGAAGATACAAAAGGGTGCCTCCTCGAGCACCAAGAAGAAATCGTTTAAGAAAGAGTCCATTGTTGTCTACAGTTCGAGAAGACAGAATAGACCTGAACACCGCCAAGCTGTCAATGCGGTTGTTATTTCAAAACCTGTCGGTGCTCCTCAGCATCACAACCAACAAAGGGATGAGAGACCTCGAAGGCAATTCACCCGTCTCAGCATGACCTTGTCTCAGATTCTGCCACAGTTGTTGAAGACCAATCTGGTGACTATAAAAGAAGCTCCAAAGAATTCAAATACAACGTCACCAAGGTATAACCCTAACGCCCGCTGCGCTTATCACTCTGAGAGCCCGGGGCATAATACGGATGATTGTTGGGCTTTGAAGAACAAGGTCCAAGACTTGATTGATACAAAGGAAATTGAGTTTGAGGTGCCCGAGAGGCCTAACATTGTGACTGCTCCCATGCCCAAGCATGGAGTGAATGCTCTAGAGGAAGACTTGTTTGTGGTTTCCGTGGAAGATATTGTTACCCCTCTAATGACTGTCAAGAAGAACATGTTGCTAGCCGGTTTATTTCCGGGCTGTGGCGAAGGTTGCCATATGTGTTCTGTTTTACCTACTGGTTGTCCATTGCTGAAGTCAGGTATCCAAAACCTGATGGATAGCAAGGAGATCCTGTTTGAGAAGACTGTTGTTCCCTCCACTCCTTCTGAAGAAGTTGCCATCATTACCATTTTCGACAATTCTTCCAAGGCTCCCTCTAGGAAGCCTGTTAGAATCACATCCGTTCCGAAGATCGCACCTGTAATCATCACTGTTCTGGAGCCCATCCCCTACACCTCTGACAAAGTTGTCCCTTGGCACTATGGGGCAGATGTTTATGTTCTGGGAGTTAAGCAAGAGTTGGATGCTAATACCGGCGTCAGCAACATTACTGGACCTGCTAAAGTCACCCGCAGCGGTAGACTTTTCTCACCTGATATTGCTCCACCAACTGTCCGAAGACCTGTTGTCATTACACCTGCAAGTGTACCTACTACCATTCATTATCAAGTTCTTAGTCCTACCCCTGTCGCCGAGTCATCTAACGCTCGGGGCAAAGGGATCACCACTGATGTGCCTGCCCAGACGGAGGCACCGAAGACCATTACTGTTGAAGCTTCCAAACATGAGATGGAAGAGATTCTGAAGATTATTAAGAAGAGTGATTATAACGTAGTTGAGCAGTTGGGGCAAACCCCATCCAAGATTTCTATGTTGTCACTGCTGTTGTGTTCAGAGGCCCATGCCAAGGCCCTGATTACCTTCCTGAAAACTGCCCACGTGCCACAAGAGACATCAGCTGATCAGTTTACCGATTGTGTGGCCAATTTAACTGCGGATAATGGTTTGGGTTTCTCCGATGCTGATCTGACTGCCAAAGGGGAAAAATCATAACGATGCCCTGCATGTCTCTATTGAATGCAGGGGCACTACTCTTGCACATGTGTTGGTTGACACTGGTTCCTCATTGAACGTCTTGCCCAAGAAAGCTCTAGACAGGTTGGATTGTGAAGGGTTGGAGCTAAAACCAAGTAACATCGTAGTCAGGGCCTTTGACGGGTCTAAAAGGATGGTGCATGGTGAGGTTGATATTCCAATTAAAGTTGGTTCTCAGGTCTTCAATTCTACGTTCTACGTAATGGACATTCGGCCATCCTATTCTTGTTTGCTGGGTCGTCCTTGGATCCACAAAGCTGGAGTTGTAACCTCAACGCTCCACCAGAAGCTGAAGTACCCTCTCAGAGGGAAGATTGTGACAGTACAGGGAGAGGAAGAGTACATGGTCATCCACCTCAACTCGTTCAAATACGTAGAGATGGATGGGGAGTTCATTGAGACCCCATTTCAGCATTTTGAAGAGGTTCCTCAGACACTGACATCAGCTGAGATGGTGGTTGAAGATTCTCCTATGAAGATGGCTTCCTTAAAGGATGCCCGGGCTGTTATTGAGAAGGGTGAGTGTGCAAATTGGGGCCGACTTCCTGATTTCACTCAGAAGACTAAAAAGTTTGGTTTGGGTTTCACTGCAGAAGCTCAAAGGGCTGTTCGAAGTGCAAGGATTGGAAGACCTCATGTGTTCATCAGCAACTCAGGAGTAAATGCCATTGAAGATGATGTGGAAGAGTCTGAATTCGACAGCTGGATCTATCCTACGACCAATGGTGGACCAAGCAACTGGACAGCAAAGGACTTCATCCCTATTACTTTTGTTAACCAGTAATGAACTCTTTGTTTTGAATTTGTAACAGACAATGTTGTGAAACTTTATGGCCCGGTGTCTTACCCGGGGCACCGTGGCTTCATTTGTGAGGGCTTTTGTGTGCCATTTTCATATATCATTAATAAAAGCATTGGACGTTTCTTGCATTTCAAATTTTGCGCTCCTTGATTTTATTTATTATATATTGCAAAATAGCTATTTTACACACACTCACATATACAGGTCTCAATCCACTCTGGATCTCACTAGTAACGACTCTGCTACTGCCAGTTATGACTTTGAAAATCCGATCAACTTAGCCGAAGATGAAGGTGAAGATGATTGCAAAGTGCCTGGTGAACTTGCAAGACTGCTACTCCAGGAAGAGAGGGCCATTCAGCCACATGAAGATCCGGTCGAAACAGTGAATCTAGGTATTGAGACAGACAAGAAGGAAGTCAATATTGGTGCAAATCTGGAGCTTAGTGTGAAACAGCGGTTGATTCAGATGTTGCATGACTACATTGAAATCTTTGCCTGGTCTTATGAAGATATGCCAGGGTTGGATACTGACATTGTGGTTCATCGCCTGCCTACCAAGGAAGACTGCCCGCCCATAAAACAGAAGGTTCACCGTATGCGCCCGGAGATGTCTGAGAAAATCAAAGTCGAAGTTATGAAATAGTTTGACGCCGGTTTCCTAGCAGTGACTCCTTACCCTCAGTGGGTTGCCAATGTGGTTCCAGTACCAAAGAAAGATGGTAAGGTCCGAATGTGTGTTGACTACAGGGATTTGAACAGGGCAAGCCCTAAGGATGACTTCCCCCTACCTCACATCGACGTTCTGGTTGACAATACTGCTCAGCACAAGGTATTCTCCTTCATGGACGGTTTCTCCGGTTATAATCAGATAAAGATGGCTCCCGAAGACATGGAGAAGACGACCTTTGTTACTCAGTGGGGCACCTTTTGTTACAAGGTCATGCCTTTTGGATTGAAGAATGTTAGGGCAACATATCAGCGTGCCATGGTCGCTTTGTTTCATGATATGATCCATCATGAGATTGAAGTATACGTCGACGATATGATTGCGAGGTCCCAAACTGAGGAGGAACATCTTGACCATCTACATAAGCTGTTTGATAGGTTGAAGTTGTACGAGCTAAGATTGAACCCAAACAAGTGCACCTTCGGGGTGAGATCTGGTAAGCTGCTGGGTTTCGTCGTAAGCGACAAAGGTATTCAAGTAGATCCTGCCAAAGTGAAAGCCATACAAGAGATGCCAGCTCCCAAGACAGAAAAGGAGGTCAGAGGCTTTCTAGGACGACTAAACTACATTGCCCGATTCATCTCAAACCTAACTGCTACTTGTGAGCCAATCTTCAAGCTACTGAAGAAAGATCAAGTGGTACGTTGGAACAATGAATGTCAGGCCGCTTTCGAAAGAATCAAAGAGTATCTCCAAGAGCCACCTATCCTAATGCCACCAGTTGAAGGGAGACCTCTGATCTTATACTTAACAGTACTTGACAACTCAATGGGGTGTGTGCTGGGGCAGCATGACGAGTCTGGCCGAAAAGAGCACGTTATTTATTACCTTAGCAAAAAGTTTACCGACTGTGAGACCCGATACTCACTGCTCGAGAAAACTTGTTGCGCTTTGGCATGGGCTGCTCGCCGGCTGAGACAGTATATGCTGACTCACACTACTCTGTTGATTTCAAAGATGGATCCAATCAAGTATATCTTCGAAAAGCCCGCCTTGTCCGGAAGAATAGCTAGATGGCATATGATCTTGAATGAGTATGACATCCAGTACACAACTCAAAAAGCAATCAAGGGAAGTGTATTGGCGGACCATTTGGAACATCGGGAAGTGGATGATTACCAGTCTATGAACTTTGAATTTCTGGACGAGAATATCATGCTGATAACTGATTGTGAGATACCTGGACCGGATGAAGGACCTGAGGAAGGATCCCGATGGTCTATGTATTTTGTTGGAGCTTCGAACGCTTTGGGTAATGGCATTGGCGTTGTGATCATATCTCCTAAAGGCTCTCATACTCCGTTCACCGCCCGTCTATGTTTCAACTGCACCAACAACATGGCGGAGTATGAGGCGTGCATCATGGGTCTTCGAGCTGCAATTGACCTAAGGATTAAGTTTCTAAGTGTCTTCGGGGATTCTGCTCTCGTGATCAGTCAGATCAAAGGCGAGTGGGATACGAGACACCCTAATCTTATTCCTTACAAGGAGTATGTATTGACGTTGCTTCCCCATTTCGAGGAGATAACCTTTGAGCACTTTCCTAGAGAGGAGAATCAGTTGGCGGACGCGCTAGCTATGATGTCTTCTATGTTCAAAGTCAAATGGGACAACGAGGCTCCCCGGATCATTATTTGGAAATTGGATGAACCTGTACATTGTTGTGATCTTGAGACTGAAGAGGTAACAGAAAAGCCCTGGTATCATGAGGTAAAGAGATACCTTGAAGCTCAGGAGTACCCCGAGGGTGCATCTGTTAATGATAAGAAATTTCTGAGGAGGTTTGCAGCCAAGTTCTTCATCAGCAATGGCACTCTCTACAAACGTAACCATGATTCAACCTTACTGCGTTGTGTGGATAAGATTGAAGCAGAAAGGATCATGGCAGAGCTGCATGAAGGTACTTTCGGAACTCATTCCAGTGGACATACCATGGCAAAGAAAATCCTTCGGGCAGGATATTACTGGTCCACAATGGAAGCTGATTGTTATCAGCATTCTCGGACATGTCACAAGTGTCAAGTCTATGCTGATAAAGTGCACATACCTCATGTTCCTCTGAATGTTTTAACAACACCTTGGCCTTTTGCAATGTGGGGCATTGATATGATCGGCGAGATCAGACCTACGGCATCTAACGGGCATCGTTTCATCCTGGTAGCGATTGATTACTTTACGAAGTGGGTTGAAGAAGTTTCCTTTGCTACGGTAACCAAGAACGTCGTGGCACGATTCATTCGGCATAACCTGATTTATCGATACGGTGTACCAAAAAGGGTCATTACGGACAATGGTACCAATCTCAACAACAAGATGATCACTGAGCTCTGCGAGCAATTCAAGATACAACACCATAACTCTTCTCCCTACCGACCGAAGATGAATGGGGCTGTCGAAGCTGCAAATAAGAACATTAAGAAGATCGTGCAGAAGATGACAGTGACTTACAAAGACTGGCACGAGATGTTACCGTTTGCTCTTTATGGGTATCGTACCTCAGCATGAACGTCGACAGGGGCAACACCCTATTCCTTGGTTTATGGCATGGAGGCAGTCTTGTCGATTGAAGTTCAGATACCCTCCCTCTGAATCATGAAGGATGCAGGTTTGAGTGAAGATAACTGGATCCAGACCCGACTTGATCAGTTAAATCTATTCGACGAAAAAAGACTTACTGCTATTTGTCATGGTCAGACGTACCAAAAACGAATGATCAAGGCATTTAACAAGAAAGTCAGACGACAAGAGTATCAAGTTGGGGACCTGGTAATCAAGCGCATGATCTTACCTCAAGGTGATCCCAGGGGAAAACGGACCCCTACTTACGAAGGGCCATTTGTGGTTAAGAACATCTTCTCAGGAGGAGATATGATTCTAACCACCATGGATGGTGACGACCTTCCTCACCCCGTCAACGCAGACATAGTAAAAAGATACTACGCGTAATAAAGACCCGCTAGGTTGACTGGCCTAGGCAAAAATAAGGGCTTCCCAGCGAACCAAGAGGGTTCGGACAAAAGTAAGGGATGAAATTGAAAAAATCTGTACACCCGGCAAGTCGAAAACCTGAAAGGGCGGCTTGGGCAAAAATGGGTATCCCGGTGGACTGAAAACCCGAAAGGGCGGTCCAGGCAAAAGTTAGGGATAAGCGTAACACTATGTCTCATTGGATCACCTCGCATCCAGACTTCGGTATCAACTATCAGGCTCGGACGACACTAATCAATCAGATTCATCTTCAACTAAGCAGCAAAGTGATGAGACGCTTGAAGATATAAAGGCAATAGCAGAGTTGGAACCCAGTGGGATTATTCACATAGCTGTTTTGTTTTCTTTTCACAAATTGTATAAATTCTATTGGTTCGGCGGCGTTCTCTTACTAGGACGTCAGCCTCTTGTACAAAACGCCTATTTACAGGCCAAACTTCAAAATCAATACAAATTCATTTTCAGACAAATTTCAAAATGTTTTTCCTTTACCTGTTTTGTTTTGCAAAGAACGTCCAATATTCATTCTTGATATATGCATTTGACATTAATTGCTGCTCATAAATATTTACATACGAAACAAAGGACTAATTACAGGTGATATCAGAAGTAGGGGCAATAAGAATTGTCCGAGCTGTTTAAGTTGCTCTATCTACCAAGGTACCAAAGGTAGGTTCAGCTGAAGAATATGACCAGGATACCGTCACTCCCCATAGAGTAAAACAGTAATGGTAGCTCTCCCTACTAAGACTTGCAACTATGAACGAATCAGCAATACTCTCTCCAAGCAGAGTTGATCTACCATCAGCACTAGAAAGGTTGGGTATTCCCAGAAGGCCTTAATATTCCCCAGCGGAATATAAAGATATTCCCCAACAAGCATAAGAGTATCCCCGACAGAATACAAGATACCCCAGTGGAGCCAATTCCCCAGCGCAGTCCTAAGAAGATTCTCCAACAGAGTTGAATCATTATCCCCAGTAGACTCTTGAAGCTTATCCCCTGCAGAGCGCAAATAAATCTCCCCAGCCAAATTCAGAAGGTTATCCTCACAAGAGTCTAACTGGGTTATCCTCAGCAAATTACAACTGAAGGATCATCCCCAACGAAGTTCTTTCTATCCCCAACGGAGTTCATCATTAAAATCCCCAACAGAGCTTGTCAACGGAATCCCCAGCAGAGTTTATCGTTAAAATCTTCAGCAGAATATCCCTCCCCCACAGAGTAATTCCCCGCAGAGTAATCTCTTCATCAGCTTATTCCCCAACGGAGTTCTCTTCTCTTGCAGGCTTCTTCTCGCAATCATATTCGTTCATTATCCCCAACGGAAACGAAGAACTCAACTCTATTCTCCAGTGGCTCCGAGATTTATTTCCCCGGTCCCCCAGCTAAAACATCACATTTCCATACATCATAATACATGCACGTACGCATCATGCCATACAATCTCATTTATGTTGAGAACATCATTGCTTGATTCATCTCATGCATTGCATGTGACTGACCTTTACCTTTCAGGAAAAATGCAGTTAAGTTCTCAGCTTAGTCGAAGATCTGACCAGTTCTTAAATCTCAATTGAATTATCCTCGGTTGAATTTCAGATAAGGTTCTCAATCTCGACAGTTTCCTCCGTCATAGTGTGGACAAGTTCTATAACCTCAACGGTATACTCCCAGTGAGCACGAGACAGTTCCTAGATCTTGATGAAGATGCTTCCATACGTCATAGTGTGGACGAGTACTATAACCTCAACGGTATACTCCCGGTGAGCACGAGTCAGTTCCTAGATCTTGATGTTTTCCTCCGTCATAGTGTGGACAAGTTCTATAACCTCAACGGTATACTCCCGGTGAGCACGAGACAGTTCCTAGATCTTGATGAAGATGCTTCCCTACGTCATAGTGTGGACGAGTACTATAACCTCAACGGTATACTCCCGGTGAGCACGAGTCAGTTCCTAGATCTTGATGTTTTCCTCCGTCATAGTGTGGACAAGTTCTATAACCTCAACGGTATACTCCCGGTGAGCACGAGACAGTTCCTAGATCTTGATGAAGATGCTTCCCTACGTCATAGTGTGGACGAGTACTATAACCTCAACGGTATACTCCCAGTGAGCACGAGACAGTTCCTAGATCTTGATGAAGATGCTTCCCTACGTCATAGTGTGGACGAGTACTATAACCTCAACGGTATACTCCCGGTGAGCACGAGTCAGTTCCTAGATCTTGATGTTTTCCTCCGTCATAGTGTGGACGAGCTCTATAACCTCAACGGTATACTCCCGGTGAGCACGAGACAATTCCTAGATCTTGATGAAGATGCTTCCCTATGTCATAGTATGGACAAGTACTATAACCTCAACGGTATACTCCCAGTGAGCACGAGTCAGCTCCTAGATCTTGATGTTTTCCTCCGTCATAGTGTGGACAAGTTCTATAACCTCAACGGTATACTCCTGGTGAGCACGAGACAGTTCCTAGATCTTGATGAAGATTACCCCCCAGTTGAATTATGGACAGGTTCTTAATACACAGTCGAGGCATTCTCTCATTTGAAGTACAAGCAAGTTCCTAAATCTCAACAAAAAGTTAGACTTCCCCAGCGGAATCTTCTACAACAACAAGTATGCAAGTTCTCGCTAAGGAATCTCTTATGTGATTGAAACTCCTGCAGATGGCATCTATAAGCCTATCCTCCTACCAAAAATCTCCAAATGGCATCTGTAAGCCCATTCCCGACATCACAATGCTGATACTACACCATGCGAGTGCAAATTTTTGGGCACTCTAGTGTTCAATTATCTTCCACCTTCGGATCACGAAAGGCTCGAAAGACAATCTACATCCTCAGGTTTAAGAAAATTGAACATGGGCAACTGTTGTACCCCAAAATTTGCCCTCCCATATTCCTCAAGATTTGCCAAGAATAATCTTCAAATTGCTCAAGATGGCTCAAGGGTTGGACAATCAAATCACCTCCTAAGGCAGTCAAGTCAAAATTAGGGTTTTGTGTTGCACTAAGGTCCTCATATCCAAATGGCCCCAAGTGCTTCCCAATGTCTTAAAATGTTCTTAAGTTCATCCATGTCAAATTTCAAGCCTTGCAGAGGAAGTTTGGTCAGTCAATTGCTCAAAAGGCCCAAAAATCGATTGTGTTAGGACAAAAGTCAACTGTGACCTACAAATAGTCAAACCTCAATATTTTTTGTCAACATTCTCATTTTGAAGGATAATTCATCATTTGATAAAGGGTTGATCATGATTCATCAAGGATTGCTCAAGATTCATCAAGATTCAAAAGTTGCTAAATTAGGGTTTTGTAGGAAAAGTCAACTCAACTTTGACCAAGCATAACTTTCTCATACTTTATTAGAAATGACCCATCCAAAGCTCATTTTGAAGAGGATGCAATTTCCTACAATACATATTCACACCCCAAGATCAAGAAATGCTCTCACAAAAAGTTACAAATTTGGACATTATAGGTCATTTTTGAAAGTCAACAAAAACACCTTTTTTTCCAAAGCTTATAACTTGAGCATGGAACATCAAAATGAGATGATACTAAAAGGGTTGATTATAGGACATCTCAAGGTTTCTAAAAAGTCCAAGAACACCTCCAAAAGTTCAAAATTGAAGAAGTTATGCATTGTTGAAATTGGGCATTTTTCCAAAATTGCCAAAAGTCAACTATCCTCAAAACTCCAAATTTTGACAAAAGGGACCACTTTATTTGGTCTTGTCATGCCACACACGTGTCCCATCTTTAATTTCATGACCAGACATTTATTTTTCTATTTTATTTAATTTTTATTGATTTAATTCATTTTAAATCTATATTAATTCAAATAAAACCCAAAAATTAATGAAATGGTATCTTTGTGATTTGTACAACTTGCATATACCATGTGACACCCAACCAACTCGTTCCAAGGCTCATTCAAGCACAAAATCTCAGATATGGCCTATATTTGGAAACATGTTAATGGTGATCAAAGTGCAATCTTGATTCTTCAATGCACAAGGATATTGGCCCATGTTTTAACCTAGAATCATTCCATTATATGCAAGCAAGCCATACAAACCTAAAACACGCATAGAACTCTGCAGAAACGGCCACACCACTTTGCAAAAAACCTTGAAAAAGTGTGAGATCAAAAACGATATTGGAGGCACTTTCAGACAAAAAGCACAACGCCAATCGCTTCCTTGGATCTCACTGAAGCAATACCAATCATTATCATGTGCTTTCTTGCCTCCAAAAGCCTTGTAAGTATCGCTCTGAACCGCCATATTCATGGAATCGTGAAGCTCCAATCTTGCATCCACTCTTTAAAATAATTGCATATTTGAACTCCTGACATCATTTGCAAAGTTTCTGTATTATTCAATTTCATTCTTAGGCCCTGTATCATGATATCCAGAACCTAGGGTTCTTGTTCTTGTTTTTGGGCATTTTTTATACAGGTTAAATTAAGGACAATGATGGGTATAGGTTTGATCAGGGAGGAGAGACGAACACATTGATGTTCTCCATTTGCGTTTATACAGCCTGTAGCTCATGTTTGGATGGCCACTGCGAATTTTGCTACGGACCTAAATCCTAGGAAACAAACCAGGGAATTATGAAGAAGAAGACTACGCATCCTCTTCCTATTGGCTGGTTTAAACCAGCGCGCCATATTTTTTTTATTTCAGGAATGCGGCATTGTTTTGTATATAATATTTAACTTCTATTCTATTAACGAATGAATGCGCTAGTTGAGTTGGCAAGCAGGTGGGTGGAAAACCAATGGGACCTGGGTTCGAATCCCAGGTCCCCCAAAACTTTGTTCATTTTTTCTTCAGATATTCAGGTGCAGGTCTCAAAGGATGGTCCATCATACGCCCTTCTCCAGATGCTGGTCAGGTGGTCTCAAATCAGATCCAATGGCCTAGATTGGGAGACTACCATGGTCTCAAGTCAATGCACGCTTAGCAAATCCAAAAAGTCCAACAAGGCTGCTTGCGTTTGGGCCTGGAATTCTGATTAATCAACCTCCCTTCTAGGCCCAAACCCCCTTTGGTTTTTCTTTTTCTTTTCTATATTTCTTTTATTTAATTTGTTTTATTATTTTGTTTAATTAACCAATTAACTAATTAACTTTTTTCATAAAAAATCAGAAAACAAAAAAATATTTTATTTAATATCATTAATTTTATTATCTATTTTTGTAAATAAACCAATAATTAACTTATTTAGTTTTAATTAGGTTCAATTTTAATATATTTTGCATTAAATTAAAATCAACATAGAATTAGGGTTTTTAACATTTGTTAACCATTTTTTATTTTCTTAATTAAAATAAAACTCAAAAATATTTTCTTTTTAATTTTTAATCTAGACTTAATTTTTAATTCAAAAAAATAACAAAAAATATGTTTTATTTGATAAAAAGGGTCAAAACCCTAGGACGCTCCGATTCAATTTTCCTTGCGCGTATTATCCTTGATCTATATTTGTGTATTTGCTCCGAGAATGTAATAGTTTTAACTAGGATTTTATTTACCGCTTTTATTTACTTTTCGCAATTTAATTTTCAAGGGTTTGTTTTTAGCGATGTAAATACCCGACGCCTTGTAATAGCTTAGATTTATTTTCCGCAATTTATATTCCGCAACTATTAACTGTTAGATGTCTGAATAATAGGCTATGCATGATAAGATCAATCTTAATTTAAAATCAACAGTAGCTCACCATTAACATGTACAAAGATAAATAACTGAAAAACAATACACTCGCACATGCCACTCTTAGGGTACGCCTCACTTGGTTGCCTCGAACGTGGTCATTGAGTATATGAAGTTTTAGAGGTCGTCCTTTTGTCCAAAGATCATAAGTTGCCTCGAAACGGTTGCCTCGGAAAAAATGATCTAAGACAATAGGGTTACCGCTAAGGCGTCCTAACATTGCTTTAGTGGACACACGTCCCTTAAATCGAATTGACCCGAAAACTCCAACGACGGTGCTACCTACTCCTCAATAGTGGGATAACATTATCTAAAGGACACTTGTACAGTTTAATTCCTTTTTGAGTAGGTAGATGTTCTTAATTACTTGCTCTTTTGAAAACAAAAACAAAACTTTTCGCACTTACACTCTCTTTCAAACAAAAAACTCTTTTCAAACCCACAATCACAAAGAAAAGTAAACTTTTGAAAACATAATGAGCAAGTACCTAAGAGCCCATGGATAACTACGGATAGAAAGGGTGCTAACACCTTCCCTTTCTATAATCTACCTCCCGAACCCGAGAAATATCTCAAACAGGAATTTTTCTGTGCTTTTGTCCTTTCCTTTTTGGATAAAATAAAAGACGGTGGCGACTCTTGCTTACCGCGACATTTTGCAGAAACAAACGCAAACGCGAACCAGCATTCCAAAACAGTCAGTTCTATTCCCACCGATCACAGGTAAAATCAACTTTTTAAGGAGATTCATATCTAATTTGAGTGGGCGAACTCAGGCTTTCTCTCCACTCCTCCATCTCAACCAAGGGAATTTCGAATGAACGGTGCAACATCAGGAGGCATTCGAGAAAATCAAGGCCTATTTGATGCATCCTCTTATACTTGCACCCCCTTCTAAAGATAAGCCAATGAGACTGTATATCTCTGCCTCCAATGTAACTATAGGTAGTATGTTGGCCCAAGAAAATGATGATGGCGTCGAAAGAGCCATCTACTATATTAGTAGGGTCCTAAATAAAGCAGAGACTAGGTATAGTAGCGTTGAAAAACTATGTCTCTGTCTGTATTTCTCTTGTACAAAACTTAAATATTATATTAAACCAGTTGATGTTTATGTTTCATCTCACTTTGATGTTATTAAACATATGCTTTCAAAACCAATCATGGACAGCAGGATTGGCAAATGGGCTTTAGCGCTCACTGAGTATAATTTGGCCTTCAAGCCTTTAAAGGCTATGAAAGGACAAGTAGTTTCAGATTTCATAGTGGATCACTCTGTGAGTGAGGACTTCGCGTTAGATTATGTTGAGATCCACCCATGGAAATTATCCTTCGATGGGTCAACACATAAAAACGGAAGTGGGGTTGGAGTCCTTATAATTTCTCCTGAAGGAATTCCAACAAAATTCAAGTACAAGTTAGAAGGTCCTCCCTGTTTGAACAACGAAGCTGAGTATGAAGCATTGATTGCTGGACTTGAAGCTTTGTTGGAATTGGGGGAAACCAGAGTCAAAATTAGTGGAGACTCAGAGCTGGTCATCAAACAGATAACCAAAGAATACAAATGTATCAAAGAAAATTTGATCATGTACTTTGTTATTGCTAACAGATTACTCAAGAAATTTGAATATGTGGATATAAAACATATTCCCAGAATTGATAATCATAAGGCAAATGACTTGGCTCAAATAGCCTCAGGATATAAGACATCTAAAGAAAAACTCCAATACCTCATAGAAACAAGAGGCAGAATAATGGCTACCAAATTATCACCATTAGACTTAGAAAATTCGAAACTTGGTTATGCAAATCAGAAAGAATTCGAAGTGCTAAATATTGATACTTTGGCAGATACAGATTGGAGAAGTCCTATAATAAATTACTTGAAAGAACCTTCAGTAAGTACAGAGAAAAAGATCAAATATAGGGCATTGTCTTATGTGCTAATAGGGAATGAACTTTTTAAGAAAACCCCAGAAGGAATCTTACTCAAATGTTTAGGAGAAAATGAAGCATATTTAGCATTGTCCAGTGTGCACAGTGGGGCATGTGGGGTACATCAAGCAGGTCACAAAATGAAATGGTTGTTGTTTCGATATGGAATGTATTGGCCCACTATGCTCAAAGACTGCATAGAATTTGCTAAAGAATGCGAGGAATGCCAAATTCATGCAGGCATTCAACATGCTCCTGCAAGTGAGTTACATTCAATTGTTAAGCCTTGGCCTTTTAGAGGATGGGCATTAGATCTAATTGGTGAAATACGACCAACATCATCCAAAGGACAGAAATATATCCTTGTGGGTATAGATTATTTTACAAAATGGGTCGAAGTAATTCCTCTAGTGAATGTTGATCAAGAGGCTATTATGGAATTTGTCCAGAAGCAACTAATTTACAGGTTCAGAATACCAGAAAGTATCACAATAGATCAAGGTTCAGTTTTCACAGGGCGAAAAATGCAAGAGTTTGCAAAAGAAATGGGATTTAAGTTACTCACGTCAACCCCTTATTATGCTCAAGCTAATGGACAAGTGGAAGCAGCCAATAAAGTCATAATAGGGTTGATAAAGAAACATGTAGGACGAAAGCCAAAGAATTAGCACAAAACTTTGGACCAAGCTTTATGGGCATGTCGAACATCTCCTAAAGAAGCAACGAATACTACTCCGTTTTGACTTACATTTGGGCACGACGCAGTGCTGCCAGTCGAAATACATTTACAGTCAGTGAGAATCCAAAGACAAAATGAGATACCAGCTGATCAATATTGGGAAATGATGATGAATGAATTAGTGGACATGGATGAAGATAGGCTACATGCTTTAGAAGTTATGAGAAGACGGAAAGAAAGAGTAGCCACAGCATACAACAAAAAAGTTAAAAGTAAGTTGTTCTCAACCAATGACCTGGTACGGAAAGTTATATTACCTATGGATAAAAAGAATAGATTATTAGGTAAATGGTCACCCCATTGGGAGGGACCCTTTCGTGTTTTGAAAACATTTTCGAATAATGCTTATGAAATAGAGGAATTAGCAGAAGATAGAAGAATCTTGAAGGTAAATGGGAAATACTTAAAAAGGTATAAGCCATGCTTGCAAGAGGTTCGAATCACTACAAGATAATTAAAAATAAAACAAATAATAAAGCCAAAATGGTATTATATAAATGCAAAAATGGTTGTGTTCAATCCTTAACAATAAAAAGCATTAACAAAATACATTCGAAAATCAGAAAGGGGCGTTTCGTTTCAGCTTAGCAAACTTGCTCTTGCATAAGTTGATCTTGCATTGGGTGGCATTTCTGACGCTTTCGAGCCCCTTGATCTCTTCGCTTATTCCTTCAACTACCTCCATCTGTTGAAGACTTTGTGTGACAAGATTTTCAAGTTCTTTGTCATCAACGGGCTTCAAGGCTGCCTGCTCATTTCGAGCACCCTCAATTCTCTTTTTGAGTTCTTCAATCTGGGATTCCCAAAACAAGATTGATCGAGCCAAAACACCATGCTTGTCTTTGGCCTGGATTTTAGCACGCTCCAACACCTCTGCTTCTTCAGAAAGTCTCGAAGTTTGGTCATAAGCTTTAGACAAAGCCTCTTGTTTGGTTCGAATCTTAACCTCAACATCATTAACCCTAATATATTCACTGCTAACCTCATTGAGCAAGATTTGCAGATCATATATGGTCTCACTTACTTCAGGTGGACAGATGCTGAGATCTATCTGAGAAAGCAACTTCTTCATCGAAAAATAGGCTGTAGTGTCTTCTTTTAGAATAGTAAAAATGTCAGCCTTAAGAATAGTTTTGTTGACTTGTTGAAGAAGTTGGTCGAGAGAAGTAAGAGGGGCATTATCCTTCGTTTGGCTCGAATCTTCAGATTGATTTTTTCTAGAAGAAGAATCCCGTTGAGCTAGCATTAACTTGATATATTTCAGGGGATTACTCCGTTTTAGCTCTTCTTTCTGTTCCCCAGTCAAAATTGGAGGATCTGGGTTTTTAGTGAAAATAGTTCCAGCAGGAACGGGAACTTCCACCTCCTCTTGCTTCACCTCATCTTCTTCACCATCTGCGAAGTGGCGACTCACAGTATGTGTTTCGCTTTCCTCTTCAGATTGGTCAGCAAAATGCACCCTTCTGGGAGAAGAGTCACTAGGATTGTCGATGATGGGAGTTTCGAACATTGTGTCTGGTTCGCCAGCTACAGGGCCCTCTGTCGAAGGAGGCGAAGTTGCTTGTTGGTCTAAAGCTTCGACCAATGGAGGCGAGGTTTCTTGTTGATCCAAGGCTTCGATGGTCCCTGCAGGAGTAGCAGCAGTGGACGAACCATTGTTTAAAACGGCTTCGTTGAAACCTTCTGGTTGAGGAGAGGCTGCAGGTTTTGAAGCTTGGCCTTGAATGGTAGGAGGATCAGAAGGAGTAAAAGGAACGCTCTGCGCAGAAACAAAGGGTTAGCATAAAGAAGGTTACATGGTCAATCTAAAAAAGCATTAAGTGAGATTTACCTTTTGTTCATCAGAAGTTGCATTGCTACTAATGCGTTCTGAAATTACGTTCTTCGAAGACTGAGACTTCGAAGGTCCTTTGGATTTGGGCTTGGGAGCAGTCACATTCACTTTTCTTTTTGAAGGATTGGCAAATTGAGAACCTTCGCCAGATTTGTTGGTTTTCTTTTTCTTTTTTCGTTTAAAAGGAGAAACGTCTTCATCCTTTTCTGATTCGTTTTCAGAATGGGCACCATCGCGTCTTTGTTTCTTAGGAGACTTGGGAGGTAGTCCACTCGCCTGGAGAAATGAAAAGAATAATTAGTCAATTTAAAAGTAATTTCGACAATAAGAAAGGAGTGAGTGGAGTATTACCTTTTTCTTTTTTGGGGAGTCATCTTCTTGTTCAGGAGGAGGATTTTCAGTAGTGGTCATTGGCGCTTTCGAAGTAGAAGTTGAGCCTGCCTTGGGTGCAACTTTATCCTTTTTCAAAGATTTTAGATCAACAGCTGAAAAGAATATGAAACGGCCAAGTTTAAAAAAAAGTTTAGAAAGAATAAGGGAACTTCGAATTTCTTCAGTTCTGCACCTTCGCCGTTTCGAGACGTGATAGACATGGCTGACAAGTCATAACGAAGGTGCCCCCTGAAATTGTCTAAATCATGTTTAGCCCACGTTACCCTTTGGGCAGGTTTTTTGGCATCATTTTCATATATACGAAAAATGTTCCCACCAACGAACCACCAGGGATACAGAGGAAAAAAGGCTAAAGCCAGCTCTGAAGTAGGTAGGTTTGGAAATTTTGGTGGTTGATGTTTAAAAGCCCACCAATACCTATCTTCAGGTTTTACATAAGGAGGAAATCGAATTTTTGAAAGTTGTTTTTCAAATTTTTCTTTCAAAGTTCTTGCTGCTTCACAGACAGTTCGATGTATTTCCATAGGATTATAGACAATTTCTAAATATTTTTGGAAGGCTCGAATTTCCTTGACATGAGTAAATCTACCTTTTTTGACATGCTCCTTCACAAGGGAAAAAGTTGTCATCAATTGTTGTTGAATTTGGTTGGTGCTGAACATATTATTCGAATAATAAGTCGTCCACCAAGTATAAAAATCTTTTGTCATATAAAAGGAAGGAGTAAAGAAGACTAGTGAAAAGTCAGCAAAGCCAGCATATTGCTTCTGTCGAGTTTCGATTTCTTTGAAGGAGTAAGGTACCCTGCTAAACATATCTCCCTTTTCTTGTTGAAGAGAGGCTCAGGTAGAATTTGGCATAGTCCGAATTGACGGGCTACGAAGTTAGGTTGATAAGCAAGGATACACACTTGGCTCTTCACAGGCGTGATCCTAGAAATGATAAGCCTAGGGTTTAAAAAGGCACACCAAATGTCCCTGATTATTTCTTCTTCGATGGCTTGTTCAAGGGGCATGGTAAACCAAGTTGGACCACAGTTTCGATTGGCAAAAGGGGCCATTGAAGGGTCGAACCCATGCCTTTTAGATAAAATCATCATGTAATTAACGAAGCATGTCTTGAAATTTTCTCTTTCATCGTTTGGGGTTAGTTTTAACAACCTAGTGCCTTCAATGCTACGATTTACAACGTCAGGATGTTCTCCATTAATAACCCCAAAGGTTGATAGAGATGATTCGAAAGTGGCATTTAACCAAAGTTGCAATAGCCAAAAGGGGCCAGCGAGAAGCAGATTAGTGCCAGCTTCGTAAGTTTTCAGTTTCGAAACTACAGCACCTATGCTTTCATATAAGCTTGTTAACAGTAACTCACTGATGCACACCCTTCGACCATGATGAAGTTGATTTGCGAGGGTGATGAACCTGCTAGCAACATGTAGAGACTTGCTGCAAAAGACATATTTTGATAACCACAGTGCCAGAAAAGCTATATGCTCGACATCAGAAACCTCCTCCTCAGCAGAGTGATAGAAATTGATGTATTTTGAGAAGCTGGCATTCTTTACATCAAAGTCAATAAGGTTATCTGCATCTTCATTTGGATCAAAAGTTTCCCCAATAGGGGAGAGTCCAGTGATAGCAGCAATATCGAAGAACGTGGGTGTCAGCATTCCACAAGGGAGATGGAAGGTATTATAGGTGCTATCCCAAAAGTATAAGGAGGCTAGCAAGAAGGGTTGGCTATAACTAAAAGCTAATTTTGACATTCGAATCAAATTTAGGATGCCTATACTTTCTCATTCCTGGGATTTCTTATTTTCAACTTTCAAAAGTCAATCTTGGTATAGTTGATCTGATGAGGGACATGAGCGAAAGGGTTTGAAATTCCCAGTAACATAGTCCATACTAAAAACGTCCCTCATGGGTTTTGACGTTTCTGTTTCACATGTTTTCTCTTTTAGGGTTTTTGACGATCTAACAACTGATTCATCTTCCTTAAGTTTTAGAGGGGTGGATTTATTAACAATGGGTTTGGTTTCGGAATACGCGGGAAAAAATACCTTTGTTTTTACTAAACGATCCGTAGAGATTAGGGGACCCATAACTCCTAGGGTTTTATCAAGAACAGTAGTGGGAATGATTACCTGAGAAACATAGATGACCTTTTGTTCTTGAGTGAGTTTGGGAGTTGAGATGAACTCCTGATTATCAAGATTGATAATCTTGCTTGCTGGTCTGAGAATGGAGGAAGAAGCTTGCTTAGATTTTCCAGACTTCTTGGATGAAGGAGATGGCGCTGAAGGGGAAGACATTGTGAAAATCAAAGGTTTTTTCTGAAAATAAGAAATCTAGGTTGTTTGAAGGTTGAGCAAGTTTGGAAAAGTTTGGAATGAAGAAGGTGAAGTGCTTTTATAGCCTTCCTCAACGGTTTAAAGGTTTTTGACCTTTGAAAAAAGGTGGGATACGTGTGACCCCCTCATTGGAAAGAGAAAAGGTGGATTTTTTGAACTTCCTAGGGAAGTGACGTTTTACTGCTAATTATTAACTATAACTGTTGTGATTGCACGTTTAGGTATGATGATTGGAGGTTTTGCAGAAAGTTGGACACTTACTCTGCCATCGTGTGCAGTATTGTCATCATGAGTTTTGATACTCTCGAAATTGCATGGATAATTCAAAAACAAGTATTTCTTTATATCTATCGAAATACATGTTCTTGAGGGGAAATTTGTTAGCTGGCAATTTCGAATAAAGAATAATTGGATATCAAAACAATATTTCGAATAAGCATATAAGGAGGTTGATATCAATGATGAATATTGGTGGGAAATATAGAACCATTATTCTAAAAGACTCTTCGATTTCCAGTGATAGATAATGGATTTCGATTTGGGATTTTTAGTGTTTAAAATATAAAGAGTTCCTTTGTGCAAATGTGCCAGAATTGGAAGCGGTCCAGGCAAATGGTTTAATTCGAATCGAAGAAAACTAGCAAAATACTTCGTTGGCACAGGGTTCGAATTTCAAATAAGAGCGCCATTCTTAGAAGACGCGTGGAAGTCAGTAAATGTAAGGAGCCTGCATGCTTCGAACGTGGCATGATTTTAGAGTAGGACCGTTGGGGTCAGGATACTATAAATAGGTGTTTTTATGTTAGAATTGAAGGTGTCCATTTCGTGTACTAAATAATCTCAAACACTCAAATTACCGTGACTTAAGGGAAACGAGTTAGAAGACAAAATGTACGTATTGAACATCATGATTCTTTATAATTTCAATAAAAGTCTTTTTATATTTCTTTCACTTTTACAGTACTTTTGCTCTTAAATCTTTCGATTTCCTTTTATTTCCTTGTTTTACTTGCTTTCAAACACATTTATCTCTTTAGAAACTTCACTTTTACTTTATCCTTTTGTTCAAACACTTCATATTTCCAGAAACTGTTATATTCTCAGAAACTCCTTATCTTTATATTCAAGTATTAAATCTTAAGTCTAATTCGAAGCATTTCCTTTGTACATTCAGTCAGTTTATTTCTATAGACAATCTTAGAGATATTTCTTAAGAATCTCACATTCGACATTAACATACAATATAAATTTATCAAGATAATGGGTATGAATATAGAAATGAGTTATGACACATGTGTCCTAGGATCAATCTAGTTGATCCTGCAAGTAACCAATAATAATCAATAAATTGGAAGACTAGCGGTTGTTTACTAGAAATCACTGTAAACAACTTATATTCACTTTAGATCCCCCTATTTTCAACATTTTTAAGTTTTAGTCCCCTCATTTTAAATGCCAATTTTTTGATCCCTAAACTTTACCTCACTCGAGACTTTGTTGGTCCCCCTCCATTTATGCAGACATGTCACTGATGATTAGGATAAAAAAAATTATTTTTAATGATGTGTCAATGTTGATTGGGATAACTTATTATTAAATATTTTTTAATTATTTTACTGAATAAATTAATATTTTTTAATAATGTTTTTTTATAAATTTATTATTAAATAATTTTTAATCATTTTACTGAATAAATTTATATTTTTAATAAGTCCATTTTAAAATTAATTAATATACATTTTTGGACTAAATCCCATTAAATATTAGCATAAGCCCAATATCTAAGTTTACATTTTTGTAAGCATGAAAGTGTTATATAACACTAAGGATATTTAATGAAAACTCGATGTGGGTCTTGTTTAAAACACAACAACATATTCCAACTACAATCCAATATGATACACTCATTTCTAACAGACCTAATTACCTTCAATTCGACAATAATAAATGTTTAGCTTTCTCTTTATATATATATATATATATATATATATATATATATATATATATATATATATATATATATATATATATATATATATATATATATATATATATATATATATATATATATATATATATATATATATATATATATATATATATATATATATATATATATATATATATATATATATATATATATATATATATATATATATATATATATATATATATATATATATATATATATATATATATATATATATATATACTATAAATATAAAGATGAAAAGAAACATTACATCAACTTTAATAACATCATATACTCTTGATCTCTAGTTGTTCTTCTCCATGCTTAGCAAAGAAAATTGCACCTGAAATGTTGAAATTACTATAAAGAATATTAATGAAAGAATAACCAGGAGAGTATTATAGTTACTGAATAGTTAAAACTGTTAGAATTCCACCAAAACCTATGATAAATTTCTATCAATCTTGATGAACAATATTGTTATCGTTAAACAATGACAATGAAAATTTGGGAAGAAAGAAATTAGGGTTTGCGAAAATATAGAAGACAAGGTTGATTTTTCTACAGAGTTACTCTTTGTCTACAAATTGTGGAAACTTTCTTTATTCACTCTGCAACTGCATAATTATGTGAACACTCAATCTGAGCTGGTTACAAAAATAGGGGTTATCCCCTCTATTTATAACTGAGCTAGCTTGCTCCCTAAGCTAAACTTCCCACAATAGAAACAACCCAAAATAACTATTTTAGACCTAAATCAAATCTGTGCGAAGCAACTACTTCGACACAACTCAACACACTTACACAAGACTAAGTTTTGACACACCTTGTGTCAAGCAACATGCTGCTTCGACACAAGGAATTAATCATTCAACACACTGTCGTACCCCAAATTTATCCTACCTCGATGATTTTATATTTTCGAGATTAAAATTATAAAGAAAAGTTTAATTAAGGATGGTACAATAATATTTGATGGCCCATTCTTAAAATTTAAGTCAATCAGGGGGTGCATATTAATTCGGGGAAATGGGGCTTTCTTAATCGGAAAGACTCATAAACCCAGTCGCAAGGTATGTTGGCCAATAGCCCATGCAATTCAGAAATAAAAATTATTCGAATAAATTATTAAGCTCTTATTTATTAAATAGTTGTTATTAGTAAAAGAGAGGGGGAAATTAAATATAGTACATAAGCCAATTTAGGTTTTATTATTATTAGTAAAAAGAAAAGGAGGTGCAATTATGAATGGCAGGCCTGTTGTATTTTTAGCAGCCCATTTGCTGTTTTGCTTTAGGAGATTTATTTAACCCATTTCCATTTGTGTTGTTAGATAGCAAAGAAAGGGGGGTATGGTTATAAGATCAGACCCATTGAAGTATGGATTGGTCCATCTGGCATTTTTTTGGGAAAAAATATTAATTTTTTTATCATCATCATTTTACTAAAAAGGTATATACTAAAAGTGACATTATTGTAGTATGGATTAAAATGTTCCATCTTACGATAATGTTTTACTAAGAGATTTATAGTAAAAATTATTTATATTGTTTGTTAAAAGATTTTATTTTATAAAATCTATTTGTTTATAAAGGTTTTGTTTAAAAATAGTTGGGTTACGGAAAGAGGGGGCCATTTGGGCCTAGTGTTGATAAAAATGTTTTTTTTTTTGCTGTAACAATTTTAATGATGATGGATAAAAAACAAAGACGGGCCCAACTCAATTCAAACCATGTGAAGCCCAATTGAATTGTCTCCTTGCTGTACAAAAAAAATAACGTAGGATGGGCTGAACAAAATTATTAACGCAGGCCCATGTTTGCTAACAACAGCTATGCTGGCCCAAAATCAAAGAACAACAACTATCCAAATTAGCAAAAAAAACGCGCACTGTTCCAATTTGAGCAAAATTAGCGCTAGGGTTTTGGGCTACTCACACCCACTGTTCAGATTATACTAAATCGAATCCAATCTCAGAAATTAAATCCCATAATCAAATCCACACTGTAAACTCAAAATCAATTACAATATACATAAATCAATTAACATCAATTTAGATCCCTAATTCTACTGCAGTCCCTAAATCATTCTATTTCTAACAGTGATTGCTTAAAAAAAAACCTAATTACAACCCTATAAATACCAAACTAAAAAAAATACAGAGGAGGACGGAAGAACAAGAGTAGAAAGTGGAAGAACTGAGAAGAATTGAAGGAAGTGACAAACTCAAAGAACAAACCGAGTTGATTGAAGAAGAGGAGGACGATTGGGGTTTCATTATCTGAAACCACAATCGTCGTTGCTAACCGCCGCCGCCAACTCTAATCATCCCCGCTGTTGATATCTCAGTCCGCCGTCGTGGAACCATTCATCATCACCTTCAATCTACACCTTTGCTAACCTACAAAAAAAGCGAAGAAAAAGAAGAGTTAGCGCCTAAATCGGACGAAACTCAAGAAGTAGAACAAGATAATCACTAAAGGGGTAACAATTATTAGCTTTTCTTTTGTTTGGGTATGTGATTGATTCATGATAGGTAGAGGTTCATTTTGCAAGCGTCACCGTCGGGGAAAAAGAAAGGGGTGTTAGGGTTAGAAAAGGCTTGAGGAGCAAGAGAGAGAGAGAAAGGAGCTTGTTGTAAACCAAAAAATAATGGAAAAATGAATGTTAAACAAAATTTTATTATCCGTAGCAATTTAATACATACGCGCCCATAGTAACTAATATGCTCCCGCATGCTTATCCGCTTGATGTTGATCAGACGACCATCTGGCCAAGTCTGCATCGTATTCACCTACGCCCTCACGCACACAATCACACAGACCCTCTCCCAAACGCTTGGGCCTAAGCCCGTTTCTTATTCGCACCCCCATTATGTTGTTTTACTAAAATCCAAAACAACTTTACACCCCATGTCCAGAATTTCATTTTGGGCCTAACCCAAACTACTTATTAGCATCCCCTGTTTTACTTATTAACGTAAAAATGCACCCCTCCTGAAATTAAGTTATTTTATATTGTTAATTATTATATTTTTAATTCTATTTTCTTTTATGTTATTTATTTCTTTATAATAATAATTATTGTTATTAATATTAATTTTATTACAATATTTGATTTACTATTTATTTATCATGCAAATAAATTATTTTTATTTAAAACTCATGTACATATTATTTTATATTTGCATCAAATATTTTTACTCATGCGTTAATCAAGAATTTTTGTAATTTATACGACTAAAAAATACTAACAAACATCAAACTATTTTTTTCGCAATCAACTAAGCTAATCAATTGTCTTTGCAAAAGGGTTTCAAATGAATTTTGACTTACCGTGCATTTAGTCAAAATCTCCGTAATCACTACTCCTGGTCAAAATGCGAGGTGATTCAAAGTACGTTTGCAACCCCTAAAAAATGCCAACCCCATACGAACTACAAATTGGGACTCTGATTCCTCATAAGAGGATACATAGGCATACGATCAAAAACGTAGAGAGTTCCCTTATTAAAAATTAAAACTCTTTTCCCTTGATAATATTTAAAACCCTATTTACCCCGAATCTAAACCTAAAACCTATTATCCTTGTGAACAAGGTAGATGAAAGGTGCCTAACACCTTCCTTTTGTCTAATTGAGTCCGAAACCTATAATCTCTGTCTGCGAATTAGGGTTTTCTGTTAGATTTCCTTCCCTAGGATAAAAACTAATAGTGGCGGATCTGAGTAAAAATCCAGTCGCTACAACACCACCTAATTCATTGTGTCTAAGCTATCTACATTCATCATATCTTGTAGTCTTCTGAATACTTTGACCTGCACACCCTTCGTCATGACGTCTACAATCTGATTCTCAATTCTGTAATTTTCCATCTTCATCTTCTCTTATATTACCTGCTCTCGAAGATAGTGTAACCTTATTTTGATGTGCTTTCTTCAACCATGTGCTATCGAATTTTTCGCCATATTGATAGCTGACATGCTGTTGATTTTCATGGTAATTGCTCCATGATATTTCCCTGTGATTTATTCGACCAAGTTTACCATCCATATTGCTTGACATGCACAAAGAAAAATAACTATGTACTCTGCTTTGCACGATGATAATGCCACAACTGGTTCTTTTCTCGAACTCCAAGCAACTGGTGCATCACCTAGCATAAACACATATCTTACTGTGGATTTTTGATCCTCAGCATCACTACACCAACTTGAATCAGTGTACCCACTAACTTGCATTCTTTTCCTTTATCAACCATGGGAAATAAAATTCCATAGTCAAGAGTTCCTTTTAGATACCTCAGTATCCTCTTCATCACTGCTAGGTGTGATACCTTCGGATTCTGCGTGAATCAACTCACTATACCTACATTATATGTTAAGTCAGTCCTTGTGTGACAAATGTATCTTAATGACCCAATGAGTCTTATATATTAGGTTGGATCGACATCATCTTCATCTGCATCTTTCAATAGTTGTAACCTTGGTTCAACAGGTGTCGAAGTCACGTTGCATTCTTCCATCTCAAATCTCTTGAGAATTTCTCATGCATATCTTCTTTGATGCATCATCAATCCTCTACTACTCTTGTATAATTCTATGCCAAGAAAATATGAAATGTCACCCAGATCAAACATTTTGAATTCCTTGTTGAGATCACTTTTGAAGTCATCGATCTTATTCTTGCAGTTATTTGTTATTAACAAGTCATCAACATGGAGACATAGTATAAGCAATTCACTATCGCTTCTTCTTACATATACTCCATGTTCACTTGTGTACTTCACAAATTCCTTCTCTCTTAGAAAACTATCAATCTTCTTATTTCAAGCTTTTGGAGCTTGCTTGAGTCCATACAGGGCTTTATGCAACTTGTATACCTTTCTCTCTTTCCTATGCTTAAAAAACCCAACTAGTTGTGCAACATAAACTTCTTCGTCTAAGGGTCTATTCAGGAATGTACATTTCACGTCCATCAGATATATGTGCCAACTGTTCATTTATGCTAGACCAACAACCAACCTATTTGTTTCGATTCTAGCCACATGTGCAAAAACCTCATCAAAGTCAATTCCTTCTCTCTGAAGAAATCCTTTCGCAACAAGCCATGCCTTATGTCAAGTTACTTCCCCTTTGGGATTCAACTTGACTTTGTATACCCACTTGACATTAATTTCCTTCTTGCTTGGAGGCAATTCGACAAGTGACCAAGTGTTGTTGTCTTCGATGGACTTCACTTCTTTATTCCCTTTATCGCGCAATTGGAGCTCTTGATACCAGATGTTGGAAATCCACCAAAACTTATGATGAATTTCTATCAATCTTGATGAACAAGATTGTTATCGTTAAACAATGACAATAAGAATTTGGAAAGAAAGAAATTAAGGTTTGTGAAAATATAGAAGACAAAGATAATATTTCTGCAGATTTACTCTCTGTCCACAAACTGTGGAAACTTTCTTTATTCACTTTGCAACTGTAAAATTCTATGAATACTCAATCTTAGTTGGTTAGAGATTGAGGATTAACATCTGTTCTGGACTGGGCCGGGCTGGCCCAAAAGCAATGGTGAAGGCCCAATCCAAACGGTCTTGCAAGGGGTCACGCCGACCAAAAGGCCATATCCTTGCCCGACATTCTCTGCTAGTGCGACGTCCTCGACGCCATACTATCCTGCTCGACCTCAGCTCGAGCACTCCTCCTAGGGCAGACTCTATCCACTACGCCATCACCTGGATCCCGAAAAGACCGCGTCCTCGTCCGTCCGTACTTCATGCAGAACATCCAGGAAGGAGACCACGAGCGGGCCCCCACTACGCACGTAGAACCTGGAAGTTCCTCCATTGGGCCAAACCTGCCCGACCCAATGAAGGAACCTTGGCCCAGTGCTGGGGCTATAAATACCCTCTGTTCCCAGAGGGTCAGGTATTCATTCTTTTACCCATACTCATACTCTTGCCTGCTCGTGCTCTTACTTACTTCAGCATCGGAGTGCCTTGTAGGTACCCCCCCCCCCACCTCGTTCAAAACTTCAGCTCGGAGCCAGCCATGACGGTCCAAGTCTGATCAGGTCAGATCAGTGGCGCCGTCTGTGGGAAACTAGCTTCTCCGTCTTAAAAAACTCAAAGACCAAAGCTCAAATTTAACTACCGCTGTCATGGCTGATCAAGCTCGCGATGAATAGAACGTCCGCGTCATCGACACCAATAATGGCCCCGCGGACAAAAACGGACACCTTGACAACACCGACAACCCCGACCACAACACCATTCCTGCGTCAACTGTCCCTGGACCTTCAACCTACCGCGACGGAGCTACTGCATCGTCTTCCTCGGTCCCTCCGCCACTCGAAGGAGACGAAGCAGCCCTCGCGAACTACCGGGCTGCCCGGTTCCAGGAAGTCCCCGTCCCAGCCGGGGCGGATGCCATAACTCAAGCGCTGTTCGCAGCGATCAATCAAACAAACTATCTCATCTTCGCCCAAGGGGAAAGACTAAGGGCGCTTGAAGACTACCGAAGACCCCCGAGGAGGCATCGGAGGCCCCATTCTCCACCTCCTCGAGTGACTGAAGTCCGACACCCGTCTCCCCCGCGGAGACATTACAGAGAAACCTCTCGAAGCCAGTCACCCCGACCAAAGGGGAAATGGCCCCATTTGGAGAGGCAACCCATCGTCCAAGCCGGAGAGCCTAGTCACGACCCGGGGAGACAGGAAAGAAGGCACTCCGGAGACGGGCGTGTAAGATTCAACCAACGAGCATCAAGCTCGAGAGAGACTCAACACGACCAGGACCTTCGTGCCAGACAGTATTACAAGTCCCCATCTCTGTCCCCGGAAAGGAGCGACGAGGACGACCCCCGCGGTCCCCTGTCGCAAGCTATCATGGAAGCACCCATCCCCCCGAGCATGGAGAAACCCCCGCACTTGAAGGAGTACGATGGAGTCGCGGACCCGGTCGACCACATAGACGGGTTCGAGGCTATGCTGCATTACCATAATGTCGGGGGGCCCATTAAATGCCGACTATTCCCCACGACTCTTAGGAAGGCGGCAATGGAATGGTACAAAGGACTCGCCCCGGGCTCAATCACCTCGTGGCGGAACCTAAAAAACCAGTTCATCAGTTCATTCACAGCTTCTCGGCGGCATCCAAAAACCGAGGCGGCTCTCGAGGCCATCATCCAAAGACAGGATGAAACCTTGAGGGAGTTCATCAATCGCTTCAACCGGGAAGCCATACAGGTCCCCTGCGCGGACCATATGAAGAGATATCTGCTGGAGAGGGGGCTCCTCCCCGGCACAGAATTCAGAAAAGCCGTGGGCATCGAGCCACCTAGGACGTTCGACGCCCTCCTCGAAAAAGCTCGGGCATACATGGACTACGAGGAGAGGGAAGCGGCCAACAGAGCCCGAGATCCCAGGACTCGCGGGTCCAATAGCAGATCGCGCCAAGAAGCTCCTCCTCGACGAACCGGGGAGAAAAGAAAAGAAGACAGACCCCGAGAAGTCCGAGAACAAAGGGGACCCTTGGGGCGTTTCACCGAGTACACTCCGCTCACAGCTTCTTGCGAGCGCATTCTGGCGGAGTGTGCCAGCACTGACTTCAAGGACGGCGGTGTCAAACGTCCCCGACCTGCTCCCGCCAAGCCCGGAGCAGACAAGAACAAATATTGTCAGTACCATAGGAGCCATGGTCATCTGACTGAGGATTGCGTCCACCTCAAGGACGCCATCGAAACCCTCATCAAGGGAGGGAGGCTCGCGCAGTACTGGCGAAGCGATGCTCCCCGTCGTGACGCCCAGGAGACGAGGGAGTCGAAGGAGGATGCCCGACCATCTGACGAGTCGGTCCCCATCCAGACCACCTTCTCCGTGACCAGGTCCGAGGACTTCGACATCCCCGAGCACCTGCAGGAGTCGCTCACAACGCACAGCAGGTGGGAATATTTCCCCTCCGCCCTGGTCATCAACGGCGGCGGGTTCAACGATTTGACCATTAATTCGGCTAAGAGGAAGCTGGACGAGCTGGTCGATGCGACGCCCCCACAAACAGTGACGTTCGAAAGGGTGAAGGGCAGGTCAGAGCCCATCATCTTCTACCTAGAGGAGCTCCCCGGCGGAGCCCCGAACGCGGTCATCCCCTTACTGATAAGGGCAAGAATGGCCAATTTTGATGTACATCGCATCCTCGTCGACGAAGGGAGTTCCATCGACGTGATGTACAACCAACTGTTCCGAACTCTACAGCTGGACGACTCACATCTCTCGCTGTATGTAGGGTCCGATTTATAAGGTTTCAATGGCTCGACCTCAAAGCCTTGGGGGTATGTCGAACTCCTGGTTACATTCGGCGAAGGAACAGCTACAAGACAAGTCAAAGTACGTTTCCTCGTCATCGACTGCCCGTCTCTGTACAACTGCATTCTGGGGAGACCAACACTGGCAGAACTGACAGCGGTGCCCTCGACCATCCACCTGAAGATGAAATTCTACACCAAGAGGGCACGGGTAGCTACTATCCAAGGAGACCTAGCCGCTGCCCGGAGGTGTTTCAACGCCGCTTCTAAGGGACGCGATACTGTCGACATAGGGACCAGGCCCGCCAAAAGGACGCGACAGGAGCTCGACAAGCAAGAGTCCCCCAAGGAAGAAGTCCAGAGAGCTCCACCAAAGGTCGACTCTATAGCTCTGGACACTCGTTTTGACCAGGACGAACCTCCCAGCGGCGAGCAAGTCCCACTCCGACCAATATCGGACGGGGATTTTGAGCTCGTCCCCCTCGGCACCGACCCGACCAAAGGAGTGAAGATTGGCAAAGATCTCCCCGACCTGGAAAGGAAGCAAATCAAGGCCTGCTTGCGCGAGAATGCTGACCTGTTTGCCTGGAGCGCCACGGAGATGCCCGGACTCGACCCTGAGGTCGCCTGTCACCACCTCGCCATAGATCCTGACTCTAGGGCCGTAGTACAACGTATACGTAGGCAGTCTCCAAAAAAAACGGAGGCTGCTGAAAAAGCTGTAAAAGACCTCCTAGAGGAAAATTTTATTTTTGAAGCCCGGTATTCCACCTGGCTGTCAAACGTTGTACTTGTTAAAAAGAATAATGGAAAATGGAGGATGTGTGTTGACTATACCGATCTCAACCGGGCTTGCCCGAAAGATGCTTTCCCTTTGCCTAACATAGACATGCTGGTCGACAACTCGGCCGGCTACAAAACATTGTCGTTCATGGATGCCTACTCGGGCTATAACCAAATACCGATGGCCGTGAGCGACAAACACTGCACGGCTTTCATGACCAGCTCGGGCAACTATTACTACAACATAATGCCCTTCGGACTGAAAAACACCGGGGCAACTTACCAGCGCATGATGAACAAAGTTTTCCACAAACAGATTGGCGACATGCTCGAGGTGTATATGGACGACATGATCGTCAAATCCCGAGCGGACACCGACCATGCAGCACACCTCAAGTCAGTCTTTGCCCAAGCAAGACAATGTAAAATGAGATTCAACCCCGAGAAATGTACGTTCGGAGTCAAGGCAAGAAAGTTCCTCGGATTCTACCTAACAGAACAAGGAATTGAAGCCAACCCCGACAAATGTCGGGCGTTCTCCGACCTTCCGACGCCGACGTCGAAGAAGTCAATACAAATCATGAACGACATGCTCACATCATTGTCCCTCTTCGTCGCGAGGTCCGCTCAGCACGCCCTCCCCTTCTTCAAACTCCTTCGTAAGGAAGCAGCCTTCGAATGGAACGAAGAGTGCGAACAGGCGCTGCGCCACCTAAAGCAGAGTCTATCTCAGCCACCCGTACTATCTCGACCAGTCGACGGGGAGCCATTGTTTTTATACTTGGCCGTCTCGAACGAAGCCATCAGCGTGGCTCTCGTCCGCGAGACCACCGACGGACAGAAACCCGTCTACTTCACGAGCAAAGCCCTGCAAGGACGCGAAAGCAGATACCAACAGATAGAAAAGGTAGCTCTAGCCCTCGTCAACGCGGCGAGGAGGCTCAGACACTATTTTCTGGCCCACACAATCATCGTACGAACCGACCAACCAATGAGGCAACTCCCGGGTCGGCCCGATATGGCGGGCAGAATGTTGAAATGGTCCTTGGAACTCTCCGAATTCGACATTCAGTACGAGAGTAAGAAAGCCCTGAAAGCACAGGCCCTGGCCGACTTTGTCGCGGAAATGACTACTCATGACCCACCCACGGGGAAGGAACACAAGTGGACCATCTTCGTCGACGGAGCATCCAGCTCGTCCGGAAGTGGCGCATGAATCCTTCTGGAGAACGAAGAAGGCGTAGTGATCAAACACTCCCTAGCTCTTTCCTTCCCGACGTCGAACAACCAAGCAGAGTACGAAGCCCTGCTCGCAGGACTGAGACTAGCCGAGGACTTGGGAGCCCGCGAGGTACAGATCTACACCGACTCCCAACTCGTCGCCTCCCAAGTCTAGGGGAGTTACCAAGCCAAAAACGACAACCTCGTCGAGTACTTGAACTTAGTCAAAAAATACATGACAAAGTTTGCACGGGCGGAAATTTCACATGTTCCCCGCGAGCAAAACACGAGGGCAGACATATTGTCCAAACTCGCGAGCACGAGAAAGAAGGGTGGGAATAAATCCGTCATCCAAGAATCCCTAGCACACCCAAGCATCGAAAGATCATCGACGCCAGTCGAGGTCCACGCCATAGGGGATGCCTCGTCCTGGATGACCCCGGTTTACAATTTCTTGACGAAGGGCGAACTCCCATCGAACCAGATCAACGCGACCGTCACCAAGCGGCGAGCATGCGCCTACGTGGTGCTCGAACACAAACTGTATCGCAGGGAATTTTCCATCCCCCTCCTAAAATGCATCGACGAATCCTCGGTCCCCGAGGTACTACGGGAGATACACGAAGGGATTAACGCCCAGCACATGGGCGGTAAGTCCTTGGCGAGGAAAGCTCTTCGAGCGGGATATTACTGGCCGACGATGCAACAAGACGCCAAGGAACACGTTAAGAAGTGTGACAAGTGCCAGAAACACGGTGACATGCACCTCGCCCCCCTCACGAGCTGAGCATACTGTCGTCCCCATGGCCGTTCGCATGGTGGGGTATGGACATCCTCGGGCCCTTCGTGCAGGGGACTTACCAGAATAAATTCCTCATCGTGGCTGTGGATTACTTCACGAAATGGATAGAAGCCGAGGCCCTCGCGAAGATCACCTCGCACAACATCCTCAGTTTCTACAAGAGAAACATCCTCGCCAGGTTCGGAATCCCGAGGGCACTGGTGACCGACAACGGCACCCAATTCACTGACCACGGGTTCCAAGACTTCGTCACCAGACTAGGATCAAAACAACACTTCACTACGGTCGAGCACCCTCAAACCAACGGGCAAGCCGAAGCCGCAAACAGAGTCATCCTCCGGGGACTCTAACGACGTCTGGGCGAAGCAAAGAGGGGATGGGTCGAGGAACTGCACAGCGTCCTGTGGGCATACCGCACCACGCCCCACTCAACGACGGGCGAGACCTCATTCCGACTAACATACGGCACCGAGGCCGTTATCCCGGTAGAAATCATGGAACCTTCTAGACGGACAAAGAACCCCCTCGACGAAGAAATGAACGACGAGACACTCAGGGATGAGCTCGACTTAGTCGAGGAAATCCAATCTGGGGCGGCCCTCCGCGAAGCCACCCTAAAACAACGAGTGGCTCTGCGCCACAACGACAAGGTCATTAAGCGCGAGTTCGAAATCGGCAGCCTGGTATTGCGAAGGAACCAAAAAGACTCCCGCGAAGGGAAGTTGTCCGTGAACTGGGAAGGGCCTTATCGTGTCCACGGCACCACCGGTACCGGGGCGTACTACCTCGAGCAACTAGACGGAGAGCCACTACCACGAGCCTGGAATGCTGCTAAACTGAAGCAATACTATAGTTAAAAACTACCAACACCGAGGACCCTCGACTGTCGACTCCCGCGCCCAGTCAACGAGGAGAAACGTCTGACCCCCGTAGAGAGGCCGAGGTACAGGCCCGACCTACGTCCAAACCACATAACATCGTTCAATAGACAAGAACAAACGATAGCGCCTGACGTGGACACCTCGATCGAGCTCCAACGTCGAAGTACCTGTAGGGCAGAACACCCAGCTCGCGATGGGCAGTTAACGCCGCGGGCAAATAACCCCGATCCGGGTCATATACCCGACCAAGCGGCTTCGCTCCGCACGCCCGACGAATCTCAAAGAATGTCGGGCCATCTAGAAGGGTCAAAAAGGAGTCTCTCCCCTCGAGTTCACCACTTAGGCGACTCTGGCCATCGAGAAGAGGCCGAGCACATACACGAACAAAAGACTTAGGCAAATTTGCCAACAAAGTCACAACCATATACGGGCACGACTCGGGCCCATGACTTAGGCCAATTTTTGCGCAAAAACGTAAAACACAAGCACGGGCAAACATTCAAAAAATTGAAACAAACATTCATTCAAAATGCCCGTAGGCAACAAAGCAAATAGATGTAAACCGACCAAGAAGGCCGGTAATGTTCAGGAAATACAAAGAACGGGCACGCAGGCCCAAAAAATATGAACGGGCACGCAGGCCCAAAACAAACATCAACGAGGCGCGCAGGCCCCATCATTATCTCACAACTCAGATTCCCCGGAGCTATCATCACCAACAACAGGAGAGTCGGGCGGAGGCACGACCTGACCATCAATGATCTGAGACATGTGGCTCACCCCTTCAGTGTTCAGGCCGGGATTCAACAGGGAAAGCTGGTTGACCGCGGCTTCAAAGCCGTCCGCCATAGCTCCGACACAGTCCCTCTCGAGAAGTTGGATACGAGCGACCAGTTCTGATCGACTCCTCAAAGGAGCTGTATCCTCCGACTCGTCCTCGGCAGGAAGCATAACGGCCTTTAGCTCCTCGATCTCTCTGGCGAGGCGCCCGTTGTCGATTTCCAGACGTTCCCGGTCCGCACGAAAAAGGTCTCTCTCCTCAGCCAGCTTCCTCGAGTTCTCTTTCTCCAGAGCCAGCAACTCTATCTCCGCCGCCAGCAACTCGGCTTGCTCGCGGAACATCTCCTTGGAGCGCTCCAGAGCAGCCTTCAACTTTCGCGAACTCGAGGTGAGGGTAGCTTTCTCCTGTTCCAACTCTTTGATACGGTCAGAGTCCTCCCCCTCCTCGGCCAGCACAACGGCCATCTTGGCCATCTTTACCATCCCGACCATATTGGCGGCCAGGTGCCTTCTCCGGTTTTCCTTGCTCATCCGCCTAATAGTTTCGGCTTCATCAGCACTCACGGACAAGGGAAACCCCTCGAAGAAACCCTCCTTTTTAAAGCAAGGGGGCAACCCGAAGGACCTCACAGCGCTGGAGTCCTCACCGACCTCCGGTTGACTTTCCACCCGATTCCTCTTCCTCTGTATCAGGTCGGTGTGTGGCTCGACCTCCTGGACGTCCGGGATCCCTCCCGAAGCAGCTCCCGAGCTAGGTGGCGAGTCCATCCTCGTCGCTTGAGAAATGTCCGGACTATGTGGCAGGCCCATCCTCGTTGTCTGAGGAGCTCTCACCACCCTCTTATTTACCTTCATGTCACAAGACAACTTCAAGAGCCTCTCCCTTCGTCCGGCCATCAGACCTGCATGAAAGAACCCCGGGTTAGTGACGAGCAAATAAGCGAACAAATAACAAGTAAATAAATTCAAACAAGACAAAACAATAACGACCTAGCAAATTCGCAGCTTGCCCGAAGGACTGGCACTCCACAAGTGCCTTCGTGTCAATCGGTCGGGCCTCGAAGGTCGGATAACCTTCCTCGTCAAGAATATCCTCCCCTTCCCTCGTGGCCCATCTGGCGGGGAAGAAACTGTCGACATACCGACAGAGAGTACCATAAGCCTTCTCGTCCTCAGAGCTCATCTCGCCCACGGACGTATGGTAGTACCCGGTGCCATGCTCGTAGTGCCTCGAGGTCCAATGCAAGGGAAATTTGGCCACGCACCCTAACACCTGATGTCCCTCGTTGTCTAAAAGGGCTTTCCCGTGGTCGTCGGTTACGACTGTTTCCTCCTCATACACAGACTCTAAACCTGTTGTGGTAACCGGCCTCACAATATACCACTTGTCCTTGAAACCCCGCACGGAATCCATGTACATCCTGAAAAGTCTCTTCGACTGTTTCAGGGAAACCCAACTATGCTTACCTCCCCGAGATTGGCGCTGTAGGTGGAAGACTCTGAAGAAGAGGGGTATGGTCGCCCCAATCCTTAGAAACCGACAAGTTAGCTCGAACGCCCGGATGAAAGCGAGCGAATTTGGGTGAAGCTGCGACGGGGCCAACCCCAGATGGCTGAAGACCCCGACCTGAAAATCGCTGAAGGGCAGCTGTAACCCAAGGTCCTTGAAGGCAATTTCATACATGGGGAATCCATACTCGGGGAACTCCGAGCAGATTCGTGCGGTGAAAGTTGGTCGAGTGACGACGAAGTTCTTCTGGAAACCGGGCTGGCTACTGCCCGTCTCGAGGATGGTGTATGCCCTTCGACTACGTCGACTATAGGCCGAAGCTATCCCTCTGGGCTCGGCACCCACCCATTCTAGCAGAGGGTCCTCTATGGTGTCAACCAAATTCACATTTTCATCAACACTTTGTTCTTCCACCTCGGTGCGCCCTGAAGAACACGGTTCGTCCGCCATGGTTACCTACAAAGCACGGGAAACCAATCAATTGGGAGCGAAACCACACGCTCGCCATAACGGATGAGATGAAGGGCACGACAAACCACGTCGCTCCTCGCGCGACCACAAAGTTGGTGTTTCGGAACAAAAAAGAGCAGTCACCTCCCCGACTCCCAGTCACCACGACAAGCTACAGATCGCCTGAATAGGCCAACATCTCGACCACTCACGAATGTGTCGACCCAGGCTATGAACGTGGCGAGCGACGTCATGGGTCTCAAAACTAGAGCCATGAGTTTACCGAGCACTACCAAGAATTAGGCGCCCTGAGTCATGAAGTCCCCGGGCAGCACTGCGAGTCAAATACCTAAATTATGCGTTTACCGGGCGCATACACGCATTCGCCGGGCATAAACATGGATTTGTCGAGCTAAATATAAATCTACCAGGCTAATCCCAGGCGTACAGTCTCTAAAACGTCTGAAAACAATGAAAATCATGCATCACAGAGGAAAAACGAAGGAGACAAGACACTTACTTGGAATCAGGAAGGTAATGTGACGACGGAGAAAGGAAATCAGCGACGGAGATCACGGCGGTCCTATGAGTATCTGGGAAGAACAGCAACAGCAGAAACAGAGTGAAGAGGAGAAGCGCGAACAGGGAAAACACGTTATGGGGCCCAAACACCCTATTTATAGTGATGACGTGGAATACCAAACGTCACCCCGGGGAACCACAAAATTTCCCTCCTCGACGTGTAGCTCCCCTAGGCAATGATGACCCTATCGTCAGTAGGGTGGCGGCACGGTTCCCAAGAGATGCCTCATGTGCCCAACGAGCGCAGCCCGTCGAGACTCCCCGAGCGCTCCTCGCACGGTATTATCTCGTATGCCCGACACGGGGAAAACTCCTCGAGCAAGCCGCGGGAACGACATATTCGAGCCGGGAACGGGACCCCGTGACGCATGCGACCTAAGATCAAGTCATGGCTCCTACTACAGGAACCACGACTTGGGGGGCTCCTGTTCTGGACTGGGCCAGGCTGGCCCAAAAGCAATGGTGAAGGCCCAATCCAAACGGTCTTGCAAGGGGTCACGCCGATCAAAAGCCCATATCCTTGCCCAACATTCTCTGCTAGTGCGACATCCTCGACGCCATGCTATCCTGCTCGACCTCAGCTCGAGCATTCCTCCTAGGGCAGACTCTATCCACTACGCCATCACCTGGATCCCGAAAAGACCGCGTCCTCGTCCGTCCGTACTTCACGCAGAACATCCAGGAAGGGGACCACGGGCGGGCCCCTACTACGCACGTAGAACCTGGCAGTTCCTCCATTGGGTCAAACCTGCCCGGCCCAATGAAGGAACCTTGGCCCAACGCTGAGGGCTATAAATACCCTCTGTTCCCAGAGGGTCAGGTATTCATTCTTTTACCCATACTCATACTCTTGCCTGCTCGTGCTCTTACTTACTTCAGCATCGGAGTGCCTTGCAGGTACCCCCACCTCGTTCAAAACTTCAGCTCGGAGCCAGCCGTGACGGTCCAAGTCTGATCAGGTCAGATCAACATCAATTAACAAAATGTTTAATCATTTAGCTTTCCAAAATAAAATTTTATACGCCAAACAAGTTGGAAACTAATCATAGAATCAAAATAAATACAACATACTTATCAAGCAAGTGCATACGTGGTGGCTCACAAGGTTCAATAAGGTTCTACATGGAAGAAGTTGATATTGCAGTGAAAGAGATTGAGGAAGATGATAGTGCAAAAAGGTAAAAAAAATTGAGAAAAATGATGATGCAGGCTTCAAGATTGAGGAAACAAGTCTCACATTGTTTGAGTTGAAGTAAATTTAAGTGTTTATATAACACACATTAGTAACACCAAATGTCAACTTGTGTGATTGCGAGACGGCTCTACTTATATGAGTCTTATTTTATAATGTTAAAATGGTTCGTTTAAAAATTTGTATTAAATAATTTCCCATTTTTGTATTAAATAATTTTTAAATAAACTTCAATAAAATAAATAATTTATTAATTAAAAATATTTATTGATTAAATAAAAAATATTAATTAATAAATTATCCTAATCAATATTGACACATCATTAAAAAATAATTTTTTATTTTAACTATTATTGTTAACTATATAAAATTAGAAAAGAAACAAATGAGAAAAAAATTTAAAGACCAAAAGAATTATTTTGAAGACTAAAACTTAAAGAAAGTTGAAAATAGAAGGATGAAAAAGTGTATTTAAATTTTTTTTCAAACTTAAAATTTATTCTATAATAAAAAACAAATAAAAGTACAAGTTTTTGAACATAGCAAGACATCCATGGCTGGTGCAACCACTGCTTCCTCCCCGGTCTACTACCACAAACTCTTCAACTTCTCCTTTACCCATTCACCCATTTCACACACCTTTAACTTCCCACACACAACACCAACCATATCCTCAAAACCCCTCAGACTAAATCCCCAATCATTCAACCCTTCTTCTTTCAAACTCTACCCTCTTTGCGCACCTTCATTTTCCTTCCAACAATTCGAATACACTGAAGAAGAAGAAGAAGAAGAAGCATATGATCCTAAAACTGAAATTAAAACCTTACGGAAGCCAAAATTGTCGCAATTAAACAGACTCTTTGTTGGTAGCCTGCCATTTTCGTTGTCTTCCTCCCAATTGGCTCAACTCTTTGGAGAAGCCGGAAATGTTGTGTCTGTTGAGGTCTGAAACTTTCCTAACCCTTTTCAGTTTTTATCACTGTTTTATTGTTTGATCGATAACTGAGGAAATGCCCAAATTAGGGTTTATAAAACTTTATCATTTTACTCCCGAAATTGCAAAATTTTAATCAAAGTCATTCCTCCTGTTGTTAAATTTAAGGTCTTTTGTTTTTGGGATAATACTGTGGTGATTTTTGATTTGGGTTGGGTTTTCTGTTTGGTTTGAGTTATGCAGATTGTGCATGATGACCTTGCGGATAGAAGCAGAGGATTTGCATTCGTTACAATGGGGAGCGCGGAGGAGGCTGAAGAAGCAATTCGAATGTTTGAGGGCACTGTAAGTCTCGGTTGCTGAAATTAGTTAGGACCAATTTCATGTTTCTTGTCTTCTTATCATTTTGAGTAGAAATTAGGCCTTGTTTGGATAAATGGCTTAATTAAGCACTTATAACACAAGTGCTTATCTATAAGCTATTTCTATAACAAAAATCAAACAAAAGTGAAACTTCTTAATGGAAGCTAATAAGCTATAGACTGTTTTCATAAGCTATCATGAAGAACTTGTGAAATTGTAAACATCTTAATGGACATGTAGAAATAGCTTATGAATATGTAGTCAGTTGATAAGCTCAAATATTTCAATCCAAGTTGACCAATTGTTCAACTGTGATTCTCGTCGAATTGGCTTTCTTTTCCAAATTGTCAATTACCACTCTACTGACAACATAACTCAATTCTAATGGCAATGGCTATGATGGTGAACAGAATGTTGGAGGTAGGGTTATTAAGGTCAACTTCCCAGAAGTGCCTAAAGTAGGCAAAAGTGTACGAATGGGATCAAATTATAAAGGTTACGTAGACAGCCCTCACAAAATCTATGCCGGAAACCTCGGTTGGGATATGACTTCTCAGGTTCTCAAAAAAGCCTTTGCTGAGCAGCAAGGCTTACTAAGTGCCAAGGTTATCTATGAAAGGAACACCGGAAAATCTCGCGGATTTGGGTTTGTTACGTTCAAAACCGCTGAGGATGTAGAGGCTGCTTTGGATGCTATGAACGGCGTGGTACGGACAAGTTTTTTCAATTATCAGTTTTGCAACTTTTGTTCATCTTGTGATATCTCAATGTAATTATGTAATGACTTTCTTTGTATGTATAATATAATGTTTTTCAGGAGGTTCAAGGCCGACCTTTACGACTGAGATTGGCTGTCAATAACAAGAAGCCTTCATCTCCTCCGGTAACCGATCAAAATAAAGAAAGTAAAATTGATAGCTTGGAAATGTTGTTTGGAAAAAGCGAATGAGGTATATAAGTTACTTCTTTTCCACCCTTTGAATGTTACAGGTTGATTTTAATGTTTGACGAACCTTTGAAAACTCTTTTCATATGTTTTTGAATGAAAGAAATGGTATATTTATAAACAAAAGATAAGTGATTTCAACTTTTTATGAACATGGGAGTTTTACTTTGCTTTTTCTGACCATGGAAAATGTTTATTTGTTGAATAAATCGGATATCTTCGTGCATGAGACTAATTTTTCGAGTCGGGGATGGGAGCAATGAGAGGCAAAGAAAAGGTGTGAATCGATTCAAGTCTATTTCACTTATTTTGATTAATATGAGCACCTGAATCGATTCAAGTTACGGTGGTTTTTCTTTTTTCTGAGTTGGATTTTAAGGCTAATCAGTGTCAGGAAGTCTCAAAAATCAACCCACAAAGTGAACCACATGAACATGAAAGCATGTGAAGGACTATTAAGGCTAATCTCCTACATCTCTGGAGCACCTATGAACGGTTATTTGTTGCCATCCACACCGATCGCTTGCCAAATAAACATCAAGCTCCCGTTTGATTTCTTATTCCTTCTCATCACCACATAGGGCCTAAAGGAGAAAAAAATTCTGAGAACATAATGACAACACAACCAACCTAAAATATTGTGGAACAAATTCCAAAAGCAAAATCACAAATTTTCCGTTAAGAAATAAGAAATGTGTTGAAGTGATGGAATAAAGTTTTGGTACAGTGGAGCAAACTTTTGATACCGCGGAGAAGGGGTAGACTTGCTATGTTAGAACTTAAATGCCCAAGTTAGTGGCTGAATGAAAAGTAGTTTTAGAGTGAGAATGAATTGAATACTTGAATGGTGCAATCTGGTCTTTATATAGCATGGACGGTTAAAACCGCTTGCATGTAATCTAGTGCCTTATGATGTTTGTCGTTCGACAAAGTTCAACAGTGAGAGATGTAATGAAGGACGCGATCGTGTGTCCTCGACAAGGATGAGGATCCACCTGTTCTGTATGTGTTTCTCTTCAACATTTGTTACTGGGACTTCTATGTGGGCCTTGCAAATGATCTAGAACAATTGTCCCCCAAGTTCTTGTTTCTACGTCGTAGAGCTAGGACTTTGACGACCTCGACTTCAGTCTGACCTCTGATAAAGGAAGATATAAGAGTCTTGATGGGACATTGGTGTCATTTGGAAGATAACCACTAAATGTTTCCCTTATGATTAGAAACATGTTGCATGCACATCTCAACTTGTTGTCGATAATGGTTCTGTATAATACTAGGGTTTGAGCGTTCTTGAACACTGTGCGATGAGATTTTAACCGTTAGTGTTGTAGTTTACACTTCCCAACATCGTGGATCACACAATTCATTTTCTTTGAGGGACATACAAGGAGTCTTGGAGTTACCGTTTACCTCTTTTTGCCATTCATGAACTTCTGAGAGTTATTCTCTTGCGCCTGTAACCTCCTTTATCTTCGCTAACCTCCTCTCATTAGTCATTATCTCAGACATAGATATTTTACCTCTTTTAGCGAAGTGTATATCGTGTGGTCACTAAATTTGTTTTATTATCTGAGCATTTCATTTTTTTCATACTTACTTGCTTTATTATGGTTTTGGGGGAAGAGATTCATAGGGTTTTAGTCCTTTTTGTTTCGTACCTCGGTGAACTCTCTTAGATGAACTTTGGTGTGGCACAAAGTTTGTCTTTTCATCAACCTTGTTCTTTTTCTTACGATCATTTCTTTCACGTGTTGACAACCTCTTTTGACATGGATAACTCTCAACTCAAATCCCGAAAGAATATAGGGGATAACTCCACTATGTGGGCGGATTATGAGAAATTGGTCACTGTCTATGCCTTCGTTGGTGAAGGCGGCCTAGATCACGCCTTTACTGAAGTGGGTCTATCTTTAGACTGGGGATGGCTTCCTCCCGAAGAGGACAAAAGGATGTGTAGTAAGTACGAATGCTTGTTTTCTTTGATAGATGTATGCCTCCTTTTAATGACTTTGAGGTAGACGTTTTAAACCATTTAGTAATTGCTCATTCACAACTGAACCCAGTAAGTTGGGCTTATATGTCTTTCAATATTTGTGTAAATACAAGAAAGTTGCATCGTCCTTGACGCTCTTCTTCCACCTTCTTAAAGCTTAACGAAGCTCTATTGATTTGGCGTAATATTCATTTCATGCATATAAGTTTGCTTCAATTTAAAATTTATATTGTGTTATTGTTGCTTGTGTGTGGCAATCATAACCTACTTTGGTAGAGAGGTATTTAAAGAAAGATTGTATAATACAAGTCCACTACGGGGAAAAATTGTCAACCAAAAACATCGAGTTGGCATGTATATATATTTTTAAAATGGTTAGGTATATCGAATTCCATCGTGCTCAAGTGATGTCATAGTTGGAGATGATGATAAACATATATAAATTAAAGAGATTGATCCATATGACAGCGATGATAATACAATAGACCTATCTAAAGATTTATTAAAATGTATATGATTAAGAAACTAATTACAAAATATATGATATTTTGGTATATAGTTTTGAACGTGGAAGATGACATCGTTTATGATATTTCAATATATAATCTTAATAGAAGATTAAGGTTGGAAATGAGTCGAGCCAACTCCAATTCATCTCAGTTCGACAAGATTTGTTAAGAATTAGTTCAACTCAAATCTCAGATCGAGTTCAATTTGAACTTTTGTTTAAGTTTAAATTCAACTTATTATAAGTTCACGAACAATTCAGTTCAATTAGTTAGATTCATTCATTATGTCAGTTCAATTAGTTAGATTCATTCATTATGTTTATATCACTTGTTTCACATACTTAAAAACCTATTTTTTTGTTTTATATATAGACATTTTAAATTAATACTTTTTAAATTTTTTTTATTTTTATATATTTGACATTTTAAATTAATATTTTTTTTTAAAAAATAATGAAATAAAATAAAAATTATTATATTGGAATTTAAATGTCTCTAAAATCTATTTTTAAAAGTAGATTTTAGAGATACATTTAAAAGTCTAATTCAAAAACTATTCTATTGAAGTTTATATGATGTTGATTTTATTTGTATAATTGTTTTTATAAATATTTTGCTCATTGAGAATATACATTATTAATTAAATTTGTTAGATTAAAAGAAAATACATAGTTAAAATTTTGAGTAAATCTTTAAACCTACTCTTAAAGATAATATATTCTTTCTTTTATATGTTCGAGTTGTTTCATGAACCTAACGAGTTGAATCATGTATAGTTTAAGTTCGGTTCATTTAGTTAACGGACTTCAACTCATTTAATTCATGAACATAATTTAACAATTTAATTGTCGAACTAAATTCTAAATTATTTTTGAATTAGTTTTTTTCATTATCTGTCCAATAAAAAGATTAATTAAAATGTATATAATTAGTAAACTAAATAAATTATATATATAAATGATATTTTATTATATTTATTTAAGTTATGATTGAATTTGATGTAATTATTTTTAGGGTTGTTGCCCAAATTTAAATTCAGTTCATATTCTAGTTTAGATTTTAAAATCAAAACAAACTAAGTCTAAAATAAACCATTAGTTTGATTGTAGTCATCTAAATTGTTTTTTCCTTAATTTCAAATTCAAACTCTAAAAAAAGAGGCTTCATATTCTAGAATTTAAAAGACTTTTTTGTTGATTTAAAAAAATATAGAAATTCAAGAAAAAGAAAAATAACATTACAAAAATAAAAGGCCTAAATATTTTTTAAAAAATTTGAGTAAACAATAATTAATTCAAAAAAGTTCAATTTCATACTCTCACAAAGACAAAGTTTAAAGGCCGAATCAAAAAATATATTTTATATTTTAATTTTTAATTTTTGACAATAATCATTTTAGAAATAAATTATTTAATATCTTAATATTAAAAAAATATTTTATTATAAAGTTGATGATTTTGAATCAGTGTAATAAATAAAAATATGATAAATTACACGGAAATGTATATATTAATTAACACATATTAATGTTAACATGAAAAACTAATAACTAAGTTACTATGAACGAATTTTTATTAGAAATTTTAGATAATATGTTTTTTTTTAAAGAATTAGTAGAAAACTTATGCGTTTCCACATGTCTTGTTATGTGATCAATGGTATTTATACAATTATTTATCATTAATTGCAATTATTTTTTCTTTTATTGTCTAGTATTTTATTTTATTTTAGCGTATTTTATGTTTTGGTTGTGTGTTTTAGTGTTTTCAGGGTCAGGAGAATAGAACAGGATAATTCAGGGCGAAAAAGTGTAAAAAAAACTCGGAGTTTCAAAGAAAGTCAAAGATCCACCTACAGGAGGCCTGACACGGCCACCCGTGTCTCCTGACACGGGCCGTGTCAAGATGGACGAATGAAGAAAGATGGAAGTCAAGGGTGCAACACTGGCGACCGTGTTGCTTGACACGGGCCGTGTTGCAACCCCTGGGACCTTAAAAAGAAGATTTGGGAGTTTGGGGGTCAACACGAGCGACCGTGTTGCCTGACACGGGCCGTGTTGGTCTGTGACGTTGATTTCTTGATTTTTTTTCATAATTTTTTCATATGTAAGTTGTGAGGGCGTTTTGGATACTTCCAACCGACCTGGATGAATGATGACTATTTAATGAGTTTTCACAAGGAATAAGGAGACTTTTAGGTAGCGAAGAATAATTTACATGACTGAAGATTAAAAAAGTCAAGGTTTTCGGAGAGCGGGAGATTTTCATGCGCGGAAGTAATTGAAGATCAAAGTTCATCCCAATCCTTGTAATGCCTATATTTTGTCTTGTGATTATTTTGAACAATATGAGTAGCTAAACCCCTCAATGCTAGGGGGTCCCTGATTTGAATCTGTAATGATTATGAATTCCTGAGTACTTTAATAAAGTTGTTTTCTTATTCAACTTAATCGTGCAATATTTTCACGCTTTTCTGATCAGACCAATTAGGATTGATCTACGGTTAACAACTAGCTGAATCGCTGTTGTTAAGGTTTTTGTACGATTAGGCTATAGTAGATATCACCTAGGACTAGGGATACCCTATAGTTATCAGATCACTCTTGATATAATAAAGACTTGACTCCATCAAATATCTCTAAGGATTTAGGATGAATGGTTAAAGATTTTCCCACTAAGGACTTGGGGGAAGATAATCTAATGGGCTGGTAATTGAAGGATATGAACTTGTTGAAGAGATTATGATTCAAGGTTGTTATAGGAAAAATTATACACCATACCGTAGCATGCTCCTCATATCTGTGAAAAAGCCCTAATTTACATTCTGCTTATTTTTTATTTCTGCTAAGTGACAATTCATAAACCAAAACCCCAATTAAGTTTTTATTTAATTGAACGTGAATTGAACTTGATAATTGCATGCAGTACTTGAGATCGACATTCGAGAAATCTCCCTATTATTACAAGAGGCAAAATAATACACTTGCTATTTTTCTCATCAAGTTTTTGGCGTCGTTGTCGGGGATTGCCTAGTTACTGAGTGTAATTTGAGTTCAATTAAAATTTTGTTGCTCTGCAACTAAAATTTCTTTTCTACAATTTTTATATTTTTGTTATTACTGATTTTTCCTAACCTTTCCATGCGAGGAAAATCCTCAACTTAATTTCCTTTTGATATACAGACTCAGGTTCAAAATCAGAACCCGAAACTATGGGTGAAAATCCACCATCATCAGAGAGACTTCTTGGGGACTATGGAGGAGCAAATGCTCCAACAGGTCGGTTGACTATCGTGAATCAACTGATCACTATTGCAAATTTTCAACTGCACCCTTCAACCATCCGCCAGCTCGAGAACAAATCTTTCACCAGAAAGATCAATGAAGATGCCAATAAGCATTTGCAGAGATTCCTCACCACGAGTACTACTTTGAAGATTGAGGGACACTTTGAAGAAGCCAAGAAATTAAGGATGTTCCTATTCATGCTTTTTGAAGATGTTGAAGAGTGGTTTTACTCATTACCTGCTGAGAGTATTACTACTTGGGAACAGATGGAGAAGACTTTTCCTGATGAGTACTTTCATGCTTCTGTTTATATTCGCAAAAGATATGATATTGTAAAATTTAAGCAGAAGGAAGGAGAGTCACTAGGTGATGCTTACAAGAGGTTCAATAGGTTATTGATAGCTTGCCCCACCCACTAAATGGATCAAATTGAACAAATTCAGATATTTGTGAATGGCCTCCGAATAAAGACAAAGTAGCTTATTGATACAACAGCCGGTGGCTCATCCAACTTTACAACAACCACTGGTGTGAAGAAAATTATTGAAGCCATTGCTGCAAATGAGCTTCTGGAGCTATATGACATAGTTGTAAGAAAACCAGAGGGAGTGATTGATTTGAAGTTGGAAGTGAATAAGTAATTAAAAATTGAAGAGGCTATTGCCGTGGAAGTAGAGAAAAAGCTGAAAGCAATGAACATAGGTACTCAACATGTAGCTCAAGTTCAACAGACACACAAGACAGGTTGTGAAATATCTAGTGGACCACACATGACTATCAATTATTTTGCAACTCCAAAACAAATTGAGGAGATACAAATTTTGAAGCAGAATAATCTGTATTCTAACACCTATAATTCTGGGTGGAAGAATCATTCTAACTTCTCCTGGAAAGATCAACAGCAACAAGCTCCACAAAAAGCAGAATGGGAGGTGGCTATTGAAAAGATGGCTGCCCACACTTCTCAATTTCAAGAAGAGACAAGGAGTAATTACACGAATACCACAACTGCAATAAAAAATTTGGAAGTTCAAATGAGACAGATTGCACAATAGGTAGCGTTGCGAGCACAAAAAAATCATGAGAATGTTAATGCTGTCACAAAAAGGAATGAGAAAGTTGCTAAAGAAAAGAAAGATGGGGTAAAATTTGATGATAGTATCATAGAAGTAGATCTGGAAGTGAGAGAGAACAAGAGACAAGAAGAAGAAGTGGTATCACATGTGAAACCAATTAAAGAGAAAACTAAACTAGCGATCAAATTATCATATCCGTCTCGAGTGGCAAAGAAGGACACGAAAGAGAAAGTGTTTGATAAATTTGTCCAATTGTTCAAAAAGCTAGAGATCAATATATCATTCTTTGAAGCACTCGAGAAAATGTATTTGTATCAGAAATTCAGGAAGGAGGTATTATCAAAGAAGAGATCAACAGGAGAGGGATCGGTACCCTGTGATGAGAAATTATGTGTAATTGCATCAGAGAGGAAAATACATGTCAAGCATAAGGATCTGGGATCTGTTGCAATACCGTGCACTATAAAAGACAGAAAATTCAAGAGGGTTCTAATTGATTCTGATTCTAGTGTGAGTTTGATGCAATTGTCTATTTTCAAAAAGCTAGGTATTGATAAGATAAGCGAGAGTGAGACAAAATTGAAATTTGCTGATCATACCATCAAGCAGTCATATGGGATAGCTGAAGATGTATTGGTGGAAATTGACAATTTTGTTTTTCCAATAGATTTCCAGATCATGGACGTTTCTAAAGATGAAGAGACCCATATCATTCTTGGTCGACCCTTTTTGCTTACTAGTCGATGCAATTTTGATATCGAGACAAGTAATCTGACACTGAAATCATTTGATGAGGAGATAACCTTGAAAGTGTTGAAAATCAAGAAGTAAGGTGCAAGTGGAAAGAAGAAACCTTCAGTCAGAATGATCAAAGTGGAAGGAGAAAGCAACAGTTCAAAATCACTCCCAAGAGAAGTCTCAGGAAAAATCTCTCAGGTGGCATCAATAAAAAATTCCTAAGCTCAGTCAAGAAGGAAAAAAGAGAAAGAAGAAGGAACGCCGACCTGAGAAGATGGAAGTGGCTGGAAGCACAAAGTGGTCAATGCTTTTGATCTACATAAGTTTTGGGTTTCGGAAAGGACAAGCAACAAGGTGTGGAAGAGGAAGTGCCTACATAAGAGGATGAACCGTCGAGCCATGCGATGTTAAATGAAGCGCTTCGTGGGAGACAACCCACACTTTTAATAACTTAGTTTTTGTTTAATTTTTTCTGCATTAATAAAAAAGGAGTCTTACTGGTGAAAGCTAAGAGGCAACATCATGTGTTGCATTCCCCTTTGTGAGTCACCTTCCTCGAGCTTATTCTGAAACATTGGGATCAATGTTTAGTTCAAGTTTGGGGGGGGGGGGGGGGGGTATTGCTTTTCTTCTTTTCGAATTATTTGTTAGTTCTATGTGAATTGCTGTGTAGATCCGCGAGTTGAAGTTCTCCAAATTTTGGTTGAAAATTTTTGTTTTGTTGAGTTCGGGAATAGTATATAGAGATAAATGGATGGTTGGTTAAGGGTAGGAAGTTCGAAATAACAGGACAGTGATACGAGTCTAACGTGTAGATTTGTACCATAATGCTTGAATCTTAAGAAGTACTTCTGAAGTAGTTTATCTTTACAATATGGTATACTATAGATTCACATGCATGTATGATTGATGGAGAAATAAATAAACTTGGCACCAAATAATGAAAAGGCGATAAAAGGCAACTGGCTCGCTAAGTTGGGTAGCCCTCACCCGGTTATTCAACCCAAAGGGGGTTGATCTCCAAACATCGTCCATAAAGGACAATATACAAACTGAAAAGTTTTGAAAATTTCATCTGAAATTAAAAAGGAGAAAAAGCTCTTATTTGGTTCCTGAACAAAATTTTTCTTGATTAGTCTTGTGCGTTCATTGCCTTAATTTAACTGTCCGAATGAAAAAGGAGGAAAATTGAAAAAATACTTAAGTACAAAGCATAGTTAGAGAGGTATCTGAAGAGGAAGCTCGAGATTTAAAGGTTCTTACACAAACTCTTCGCGTCATGTGAACATAAGACGGTCTGCTTTTTGATCAATTTGAACGGATGTCTCACGTATGAGTACCAAGATGTTGTAATTTTCATGAGTTCTTGTAATGGTCGCTTGAGGTCAAGCAACAATTTAAATTTGGGGGAGTTTGATTAGTAGTATTTACACAATTATTTAACGTTAATTACAGTTGTGTTGTCTTTTATTGCCGAGTTTTTTTTATTTCATTTTACCATATTTTATGTTTTGGTTGTGTGTTTTAGTGTTTTCAGGGTCAGGGGAATAAAACATGACAATTCAAGGCGAAAAAGTGCAAAAACTAGGAGTTTCGAAGAAAGTAAAAAATCCACCTACAGGAGGCCTGACACAGCCATCCGTGTCGCCTGACACGGGCCTGTAGCAGTAGAAATATTGAGACTAAGCCATTGGATTGACTGGACTCACACGGATCAAATAAAAATCGCCACCGCACTTTATTGTTTCCAGAGGAATGGGAAAAGAGCGAATAACCCAAAAAAGGGAGAGAGAATCTAAGTTCGGGGGTTGGTTATGCAAAGGGAAGGTATTAGCACCCTAGACATTTATGGTACTCTGTAGGAACCTCTTTGTAAATCTGTGTATTTTGGTTATAAATGTTGTACAAAATAATAGATGATGGAGATGAGAAAAGAAGTATTTTTTATAATTTTTGCACCCGCCGCGGTTGTGAACCTTTAGTACCTACGTACCACTTTCTGTGCAATAGGAGATCAGGGTACTCGTAGTTCATCTTAAAAAATTTTGAAACACAAGTGTGTTGGTTAAATTTTAAGAGACGAGACGTCATCGTCATTATCCGAGTGGAAAACATACTTACTACTCACAATTATGAGAAATGAGAATTTGCATCATCTCAACATGGAGGATATTACTTGGATTTTAAAATCAACAAAGCCTCACTCAACACCCAAATGGAAAATATCTCCTTTCACTATATATTGTAGAAGTATAGTTGTTTGCATCACTACAAGGATTGACAAGAGTCTAATCTTTTGAGAAAATTTTAAGGTAAAAAGCAAAAATAGAAAAATGGTTTAAATGAGATTGATTGACTTTTAATGTTCTCACAAAAAAAAGTCCACGTATTATTAAATTGATTAAAGTTTGATTAAGAAAATGTTTTGAAAATGCATGGACATAAGTCCAAATTTATTATGAAAGTGATTCAAGTTTGAAACAAGGGTTTTCAAAAGGAGGGAGAAGATTTTTGAAATTAAAGAAGATAGGAGGAGATGAAGGGTCTATCCTAAATCATATGGTAAAAGCTAGGGAAAAGAACTGTCTAACCAACAAGAAGCCAACACTTGACACAATGAGTCAATGTAGAATTCTCATCCTTTGAATTTGAAACCAAACAAGCAAAGATAATAAACCTCTTAAGAAAACTAAGCTTCAATTGTATTAAGTCTTCACAAAAATTGGGTAGAGTAACGGCTGTATACAGATGAATTCCCAATCCCAGACAAAACACGTAATCAAAATAACCTGCACACAAAGCAAACAAACAACCCAATATCTTGGGGTAAACCCCAAGAACTCCAGACAAAATAACAGTTGAGGTCACAAGGTCTCAAAGTAGGTCACAACTTCTAATCCTAAGTTCAAGAAGTTCACATTCTCCATAATGCCAATGATAGTAACCAAGTAGTCCAAGTAATATTAAAGTTTTTTATGGTTCAAGTTGATTATTAGGTATCTTTAAAAAGAAAATGAAAGCTCAAATGAGCAAAATAAAAATGACATAAAAGTAAATGCTCAAATGAGCAAAGATGAAAATAGCATGAAATGTAAATGCCAAAATAAATGTGCTTAAACTAAAAGGATAAAATAAAGTCAATTGTTAATGAGTTAGAAATTAGAGGTTAGTTGAATGACCATCATGAAACTTGCATTTGAAAACTCATTAGAAGATTGATAAAATCAAAGCCTCTCAACAACAAGTTTCATTTGCTTTTTGTCAAGTATATCATTCATTTCAAAATCTCAAGGCAACACTAAATGATCAATGATGTTTAAGTGATCCAATTTGACCAAAGTTGATAAAAATTCATTAGAGGATTGATAGGACCAAAGCCTCCTAACAATGAATCTCAAGGTTATTGGATCAAAGGATTCAAATTAACATACTTGAGCTTACAAACGTGAGTTTGGGCCACGAATGATCATTTTCTCAAATCGGGACAAAATTTACGTTATGTTAAGCAATCGTAAGTGGACTTATATAGAAGTCACACCTATTTTGAGGCCGTTCAATAGCAATCTATGTACCATATGTTTTGAGAAATGATATGGAAATCATTCTCCAATAACATTTAGTACAATAAGAATGGGGTAAGATGAAGAGGGATGGTGTAAGAATTTAACCACATTTGGACCAAAAATTTAATCAAATCATTATTAAAATCATTCATCCATTTTTTTGTGGAGTTAAACTCAACACCATGGATCCAATGATGTTAATAAAGCTAATGATCAAAATCTCATAGTCCAAGATCAACCAAAATATATACAAGATAAAATATATTTAAAAAATAAAGAAAAATATTTTAAAAAAAAGGTTTAAAAGTAGAAAATAGCAACTATATTCAAAACATTCAAGAAAAATCAAACAAGATCATAGAAAAATCAGAAATGAGCTCAAATATTTATATAAAATTTTTGGTAATTTTTTAAAGTCAGAAACAATTTTTAAAATTAAAAGAAATAGGCAAAACAAATCAAAAATTGTGAAAAATAGTAAAGTCAGAAATAAAAATAAAATGAGGTCACTAATATTTGTCAAAAGGTCATTGGATCCTTCCATATTTTTTTCAGAATTAAAAAATTAAGAAAAGTATTTTTAAACATTTAAAACAATTCAAATAAAGTGAAAAATTATAAAAAAATATCAGAACACAAAATAAAATTGTAAAAAAATAATAATCAGAAAGAGAAAAATCAACAGTATTTTTCATATTTTTTTCATATTTTTTAAAGTTAAAATGAAATTTCTATGATTTTTTGAAGTTTAAAACAATTTAAATATAAAAATTAGAAATAAAAATAAAGTCAAAAAATATAGACCAAAGAATGAGAGTCAAAACACGTTAGTAATCTAATCCAATGGATCAGACGCGCTGTGCATATCATGGTCTTTAGTGAATAAAGCATGAAATCAATTATTTAAATCAGATTTGAAAAAAATGAGTGGCACGCCTTCATTGGTTGATAGATGACACGTTGGTCATCTTCAACCTCCAGCCAATAAATCAGCAGGTTCCAAAAACTGTAAAATTAGGACACGAGACTGGTACCATTCACTTTGTCTCTTCAAGACGATTCCAATGGTACCTTCGCGAAAAATTTATATAAAATGTAGCTCAGTCGTTTTTGAAAAGAAGTTATGAAAAGGGATTTGAAATTTCATGACCAAAATGTACTTCCAGTTGAAAACAAGTGTTGCGACTAGAATCAGGATGATGAGAGCTTCATAACAGTATCAAAGTTTGAGAGAATTGGTGAATGAATCTACCTATTGAAGTTAAGTTGCAGAGCTCTGAAACTGGACTTGGCTAGCACGATTTAGGAAGTCTTGGAGCTTAATTTTTCTTCTGTTAGCTTCAGTGAGGTTCAAGGAAGGTGAATTGACAAAGAAAAATGATTGAGAAAAGTTGTAAGAGCAAATTCGAAGTTGTAGAAAATTGAGTTCAAGAGGAAGTTTGGCAGGATGATTTTGGCTCTCCAAGCTTGAGAAAATGAATGAGGTATGATCCTCTACTTATAGGGAAGCTGATTGAATGCTCAAGTTTGTGAAATGATGAAGTTTGGAGGAAAATCGTGTGAAGTTGCAAACAAGAAAAGTGTGACTTCTAATTTGATCAAAACTCATCCAAACCTTGCGTTTTAATATGCTAATCACTTCTGGAGGTTCACTAAACATGTTTAGAAGCAAAAGCGTGTAGAAAAAAGTGTTTAGAAGTTAAATCAAGGATTTCAAATTCTGACTTTTGAAGAAACTTTAGTTTTAAGTTACCAAGTTCAAGTCAATGACATTCTCAACTCAAGGAGTCTTAGGACATGATTCTTGAATCTTTAGAAATATGAGATCACAAGCTTTACAATGTGCAAAGAATGAAATCAAATGGATGCTTGAGCTGAAAATTGTGATGAGTCAAAGTTGAGAAAAAGAGGTTGACTTTGTACTTAGAAAAATTCTAAGTTTTTCTTCAAAAAATGACTTATAATGTCTTGCATCCAAACATGGCCTTCCATTTGAAATTTTCTTTTGACCAAAAAAGATGACATGAAATATATCTCTTGAATGGCATTTTGAGACTTGAACCATTTAAAATCTCCAAAAAATGAGAAAGTTATAACTTGTTGAAGTTTACAAAAATTCATAAAATGAACTATAATATTTCGCATCCTCAGGGCATCTTCCATCCATTTTCAAACTTTGCACATAAAAGAAGAGTTGAAGTTCACATCTAATATAATGTGTAATTTGGATATCCAAAAATTAATTCAAATTAAACCGTATAAAATTAGATCGGATTAGATTGAATTTTTTTAATATATCATCCAAAACTGAATCGAACCGCAAATAATATTATCTTTAAACCATATGAGTTTTTGCATTAAAATCAGTCTAAACTGAACCGCAAATACCCTAATAAATGATTATCCATGTCTCAAGATTAAATTACATTAATAAACATCACTTATCCAATAACAATATCACGAGGGATCACTAAAGTGGAGGTAAAATCAATATGGTGAGCGTATACGGGTCCAACCGGGTCCAACCATTCTATAAGTTCGTCCCATATATATTTACACATTACTCCACTCACATATTCAACTATCATGCATACACTTTGTCTCAATTTTGCTTATGCATATAGTTATTATGTGCGAACATTCTAATTTGAACTCCAGTAAGAAAAAGACATATGTTAGACGATTATTCACAGTACAATACGACGGTTCTGCTCTTGATCATGTCTTTTTCTAGAATAGATCTACTTGAACCTTCTTGTGGATAACTGTTGATTGCATATGAGTAAGTAAACTCTTATTATTATTGATAATGAAAGTATGGGTTTGTTTATATACAAGTTTAGTTGTGTAACTAACTTAAACAGAATGTTTAACTGTTCTAATAAACTCTTAACAAACTAACTAACTAACTACAAGTCAATACCCTCCCTCAAGCTTAGCTGTACAAATTTCTCAAACTAAGCTTGGACAATAAAAGCTGAAACTGTGGTGTATGGAGAGACTTTGTATGTAGATCAGCTAATTGTGCATGAGTAGGAATTGGCATGAGCTGGATGATTCCTTGTTGCACCTTGTCTCTAACCAGGTGGCAATCGATTTCAATGTGTTTCGTTCACTCATGAAATGTGGGATTCTGAGCTATGTAGATAGCTGATAAATTATCACAAAACAATGCCACTGGTTTCTGAATTGGTTGCTGAAGGTCCTCAAGAAGATACAATAGCCATTGTATTTCACAAACTGTAGTGGCCATTGCTCGATATTCTGCCTCTGAAGAAGATCTAGAAATTGTACTCTGCTTCTTTGATTTCCAGCTAACCAAGGAAGAACCCTAAAACAAATTGTACCCTATAACTGATTTTCTGGTATCAACACAGGAGGCCCAATCTGAATCACAAAATCCTGTAAGCTTATGAGAAGATTCAGCTGAAAAGAATAAGCCTTGACCTGGTTGCAGTTTAAGATATCTCAAAATTCTCATGGCAGCTTCATGATGAACCTTCATTTGGATAGAAAGGAACTGACTTAAGGTGCTCACAGCAAAGGACAAGTCAGGCCTGGTGTTAGTAAGATACAATAACCTCCCAATGAGCCTTCTGTAACCTGAAATATCAGAGAAAGGTTGATCTGTGAGAGCTGGAAGCTTTGTGCCTGGCACCATTGGTGTACTAACAGGTTGACTAGCAAGTAATCCAGCCTTTTCAATCAACTCCAGAGCATATTTCCTCTGAGATAGCACCAAGCCTTCTTTAGATCTGGCTACTTCAAAGCCTATAAAATATCTGAGATTGCCCAAGTCTTTAATTTTGAACTGATTGTCCAGAAACTGTTTGACCTTGGTAATCTCCTCTAAATCATCACCTGTGAGTACAATGTCATCAACATAAATGAGTAAAATTGTCAAATTCTCATTACGATATCTAACAAACAGTGAGTAATCACTCTTGGATTGCACATATCCTAAAGAAAGCAGGGAAGTTGTCAGCTTATGGTTCCACTGTCTGCTAGCCTGCTTTAAGCCATATAATGATTTTGTCAACTTGCATACTTGTGAAGGTTGAGCAGTAGCATAGCCTGGAGGTGGAAGCATATACACTTCTTCATCTAAAGTGCCATGCAAAAAGGAATTGTTGACATCTAATTTCTTTAGAAACCAGTTCTTAGATGCTGCCAGAGCCAGAACCAACCTCACAGTTGTTATCTTTACAACTGGAGAAAAAGTTTCAAAGTAGTCCAATCCCTCTTGTTGTGTCTAACCCCTGGCTACCAACCTAGCTTTGAACCTCTCAATAATACCATCTGCATGCCTCTTAATCCTGAATACCCATTTACATCCAATTGGATGTTTACCAGGTGGTAAGTCAGTCATTTCCCATGTTTTGGTACTCTCAAGAGCTGCAATTTCAAGGTCCATTGCTTGCCTCCATCTCTCATCCTTCACAGCTTGACTATATGTTCTAGGTTCAATAAGAGTAGAACAAGACAAAACAAAAGACTTATAGTAAGGAGAAAGGGAAGAATAAGAGAGATAATCAGAGAGAGGATAAAGAGTACCAGATGAGGAGTTAGATGATTGAGTTCCCTGTGATGAAGAATGGACTAAATGACAGTGATAATCCTGCAAGTAAGATGGTTTTGTTCTGGTTCTGGCAGATTGCCTTATAGGTTCTGGTTCAAGGACAGGTTGAGTAATAGCAGGGGAAAGTGGAGGAAGATTTTGTGAATCTGATGATGGTAAAGGATCAGGTATAGACTGATTTATGTGAGTAGGTAAAGACGGAGCTTGTGGTTCAGTAGGAAGGATATGAAATAATGATTCATGTGATGCAGAAATGCCTTGATGAAAAGGAAAAATATTTTCATAAAAAATAACATTCCTAGACAAAAATATTTCTCTTGAAAGAAGATCAAGCAAAATAAAACCTTTAACACCCTCTTTATATCCCAGCAAAACATACTTCCTGACCCTAGCCTGAAATTTTATTCTATGAGCTGTTATGGTAGTAGCATAACACAATGAACCAAAAACTCTTAAATGTTCCAGATCTGGTGTTTTGTCATATAAAATCATGTAGGGTAATTTGTTTGAAAGAACCCTAGTAGGTAAGAGGTTGATCAAATAAGTGGCATGCAAGACAGCAAAGGACCAAAATTGAATGGACAAGTTAGAGTGAAACATCAAAGCCCTAGCAACATTCAAGATATGTTGATGCTTTCTTTTTACAATCCCATTTTGCTGTGGAGTTTCCACACAAGTTTTCTGATGTTGAATTCCATGTTTTATGTAAAATTCAGGCATGTGGAATTCAACACCATTATCTGTCCTGACTAAGTTTACTTGTTTCTGAAAATATTTTTGTGTAAACTCAATAAACCTTTGTAAAACCAGTCTAGCTTCTGATTTTAATTTCATTAATTTGATCCATGTAAAACGAGATTTGTCATCCACAATGGTAAGAAAGTATTTGGCACCAGTAATAGAAGATTGGCTATAAGGCCCCCAAATATCCACATGTAACAAATTCAATATATTTTCAGAAACAGTTTTTCTCAAAGGAAAAGACAACTTTTTTTGTTTTGCAAACTGACATGAATCACAAGGATCACATTGGGATAAAAGAATGGATGGATACAATTTGTGTAATTGTTCAAAACATGTATAAGAAAGATGGCCTAACATATGATGCCAAACATGAGGTATTTTTACAGGTAATGTGGTAGACATATTTGCTGAGTGAAATGAAGCTAAAGGTTGTACTTGATGAAAAGGTGGTAGAATCATGATGTAGAGTCCATTATTGATCTCAACTCTCCCAATCATCTTCAAGGTGATCTTGTCCTGTAAACAACAAAAATTATCACTAAAGACAAGTCTGTTTGGTAAAGTTTTGGTGAGTTGTTGGACAGAAACAAGGTTAACATCAAAACTGGGAACATACAGGACATTATGTAAGGTTAGTGTGGAAGAAAGAATAACCGTCCCTATGCAATGTGCCATGGCACTTGCCTTATTTGGTAAGGAAACAGAAATGGGACTGATCTTATAATAGGAAACAAAGAAAGTTAGAGAACAAGCAATGTGATCAGTGGCCCTAGAGTCCATGATCCATTGCATAGAAAACTTACCTATGCCATTAGAAATGACATTGTGACTGCTCACAAGATGAGAAGAAAGTGAGCTAGCGGTGGGTTGAGAAGAGGGAAGCAAGGCCAATAGACTCTGAAGCTGTTCCCTTGTGAGTTCCACACCATTAGAAGATGATTGTGCTTCATCAACTGTGCCACTGTCTCCAGAAACAACAATATAGGCTTTCTTTGGCTTATAGCCATTTGGAAAACCTGGAGGATAACCATGCTTTTGAAAGCAGATATCAACAGTGTGATTTGTTCTGCCACAGTGAGAGCAAAGCCTGTTTCCCTTGTTGTAAGATTTCTGATAACTTGGCTTGCCCTTTCCAGAATAAGAACCTTGTGATGAAGCTTGTGAAGGCATTGCTTGAACTGTCATGGCTGCAGGGTCAGGTAATACAGCTATATTAAGATGGCCTTCTTGTTGAAGAATCATGGAAAATATTTTTGGTAAATCAGGCATAGGATCCATGAGAAGAATTTGAGACCGAGCTGCAACATAATTGTCATTCAAACCCCTTAAGAAGCAGAGCACGCAATCATTATCCCTGTAACACTTGAGAATCTTCACTGCCTCACAACAACAACCAGTAATGGAGGAACAAGCAGGAATTGGGCGATAGTTACACATTTCATCCCATAATATTTTCATTTTTGTGTAATAAGCAGTAATTGATAAATCCCCTTGTTGCAGAGAATAAAGTTCATGATGGAGATGAGAGATATGAACCGAATCTCCTTGAGAAAAGCGAGCCTTGAGATCCTTCCAAACATCAGTAGCAACATCAAACCAGATAATGCTTGTGGAAATCTCATGTGTGACAGAATGAGAAATCCAAGAAAGCACGAGATTGTTGCATCGTTTCCAAGCTGAGAGCATGGGGTCATTATCTGCAAGCCTCGGAATAGTGCCATCAATGAACCCAGATTTGTTCTTCATCTGCAGCGACATCTCCATAGCTCTTGCCCAACCATGGTAATTGCCTCCATCAAGGATAGGGGTAACAAGAACCAAGGATGGGTTCTCGTTGGGATGAATATAGTAATCGTGTGTTGAATCCTGCAAATTTGCAGTAGTAATCACAACTCTAGCCGCCATTGTTGCAGATTAGGGGAAAATGGAAGAAATGCTGAAATCACACAATCAAGATCGAAGAGGACAAGGAAAGCGATTCAGAAGTGAACAAATGCAAGGAGATGAAGATTCAAGGCAAGAAGATAAAGAATCAAAGTAGAATGAGGGGGAATCAACGAAAAATGAAGCAGAATTGAAGCAATTCCAGAAAGTCGTTGATGAAAGAATGCGGAAGCTTAAGAGTTTCCTCCTGATACCATGTTGATTGCATAGGAGTAAATAAACTCTTATTATTATTGATAATGAAAGTATGAGTTTGTTTATATACAAGTTTAGTTGTGTAACTAACTTAAACAGAATGTTTAACTGTTCTAACAAACTCTTAACAAACAAACTAACTAACTACAAGTCAATAATAACTGCTCTAAAAGAGTGACATCATTGGGCTAATGTAGGAGGAGTGACGTCAACATCCTTTGATACTCAGATCCAGCGGTCTTGTTATAGCTCTTGAGGAATTTCGTATCGGGCTGAATTAAAACTAGTTGGGCCCGAGTCCATACTAAACTCTATTTCTTTATTCAATATTGATCAGCCCATGGACAATTTCTTTCATTTTGTTTTTCTAATCAAATGATTTTAGGGAAATAGTGCATTAACTTGTTTGCAAGAGCCAACTTGAGTTTTTTCCAAGGATATCAAGTAAAGAGACCTAAAAGTTTATTTGTGAGTTGGTTTTGAAAGATTTTAGAGGGAGAAGACTTTTGAAGTTCTAACTTATTATTTTGATGTTTAAAAAAATTGTAAGTTTGAAATTTAGAGTTTCATATACAATCTTGAAAACTGCTAACAAAACCTATTTCCTCTCTAAGAAAAATAAGCCTCATCAAAAGGCTGTAAATGCCACCAAAACTGTTCTTTTTTTCTTTCATACAAAAGAAATAAACCATATAAGTTTAACCAATCAATAAATGAAAGTGCATCAGAACATGTAAAGTTATCCACAAGTTCACCTATAACTTTGTTCTAATGTTCCATGTAAGAAACCTTAATCAGCTTAGGAATGGAGAAATAAAATTTTGACATTTCCATATGCAAAAGATATAAAAATTTGAAATTTCTTAGTAGAGTTACAATACATTGTTCCATAAAGTCAGAAATCCATTACCAAACACCAAACCTAGTAGACAAGATTAAAAACACACACATGTAACTAGAATTCATGTTCTTATTTTAACACAAACAAACACATTATCATAGTTAAAACTGCATCATGATACCAAACCATTAGCATGTTCACCCATGCCACGGCGCGAGCCTTCACAGAAAGACAGACAAAACAACACAATACTACTAAATATTATAAGGCAAGGATGAATTGCCTAAGACACCAGCCAAGAATGAGTTGCCTGAGCACCAGATGGAGAAGCTTCTTCATCTGGTCTCGGAAAGGATGAGTTTGGTGCAAAATATTTCACATTGCACAAAACTCATTTGTTACCTTTCTGAATCGAATCTTAAGGTTGCAACAGCTGTCTGCTAGTGACAGCTGTTGCAAACCATTTTGTTGGCATGATGATACCGTGTTCAGTATCGATCATGTCTCCCAAAGAGTGGACTGAAGAAGCGATATGGTTGACAGTAAAGCTATCAAGACCTCCCTGTGAATACGTGCTAGTCACTTCTGACCCCGAGACATTTGGACTGCCTCCGTTTGTTTCCTTCAACGAATTCAAAGTTCCAACCTCGGATTGTACGACTTCAGAACTCTGCGAAGCACTTGACAGCAGTTTTAGGCCACCGTTTTCTTTGTATGCTCCGCCCCCGCCCCCGCTTTTCCCGTTCCCATTTGCAGAAACTTTTGTGTTCAAGAAGCGACCACCGCATCCTCTTGGCCTCCGCATTGCGTGCAAATGACGCGATTCGTGCATATATGGCTGCAAGACAAATACAAAACCTTAAAAATACTATTTCACAAGTTGTCAAATATTGTCATAAGAAATGTTACTCATAATCTCATACCTTGCTACGTTTGATCAGTTTATTCTGCTGCACAGCCTTGGCACGGGATTGACGGCGTCTGATGATTCCATTGTACTGCTTTGCATTCACGTAAGTTGGTCCGTCGTCAGATGTCATGCTAAGCGGAAGCATTATACGTCCCTAATTCATTAAATACCGATAAATTTACGAATTAACAAATAGTGAAAGAATTTCAGCAGATAAACCAATGATAACTAAAAGCAGAATGTGAATACATGCAAAAACTTCAACACAGTCTGCATCATATAATCCAATTTTATTTCATTGCTTGTGTTACAAGTCATGCATAAAGCCTAAAACTTGTTAACATTGAATTCTATAATCAACTCGATTACATTTGAAAGAATCAGAAGAATACTAACAAGATAGTTGTAAACAGAATTCTGGCTTTCTCATGTAAGCATACACACTGTACACAAATAAAAACAAATTCACATTCAAGTACTTGTATACATTGCATGATTTATACATGGATTAAGAAAAGAGTCGAGGTAAAGACAAACCGAAATTTGAGGTCCATAAGTCGAGAAGAGCCCGTAAAATTGATCCATATAAGGATATTTTGTACAGATCTAGCAAGGAAAAGATGATAAACATAATGAATGAATTTATGTCCTGAAAAATTTTAAAGGTAAAACATCAAAGGGAATGTTGTGTGAAATTTTTTTACCATAGGCTGGTTAAACCCTAGCTCGAAACGATTATACGGCTCCGCAACAGCATATGATGATTGCAGTGACAAGGTTGCCTGATGATTTTGTGCATCAAGTGACATCTTACAGTCATCTAAAGAAGAAATCTTTGAATGGTCAGGCATAAAATGTATAATGGAACTCTAACATAGACACATGGTTTTAAATTGCAGTCTCCAACTGCAATTGCAGCCGCAATATTGCTGATGCGGTAGTCTCTGCAACCACCCTTGCAGTGTGATTTGAAATCACGCGTCCCTTTACATTAGGAACTGCATCAAACAATTTCGCCCAAGTTTCTTCAAATTTTTTTGTCACCCAAAACTATCGCAACACCCGCGACTGCAATTTAAAACCATGCATAGACATGAATCTAAAATCTTGTTGAAAAAGTAAGTACCTGGAAAGATGGTAAATTGGTTTGTATGTCCTTTATCAAACAATTGTTCAACTCCTCTGACTAAGTTCTTAGTTGGAGTTGGAGCAAGTTGATCCATGTAGTTTGAAAGTTCGAGTGAAAAGGGTTTGATTTGTCCACAAGAATCTCCTACTCCATAAACAGATTGAGATCCATAGGCATTACTACTCCACCATGGAGCTGAATTCGCAGACGAATACTGTCCAACAGAATTATGGACAATTCCTTCATGTTCTTTAAGGTAAAGTGGTTGCATAGCCATAACTAGTCTTCAAAATGATCCAAATGAGTGACTTGTTGCCAAAGTTAACACAATAAACTAGTTCCTTCAAGCAAAGATTGAAAAATTGTTAAAAACAAAACCTTTCAAACAAAGAGAAATAACTAGAGAACTAGCGGAATAAACAATTTTTTAATAGGTGGTTAATTAGGTTTAGTAAATAGTTAATAGATATATCAAGAATTATATAAAATTTCTCCAAATTTACATATATAATTGAACGCCTAAAAATTATGGTTGATAGCGATGAAACTCAGGATTAATAAATTTATGTTAGTGGTTGTGATCATGACCGTCTTAAATTTTAAAACTCTATCAAAATTTCAATTTAACCACGATTCAACGGTGACAAAACATGTAAATTTCTTATTTATCTACAATTTAAGAGTCTATTTAATTTATTATCTATCAAATATAATTAACCACCAATTTAAATTCAAATTGCGCGTTAATTTTCTAAATTTAGGTGTTTAAATGCATAAAAAAAAACATGATCTTATTATCTAGTGATTGATGGCTAATATCTATGGTTCTACCACCTCAGTTATTATGCAAACTACAGCATCAACATCAAGAAAAAAGAGGTGAAGTAGAAGACATGAAAATGAAGGCAAATGAGAATATTTATGTATATAAAAAAATCATGCAAAAGAGTAGTGAAGTCAAGCTCAATGAATATAAATGATAAAATTGACAATAAGAAGAAATAAAGAGAATGATAGAAAAAAAAAAAAACTAACATATTAGAATGAGTGGTAAAAGAAGAGAATGAGAAGCATCATAGGTTTATGCTCAGAAACTAGTAGAGATAGAGAGAAAAAGAGAGAGAGAAGGATTGTGAAGGAAGTAGAAAGCTTACAAGTGTAATGGAAGTAGAAGCCAAATGATCCCTTCATCCATTACAATGCTCTTCTATATTCTTTATTTATATTTCTCTATATATTTATTTATTTTATTTTTCAAATCTACAGTTCTCCGCAATTCAACAAACTTTGCCGTTAAACTAATTAAAAAAATACTTACTCTTATTTTGTAATATACTACAAAACTTAATATTATTACTATTATTATTAGTATTATGTTTTTACATAATATAATACTTTCATTCAATATAATAAATTTTATATAAAAATTTAAATATTTATAATAATAATAATAATAATATAGCAACTAATTTATACTAAAGTATTAACAATTTTGTCTACGAAAAGTAAGTAACAATAATCTAGTGTGAGTGGTGATTTTATTGTTAAATATTATACTCTGTCACTAGTGCAAGAGGAAGTGTGTTGTTCGTGTGCTAAGTTTTGTAAAATAGAGAAAGTGGTCCTGAGTGCATGATTTGATCTGCCTCATCAACGTATAAGAGAGGTGGGTATCATTAGCATTAGGAATAATCTAATTATTCTATTCAAGAATCTCAAGTTTCTTTCAAAGGGATTATGGTACCCTTTATTTTATCACTTAAAGTTAAACCCTTCACATCCCTACTAGTTTATTTGATATATACTATAAAACTACTAATATCATACTAATACTACTATAATCTTGACAACAAAAATATAGACAGCAAACAAGTACAACAAATTACTATTTAACCTTTTCAATTTATGAATTAATTACTCATTCATGCATATGTATGTTTCACAATTACTAGTTACTAGCACTTAAACCCCCAAACATTGACAAAGTTGCATTAATACAAAGCATGTTATAAAATAAGTACTTAATTAACAAAAGGCAAACAGTATTAAACTAATTATGTTGCATTCTCAAATCATCCATCCTATAGTAATTAAATAGAAAATCACTTAAATCAAAAGATCATAGCCACGATAAATCACAAGTCAATCCAATTAATTAGCCCTTTGGTATATAGTAAAAACTACACTATATGCAAGTCTAAATGCCTTCACGTTTCAAGTTTGAGCTGTTTTTGTAGCCGGCAATTTTATATATTTTGTGTAAAAGAAACTGTTAATAAGATACCTCTAAGAGCCATTGGAGTATGTAGATTCTATTTTCAGATTCATTTTTCTTAAGCCGTTTAGAAGTGCTTTTAAGACCCTAGTTTTTTTTTTTTTTCATTTAATGCGAGACCAAGTCAACTTTCACATAATAAAAACTCCATTGCTTCTTTTTTCATCATCTTGTTTGTTTTACATTCTTTTTCTGATGATGAACACAGTTTCTTATCTAATAACTACATTATATAAATTCAAAGACCATACAAATAGTTACTAGTATTTAATTAGCCACTAACTAGCTAAAAGAAGAAAGAAATAAAGGAAACAGCACGAAAATGGAAGTGGAATTGATATAACTGCCTATTGAGAATAAAGGTATAGAGGGTTCATAGTATAATAGAAGTATAGACGTGGAGTGTAGGGTTGTTGAAGATGATTAGAGATAGTTTACGCAAAGGAATGCTAAGCTTTGTATGTATTTTTTTTGAATGAGTGATTTGATCCCCTTCTCAGTATTAAGGCTAAAGTATTTATAAGGTTTTTTTATGGGCATGGGCTAAAGAGTGGTTGCCTCACCTCCTCTATCAGAGATGTGGAGAGAAAATGAGTTATCTTTTCTTAAATTATGAAGAAAACAATTAGAAACCATTGATGTGCCTAGTAAGAAGTTACTCATTACATACTAGACCTAGGTTTTAGATCTTTATAAAGAGGATTTAGCCTTCATTTCCTTACGTTTGAAATACTTTCTCCTCCAAACTCATTTGAATCTTCATTAAGCTCATAGTGAACTCATATTAGAACCTCACCAAGTTCAACTCTCCTTCCTTCTTTTACATGTATAAGTTTTTATACTTCTTCTCTTCTTTTCTTCTTTAATGACAATCATTAGGGATTTAGATGAGAGCACTAAGGTGATAAAGCCTTCAAATAGTAGATAGTGGTCATAAATGTATCTGTGTTGTATAAAAAATGTTGCACGTAAAGGTGAGAATAAGTCGGATCAACTAATAAGGACCTACGACATAGCCTACACAGGCCCAGACGATACCATACTTTTTTTAAATAAAAAAGACCTTGACTTTTTTATAAGCCTATTTAGCTAAAAACTCTAAGTCTCAGATTTTAAGCCTATCATAGCGACCAATTTAAATAAATATGAATACTTTATTATTATTAATAGTATTTTGTATTTTGAATTAAAATTAAAAAATAAAATATAGTTATCTTGAAGAACTTATGAAAATAGGTTGAAAACTCCTTATGAACAACGTCATAAGTTTTTTTCATAAGTTTTTCTAAACAAATAATCTCATAAAACTTATGCTACTATGTAAGCTCAAATAAGTTAATGCAAATAAAATTTTAGTGTCATTTATCTTTTAGTATTTTAGTGTATAAATATTAATTGACTGCTTATTTATATATATTCATATGAAATTGGCTTTTAAGTAGGTTAATAGGTCAACCAGACCTTTGAAAAGGCAAAAACTCACGCCTAAAAATAATACTATGACAACATGGCCGACTTAGACTTTGATGTTTTTAGTAGGTTAGACTTAGACTTGACAAAGCTTATCTCGACCCAGCCCGTTTCCACCCGTAATTGCACGGAGACTATAGGCTCTTATAAAGAGGAATGTTTTTAGATCATTTGTATTTCTTAAATAAACAAATTGTTCTGGACTGGGCCTGCCCTTGGCCCAACTCCCAGTGAGGCCCAATCTAAGTGTGCCAACCTGCACCACTAACTGATATTATTCTCGAGCACACCCCGACCATAAAGGCCTTGTCGATCAAGGTTGTTTCCCTTTTGTGCTCGCGGGGACCATCCCTGACGAGCAGGCGCTCTTCCCGAGCATCTTCTTCGTAGAGCTGACTACCAACGTCTTCGGATATTGTGGAGTCTTCCTGGTCCCGGAAAGATCGCGTCCATATCCTCCTGACCTTGCGGAGGACTTCATCCAGGTAGGGGGAACGTGCGGATCCCCATTACTCACGTAGAACCTGTCAGTCTCTATGTTAGGCCTGTTTGATCAGCCCAGTAAAGACACCTTGGCCCAACGCCGGGGGCTATAAATACCCTCTCTTCCGAGAGGGCCAAATATTCAACATTTTTCTCTGAACTTATACTTGCTTGCTCATTCCGCAACTTACTTTGCCATTAGAGTGTCTTGCAGGTACCCCCCATCTCATTCAACTTCTGCCCGAGCTAGCTGTGACGGTCCATTTTTGATTAGGTAAAATCAGTGGCACCGTCTGTGGAAATCTTGCTTCCCCGTATTCTATTTACTTGAGACTAAAGTTAAACAATCCCCGACTGTCATGGCTGACCAGACTCCAGAAAACATGAACGTCCGTATCATCGATGTCAACAACAACATCGCCGACAATAATACCGGTACCGCTGACCACAACACAGTCTCCGCCATTAATATGCCTGAGCCTTCTGACTATAGAGACGAAGTAGCTGCTTCGTCATCATCACCGCCTCCACGACTCGAAGAAGATCGGCCACCTTCCCAGAACTACCAACCCGTTCAGTTCCATGAGGTCCCCGTTCCCGCCGGGGCAAAAGCCACGACTAGGGCACTGTTCGCGGCGATAAATCAGACCAACTACCTAATCTTCGCTCAGGGAGAAAGATTGAGGACACTCAAAGATGATCAGAGAGCCCCTAGAAGACACAGGAGACCTCAGTCTCCTCCTCCTCGACAAGCATAGTAACATCCCCAATCTCCCCCATAGAGACGTAGTCGGGACATCTCTCGAAGCCCTTCTCCCCGACCAATCAGGCGACGTCCCACGTTGGAAAGGGACCAGCCCGTTGATACGGGGAGACGCGACCACGGCCCCTCGCGTCAAGAACGAAGACTCCATGGGGACAGAAACGGGGGAAACAACGAGCGACCATACTGCCCGAGGAACGCTCTGCACGACCAGGGCCACCATAACTGCCACTATGTCAGATCTTCGTCTCGCTCTCCCGAATAGAGTGACGAGGACGACCCTCACGGTTCCTTGTCACAAGCTATCATGGAGGCACCCATTCCCCCGAGCATGGAGAAGCCTCCCCACCTAAAGGAATACGACGTCATCGCTAACCCGGTCGACCATATAGACGGGTTTGAGACCATGCTGCATTATCACAATATCGAGGGACCAATCAAATGTCGGTTGTTCCCCACGACTCTGAGGAAATCTGCGATGGACTGGTACAAAAGTCTCACCCCAGGGTCAATTACCTCCTGGAAAAATATGAAGAACCAATTCATCAGCTTATTCACTACTTTGTGACGCCATCCAAAGAACGAAGCAGCCCTCGAGGCCATCATCCAGAGACATGATGAGACCCTGAGGGAATTTATTGATCGGTTCAACCGGGAGGCCATCCAGGTCCCCTGTACCGACCACATGAAGAGATACCTGCTCGAGAGAGGACTCCTCCCGGGCATAGAATTCAGAAAGGCCGTAGGTATCGAACCACCCTGGACATTCGATGCCCTCCTCGAGAAAGCCAGAGCCTACATGGACTATGAGGAGAGGGAAGCGGCCAACAGAGCCCTGGATCCTAGGAATCGCGGATCTACCAGTCATCCGCGACAAGACACCGCCCCTCCTCGATGAATTGGAGAGAAGAGAAAGGACGACAAACCCCGAGACACTCAGGATCAAAGAGGACCCTCAGGGAGGTTCACTGAGTACACTCCGCTAACAGATTCCCGCGAGTGTATCTTAGTGGAGTGAGCGAATACAGATTTTAAGGAAGGCGACGTCAAGCGTCCTCGCTCCGCTCCTGCTAAACTCGGGGTAGATCGAAGCAAGTACTGCCAGTATCACCGGAGCCATGGGCACTTGACTGAAGATTGTGTCCATCTCAAGGATGCTATCGAGATCCTCATAAAAGGAGGGAGACTCGGGCAATATCGGTGCGGCGACGCCCCTCGTTGAGATGCCCGTGAAATAAGGGAGATAAGGGATGATGCTCGACCATCTGACGGTCCCCATCCAAACCGTATTCTCCTTTACGAGACCGGAGGACTTTTACGTCCCCAAATATATGCAAGAGCCTCTGTCTATGCACAACAGGTGGGAAAACTTTCCCTCTGCCATGGTCATAAATGGTGGATGGTTTAATGACTTGACTATAAATTCAGCAAAGAGGAAGCTGGATGAACTGGTCGACACGGCTCCCCCATAAACTGTGACCTTCGAGAGGGTTAAAGGCAGATCAGAGCCGATCACCTTTTACCTCGAGGAACTTCCCGGAGGGCCCCCTAATTCATCCATCTCTCTTCTGATCAGGGCGAGAATGGATAACTTCGACGTTCGTCACGTCCTGGTCAACGAGGGAAGTTCCTTCGACGTGATGTACAACCAGCTTTTCAGAACCTTGTAGCTCGATGACTCTCACCTTTCACCATACGTGGGATCATATTTGCAGGGCTTTAATTGCTCAACCTCCAAGCCATGGAGGTACGTGGAGCTTATGGTCACCTTCGGCGAAGATACTGCTACCTGACAAGTCAAGGTGCGCTTCCTCGTCATTGACTTCTAGTCCCTCTACAATTGCATCTTTGGGAGGCCGGCACTAGCAGAGCTGACCGCGGTGCCCTCCACCGTCCATCTGAAGATGAAGTTCTACACAAAGAGGGCACGGTTCGCCACCATTCAAGGCGACCTAGCATCCGCCCGAAGATGCTTCAACATGGCGGCCAAGGGACAAAGCACAGTCAACACCGGAGCACGACCCGCTAAGAAAGCTGTAACAGCCCGACTAGAGCCTCAACAGTCAGAGGCACAACCCATTAGAGCAGAGGTGTAGAGGGCTCCTCCAAAAGTCAATTAGATATCGCTAGACACTCGCTTCAACCAAGACGGACCCTCGAACGGTGAGCAAGAGCTCTTCTGACCAATTCCAGATGGGGACTTCAAGCTCGTCCCTCTTGGTGAAGACCCGAGCAGGGGGGTGAAGATTGGCACAAGACTCTCCGACCTGGAAAGGAAGCAGATCAAGGCCTTCTTGAGGGAGAATGCAGATCTGTTCGCGAGGAGCGCCGCGAAGATTCCCTGTCTCGACCCTGAGGTCGCCTGTCATCAACTCATCATTGATCCAGCCGCTAGGGGAGTAGTACAACATAGGCGTAGGCAGTCTCCCGAGAAAGCGGAGGCTGCTGAAAAAACTGTAAAAGATCTCCTAGAGGAAAATTTTATTTCTGAAGCCCAATATTCAACCTGGATATCAAATGTTGTACTTGTTAAGAAAAATAATGGAAAATGGCGTATGTGTGTTGACTATACCGATCTTAACGGGGCATGCCCCAAAGATGCATTTGCTTTGCCTAATATTGACACGCTGGTCGACAACTTGGTCGGCTATAAAATTTTCTTTTATGGATGTTTATTCGGGCTACAACTAAATCCCAATGGCAATGAGCGACAAACACTGCACTGCTTTCATGACCATCTCGGGCAACTATTACTACAACGTAATGCCCTTCGGTCTAAAAAATACAGGAGCAACGTATCAGCGGATGATGAACAAAGTCTTCCACAACTAGATCGCAGATATGCTCGAGGTATACATGGACGACATGATCGTCAAATCCCGAGTAGACACCGATCATGCCGCTCATCTGAGGGAAGTATTTGCCCAAGCAAGGCAATGTAGAATGAGGTTTAACCCCGAGAAATGCATGTTTAGAGTTAAGGCGGGCAAGTTCCTCGGCTTTTACCTAACAGAATGAGGAATCAAAGTCAACCCCGACAAGTGCCGAGGTGTCTCTGACCTCTCTACACCCACTTCGGAAAAATCCATACAAGTCCTGAATGGTATGCTCGCCTCACTCTCCCGTTTCGTCGTAAAATCCGCTCAATACGCCCTGCCTTTTTTCAAACTCCTGCACAAGAAGGCACTTTCGAGTGGACCGAGAAATGTGAACAGACCCTTCTCCATCTCAAATAGAGCCTCTCGCATCGGCCCGTGCTATCACGAACAGTCGACGGGGAGACATTATTTCTATATTTGGCCGTCTTCGTCGAATCCGTCAGTGTGGCCCTCATTCGCGAGACTCATGACGACCAAAAACTCGTTTATTTCACGAGCAAAGCGCTTCATGGGCCCGAGGTCAGATACCAACAGATCGAGAAGGTGGCTTTGGCCCTCGTCAACACAGCGAGAAGGCTCAAACACTATTTTCTCGCGCACACGATCGTCTTACAAACAGACCAACCCATGAGACAACTCTTAGGTCGACCAGATATGGCAGGCTGAATGCTGAAATGGTCCTTGGAGCTTTCAGAATTCGTTCAGTATGAAAGCAGGAAGGCTCTGAAGGCCCAAGCTCTGGCCGATTTCGTCACGGAGATGACCGCTCATAACCCCCCTACAGGGAAGGAGCACAAATGGACCCCCCTGCAGGGAAGAAGCACAAATGGACCATCTTTGTCGATGGAGCCTCCAGCTCGACCAGGAGTGGAGCAAGAATATTCCTCGAAAACGAGGAAGGCGTAGTGATCGAACATTCGCTCACCCTCTCCTTTTCAACCTCAAACAATCAGGCAGAATACGAGGCTTTACTCACAGGTCTAAGACTGACCGACGATTTAGGCGCCCACGAGATATAAATTTTCATTAATTCCCAACTTGTCGCGTCTCAAGTTCAAAGGGGATACCAGGCTAAGAACAACAGCCTCATCGAATATTTGAACTTGGTCAGAGAACATATGAAATAGTTCGAATGAGCAGAAATTACACACGTACCATGCGAACAAAACACACGGGCCGACATACTTTCAAAGCTCGCAAGTATGAAGAAGAAAGGCGGAAACAAATCTGTCATACAAGAATCCCTATCTCGCCTGAGCATTGGAAAACCCACGCCTTTACTCGAAGTAAATGCCATCTGGGACAACTCATGCTGGATGATCCCGATATTCAATTTCCTAATGAAAGGAGAACTTCCCCTGGACCAAAGGGAGGCGACCGCGACCAAACGAAGGGCATGCTCTTATGTGGTGCTCGAACAGAAATTGTATCGTAAAGGATTTTCCGTTCCACTCTTAAAGTGTGTCGAACAATCTGCGGTCCCTGAGATACTGCAGGAAATCCATGAAGGAATCAACGTCCATCACATGGGCGGAAGGTCCCTAGCAAGAAAGGTGCTGCGGGTAGGATACTACTTGCTGACCATGAAACGAGATGCCAAAGAGCATGTCAAGAGGTGCGACAAGTGCCAGAGACATGCTGACATGCACCTAGCTCCCCCGCACGAGCTAAACACGCTGTCATCCCCGTGGCCATTCACCTGGCGGGGAATGGACATCCTCGGACCATTCGTATAAGGAACATACCAATATAAATTTCTCATCATGGTCGTAGACTATTTCACCAAATGGATAGAGGCCGAAGCCCTAGCAAAAATCACCTTGCACAACATCCTCCGTTTTTACAAACGAAACATGCTCGCTCGGTTCGGGATACCACGAGTGCTCGTCACGGACAACGGCACACATCTCACCGACCAAGGTTTCCAAAGCTTCATTGCCAAATTCGACACCAAGCAAAAATTTACCTCGGTCGAGCACCCCCCGACCAACGGGTAAGCCGAAGCGGCGAACATGGTCATCTTGAGAGGACTCAAGCGCAGGTTAGGCGAAGCTAAAAGGGGTTGGGTTAAAGAATTACGCAATGTTTTATGGTCTTACCGCATGACACCCTATTCAACGACTAGCGAGACGCCATTCCGACTGATCTACGACACCAAGGTCGTCATCACGGTAGAAATCATGGAGCCATCTAGGCAAACTGAAATGCCCCTCGACGAGGAGATGAACGACGAGGCCCTCAGAGATGAGCTCGACCTTGTCAAAGAAATTCGTTCAGGAGCAGCCCTTCGTGAGGCCACGCTGAAACAACAGGTAGCCCTACGCCACGACAACAAAGTCATAAAACATGAATTTCAGATCGACTGCCTAGTCTTGCAAAGAAACCAGAAGGATTCCCGTAAAGGAAAGTTGGCCGCAAACTGGGAGGGACCTTACCGCGTCCAGGGAGCTACGGGCACCAGAGCATATTACCTCGAGCAATTAAATGGAGAACCACTACTCGACCCTGGAATGCTGCGAAGCTAAAACAATATTATACCTAAGTCCCTCACCTGCTGAGGACTTTTGCCATCGAATATTCATCTTTAGTCGACGAAGGCAAAAGCTTGACCACGTAGGCGAGTCGAGGTACAGACGTGACCTACCAACCAACAAAAAGCAGGATGTGGCTCATTTTGGAGAGCAACATCCTTGCCTGACAGGGACACCTCGATTGAGCTCTACTATCGAAGTACCTCAACATGGCAGAACACCCAGCTCGCCATGGGAAGTTCACGCCACGAGCGTAGGATCCCGATCGCGATCATACGCCCGTCCTGTAGATTCCCGCTATGCGCCCTCGACACATTTCGACGTGTGTCGAACTGATATTAGGGTCAAGCGCATATCTCCACACGAAAAACACGAACTTCATAGAAAATTCATAAACAACCACAACAATGGTCGGGCACATATATCCAAAGGTTATACCAAGTATTCATCAAATAGAAAGTCAAAAACAATGACAAACAGTAATAACGATAAGCATCAAATAAAGCTAAATAATTTCCAAAGGCGGCCACTTGGGTCCAGGATGTCTGAATATTATAAATATCACGGGAACGAAGGCCCAAATACAAACTGAAACAAAAACATCAATCACTCCCCGGAGTGCTAACTTCGACATCAGGAGAGTTAGGGGGAGGGACCATTCGACCATCAACAACCTGGGACAGAACCCTAGTTCCTTCAATATTCAACCCCGGGTTCAGCACGGACAGTTGATTCACAAATGACTCAAAGCCGCCGGCCAAGGCATCAACACAGTCCGACTACAAGAGTTGAATCCGAGCGACAAAATCAGCACGCATGCGTAAGTCAGCCACCCCTTCAGGCTCGCCCTCCACGGGAAACATATCGTCTCTTAGATCTTCAACCTCCCTTAGCAGCCGTTGGTTGTCACTCTCCAACTGCTCCTTATCAAGCTGGAGGCATTCTTTGTTTTCGAGGGATCTGTCGGCTCTCTATTTCTTCCCCGTCAGCACGTCAGACTGCTCTCAAAACATCTCCTCGCTTCGTTCAAGAGAAGTTTTCAGTTTGCGGGTTTTATCCACGAGAGTCTCCTTCTTCGACTCCAGCTCCTTGACCCAATCCGAGGAGTCTAACCCTTCACCCGCAAGGACAACCGCCATCTCGGCCATCTTTACCACCCTGATCATGCTGGCAGCGAGGTGCTTCCTTCGACCTTCCATGTCGCCGTCTGATGATATCGGCCTCGTTTTCGGACACAGTCAAGGGAAACCCCTCAAAGAAGTCTTTTTCCATAAAATAGTGTGGCAGGCTGAAGGCTCGGGCACCCGCCCCTCCATCAGTCACATCAACTTGTCCTCCTTCTAGTCGACTCCATTTTTTCTCAACAACACAGGTTGGCGCTCGATGTCACGGGAACCCGAGGACCCACTGGATCCTTCCCTGGTCGGCTCGGGGGATGGACCCATACGTGTAGCTTGCTGCGGCTTCACCAGCCTTTTATTGATCTTCTTATCTTGGGTCAACTTCAGCAATCTCTCTCGTCGTTCTGCCACGTGACCTGCAAAGAAAATGTGTTCGGGTTAGCTATGTCGAAGAAACAAAAAAGGATATCAATATAGTAGAGTAAGCAAGAAACCTAAGAGGTCTACGGCCTGTCCGTAAGACTGACACTCGATGAGCGCCTTGGTATTGATTGAACGTGTCTCGAACGTTGGATCCCTGTCCTCATCAAGAATGTTGTTTCCTTCCCTCGTAACCTACCGAGCAGGGAAGAAACCGTCGATAAATTTATTCAGGATGCCATATGCCTCCTCGTCCTCGGCGCTCATACCGCTGGCGGGAGTGTGGTAATATCCAGGTCCATGGTCGTAATGGGACGAGTGCTAGTGGATGAGAAACTTTGAGATTCTCTCCATCTCAGGATTACCCTCAATGTCCAAACACGGCTCCCCATCCTCGTCCACCACGGTAGTCGGTTCGAACAGTGAATGCACGACTGTCTGGGAAGATGGTTGAAAGATGTACCATTTGTCCTTGAAATCCCGAACAGAATCCATTTACATCCTAAACAACCTTTTCGATTGCTTAAGGGACACTCAACTATGTTTCCCTCCTCGGGACTGCTGTTGCAAATGAAAAACCCTGAAGAACAGGGGAATCGTCGCCCCGATCCTCAGGAAACGACACGTAAGTTCGAATGCCCGGATAAAGGCAATCACATTGGGATGAATCTGGGAGGGAGCCAAGTTCAAATGATTGAACACTCCCATCTAGAAGTCGTTGAAAGGAAGCCGGAGCCCGAGGTCTTTGAACATGATCTCATACACGGGGAAGGCATCCTGAGTAAACTCCGAGAAAATATGAGCGTCCTGTATCGGCCTCATGATTTTGAAATTTCTTCGAAACCCCTCCTGGCCGCCGCCGTACTCGACGACCGTATAGGCTTGCCTACCGGTGTAACTATAGATTGGGGCTATCTCTCGGGGTTCCGCACCGACCCAATCCAGAGTAGGATCATCGACGGTGTCAACCAGATTAATGCTCTCCACAACAGTGTTGGTTCCCTCGGTGTTAATGTGCTCCAAAGACTCAGGAGTATCAACCATTTACCTGCAAAGTACAAGAAACCAGTGAATTCGACAACAAATCCTCTTTTCCACAACACAAAAGGGGATATAAGAGACACTCAGACCGAGTGGACGACCATTCGCGCGAAAGAGGGGGAATATGTGGACCTCGATCAAGCACCGATCCTAACGACGAACACCTATGTTTATCATAAATATACCGGGCACAAGAAGAATATGGTGAGCAAAGAATGAATTTCACGACCAAGTTCATAAATTTGTTAGCCAGATACAAGGAGGTCACGGGGAAAACTAGCCTAGATACTGACAAAAGAATGAATTTCACGACCAAGTTCATAAATTTGTTAGCTAAATGCATGAACGTCATGGGCATGATCATATATTGTATGCCTAAACGTATGAATGCCACGAGTATACTCATAAATCAGACGCCTAAAACGCTTGAATTCCCCGGGCATAACCCCCAGACACGAAATCCTAATACTAAACACTATCAAAATCTATCTACAACACAAGATATCAAGGAAAAAGAACGCTTACTTGGAGAAAAGATGAAGAGCGACGGTTGTTAAGATAGGTACGCGAAAGACTGTGCGGTGGTCTCAAAGACTCTGGGAAAACGCACGGTGTTGACGGCAGAGAAAGTGTAGAAGCGCGAAAACATAAAAGTAAGTTATGAGCCCTGAATCCCTATTGTTGTACCCCAAAATTTGCCCTCCCATATTCTTCAAGATTTGCCAAGATCAAGGTTCAAAATCTCTCAAAGTTGCACAGTCCAATTGCCTCCTAACACAGTCAAAATTAGGGTTTTGGTTCTTGCAAAGAAATTGAGGTTTCCAAGGGTCCAATCAAGTCCCACATGCCCATATACATTGTCAAGCATCCATATGTCAAGTTTCAAGACTCACAGCATCAAATTGCACAGTCAAAAACCTTAATTGCTCCACAGTCAACTGCAGGGGCAAAATGGTCATTTGACAGTCAAAAGTCAAAAAATTTGGTCAACATCTTGTTTTGAAGCCACAAACATCATTTTATCAATTCTTGATCATGATTTCTCAAAGCATGGCTCAAAAAGTCTCAAGATGCAAAAGTTTCTATTTTTGGACAGTTGAAAAGTCAACTGCAAATTGACCAGGGCATAACTTCCTCATGGTTTATCAGAAAAATCCCATACAAAGCTCATTTTGAAGAGAATGACATTTCCTACAACTCATATTCACACTTCAAGTCCAAGAAATGCTCTCACAAAAAGTTATCAATTTCAACATTATAGGTCATTTTCAAAAGTCAACAAAAAGGCACTTTAAGTCAAAGACCATAACTTGAGATTGGTAAATCAAAATGACATGGGACTAAAGGAATTGGTTAGAGGACTTCAATACCTTTCCAAAATGTCCAAGAACATGATCATAGCTTAAAAATTGAGCAAGATATGCATTGGAGAAGTTGGGAAATTTTTGGGAACTTTGAAAAGTCAACTTTGCCTAAAATACTTCAAAAATGCTAATGGGCCTCAAATTCTTCCTTGAATCATTACCCAAAGCATATGCACGACCCATTAAGCTCAAAGGGATTTATTTTCTTATTTTTAATTAATTAATTGAATTTTTATTCATATTAATTCATTTAATTAGATTTAAATATGAGAAAAATATCAAATCATGCTTTTTCAAATATTTTTGTGCAGCAAATCAAACTAGGGCAAGGTGGCAAGTCGTTTCATGTTCAACAAGGCAATATCTTCCACAATTGGCAAGGGTTTCATGGCAAAAAGATTGAAAAAGATATGTTGAAAATCAAATCTTCAAAACATTAATTGATGGACATATGGGCTTGGTTCTTGACCTAATTCCACTCAGATACAAAGGCATAACCTAACCTAATTGAAAGGGACACGAAAAACTGCTCACAAGCATAGAACAAAATTGCAAAAATTCCATAAAAACTTGGAATCTGAAATCGTACTTGCAGGATTGTTCAAGGCCTAAAACCTATCCTAACACATTGCTAGACCTTCCAGGAGTCTAGTAGCATCAAGAATCATTCCAAACGCATAAAGAATTGAAGAATACATATCACACGGTTTGCCAAAATTCCTTGAATTCCATATCACGATTCATGCATTATTAATACATTTGGTTGATTGTTTTGTGTTCACAGCACTCAGGCAAAGCTTTCTGTATGATTCAATTTCATTAATATGCCTTGAAACGAAATTCACCATGGAAGGATATCTAGGGTTTCAGGACTCAAAAATTGGGGCTTTCCTCATATGGAAAAATTAGACCTTAAAACCTATGCCATTGAATTCGTGGTATCAAGACGAAGCAAACTAACACCTCGCGCCCAATTTATTTGATCCATAGGCGTAATCGCTATTTTCATGTGTTGCAGTTTGTGGGGGGTTTAAAATCCCCGCTATTTGATTATATTGCAGGTACAAAGATGAAGAAGAAGGCTAGCGTGTCATGGAATGGTTGGACAATTCAAACCTTGGCGCGGTTTTTCAACGTGCCAGCATAATGGCCTTTTTTCATACATATTATTTGTTGTCCATTGCATATACAAACGCGCGCAAACAACTCAAGTGGCAAGGCATTCGCTTGGTAAACGCTGGGACCTGGGTTCGATTCCCAGGTCCCCCCACATATTGCATAATTTTTGTCTCAATGTATTCCTATGCAGCGTTCAATCAAAGGTTCACCATGCACGCACATGCTAAGGCCTGACAAGTGGCTTCAAGGTCCAATCTGAAGGCTGCAGAAGGAACTCCATGGTACGCACCAGTCAATGGACATGCACTCTATCCTGGAAAGTCAAACAGGGCTTTGATTCAGTGGGCCAAATTACTTCAAAACACCTCCCAAATGGGCCAGATACCCCCTATGTTTGTATTTTATATTTTTTTTTCTCTTTTCTTTTCAATTCTTTTTTTAAATTGTTTTAATTATTTTATTTAATTCGCCCAAAATATATTTTCATAATATAAAAATCAGAAATCAAAAAATGTAATATATTTAATTATATTTAATTTCACCATTAAAATGTTTTTGTAAATAAACTCTAACCATTAATTTAGTAAATTAGGTTTTAAACTTTAATCTTTTTTAATAAATAAAATAAGTAGAATTAGGGTTTTTGACCTTTTCATCTTTTTTTAATAAATAATTTTCTCTCATTATTATTATTAATTACTAAATATTTTTGTAAATAAACATGTAATTTAATTAACTAGTAAATTAGGTTAAACTTTAATATTTTCTTAATAATTAAAATAATTTAGAATTAGGGTTTCTCTTGATTTTTAATTTTCTTTATTTTCATAAATACCAAAAAAACATAAAAAACAATTTCTTTTCTTAATTAAATAATTAATTAGCTTTTTAATTTCGATTTAATTTCAAAAGGGTCAAAACCCTCGGACGTCCTAACTTTTATTCTTTCGCACATTATTTTCTTTTCGAATATTATGTAACTGCTCAAGAATTATAATAGTAATTAGGTCTTTTTACTTTCCGCATTTTTACCAAACGGGTCTTTGTAATTTGGCGATGTATAGACCCGCGCCTTGTAATAGCGTAGGATTTATCTTTCCGCATTTAAATTTCAGCACTTTTAAATTCTAATTTGCATGAAAGAATGTATGGCTAATTAAAAACAAGCGTAGCTCACGATACAATGATCAGAGATAAACAATACATGAAAATAACACACAAATTCACACACCACTTCTAGGGTACGCCTCACCTGTTGCCTTACCTTCGAAACGTGGTCGTCGAGTATAGGACGTTTTAGTAAGTCCTTATGTCCATGATCCAGTTGCCTCGAAACGGTTGCCTCGGATTAAAAAAGGATCAAGGGCATAAGGGTAGCTTCTAAGGTGTCCTACTGTTGCTCTGGTGACCACACTGTCCCTACAAACGAATTGACCCGAACACCTCCAACGGTGGTGCTACCTACCTCTCAATGGTGGGATGGCACTACCTTAAGGACATTTACACAGCCTAATTCCTTAGAGTAGGTAGATGACTCATATATACTTGCTCTATTAAAAAACAATCAAAACTCTTTTCACACTGACACTTTTCAAAAAGCTTTCAAAACAATTTTTCAAACACTCTTGAGGACTGATACAAGAGTTATTCCGAAATCTTTAAACGAAACTTTTTCAAACTCACTCACAATTGAAAAGCAAACATTTTGAAAACACAATGAGCAAGTATCTAAGAGCCCATGGATAACCACGGATAGAAAGGGTGCTAACACCTTCCCTTTCTATAAATCTACCTCCCGAACTGAGAAACTATCTCATAAGGAATTTTGCTGTGCTTTTGTCCTGTCCATATTGGAGAAAATAAAAGATGGTGGCGACTCTTGCTTCCGCGACATTTCGCGAACCAGCGTTAAATAGTCAGTTCTAAATCCACCGATCACAGAACTGGAGACTCTGCTGGGGATACTGTTAAAATGAGGTGTACCTTAGGATTAGATCATACTTATGTTTTCAATTGCTTGCTTTGATTGCTTTATATTTGCGGGCTTGCATCGGAGTTTCATAGATCCTAACCCGGATCTGGGGAATACCCTTTTAGGTAGCATAAGCTGTGAGGGACCTGTCCGGCGTAGACCGACACGGGTGAAGCAGTGGCTACGTTGGTGTGGCACCTTGGTCTGTACCGATATCCCTTGTGTTGCAACGAGGAGAATATGGGTCTTCTGAGGAGTCATTAAGCACCAACCGACCTTAGAACCCTAAATTGACCCAACTCGACCATAGAACAGTAGCAGTATGCTACACCCATTGAGGCTAAACTCTCGCGATGGTTCTGGCCGCAAGAAAAGATTGCGACGCTGGAGTTATGACCGATTGAGGGTAGTCGATGATATTGGGATCCTCTAGAACCCGGTTACTTTTGATAGGACAGGTCTTAACCAACGAAACTGAAAGAGGGTAGTACCTAAACTTCATGCTGGCCTAAACTCTAAGGGCTTTTTGGCGTGACTTGTGTGCCTTCAAACTTGACTACTTGCATGCTTGTTCTCTGACACTTGAGTTTCTTGCAGGTTTTGTTTACAGTCCTTAATCTGGACTCATAACAGGGTTCACTTACATCACCCCATGCACATCATACCATCATACCATTGCATACATCTTGCATAAGGACTAATCCATTTCAAGGATCTCAAGGGTCTGTGATGCAGGTCATGATGAATCAAATGTCTAGCAAGGGGCAAAGGGGATTTATTTTCCTCTAGCCAAGGTTGATAACTTGAGTCAGGGGCTATGACCCACTCGATATGGTGAGCTTTGACTCTTGAAGAAGGACTCTCAACAACATGAAGTTCCTTCAATCAAGCTACGAAATTCAAATTCTAACAATTTTTCTTGTTTACCCCGCGAGATCCTTGAAAATATTGCATGCATACATACATATCATTGCATTGCAGGTACTCTTTTTGACAGGTCACTTACCTTTGTCGCTGTTTATTTCAGCAATGGATTCCCAACAAGATAACCAGGGTCTTCATGCTCAAGAGACTCAGTTCAGGGAGATCTTCCTAAGCCTATCCAAGGGGCAGGAAGAGTTAAGGACACTCCTCATAGGGAATTTGGCCCAGAAAGGTCCCGAAGATGACAAAGACGAACGGCTGAAACATCTGCAAGCTGAGGTAGATACAATGAGAACCCAGATGCTGGGGCAAAAGGCTCTCATCCAAGGTTTAGCTCGGGAGCAAGAAGAGTTGAGGACCATGATCAGTCAGCTTCATCAAGACATGAAGCAACCAGCCCAAGTCAGGGACCAGGTCATTGATCAGCTTCCAAGAGGCCAAGGGTCTGGTATGGTGAAGAATAGACCTCTCCAAATTTCTACCATTTCACAAGCCCGACATCAACCTCGCCCAGAGCAACAGGTTGATCAGAGTAAGCCAAGCAGGTCCAAGAGGCAATTCACCCAGCTTAACATATCGCTGTTTCAAGCTTTACAACAGCTGTTGAGGTTGAATCTGATTACACTAAGGGCTCCTCCCCGGAACCCCAACATCTCTGCTCCTAACTATCATCCCAACAAAAGATGTGCATACCACTCTGATAGTCCTGGACACGACACCGCCGACTGCTGGGCTCTGAAGAACAAGGTCCAGGACCTGATTAATGAAGGAGTAGTGGATTTCACCCAAGTGGGTCAGGCTGAGTGTTTCTACCATCCCTACAGGATGCACCACTTGAAGTAACAAGTCCTGAGATGAGAAGACCTTTTGTCTATTAGAATTTTCAAGTTGTAATTTTCTTTTGATTGTTCAAACATTTATTCATGTTAAACATTGTTATTCGTTAATGCATCGCATATGTCTCTTTTGAATCAATATATTCGCATTCGCTATATTCAAACTGTTTTCATTTCTTGATGTCAACTCTCAATTAATAATTCTAAGCCCCTTAAGGGAGGATGACGAAAACGATACCACAATCTACAGTATGCTTTTGGACAGACCTCGCTGATGAGGTACAGGCATTGTTTCAAATCCTAAACACTGGAGTTATAAGGATGATAATCCCTCGTCAACCCCTCTGAGCCAAAGAAGTAGGAGTTTTTCTTTTCGAAAATTAAAACCCTTTATCATAACCTGGGGCAGGGTAGTTCTCTCAGTTGATCCAAGTGCATAACAAATGGCACCAGAGAGGTCCTTGCAAAATATAAAAAAAAGGACAGTGATGGTTCCGAATAATCATAAAGACAGGCAGTCATTACCAAAAAAACTAAAGCCCAATAAGTCAAAACCTATGAAGAAGACTTACAAAAAACTGGGGCATCCCGCTGACTGTAATCACCAAAAGGAACAGTTCAGGCAAAAACAGGGATAACAAAATCAAAAAAGAAAGAGGTCATACAAACCCTCGACGAAAAAAGAAATGACTGCCTGTTCAAAATGAACTGTCAATATTCGAACCATCACCATAATATCAGGACAAAGACTCAAACAAGGTCTAACGCACGATCAGCTGAGTTTATGTTTGAAGAACATCACGAAGAGCGGGTGGATACAAATAAACTTGAGCCTTTATCCTTTGTTTCTTAAACCGTGAACCAGGCCACACTACAACCCTTAAAAGTCCTAGCTGAAGCATGGGTTAGTTCGAAAGCATACTGTTACGAAAGGTATCCTGACTCCTTAAGGCTTGCGGTAAAATGACGAGTTGACATCACAGTTTACAAAAAAATTCACTTGTTTTTATGAAAAAAAAATGCATTTTCACAAAAAACTTCAAGACAGACATAAGCTTTTCATTTTTAATATAACATTGTTTGCATATGACTATTTGTTCGAACAGTAGAGAAATTCGCACGAAGAATATCTAGTGAACAAAAGCACTTCCAATCAAGGGGTATGGCATGATCATTGTCCATCATCTGGGGCAGTTAAGTCAAGATTCAAATAATCTTTCAAACGCCAAACAACCTGGGGCAAATCTCCATCTAGATCACTTGGGGCATTGGACGATCAAACGAAGATCTTCTGGTAGTATGGCAACACAACACTCTCAACAGGGGCATCTCCCTACATTCTGAGAGCGTGGACATAGTCGAAAAAATACTACGCAAAATCAAAGACCCGCTAGGTTGACACACCTAGGCAAAAATAAGGGCTTCCCGACGAACCAAAAGGGTTTGGGCAAAATGAGGGATGAAATGAAAAAATTTGTACACCCGGCAAGTCGAAAACCTGAAAAGGCGGCTTGGGCAAAAATGGGTATCCCGGTGGACTGAAAACCCGAAAGGGCGGTCCAAGCAAAAGTTAGGGATCACAGCGTACGACTATGTCTCGTCATCTCGTCACTTGCTTACCAGAAGAAGATTTGTCAATCGGCCTTCATCAAGCACCCCCACAGGTATCTTCTCCCACAGAAACAGGGGCAGTAATAAGTTGTCCAAGCGATCTAGTTGCTCTGTCCACCAAGGTACCAAGGTAAGTTCGGCTGAAGAATGTAACCAAGATATCTTAATTCCCCAGAGAGTGAGCCAAGATTCAACAATTACCTCCCAAGCAGTTGGCCTCCCATCAGCCCTGAACAAGGCACAATATCTCCTAGCAAGTCAGCAATACTCTCCCCGAGCAGAGTTATCCTGTCAGCCTTAAGGAAATTGGGTATCCCCAACAGATCTCAACATTCCTCAGTAGAGTATACAAACATTCCTAACAAGCATCCCCGACAATCTTAATCTAAGATTGTTCCCCGACGGTATACCAGACATCCAGTGGAGCCACTCCCCCAGTGCGATCTCAAAAGTTTCCCCAGGAAAGCTAAATCAATCTCCCCATCAGGTCTTGAAGCTTATCCCCAGTAGATTCTGGAAGCTTGTCACCCGCATAATACGAACGCTCCCCCAGCTTTATTCAGAAGGTTATTTCCCCACCAGGATATAACTGGGTTATCCTCAGCCAATTGTCACGGAAAGATCGTCCCCGACGAAGTCTTCCTATCCCCCAGCGGAGTTCATAAAATCTTCCAACAAAGCTTATCAACGATGGTATCCCCAGCGGAGTTATCATCAATCTCAGCAAAGTACCTCTCTTTCCCCACAGAGTTATCTCCCCGCAGAGTAATCTATTCGCCAAGTTTATTCCCCAACGGAGTCATCCTCTCCTACCGGTATTCTTGCAACCATCGTCCCCAGCGGAAACAAAGCACTATCCTTCAACATCAAGCCCAGGATTTAACTTCCCGGCACCCGTCAAGGATTTACTTTCCTAGACAAAAACATACATTCATAAACATCGCATCTTCATACATTATAGCATGCACATACGTATCATGAACATACAATCTCATTTATTCTGAGAACATCACGCATGTCATACATCATGACATCGCATACAATTAACGTTTTGTCTTTTCAGGGAAAGGTCAATACAAAGATAATTGCTATCAACTGTCGCAACTAAAGATCCGATTCCTGTATCTTGCCAGGGTGTATCTGTTGACGACTATATTCCAGACTCAATTCCTGTATCCTGCCAGGGCACGTCTGAAGAGTTCGAAGATCCGATTCCTGTATCTTGCCAGGGTGTATCTGTTGACGACTATATTCCAGACTCGATTCCTATATCTTGCCAGGGCACGTCTGAAGAGTTCGAAGATCTGATTCCTGTATCTCGCCGGGGTGTATCTGTTGACGACTACATTACCAGACTCGATTCCTGTATCTTGCCAGGGCACGTCTGAAGAGTTTGAAGATCTGATTCCTGTATCTTTCCAGGGTGTATCTGTTGACGACTAATTCCAGACTCGATTCGTGTATCCTGCCAGGGCACGTCTGAAGAGTTCGAAGATCCGATTCCTGTATCCTGCCAGGGTGTATCTGTTGACGACTATATTCTCCGGACTTGATTCCTGTATCTTGCCAGGGCACGTCTGAAGAGTTTGAAGATCCAATTCCTGTATCTTGCCAGGGTGTATCTATTGACGACTATATTCTAGACTCGATTCCTGTATCTTGCCAGGGCACGTCTGAAGAGTTCAAAGATCCGATTCCTGTATCCTTCCAGGGTGTATCTGTTGACGACTATATTCTCCGGACTCGATTCCTGTATCTTGCCAGGGCACGTCTGAAGAGTTTAAAGATTCGATTCCTGTATCCAGCCAGGGCACATCTACATAAAGATTTTGAAGATCAACTCCTGTAACAGGCCAGGTAATTATTTTTCTTTCTCAGGTACGCAAGTTATGCTAAGGAATTTCTTACGCGATCGACACCTAGATGGCATCTATAAGCCCATCCCCGACAAGGTTCTGTCACACTTCCAGATGGCATCTATAAGCCCATCCTCCTATCCATCAGTCTCCAAATGGCATTTGTAAGCCCATTCCCGCTATCACACTGCTGATACTCTACTATGCGAGTGCAAATTTCTGGGCACTCTAGTGTTCAATCATCTTCTACCCCCGGATTACGAAAGGCACGCCAGCCAATCTACATCCTCAGGTCTAAGAAGATTGAACAGGGGCAATTGTTGTACCTCAAAATTTGCCCTCCCATATTCTTCAAGATTTGCCAAGATCAAGGTTCAAAATCTCTCAAAGTTGCACAGTCCAATTGCCTCCTAACACAGTCAAAATTAGGGTTTTGGTTCTTGCAAAGAAATTGAGGTTTCCAAGGGTCCAATCAAGTCCCACATGCCCATATACATTGTCAAGCATCCATATGTCAAGTTTCAAGACTCACAGCATCAAATTGCACAGTCAAAAACCCTAATTGCTCCACAGTCAACTGCAGGGGAAAAATGGTCATTTGACAGTCAAAAGTCAAAATTTTTGGTCAACATCTTATTTTGAAGCCACAAACATCATTTTATCAATTCTTGATCATGATTTCTCAAAGCATGGCTCAAAAAGTCTCAAGATGCAAAAGTTTCTATTTTTGGACAGCTGAAAAGTCAACTGCAAATTGACCAGGGCATAACTTCCTCATGGTTTATCAGAAAAATCCCACCCAAAGCTCATTTTGAAGAGAATGACATTTCATACAACTCATCTTCACACTTCAAGTCCAAGAAATGCTCTCACAAAAAGTTATCAATTTCAACATTATAGGTCATTTTCAAAAGTCAACAAAAAGGCACTTTAAGTCAAAGACCATAACTTGAGATTGGTAAATAAAAATGACATGGGACCAAAGGCATTGGTTAGAGGACTTCAAGAACTTTCCAAAATGTCCAAGAACATGATCATAGCTTAAAAATTGAGCAAGATATGCATTGGAGAAGTTGGGAAATTTTTGGGAACTTTGAAAAGTTAACTTTGCCTAAAATACTTCAAAAATGCTAATGGGCCTCAAATTCTTCCTTGAATCATTACCCAAAGCATATGCACGACCCATTAAGCTCAAAGGGATTTATTTTCTTATTTTTAATTAATTAATTGAATTTTTATTCATATTAATTCATTTAATTAGATTTAAATATGAGAAAAATATCAAATCATGCTTTTTCAAATATTTTTGTGCAGCAAATCAAAGTAGGGCAAGGTGGCAAGTCGTTTCATGTTCAACAAGGCAATATCTTCCACAATTGGCAAGGGTTTCATGGCAAAAAGATTGAAAAAGATATGTTGAAAATCAAATCTTCAAAACATTAATTGATGGACATATGGGCTTGGTTCTTGACCTAATTCCATTCAGATACAAAGGCATAACTTAACCTAATTGAAAGGGACACGAAAAACTGCTCACAAGCATAGAACAAAATTGCAAAAATTCCATAAAAACTTGGAATCTGAAATCGTACTTGCAGGATTGTTCAAGGCCTAAAACCTATCCTAACACATTGCTAGACCTTCCAGGAGTCTAGTAGCATCAAGAATCATTCCAAACGCATAAAGAATTGAAGAATACATATCACACGGTTTGCCAAAATTCCTTGAATTCCATATCACGATTCATGCATTATTAATACATTTGGTTGATTGTTTTGTGTTCACAGCACTCAGGCAAAGCTTTCTGTATGATTCAATTTCATTAATATGCCTTGAAACGAAATTCACCACGGAAGGATATCTAGGGTTTCAGGACTCAAAAATTGGGGCTTTCCTCATATGGAAAAATTAGACCTTAAAACCTATGCCATTGAATTCGTGGTATCAAGACGAAGCAAACTAACACCTCGCGCCCAATTTATTTGATCCATAGGCGTAATCGCTATTTTCATGTGTTGCAGTTTGTGGGGGTTTAAAACCCCCGCTATTTGATTATATTGCAGGTACAAAGATGAAGAAGAAGGCTAGTGTGTCATGGAATGGTTGGACAATTCAAACCTTGGCGCGGTTTTTCAACGTGCCAACATAATGGCCTTTTTTCATACATATTATTTGTTGTCCATTGCATATACAAACGCGCGCAAACAGCTCAAGTGGCAAGGCATTCGCTTGGTAAACGCTGGGACCTGGGTTCGATTCCCAGGTCCCCCCACATATTGCATAATTTTTGTCTCAATGTATTCCTATGCAGCGTTCAATCAAAGGTTCACCATGCACGCACATGCTAAGGCCTGACAAGTGGCTTCAAGGTCCAATCTGAAGGCTGCAGAAGGAACTCCATGGTACGCACCAGTCAATGGACATGCACTCTATCCTGGAAAGTCAAACAGGGCTTTGATTCAATGGGCCAAATTACTTCAAAACACCTCCAAAATGGGCCAGATACCCCCTATGTTTGTATTTTATATTTTTTTTCTCTTTTCTTTTCAATTCTTTTTTTAAATTATTTTAATTATTTTATTTAATTCGCCCAAAATATATTTTCATAATATAAAAATCAGAAATCAAAAAATGTAATATATTTAATTATATTTAATTTCACCATTAAAATGTTTTTGTAAATAAACTCTAACCATTAATTTAGTAAATTAGGTTTTAAACTTTAATCTTTTTTAATAAATAAAATAAGTAGAATTAGGGTGTTTGACCTTTTCATCTTTTTTTTAATAAATAATTTTCTCTCATTATTATTATTAATTACTAAATATTTTTGTAAATAAACATGTAATTTAATTAACTAGTAAATTAAGTTAAACTTTAATATTTTCTTAATAATTAAAATAATTTAGAATTAGGGTTTCTCTTGATTTTTAATTTTCTTTATTTTCATAAATACCAAAAAAACATAAAAAACAATTTCTTTTCTTAATTAAATAATTAATTAGCTTTTTAATTTCGATTTAATTTCAAAATGGTCAAAACCCTCGGACGTCCTAACTTTTATTCTTTCGCACATTATTTTCTTTTTGAATATTATGTAACTGCTCAAGGATTGTAATAGTAATTAGGTCTTTTTACTTTCCGCATTTTTACCAAATGGGTCTTTGTAATTTGGCGATGTATAGACCCGCGCCTTGTAATAGCGTAGGATTTATCTTTCCGCATTTAAATTTCAGCACTTTTAAATTCTAATTTGCATGAAAGAATGTATGGCTAATTAAAAACAAGCGTAGCTCACGATACAATGATCAGAGATAAACAATACATGAAAATAACACACAAATTCACACACCACTTCTAGGGTACGCCTCACCTGTTGCCTTACCTTCGAAACGTGGTCGTCGAGTATAGGACGTTTTAGTAAGTCCTTATGTCCATGATCCAGTTGCCTCGAAACGGTTGCCTCAGATTAAAAAAGGATCAAGGGCATAAGGGTAGCTTCTAAGGTGTCCTACTGTTGCTCTGGTGACCACACTGTCCCTACAAACGAATTGACCCGAACACCTCCAACGGTGGTGCTACCTACCTCTCAATGGTGGGATGGCACTACCTTAAGGACATTTACACAGCCTAATTCCTTAGAGTAGGTAGATGACTCATAGATACTTTCTCTATTCAAAAACAATCAAAACTCTTTTCACACTGACACTTTTCAAAAAGCTTTCAAAACAATTTTTCAAACACTCTTGAGGACTGATACAAGAGTTATTCCGAAATCTTTAAACGAAACTTTTTCAAACTCACTCACAATTGAAAAGCAAACATTTTGAAAACACAATGAGCAAGTATCTAAGAGCCCGTGGATAACCACGGATAGAAAGGGTGCTAACACCTTCCCTTTCTATAAATCTATCTCCCGAACCGAGAAACTATCTCATAAGGAATTTTGATGTGCTTTTGTCCTGTCCATATTGGAGAAAATAAAAGACAGTGGCGACTCTTGCTTCCGCGACATTTCGCGAACTAGCGTTAAACAGTCAGTTCTAAATCCACCGATCACACCTATTTATAAAGCTGATTTGGAATGTGAAACGTCGCGTCTGGCAGTCACAAGCCTCCTTTCTTCTCGACACCTACGTGCACATGCAATGATGGCCCCTACTCCCTAGGCCATCATTATTGTTTCTAAGAGCCGTGTCACGTGTCTAGTAAGCGTATCATCCTCTCCCCACGAGTACTCCTTGAACACGCTTCGACCGCTGCACGGAGCAAAATCATGAACCGACAACATCCTCCACACACGTAGAAAAACTCCATGTCAGGCAGCGAGCCTCGCGAAGGGGCGAACTTGAATCAATTCATAACTCCTTCACCAGAAGCAACGACTTAAGGGGCTCTTATTCTAGACTGGGCCTGCCCTTGGCCCAACTCCCAGTGAGGCCCAATCCAAGCGTGCTAACCTGCACCGCTGACCGGTATTATCCTCGAGCGCACCCGACCATAAAGGCCTTGTTGACCAAGGTTGTTTCCCTTTTGTGCTCGCGGGGACCATCCCTGATGAGCAGGCGCTCTTCCTGAGCATCTTCCTTGTAGGACTGACTACCAACGTCTCCGGATATTGCGGAGTCTTCGTGGTCCCGGAAAGATCGCGTCCATATCCTCTTGACCTTGTGGAGGACGTCATCCAGGTAGGGGGCCACATGCGGGTCCCCATTACTCACATAGAACCTGACAGTCTCTATATTAGGCCTGTTTGATCAGCCTAGTAAAGAGACCTTGGCCCAACGCTGAAGGCTATAAATACCCTCTCTTCCGAGAGGGTCATGTATTTAACATTTTTCTCTGAACTCATACTTGCTTTCTCATTCCGCAACTTACTTTGCCATCAGAGTGTCTTGCAGGTACCCCCATCTCATTCAACTTCTGCCCGAGCTAGCTGTGACAGTCCATTTCTGATTCGGTAAGATCACAAATACTTGCTTGTTTTCATGTACTTTCAATTGAATTTTTATTTCTAATAAATAATACAACACAATTGGTAAGTAATTAAGCTTGTTCAGACTTTGAGCTTCTCTTGTTTTTTGGGCTGATTCACTTTCCAAGTCTTTTAACCTAATTTAGTTATATAAATAGGACTTATTGTTGTCATAATTTTTCATCAAGAATTTCACAGAGATTCATAATTCATTCACAATCTTTCACAATTTCATTCATTCACACTTCATTTTTGTAAATTTATACTTAAAAAAAAACTTCTTTTCAAATATTATTGGTGATATGTTTTTGTTTTGGTCGACGATTTCATATCTGTTTTATTTTCAATACCTTTAGATTTTTATTAATTTTTTTATCAAACAATGAATCCTGATGATTTTTGATTTTTAAAACAGTTTTGTTCTTTGTATCGACAAATCCAATAATCGTTTATTAACTGTTTTGATTTTGATTTGATTCGAGAGTATGTTTGGATATAGAGCGGGGGAAGTCTGATATAGTCTCCTCATCACGTGGTCAGGTATTGGCCACGTGTCATTCACGGATGGTGAATCTGATGAGTTGTATGGATTTTAATTGTTTGATTTTGAATAATAAATCGATAGACGATGTGTCAAACAATCTATTACTCGAAGATGGACATCCTATTATTTATAGAATGTTTGAATTAACTATTTAAAAAAATACACTTCTTATTTTGTATGAAAACAATTTTAGTACATCAAATAACTAAGGAAGATTAATGCTATTAATATTTTATAATTATTAATGTAATTAAGAAATGAATTAAATTAAATTAAAAGTTAAAAATCAATAACCGATCTAATTTAAGAGTTAATTATTAAGAGAATGGGGGTGCTAACTTGTAAATAGGATATGATTGGGCCTGAAGCCCATGATGCCCCTAAGCCGTAATTAAATAGGAATAACTAATATTGAGAAACAAATAAAATAAAATCACACAGATGGGGTAGTGCATCTCATAAGAGAATGTATTCTCTTTTAATTTGTTTTTAATCCCCTCCTCCAATCGAAAACAGACATGTGACATACTATCAAAGTAAAAAAAAAAAGAAACAATATGGAAAGTGATGATAGAATTTTGGCCCCTGATCCATATCATAAGATCATAATATATAATTAGGACACAAAATCAAAAGAAAATAAGAAAATAAAAAAACATTGCAGTTGGGGAGCGACACCCTATTTCAAATCGACAGATGACATGGTCATATGAGTTGTGCGGTCGTTGGATCACATAGGGAGTGCTTGCGGTGGATCGCGACCGTTTGGGTACGGTGGAGCACAGATTCGTGGAGGTCACGATCTTTGAGGCTGAAGACGGCATGGGGGTTAGTGGAGGTCACTCTTATGACCCCGTCATCTGTCGAGTTGAAATGGGGTGTCGCTCCCCAACTGCAATGTTTTTTTATTTTCTTATTTTCTTTTGATTTTGTGTCCTAATTATATATTAGGATCTTATGATATGGATCAGGGGCCAAAATTCTATCATCACTCTCCATATTGTTTCTTATTTTTTTTACTTTGATAGTATGCCACGTGTTTGTTTTCGGTTGGAGGAGGGGATTAAAAACAAATTAAAAGAGAGTACATTCTCTTATGAGATGCACTGCCCCATCTGTGTGATTTTTTATTTTATTTGTTTCTCAATATTAGTTATTCCTATTTAATTACGGTTTAGGGGCATCATGGGCTTCAGGCCCAATCATATCCTATTTACAAGTTAGCACCCCCATTCTCTTAATAATTAACTCTTAAATTAGATTGGTTATTGATTTTAAACTTTTAATTTAATTTAATTCATTTTTTAATTACATTAATAATTATAAAATATTAATAGCATTAATCTTCCTTAGTTATTTGATGTACTAAATTTGTTTTCATACAAAATAAGAAGTGTATTTTTTAAATAGTTAATTCAAACATTCTATAAATAATAGGATGTCCATCTTCGAGTAATTAGATTGGTTGACACATCGTCTATCGATTTATTATTCAAAATCAAACAATTAAAATCCATACAACTCATCAGATTCACCATCCGCAAATGACACGTGGCCAATACCTGACCACGTGATGAGGAGACTATACCAGACTTCCCCTGCTCTATATCCAAACATACTCTCGAATCAAATCAAAATCAAAACAGTTAATCAACGATCAAACATTTTTCTACTAGCATAACAAAATTACAAGATTATTTTCGAAAAAGGATTAAGGAGAATTGCTATCAGAATTAACTGCGAATTGCGTCTATGATCACTCAACTTACAAATCAGACAAGGTTCAAGGATAATTCGAAATCAATTCTACGCAATCCTATAAAAAACACCAACTAAACTACGAACTACGAATTAAGACTCTGATTCCTCACAAGAGGATACATAGGCATACCATTAAAATCGTGGCGAGTTCCCCTAATAAAAATTAAAATCCTATTTCCTAAGTCGTAATTCCAAACCCTAGTATCCTTGTGAACAATGTAGATGAGGGATTCCTAACACCTTCCCTTTGTTTAAGAACGAGTCCAACAACTTAGAATCTCTGACTAAATTAGGGTTATCCTTTATATTCCCTTCCTAGAGATAAAAATTAAGGGCGGCGACTCTCATTTTAAAACCGGTTATGACAGAGTACATGTCAGATGTTACGCATGAAGTGGCTCAAAGGATTGTAAGTAGATACTTTTTTCAATAATATTTATTTTAGTTAAATCAAATTGGTAAAGATGAAATTTCATGTTTTGTAGGATGATCTTGTTGAACAAACCAAGGTCAGCCTCTTCACTTCACAAGGTCGTTATGACATCTTGGTAGAAGCGATTGGAACCAAAGAGCATCCTAGGCGTGTCTGTGGACTTGGTAGAGGCGTTGGATTCAAGGTACATTTTGGATGCTATAAATCATATAGAGAGAAAATCAATAAGAAAGATGTTCAAGAGATTGTTGGTGTTGAGTTAGGGAAGGTCATGGAGAAGTAGAAGGAGGAGCATGACATGTTCTTGGAGGAGAGGGAGATCTGGTTGCAAACGGCACGAGAGAAATTCTTGGAGCATGAGAAGGAAAGGTTGTTGAAGACGGTGCAAGAGAAATTCTTGGAGGATGAGAGGCAGAAGTTGTTGCATACTGTACAGGAGAGTGTCCAGAAGGAGCAAGAGAAGCGAGAGAGGATGAATGAGGAGAAGGTGCCCCAGAAGTGTACCGCGATGTTCTTGAGGTATAAGCTGTATGTTGTTATTATTGTTTGTTTATTTCAATTTTGGATTATATTTATGTTGTTTTTATCAAGCAGAAATTGAGTTCGTTGGGTATATTCAGCCACACAAATTCAAATTAGCTGGAAATTCGAGAGAATTTACTTGAGAAGGTTATGGATTGTACAAGCGCGACACATAGTTTTTCTGTCAACCAGAGCAGTGTTGAACCTGCACCACCACCAAATCAAGAAAGCCTTCAGAGACTAGAGCTGATGTTACCGAGTATTGAAACCATAATTATGGGTATTTAATTAAGGGATGATCCAAATCAGTTGTTCCTTCTTAACAAGTATGTCATACATGAATTTTTGAAGGGAGGCGGGGAACTAGACAATTCCATTTTGCAAATTTGGAGCTCGCAAGTATAGTTTTATGTTGATTTCTATTTATATTTGTTCTGGACTGGCCCGACAGCTTGATTGGGCCCAGTCCCATATATCTCAATGGGTCGGGCTCGCCCGATCATAACTAGGATCGCTCGCACGACTATCCCCTATTGGGCAATGATAACCATTTTCCCTTTCGAACCGCCACTGGCCCATGATGATCGACGAGCACCTCTCTGCCTTCCCAACACCAACGTCGTGCAGGCCACTAGGAACCGACTGGAGTGATGCCTGTAACTAGTCCCCTCCTTGGAATAAATAGCTAGTTACGGGAACATCCGCATGGTCTGACTAAGTCCTGGCAGTTACCTGATTTTCCGGACCCACATATATAGGCAGGAAATCAGGAACCAATGGCCATGCACTAGGGGAATTATATAAACCCTCACACATGTGAGGGCCAGGTATCCATTATTCACTACTCACTACCTGATATTTCTGTTTGTACCTCCATGTTCCCGCTCTTACTTGATCGTTGGAGTGCCTTGCAGGTACAACCATCTTTTCTCCTCAGCATACATCCCGACTGAAGACCATCCTCCGACCACTCTCTAGGTTCTGATCAACCATTGAGATCAGTGGCACCGTCTGTGGGAATCTTCTATCCCCGTCTTTCTTCCCTCGGAACTTAAGATCAAAGCAACTTTTCTTTCAAGATTCATCTCCCTAATCATGGCCGACCATGATGATCTTTACATGCCCGAAAATACCATTATTTCTCCCGCTCGCAAGACTGATGGAAGCGAGGAATACCCCCACCTCGAGGAAAACCTGGGCTTCCGTGATGGACAAACCGCGTCCCCTGATTTCGCTGATTCCTGTCACAATGACAACTAATTCTTAGACAAGGAACATTCCAAGAATCCTACTGAGGAACTTCCAGAAATCATGCAACCAGTTTCTATCCCTCTCAATACCGACCCGGCCATGGCAGCACTGCTCGCTGCTATAAATCAGACCAATGCCCTCATACTTTAACAAAATCAAAGGATAGGGGCCTGGGAGAACAGACGCTCGAGATCTCCTCCTCGAAGAGCCCGAAGACGAAACTCTCCTAATACATCACCACCCAGGCGTGGTCCACCGCTCAGAAAGGAGAGGCGCGACGTTTCTTTCTTTAAGAAACACAATCGCACACCTCTTCCCAGAGATTAAGACTCCCCTTCGTTCAAGAAGAGGAAGGACAACAAGCAAATCGACCGAGCTCGACTGCCCTCTCCCGAGCTGAAGCAGAAACGAAGGATCCCCTCCCCTGACGAGACCATGACGATCGACGGGGGAGAAACTATCACTCTCCTTCTCCATCTCCTGTCGATAGTGAGGATGACGAGCCCCGTGGCCCGCTATCGAGAGAAATCACCGAAGCTCCTCTCCCTGTCGTCCTGGAGAAGCCGCCCACTCTAGGGACCTACGACGGAACAACAGACTTTGACGAGCACATCGAGAACATTGATGCCCTCCTCGACTATAGAGGGGTCAGGGGAGCCATCAAATGCAGACTCTTCCCAACCACTCTCAGGAAAGGGGCGATGACATGATACAAATGTTTGCCTGACGAATCCATCACCTCGTGGAAACAACTCGGAAGGATATTTTCAAGGCATTTCACTGCCTCCCGCCGACACCCTAAATCAGAAGCTTCACTCGAAGCGATCATACAAGGAAGGGACGAGTATCTGCGTGCATATATTGAAATCTTTAACAAAGAAGTGGTCCAGGTCACGATAATGGACAATATGAAGAATTACCTACTCGAGCATGGGCTCCGTCCCCGCAACGACTTTGCCAAGGCTGTGGGCATAGAAACACCAGTTACGCTCGATTCCCTTCTCCTAAAGGCCCAGGTGTACATACAGTACGAGGAGAAGGAAGCGACCAACAACACCTGAGAATCCAGGCACAGAGAGAGTGCCAAACCCTCAAAGAATGATGAACCCTCGACATCCCGTTGAGGGGAGAAGAAACGGGAAGACAGTCCCCGTGATCCTAAAGACTACAAGGGGCCAGTCGGTCGTTTTCACGACTACATCCCCCTGACAACCTCAAGAGAGTGTATTCTTTCCGAATGCGCTAATTCTGAATTCAAGCAAGCCGGGGTGCGCTTCCCCAGACAAACACTGTCAAAGCCAGGAACCGACAAGAGCAAGTACTGCAGGTTCCACAAGAGTCACGACCATAACACAGAGGATTGCATTCATCTCAAGGATGCAATCGAAATATTGATCAGAGACGGGCATCTCAAGCAGTATAAGAAAAAGGAGGCCGCCTGTGACGAAGCACCAGAGACCAAGAATGTCGAGGAAGGGAAGAAATCCCCCAACCTCGACACCATTCCAGTCGCTTTGAGCATCTCACAACCGAAAGACTTCTACTTTCTAGACATGGAGAACGTCCCCCTGTACTTATCCACCATAGTCCATAGGAATCCTTCCCTGCAACCATGGTTATCTCTGGTGGAGGATTCAACAGGCACACAGTTGGACAGGTGAAGAGAAGGTTCGACCAACTCATCGAGGCCAACTCTGAGATGGACGCCACGCTCGACAAATTTCGAGGAGGATATCACCCCTCGCATTCTACAGAGACGAGTTACTGGGAGGAGCCCCGAATTCGAGCATCCCATTACTCGTGAGAGCTCGGATGGCTAAATTTGACGTACATCACATTTTGGTCGACCAGGACATTTCGGTGAACATCATATACGCCCAACTATTCAACACTTTATAGCTGAACGAGAGCCACCTAACCCCCTACGTGGGTTTTGACATTCAAGGTTTCAACTGGGCTAGCACGAAGCCATGGGGATACATAGAGCTGATAGTCACTTTTGGGAGGGAGATAACGGCCAAAGCCATCAAGATCCAATTCTTGGTGGTAGACTGCCTATCTCTCTACCAATGTATCTTCGGGAGACCCATTCTCGCCGAGCTCATCACGGTCCCCTCTAACGTTCATCTCAAGATGAAATACTATACAGCCGAGGGCTTGGTTGCCACTCTTCACGGGGACATCCAAGCAGCCAGGAGGTGCTTCGAAGCTTCTTCCAAGGGCCTCAGCTCCATCAATGCCCAACCTCGAACGATCACTGGAGCCACACTACCCTCAAACTCCAAAGAAGCCAGGCCGCTGCCGAGGGTTGACACTATTGACCTCGACAGTCACTTCTCCATGGAAGACCGAGTCGAGTAGAGGAGGAAAGGGAATAAGCCTATGGTCGAGGACGAAGAATCAACCTCCTCCGTTGTTCACAACGAACTCTCAAGTCACGCGCAGCCCATATCGGATGGTGACTTAGAGCTAGTTCCTCTTGGAGAAGACCCCACCAGGGGAGTGAAGATCGGAGCAGACCTCCCCGACTTAGAGAAAAGGCAACTCAAAGCTTTCCTAAGGGAAAATGCCGATCTGTTCGCCTGGAGTGTGGTCGAGATGCCCGATTTAGACTCTGAGGTCGTATGCCATCACCTAACCATTGATCCTACCATCAAGGCGGTCACGCAACACAGAAGGAAGCAGTCGACTGAGAAAGCATAGGTTGTTGAATTAGTTGTAAAAGACCTCCTAGAGGCACACTTTATTTCTGAAGCCTAGTACACAATCTGACTCTCTAATGTAGTCCTTGTTAAAAAATCTAATGGAAAATAGGGCATGTGCATTGACTATACTGATTTATGTCGGGCTTGCCCGAAAGATGCTTATCCCTTTCCCAACATTGACAAACTGGTCGACAATTCGTCTGGTTTCAAACTACTATCATTCATGGATGCATATTCTGGTTACAACCAGATCCCCATTGCAAAAACGGATAAAAAATATACCGCTTTCATGACCGAGTTGGGCAACTATTACTACAACGTAATGCCCTTCGGCCTAAAAAATGCGGGTGCTACTTACCAACGCATGATGAACAAAGTCTTTCATGATGATATAGGCGACATGCTAGAAGTCTATATGGACGACATGATCGTCAAGTCCACCGAAGAGCTCGACCATGCCGCCCATCTGAAAAAGGTGTTCGAGCAAGCTCGAAAATGTCGGATGCGATTCAATCCAGAAAAATGCACCTTCAGCGCACGGGCAGGAAAGTTCCTCGAATTCTATCTAACAGAACGGGGCATCAAGGTGAACCCCGACAAATCTCAGGAATTCTTCGAATTTCCGAAGCCCACCTCGAAAAAATCCATCCAGATCTTGAACGACATGCTCACTTCGCTCTACCGATTCGTGGCAAAATCCGCCCAACACGCGCTTCCCTTGTTCAAGCTACTGCGCAAGGAAGCCACCTTCGAATGGACGCCCGAGTGCGAACAGGCCCTCGTTCATTTGAAAAGAGCACTCTCATAGCTGCCCGTCCTATCTCGGCCCGAGAAGGACAAAGTCCTCTACCTTTATTTGGACGTCGCCTCTGAAGCGATAAGCGCGGTGCTGATAAGAGAAACCCATGAAGGAAAAGGCCAATCTATTTCACGAGCAAGGCCATGCAAGGCCCAGAAGCAAGGTACCAACAAATCAAAAAAGTATCTCTGGCCCTCGTTACTGCAACGAGGAGACTAAGACACTACTTCTTGGCCCACACCATAATGGTCCGGGCGAATCAACCAATAAAATAACTGCTCAGAAGACCAGACATGGCCGTTAGAATGTTGAAACGGTCCCTGGAATTCTCTGAATTTGATATCCAGTATGAAAGTAGGAAAGCCCTTAAGGCTCAGGCCTTGGCCGACTTCGTAGTGGAAATGACATCACCCGCAAGCCCCGACAGATCGCGTCGTTGGACGATCTTCGTTGACGACACCTCCAGTTCGACCGAAAGCAGTGCGGGCATCATACTAGAAAACGAAGAGGGGATCCTAGTCGAAGTCTCCCTCGCTCTATCTTTTCCTACCTCCAATAATCAGGCCGAATATGAGGCATTCCTTGCTGGTTTGCGATTGGCCAGAGATCTGGGAGCCGAGGAAGTAAAAATCTTCACCGACTCCCAGTTGGTTGCCTCTCAAGTCCGAGGTGAATATCAGGTCAAAAACGACCAACTCACCGAATATTGGGCCCTGGTTCAGGAGGAAAAAAGGAAGTTCAAATCGGTGGACGTGCAACACGTCCCCTGCGAGCACAATGCCCGTGCAGAAGTCTTGTCCAAATTGGCAAGCAAGGGAGGAAATAAATCTGTAATACAAGAGATACTTCCTTGACCAAGCACCCAGTAGCCATCTTCCACCCTAGGAGTACTCGCCATCGGGGACAGTGATTGTTGGATGACCCCCGTACATGATTACCTCACTAAGGGAAAAATCCCCGACGATCCAAAAGAAGCGGTCGTCGTCAGGCGGAGGGCCTGCTCGTATGTCTTGGTCGAGGGAAAACATTACAGAAGAGGATAGTAGCGGTCGACTACTTCACCAAGTGGATAGAAACTGAAGCCTTGGCCAAGATCACCGCCCAAAACGTCTTTCGCTTCTACAAAAGAAATATCCTGGCTCATTTTGGAATCCCACAAGCGATAGTCACCGACAACGGGACCCAATTCACGGACCACACCTTCCATGAATTCGTCACCAAAATTGGTACGACTCAACATTTTGCCTCCGTCGAGCACCCCCAGACAAACGGCCAAGATGAGGCCGCCAACAGGGTAATACTCAGATGCCGCCACCAAAGTTGACTTTTTGTCCAATATAGTTGATTTTTAATCATCTGACTAACTGACTGAGCAAACTTGTGATGTGAGGCTTGAAACTTGGTATGAGGGTACCTTGAGACATATGAGAAACTATGAAGTTCATTTGAGGTATTAGAAACTCAATTTTCCTTGAGAGAAATAAAACCCTAGTTGTAGGTCAATTGCTTAGGCGAAGATTTTGTCTAGTCAACCCTTGAGTAGTCTTGAGTGTTTGAAACATTCATGTGCATGAAGAGGCCTATTGAAATAATTTGTCTCGAAAATGGGAGAGAAATTTTTTGGATACAACAATATTCTACTGTCATACTACACTAATGACTCAACAACCCGGCCGGACGGACCGACCTGCTCTGATACCAATTGTAACACCATATTTCCCTGACGGTAATTTTTATAAAATAAAAGTAAATTAAATTTTTTTCATCAACAACAAATAAGATGTCACATCATTCAACCTATTCAAATTTTCTCAGTTAAGATAAACAAACATATAACACACATTTCGGATGAACCGACAACCTTTCAACTTTATTAACGCAACAGAAAGAATATCATAATTATTCTAGAATCTTCAACCATTATAAAATCAACGATGAAATCAATTAAAAAAGAGTCTACAACACTACCAAAATCCTCAAAAATACATCAATTAAATAAAACAATCGAGCGTTCATCCCCCCGGTGTTACGTATCAGAGCAATGACACCCACTCAAAATAAAAGGAGCAACCTCTTCTAGTCTCCGCAATTTCGCACTACTCTTGGCTATCTACACGTTACCCACATGGAGGCAACATTCAAACAGTAAGGGTGATATATCATAGTAATATAATAAGTTATATAATTATAAGTAAACAAAAGATATATCATGCAGAGATTCAAGTTCAACAATTATCAATCACACCACCTCGACAAGTCCACAATTCAACAATGCCACAACCTAACAATTCCAAAATCCAACAACCCACGATTTAACAATTCAACCAATGTAATGCAACTGATTCTGATGCAAAATGCATGTGGTACCATCAGGGCATAAGCCCTCAACAAATTTCCATATAGGCCAGGGTATAAGCCCTCAACAATTGCCATAAAGGCTAGGGTATGGGCCCTCAACGATTTCCATAAAGGCCAGTGCATGAGCCCTCAACGATGCATGAAATGCGACATGCTACAACCATAATTATGCAATTCCGAGCATACCATCAACATTAAGCCAATTTTTAGGCCAACATCACCTTCTTAGTACTACAACATCACATGTAATTTCTTTGCACATCATGGGTATGATAAACACAACTTATTCATGACACTTTTGTTGTCACGACTCATCCCACATACACATTCATCATAATCATTTCGATAATTTATTAGGCCACTATTATAAAAGTTAATTTCATATTATAGAAAATATTTTTAGCTTTTCAACGATTCAAACAGCGCGTCAAACAGACACCCGAGGCGTTTTCCAAAAATTCTGCAAGACAGTAACCCAAATTTCTCCCAAATTCTTTGCAGTAACCGGTTACCCAGTTACGGTAACCGTTTACTATAAGTCAATAGCCAACTGTTTTAAAACACAAACAGCAGTAACCGGTTACCCACTTCTGGTAACCGATTACCCATCCCGAACAGACCCAAAAATCAGAGTTTTCTGCTACGAAATCCCATCATCTTCATCTAAAAACCACTTTTTATGAAAGATCAAACACATCAATTATTTTAAATCATCAACACACATCATATACCACAAACCCAACACAATCAACACATCAATTTCATCATGTACAAGCAATTACAACAATCAATTTCACAATAATTTACCCCAAAAATCTAACATTCAACATCCTCATTTACCCATAATTAAAACACCTATTAGAGAGTCAGAACCCCGTCTTTACCTTAGGTCTGATGATTCTAAGCTCTCTACCGGAGATTCATCACCCTAGCTTGTATGCTCTTCTCTTCGTTCTTCTCTTCTCACTTCTACGATCTATTCCTCGTGTTTTTACTTCTATTTTTCTAACCACACACTTTAGACCCCTAAGTCTATGTACCAACTTTTCCCCTCCTCTTATTACTAGGTTTATTTTAAATATTAATTATTAATATTATAAAATATTATTTATCTCTCATAATAATGATAGTAATTATAATAATAATAATAACACTAATGTTGCTAATATTCTTCATTCACCCCATGTCTCTACATTTTTAGCCATACACCTCTAACTTCTTCAATTATCACTACTTCTAACTTTCCAACATAATCATCAAAACGCATCATAAGATCATCAACACATGTAATCACATCTCATCATCTATTTTATTCCAATAAAATAATTCCAATTAAATCGGGATGTTACATATAACACCCTAATTTTGATTATTTTATTTTTAATTAAGTTTAGAATGTCTTAAATTATTTTATTTGTATTACTGAGGATGGTTGGATTTTTAGTAGAATTTATTATCATTTTTATTTATTTAACATAATAGAGAAAATGAGAAATTTTGCTATGGGGAGGAAAATAGAAACTAATTAAAATAAAGTCAGTGAATAGAATTATTAAGAGTTGATGAGATTATTAGAATTAATAAAAATAAAAATAGGGTTTTTATTTAAATAGAGAAGGAAAATAGAATGAGGGAGCTATTTGGTGAAAATAAGTTGTTATCAGAGTAAGAGAAATTCCCTAGAAGAGAAATAGCAGGAGAAGAGTCTCCATAGTCGTAGATTCAAAGCTTTTCCACGAATTCGAGTTAAGGGGGAACTGTTCATGATATGGGTGTTTAAGCATGAAGGATAGAGAAAATTCATTATCCTCATTCCTTTTTCCTTTCCTTTCCCTCCATTGTTGAGGGATTCAAATCTTGAGATGGTTTGTGCAAAACCTCTCTAGATTATTACAATGTAAATATGTTTTCGTGTTTTGTTAAATGCTTAATTTTGTGAGGATCCATGTGTCTAATTCTGAGTTTTGAGGTTCATGAGTATATGATTTAAATTGACAAACATGATGATGGTTTTATGTTGAATTGATGATTAATGATAATGAAAATCGTATCTTTATAAGTTAAATATTGTATATATCTGATTCGGTATGATCATTCATGCTCAAAATAGGATTGGGATGGGTCTTGGGTGAAGAAATTAGGTTTTCAGTGAAATTCCCATGAAAATTTAGTAGAAAATGTTTCTGTCTAGTTTTACTCGAATTAGAGTTACAACCTTATTTAAATCAGAGGTCAAATTTTAGGAGAAAATGCTTCTAACTGATTTGATTCTAATCAGGAAAACAACATGATTCGAATCAAAAGAGGCTGATTTTGTTCAGATATTATTTTCATTATAACTTGAGTTTTGTGACTTCGATTAAGGCGCGGTTTGAAGCATTGTAAATCTAAGACAAAGATCTTACTAGATATATGAATTCATTATATGTATATGTGTTGATATGTTGATGAGTTAATATTTTTAGGTTTAAGGCGAACTAATGTTTGTATGTTGATCTGAAATATTGTTGATGTTGAGATGTACGGTTCGGTGGAACCATTGATATGGCCTTACATTGACGATGAGTGTTGATCTTGTGTTTTAGGTTTGAAAGGAACCAATAACGAGTATTGAAGTTGGAGGTTGACACGAGTATTGAATTTCTTTGTGTAGCATTCATGCATCATGTATATTGGAGATAAGTATGACTTACCAATGACGAGTAGGACTTCGGTCCTGTGACAAGTAAGACTTCAGTAAAAGTGATGAGTCTTCAGTAATACACCTTAGAATATCCGAATTTTGGTACCACATGCATTGCGGTAAAATAGATGAATACATTGTATACATGATGACATGCTGTCATTACATATATTTCATCAAGAAATCATAGGAAAATCAATCAAAGATGCAAAATGCATAATAAAGACCACAAAGGTATAAGTCTATAGTATCGATAATCAGGAAAAGAGCCGGTGTGATACAAAAGGAGAACTATGCACCTAACTCCAAAGGTTTAAGCTTACTTTCTAAAAATAACCTACCCGAACATAAGCCCTATAATAATCGAAAACCCCCTTAATTGTGTATGCATGTGTGTTTTGACTACTTTGATGAATTGTATTAGAACATGATCAAACTCAGTATAAAATGTCTTGTATGTTGATAGAGAGATTACCCTGTCAAATTGAGTGACTTATAGTGAAATGAAAAACAAGTTAAATACTTGGCAAGGTTGATGACGTTTTCTAAATTTCCTAGATGAAGTTAGGAACTGGAATGACGATCAGGTAACAAAAGTATTTAATTGGTGATGTTAATTTGTTATTGGTGCAATTTGTTTTTCTATTTGAAATGTGTAGTTTCAGGAAAGTTACTTGAGGACAAGAACCTGATTAAGTTTGGGGTTGTGATGAAACTGTTTTATTACATATATTTCATCAACAAATCATAAAAAAACTAGTCAAAGATGACAAAATATGAAACATAAAATCCAAATAAAGGTGCAAAAACCACTTAGTATAAAGAAATAGGGACTTGGTGAAAATTGGATGGAAAAAGGAGAAAAAGTGCAAAATTTACTGAAATAATCACATGCAGCATCGCACGCTGTTGTACCCCAAAATTTTCCCTCTCATATTTCTCAAAACATGGCAAGGAAAATCTCCAAGTGGCTCAAGGTTGCTCAAGAGTTGGACAATCAAGCTATCTCCTAAAGCAGTCAACCCCAAATTAGGGTTTTGTGTTGCATCAAGATCCTTGACTCCAAATGACCTCAAGTTATCCCCAATGTCCTAATTTGTTCTCAAGGTCATCCATGTCAAATTTCAAGCCTTGCAGAGGAAGTTTGCTCAGTTAATTGCTCAAAAGGTCCAAAAATCGACTGTGCTAGGGCAAATGTCAATTGTGATCCAAATACAGTCAAACCTCAAGATTTTTTGTCAACATTCTCATTTTGAAGGATATTTCATCATTTGATCAAGGTTTGATCATGATTCATCAAGGATTGCTCAAAATTCATCAAGAATCAAAAGTTGCTAAAAAAGGGTTTTGTAGGAAAAGTCAACTCAACTTTGACCAAGCATAACTTTCTCATACTTTATGATAAATGACCCATCCAAAGCTCATTTTGAAGAGGATTCAATTTACTACAATCCATCTTCATATCCCAACATCAGAAAGTGCACTCACAAGAAGTTGTAAATTTGGACATTATAGGTCATTTTTGAAAGTCAACAAAAACACCTTTTTTGCCAAAGCTTATAATTTGCGAATGGAATATCAAAATGAGATGAGACCAAAATGGTTGGTTAGAGTACATCTCAAGCTTTCTAAAAGGTCCAAGAACACCTCTAAAAGTTCAAAATTGAAGAAGTTATGCATTGTTGAAGTTGAGCATTTTTGCAAAATTGCCAAAAGTCAATCATCCCCAAAACATCAAATTTTGTCAAATGGGCCCATTCTTTTCCACTTGATTTAATCTTTCCACATTGCACACGTGTCCTAGCTTCATTCTTGTGTCCATTTATCAATTTTATTATTTTATTTGATTTTTTAATGAATTATTTCATTTTAAATCAATTTAAATCAAATAAAATCCCAAAACTTGATTACACGAGATCTTTTTCTATTTTCAGGACTTAATCATCATCAATATCATGATCAAACTCGTATCAAGTATTCCATGTGCAAAAAGAATGGGTTTTTGGCAAATTAGGCAAGTTTTCAATGGTGAATCAAATCCAATCTCAAGGCATTGATGTGGAAAGATTCAAGATAAATTTGTTGACCTAATGCATTGCATATTACATATACAAGTCAAGGCACACGAAATTGGGACCTAGAGGCTGCAAGAACACCAAGAACCAAACTTGCAAAATTGACAAAAAGTGTGAAACTGAAATCATCCTTGGAGGCATTTTCAGAAGCGAAACTCAACATCAATTAATTACTGGAGGTTCACTGAGTCATAATCAACTCCTAGCAAGCTCCCATACACGCTCAAGAGCTTTGTAAGTGTCTCAAAAAACCGCTTTTCGTTTGAATTTGTGGATCCTTATTCTTGCACCTTTCTTACAAACTCTTTGCATATTCATAATTATCGTCAAATTTATAAGCGTTATGCATTAGCCAATTGCATTTTTCTGGCCTAGATGAAGAACCCCCATAGCTAGGGTTCTTCGTTTGTATTTTAGGGTTTTCTTTTTCAGGGGAAATCAAGATTCAAGAAGGGTATAGGTTTACTCAGGATGCCCAGACGAACTCAACCATGCACTTGGATTTAATTTTCATGGCCTAGAATTTATTTTTGGGACGTCCTGTGAATTTAGCTGAGGATCTAAATCCGCAGGTAAATTTACAGGGTTTGAAGGTCAGGGACGACAAACGTGTCTCCCTCTGATTGGACCATTTGAATCTTCGCGCTTCTTTTTTTGTTTTTTGGCATATTAATGTGTTTTCCCTTATAATTATTATTGTCCATTATACTAACAATTGAAGCGCGTTGGCTGAGTGGTAGTGGCGTGTATCTAATATCCAACAAGACCTGGGTTCGAATCCCAGGTCCCCATGTTATTTGTTATATTTTTCATTCAGGTGATCCAGTGCAACTCCAAGCGTGCAGCCCACTATAGTCTCTCAATCATTTAATGGCCAGATGGCCAAAGGCCAAATCTGGTGGTCATGACCTGAAGGTCTATCATGGACAAAAGTCAGCGCGTACACACGGAATCAGGAAGGTCAACGAGGGGCCAACTCAATTGGGCCATGGAATTGCTGAGTAAACCCCCCTAAGTCTTTCTATTTCATTTTTTTATTTGTTTTATTTAATTTATTGTTTAAATTATTATCATGATTAATTAACCAATCAAACTTTTTCTTAATAAAATCAAAACCAAAAAATATTTTCTTTATTAATTTAAATTTTAATATTTTATTTTAATTAACAAATCAATTAATTAATTTAGTTTTAATTAGGAATAACTTTTAATATATTTTGCAATAATTAAAATTAACTTAGACAATTAGGTTTTTATTAACATTGATTACATTTATTTTTATTTCTTTAAATACCAAAAACCCAAAAAATATTTATTTTCATTAATTAATTAACTTATTTATTAATTTAATAATTAATTTAGATTAATTTGTTCCTTAATTCAAAAATAACCAAAAAAATAATCTTTTCTTTAATAATCAAAGGGTTAAAACCCTAGAATACGCCGTCGATTTAATTTCCCGCACGCGATCCATTTTTATTCGATATTGTATCTGTTTCCAGAATGTAATAGATAATTAGGACTATTTTTATCGCTTTACTTATTTTCCGCATTTAATTTTCAAGGGTTGCTTTTGGCGATGTAAATACCCGACGCCTTGTAATAGTTAGTTAAATTTCCGCAATTTAATTTCCGTAACTTATAACTGCTAGATGTTTGATAATAGGGATGCATGACAAGATTGAACGTTTAAACCTAAAATCAACATAGATAACCATTGACATGTACAAAGATAAAATTAACTGAAAAACAACACACTCGCACATGCGCACTCTTAGGGTACACCTCACTTGGTTGCCTTCGTATGCGGTCACTAAGTATAGGAAGTTTTAGAGGTCGCCCTCTTGTCCAAAGATCATAGTTGCCTCGAAACGGTTGCCTCAGATAAAATGATCTAAGACATTAGGGTTAGCGCTAAGGTGTCCTAACATTGCTTTAGTGACCGCACGTCCCTAAATTCGAATTGACCCTTAAACTCCAACGACGATGCTACCTACTCATCAATAGTGGGATAGCGTTGCCTAAAGGAAGATAGCATAGAACGATTCCTTTTTCGAGTAGGTAGATGGTTCTTAAGTACTTGCTCTTTCAAAACAAAACAAAATTTTCACACTTACACTCCTTTTCAAACAAAAACTTATTCAAACCCACAAACACAAAGAAAGCAAATTTTGAAAACAATATGAGCAAGTACCTAAGAGCCCGTGGATAACCACGGATAGAAAGGGTGCTAACACCTTCCCTTTCTATAATTTACCCCCCGAACCCGAGAAACATCTCGAAAAAGGAATTTTTCTGTGCTTTTTTCCTTTCCTTGTTGGATAAAATAAAAGACGGTGGCGACTCTTGCTTACCGCGACATTTTGTAAACACAAACGCAAAACGCGAACCAACATTCCAAAAAACAGTCAGTTCTTTCCCACCGTATCACAGAACTGGCGACTTTGCTGGGGACGCTTAATAAGTGGGGTGTACCTTAGGATTAGATCATTGTGTTTTCAATTATTTGCTTTGTATGCTTTATATTTGTGGGCTTGAATCAGAGTTACTATAGATTCTAACCTAGATCTGGGGGATACCCTTTAGGTAAGTAGCAATAAACTGTGAGGGAACCATACGGCGTAGACCGATACGGTTGAAGCAGTAGCTACGTTGGTGTGGCACTTTAGGTTGTACCGATATCCCTTGTGTTGGAACGAGGAGAATATGGGTCTTCTAAGGGGTCATTAAGCACCAACTGACCTTAGAACCTTTAAATTGACCAACTTGTCCATAGAACAGTAGCAGTATGCTACACTCATTGTGACTAAACTCTCGCGATGATTCTGGCCGCAAGAAAAGGTTGCTAAACTGGAATTATGATCGATTGAGGGTAATCAGTGATATTGAGATCCTCTAGAACCCGATTACTATTTTTAGGACAGGTTTGAACCAACTGAACTGAAAGAGGGTAGTACCTAAACTCCTTGCCAGCCTGAAATCTAAGGGCTCTCTATGTGACTTGTGTGCCTTTACCATGTTTGCTATCTGTGGACACTTGTGGTGTTATTTCTATCATGACATCATGACATCATAACATTGCATACATCTTGCATTGGACTAACCTATTTCGAAGACAGGAGGGATTCATCTTTGTTCTGTTTTGTAGGTCATGATGCCTATGCGTAGGAATACCATCCAGATCAACTTTGTCCAGGTTCCCACTATGCTTAAAGAATTGGTTGCAAATATGCCAGATACTACCTCCTTCATCAGAAGACATGGGCATCTTCTTGGTTTGGTCACTTCCAAATTGGACGAGAAGATGATGAGTTTCTTGGTCCAATTCTATGATCCATTGTACCATTGCTTTACTTTTCAGGACTACCAGTTGGTCCCCACCTTAGAAGAGTTCTCTGATCTGTTGGGTATCCCTATTCTAGAGCAAACCCCGTTCACCGGTTGGGAGAAGATCCTTAGGCCGGAAGAGATTGCTTCAGCCCTCCACCTGACAAAGGCTGAAGTGATGTCTAATTGGGAGACTAGAAGCGAAGAAAAAGGTTTTTTGGCTAAGTTCTTGGTTGGTAAGGCTAATTATTTCTGGGATAGTCTAGACTTCCAGGCATTCAAAGATATTCTGGCTCTTCTGATATATGGCTTGGTATTGTTTCTGAACCTTGACTCCTTTGTTGATGTGAATGCGGTGAAGATCTTCATCTCTCGTAATCCTGTACCCACTCTCTTGGGTGACATTCTCCATCAGCTTTATGCTCGTACTGCTCGGAAGCGGGGGACCTTGATGTGTTGTGCTCCATTATTGGCGAGGTGGTTTATTTCGCACCTCCCCAAATCAGTGCTGAAGAACAAAGAAGGCATGGGCTGGGCTTATCGGGTTATGTCTCTCTCGCACAATGACATCATTTGGACTATCAAGGGTATGGATGAGGTGGCTATTATTGATCGATGTGGGGAGTACCCCAATGTTCCACTGATAGGAACCAATGGAGGGATCACTTATAATCCATGCTTGGCCTTACGTCAGTTTGGGCGTGCTAGGAGGGAAGGTCCTCATGATTTTCTAATGCCTAGTATCATCTTTGATTTTCAAGGGGATAGTGACGAGCAACGCCGCAGATTCATAAGAGCTTGGGATAGAGTTCACAGATCTGATCCACACGAGCTGGGCCCAAAGACTTCTCTTCCGATGGAGCCATATCTCAGATGGGTTCGTATCCGTGCCCAAAAGCTGGGTATGCCGTATGAAGCCGTCCGGCCTATCATTGTCGAAGTTTCTAATGAAGAAGGGGTTCTTCCTACCATCCTCCACCCCTACATGCCCATTTACATTGGGGCACTGAAAAGGTCTTGGATGCAGCTGAGAGAAGAGCGGGATGCTTACCGAGAAAAGTTTAACGAGCAAGAGCAGAAGATCCAGAAGTTAACTAGGCAGTTGGAGAACGAACGGATTCTCAATGACTATGTCCGCACCGACAAGAAGAGACCATGGGAGCATTGATTGTACTTTGATTATTTCCAGTTTTATTTTACTTTTCAGTATTTCCTTTCTTGTAACGCCTTAAGGGCAATTTGTTGAACAATTTGAATTTCAAGTTTACCTAATAAAAGTGTGTTTCCTTTTTGGTTTACAAATTTGAATCTCTCGATGTCTTTGAAATCATAGCATATGCATTTCATTCCATGCACCTCATAACAGGTACCCTTACAGGTCTCTTATCTTCTTCGCTGTTTATTTTAGCATCATGTCTTCTGAGCCCTCAACTGAACAAGCAATCAAGGCTCTACAGGCCCAAAATTCCCAATTCCAAGAGCTGTTCATGAATCTAGCTAAGAGTCAGCAAGATCTGAAGACCCTTATTCTGAAAGAGAAGAAGAAGAAGTAGAAGAGGACAGTCCTGTTTAACACGGGTCACAGGTTCGTAAACAGGTTGCGAGATGAAGTTGATTTGACCACCTCATCTGGAGGGAAAGATAGTCAAGAAGAAAGGAGGGCTCCTAGCCCTGTGGTTTCAGACAATGAGACGGACTTCGATGAAGACCAGTATCCTCCGGCTGAGGATAGATACAAGCAATTGGAAGATCGGTTGAGTGCGATGGAAGTTCAGAAAGTGACTGGTCTGGACTTTGGCGATATGGGTCTGTCTTCTGGGGTGGTGATTCCCCACAAATTCAAAGCACCAGCTTTTGCTAAGTATGACAGAGTTTCTTGTTCGAAGCTGCACCTTCGGTCATATGTAAGGAAGATTCAGTCGTACACCGCTGATAAGAACCTATGGATCCACTTCTTTCAAGACAGTCTCTCATGGACTTAGCTTGAATGGTTTTACCAGTTAGAAGGAGCCAGTATCCGCGGTTGGGAAGATTTGGCTGCTGCTTTCTACAGGCAGTACCAATACAATGTCGGCCTCGCTCCTACGCGTACCCAACTCCAGGGTATGTCTATGGGAATGGGTGAAGGTTTCAAAGATTATGCTCAGAAGTGGAGAGACCTCGCTGGAAGAGTGCAACCACCCTTGGCTGATCGGGAGCTTATGGATATGTTTCTGGGGACCTTGTCTGGTCTGTTTTTCAACCATCTGATTGGAAGTTCTTCGTCTGGGTTTACAGAGCTAATTATGACCGGTGAAAGGATTGAGGCTGGAATTAAGTCTGGTAAGATACAAAAGGGTGCTTCATCGAGCACTGAGAAAAAGCCTTTTAAGAAGGAGTCTAGTGCTGTTTACAGTTTGAAAAGCCAGAATAGACCCGAACACTGCCAAGCTGTTAATGCGGTTGTCATTTCAAGACCTGCTGGTGCTCCTCAGCGCAATAATCAACAAAAGGCCGAGATACCTCAAAGGCAATTCACCCATCTCAACATGATTTTGTCTCAAATTCTGCCGCAGTTACTGAAAACCAATCTAGTAACTCCAAGGGAGGCTCCGCAGAATCCCAACACTGCATCGCCTAAGTACAACCCTAATGCCCGATGTGCTTTTCACTCTGATAGCCCGGGACATAATACGGATGATTGTTGGGCTTTGAAGAATAAAATACAGGACTTAATTGATGCTAAGGAGATTGAGTTCGAGGCGCTCGAAAGACCTAATGTTGTGACTGCTCCTATGGCCAAGCATGGAGTGAATGCTATAGATGAAGACTCGTTTGTGGTTTCTGTGAAGGATATTGCCACTCCCTTAATGACTGTAAAGAAGAACCTTTTGTTAGCCGGTTTATTTCCGGGCTGTGACGAAGGTTGCCGTATGTGTTTTGTCCTACCTACCGGTTGCCATCTTTTGAAGTCAGGTGTCCAACGCCTGATGGATAATAAAGAAATTATGTTTGAGAAGACTGTTGTTCCTTTGGTCCCTACTGAAGAAGTTGCTATTATCACCATTTTCGACAATTCTTCCAAGGCTTCCTCGAGAAAGCCTGTTAGAATTACATCTGTCCCAAGAATCGCACCATTGATCATCACTGTTCCTGGGCCTATCCCCTACGCATCTGATAAAGCTGTCCCTTGGCACTACGAGGCTGATGTTTATTTTCATGGAGTTAAACAAGAGTTAGATGCTGATACTGACGTCAGCAACATTGTTGGACCTGCTAAAGTCACCCGCAGTGGAAGACTTTTCTCCCCTGATATCTCTCCACCAACTGCCCGGAAACCTATTGTTATTACACCTGCCAGTATACCTGCTACTATTCCTGTTCAAGTTCCTATTCTTACCCCTATCGCCGAGTCATTTGACGCTCGGGGCAAAGGGATCACCACTGATGAGCCTGCCCAGACGGAGGCACCAAAGACGATTACTGTTGAAGCTTCTAGACAAGAGATGGAAGAGATTTTAAAGATCATCAAAAAGAGTGACTACAATGTAGTTGAACAGCTGGGGAAAACCCCGTCCAAGATTTCTATGTTATCGATGTTGTTATGCTCAGAAGCCCATGCCAAGGCTGTGATTGCCTTCCTGAAGACTGCGCACGTACTGCAAGAAACATCAGCTGATCAGTTTAAAGATTGCGTGGCTAGTCTGACTGCTGATAATGGGTTGGGTTTCTCTGACGCCGACTTGACTGCTAAAGGGAAGAATCACAACGATGCCCTGCATGTCTCCATTGAATGCAGGGGCACTACTCTTGCTCATGTATTGGTGGATACTGGTTCCTCATTGAACGTCTTTCCTAAGAAAGCTCTAGACCGGTTGGACTGTGAAGGGTTGGAGTTGAAACCAAGCAACATTGTCGTCAGGGCCTTTGATGGGTCTAAGAGAATGGTACATGGAGAAGTGGATGTTTCGATTAAGGTTGGTTCTTAGGTTTTCAACTTTACATTCTATGTGATGGACATTCGGCCATCTTATTCTTGTTTGCTGGGTCGCCCATGGATCCACAAAGCCTGGGCCGTAACCTCAACGCTCCACCAGAAGCTGAAGTACCCGGTCAAAGGGAAAATTGTGACAGTGCAAGGAGAAGAGGAGTACATGGTGAGCCACCTCAACTCTTTCCGATATGTAGAGATGGACGGGGAGTTCATTGAGACCCTATTTCAGCATTTTGAAGAGGTTCCCCAGACGCTGGCATCAACTGAGACTGTTGTTGAAGATCCTCCTATGAAGATGGCTTCCTTCAGGGATGCTCGGGCTGTTGTCGAGAAAGGTGGGTGTGCAAATTGGGGCCAACTCCCTGATTTTGCACAGAAGACTAACAAGTTTGGTTTGGGTTTCACTACAGAAGCTCAAAAGGCCGTTCGGAACGCACGGATCGGAAGACCTCCCCTGTTCATCAGCAATTCAGGAGTAAATGCCATTGAAGACGGTGTTGAAGAGTCTGAATTCGACAGTTGGATCTATCCCACTACTGATGGAGGACTAAGCAACTGGATAGCAAAGGATTTCATCCCTATTTCTTTTGTTACCCAGTAATGAAACTTTTTGTTTGAATTTATAACAGACAATGTTTTAAACTTTACGGCCTGGTGTCTTACCCGGGGCACCGTGGCTTCATTTGTGAGGGCTTTATGTGTGCCATCTACATATATCATTAATAAAAGCATTGGACGTTTCTTGCATTTCAGATTTTGTGCTCCTTGTTTTTCTTTTATTATATATTGCAAAACAACTATTTTACACACACTCACATATACAGGTCTACATCCACTCTGGATCTCACTGGTAACGACGCTGCTACTGCCAATTATAACTTCGAAAGTCCGATCAACTTAGCCGAAGACGAAGGTGAAAATGATTGCGAAGTGCCTGGTGAACTTGCTAGACTGTTACTCCAGGAAGAAAGGGCCATTCAGCCGCATGAAGAGCCGGTGGAATCAGTAAATCTGGGTACAGAGGAAGACAAGAAAGAGGTCAAGATCGGTGAAAACTTGGAGCTTAGTGTGAAGCAACGATTGATTCAGATGCTGCGTGACTATGTCGAGATATTTGCCTGGTCTTATGAAGATATGCCTGGGTTGGATACCAATATTGTGGTTCACCGATTGCCTACCAAGGAAGACTGTCCTCCAGTGAAACAGAAGGTCCACCGAATGCGCCCAGAGATGTCTGAGAAAATCAAGGCTGAAGTTATGAAACAGTTTGACGTCGGTTTTCTAGCAGTTACTTCTTACCCACAGTGGGTGGCCAACGTGGTTCCAGTACCGAAGAAGGATGGTAAGGTTCGAATGTGTGTTGACTATAGGGATCTGAACAGGGCCAGTCCCAAGGATGATTTTCCTCTGCCTCATATCGACGTTCTGGTTGACAACACTGCTCAACATAAGGTATTCTCCTTTATGGATGGGTTCTCCGGTTATAATCAGATTAAAATGGCTCCCGAAGACATGGAGAAGACAACTTTTGTTACTCAATGGGGTACCTTTTGCTACAAGGTCATGCCTTTTGGATTGAAGAATGCTGGGGAAACGTATCAGCGTGCCATGGTCGCTTTATTCCATGACATGATCCATCATGAGATTGAGGTATACGTCGACGACATGATTGCAAGATCCCAGACGGAGAAGGAACATCTTGACCACCTTCAGAAGCTGTTTGACAGGTTGAAGTTGTACAAGCTGAGGTTAAACCCGAACAAGTGCACCTTCGGAGTGAGATCTGGTAAGCTGTTGGGTTTCGTCGTAAGCGATAAAGGTATTCAAGTGGATCCTGCAAAGGTGAAAGCTATACAGGAAATGCCAGCTCCCCGAACAGAGAAAGAAGTCAGAGGCTTTCTGGGACGACGAAACTACATTGCCCGATTCATCTCACACCTGACCGCTACTTGTGAACCAATCTTTAAGTTACTGAAGAAAGATCAAGTAGTACGTTGGAACGATGAATGCCAGGCCGCTTTCGAAAGGATCAAAGAGTATCTCCAAGAGCCACCTATTCTGATGCCTCCAGTTGAAGGGAGACCCTTGATCTTATACTTGACAGTACTCGACAACTAAATGGGGTTTGTGCTGGGTCAGCATGACGAGTCTGGCCGAAAAGAGCATGCTATTTATTACCTTAGCAAAAAGTTTACCGACTATGAGACCCGATACTCACTGCTCGAGAAAACTTGTTGCACTTTGGCATGGGCTGCTCGCCGGCTGAGATAGTATATGTTGACTCACACTACTCTATTGATATCAAAGATGGATCCAATCAAGTATATCTTCGAGAAGCCTTCCTTGTCCGGAAGAATAGCAAGATGGCAGATGATCTTGACTGAGTATGACATCCAATACATGACTCAAAAGGCAATCAAGGGAAGTGTGTTGGCAGACCATTTGGCACATCAGGCAGTGGATGATTACCAGTCTATGAACTTTGAATTTTCGGATGAGAATATCATGTTAGTATCTGACTGCGAAGAACCTGGACCGGATGAAGGACCTGAGGAAGGATCCCGATGGTCTATGTACTTTGATGGAGCTTCAAACACTTTGGGTAATGGCATTGGCGTCGTGATCATATCTCCTAAAGGCTCTCATATTCCGTTCACCGCCCGACTATGTTTCTACTGCACCAATAATATGGCGAAGTATGAAGCATGCATCATGGGTCTTCGAGCAGCAATTGACCTAAGGATTAAGTTCTTGAGTGTCTTCGGAGATTCCACTCTCGTGATCAGCCAGATCAAAGGCGAGTGGGATACGAAACACCCAAATCTTATTCCTTACAAGGAGTATATGTTAACATTGCTTCCCCATTTCGAAGAGATAACCTTTGAACACTTCCCAAGAGAGGAGAATCAGTTGGCGGACGCGCTGGCTACGATGTCTTCTATGTTCAAAGTCAATTGGGACAACGAAGCTCCCCAGATTATCATTGAAAGATTGGACGAACCTGCACATTACTGTGATATTGAGACTGAAGAAGTAGCAGATAAACCCTGGTTTCATGAAGTAAAAATGTATCTTGAAGCTTAGGAGTACCCCGAGGGTGCATCTGTTAATGACAAGAAGTTTCTGAGGAGGTTCGTGGCAAAGTTCTTCATCAGCAATGGTATCCTTTACAAGCGTAACCATGATTCGACCTTACTGCGTTGTGTGGATAAGAACGAAGCAGAAAAGATTATGACAAAGTTACATGAAGGTACCTTTGGGACTCATTCCAGTGGACACACCATGGAAAAGAAAATCCTTCGGGCAGGATATTTCTGGTCCACAATGGAAGCCAACTATTATCAGCATTCTCGGACCTGTCATAAGTGCCAAGTATATGCCGATAAGATGCACATACCCCCAGTTCCTTTGAACGTCTTGACAACTCCGTGGCCTTTTGCAATGTGGGGCATTGATATGATCGGCGAGATCAGACCTACGGCATCCAAAGGGCATTGTTTCATTCTGGTAGCAATTGATTACTTTACAAAGTGGGTTGAAGCAGCTTCCTTTGCTACTGTGACCAAGAACATCGTGGCACGGTTCATTCGGCATAACCTAATATGTCGATACAGTGTACCAGAAAGGATCATTACGGATAACGGTACCAATCTCAACAACAAGATAATCACTGAGCTCTACAAGCAATTCAAGATACAGCATCACAACTTTTCTCCCTACTGGCCGAAGATGAATGGGGCTGTTGAAGCGGCTAATAAGAACATTAAGAAGATTGTGCAAAAGATGACAGTGACATACAAAGACTGGCAGGAGATGTTACCATTTGCTCTTCATGGGTACCATACTTCAGCACGGACGTCAACAGGGGCCACACCCTATTCCCTGGTATATGGCATGGAGGCCGTCTTGCCCATTGAAGTTCAAATACCCTCTCTTCGGATTATGAAGGATGCAGGTTTAAGCGAAGATGACTGGATTCAGACCCGGCTTGATCAACTGAACCTAATCGACGAAAAAAGACTTACTGCTATTTGTCATGGTCAGACGTACCAAAAACGGATGATCAAGGCATTTAACAAGAAAGTTAGACGACAAGAGTATCAAGTTGGGGATCTGGTAATAAAGCGCATTATCTTACCTCAAGGTGATCCCAGGGGCAAGTGGACCCCTACTTATGAAGGGCCATTTGTGGTTAAGAACATTTTCTCGGAAGGAGCTATGATTTTAACCACCATGGATGGTGACGACCTTCCTCACCCCGTCAATGCAGACATAGTGAAAAGATACTACGCATAAACAAAGACCCTCTAGGTTGACTGGCCTAGGAAAAAATAAGGGCTTCCCGGCGAACCAAAAGGGTTCGGGTAAAAATAAGGGATGAAAACGAGAAAAAACTGTACACCCGGCAAGTCGAAAACCTGAAAAGGCGACTAGGGCAAAAAAGGGTATCCCGGTGGACTGAAAACCCGAAAGGGCGGTCCAGGCAAAAATTAGGGATCAAAGCGTAACACTATGTCTCATTGGATCACCTTGCAACCAGACCTCGGTATCGACTATCAAGCTCGGACGACACGAGTCAATCTGATCTACCTTCAACCAAGTAGCAAAGTGATGAGATGCTCGAAGACATAAGGGCAATAGCAGAGTTGGAATCCAGTGGGATCATTCACATAGCTGTTTTGTTTAGTTTTTCATAAATTCTGTAAATTCTATTTATTCGGCGGCGTTCTCCTACTAGGAAGTCAGCCTCTTGTACCAAAAAACGCCTATTTACAGGCCAAACTTCAAATCAATACAAATTCATTTTCAGACAAATTTCAAATTGTTTTTCCTTTATCTGTTTTGTTTTACATAGAATGTCCAATGTTCGTTTTTGATATATGCGTTTGACATTAATTGTTGCTCATAAATATTTACATGCGAAACAAAAGACGATTACTGGTAATATCAGAAACAGGGGCAATAAAAATTGTCCAAACTATACAGTTGCTCTGTCCACCAGGTACAAAGGTAGATTCAGCTGAAGAATATGGCTAAGGTACCTTCACTCCCTGCAGAGTAAGACAGTAATGATAGCTCTCCCCAGCTGAGACTTGCAACTGCGACTGAATCGGTAATATTCTCCCCAAGCGGAGTTTATCTACCATCAACACTGAAAAGGCTTAATATCCCCGGCAGTCTTAATATTCCCCAACAGAGTATAAGAATATTCCCCGACAGAATACAAGATATCCCCAGAGGAGTTAAAATTTTCCCAGCGCAGTCTGAAAAAGCTTCCCCAGTGTAGTTGGGAGAATCATCCCCAGTAGACTCTGGAAGTTTATCCCCAGCGGAGTACAAAAATAAATCTCCCCAGTCGAACTCAAAGGATTATCCCCATAAGAGTCTAAAAGGTTATTCCCAGAGAAGTCGCAACCGAAGATCATCCTCAGTGGAGTTCTTTCCTTTCACAAACAGGAGTTCAATCCCCAATAAGATTCAATATCACCAACAATGATAATTCATTCCGACGGAATTTATCGATGGAATCTTAAGCAGAACATCTCTTCCCAACAGAGTAATCTCCTCATCAGTTCATTCCCTCCAACGGAGCCATCCTCTCATGCAGGTTTATTCTCTTCGTTCGCCATCCCCAGCAGAAACGAAGAATCCAGCTCTATTCTTCAGCAGCTATCCGGGATTTTTTTTCCCCAGCTAGAAACATTACATTTCCATACATCATGATGCATGCATATACGCATCATACAACGCAATCTCATTTATTTTGAGAACATCATTGCTTGATATATATCATGCATTGCATACAACTGACCTTTACCTTTAAGGAAAGATACAGTTAAAGTTCTCAGCTATGTCGAAGACCTTCTCTGGTTCAGTCAGATCGACGCTAAGATCTCCCTGATTCCTATTCTAGTTGAAGATATTCCAAGACTTTTGTATGGTTCAGTTAAATCGATTCTAAGATTTTTCTGATTCTTATCTAGCCAAAGTCAAACCAAGACCTTCTCTGGTTCAGTTAGATCGACGCTAAGATCTCCCTGATTCTTATTCTAGTTGAAGATATTCTAAGACTTTTGTCTGGTTTGGTTAAATCGATTCTAAGATTTTTTTGATTCTTATCCAGTCAAAGTTAATCCAAGACCTTCTCTGGTTCAGTCAGATCGACGCTAAGATCTCCCTGATTCTTATTCCAGTTGAAGATATTCCAAGACTTTCGTCTGGTTCAGTTTAAATCGATTCCAAGATTTTTCTGATTCTTATCTAGTCAAAGTTAATCCAAGGCCTTCTCTGGTTCAATCAGATCGATGCTAAGATCTCCCTGATTCTTATTCCAGTTGAAGATATTCCAAGACTTTCGTCTGGTTCAGTTAAATCGATTCTAAGATTTTGGTGATTCTTATCCAGTCAAAGTTAATCCAATACCTTCTCTGGTTCAGTCAGATCGACGCTAAGATCTCCCTAATTCTTATTCCAGTTGAAGATATTCCAAGACTTTTGTCTGGTTCGGTTAAATCGATTCTAAGATTTTTCTGATTCTTATCCAGTCAAAGTTAATCTAAGACCTTCTCTGGTTCAGTCAGATCGACGATAAGATCTCCCTGATTCTTATTCCAGTTGAAGATATCCCAAGACTTTCGTCTGGTTCAGTTAAATCGATTCTAAGATTTTTCTGATTCTTATCCAGTCAAAGTTAATCCAAGACCTTCTCTGGTTCAGTCAGATCGACACTAAGATCTCCCTGATTCTTATTCCAGTTGAAGATATTCCAAGACTTTCGTCTGGTTCAGTTAAATAGATTCTAAGATTTTTCTGATTCTTATCCAGTCAAAGTTAATCCGAGACCTTCTCTGGTTCAGTCAGATCAACTCTAAGATCTCCCTGATTCTTATTCCAGTCGAAGTTCAGACATCCTATCAACAATCTCTAAATGGCATCTGTAATCCCATTCCCGACATCACCAGGCTGATACCACTTCATGCGAGTGCAAATTTCTGGGCACTCTAGTGTTCAATCATCTTCCACCTTCGGATCACGAAAGGCACGAAAGCCAATCTACATCCTCAGGTTTAAGAAGATTGAACAGGGGCAGATGTTGTACCCCAAAATTTTCCCTCTCATATTTCTAAAAACATGGCAAGGAAAATCCCCAAGTGGCTCAAGGTTGCTCAAGAGTTGGACAGTCAAGCTATCTCCTAAAGCAGTCAACCCCAAATTAGGGTTTTGTGTTGCATCAAGATCCTTGAGTCCAAATGACCTCAAATGCTCTCCAATTTCCTAATATGTTCTCAAGGTCATCCATGTCAAATTTCAAGCCTTGCAGAGGAAGTTTGCTCAGTCAATTACTCAAAAGGTCCAAAAATCGACTGTGCTAGGGCAAAAGTCAACTGTGACCCAAATACAGTCAAACCTCAAGATTTTTTGTCAACATTATCATTTTGAAGGATATTTAATCATTTGATCAAGGGTTGATCATGATTCATCAAGGATTTCTCAAAATTCATCAAGACTCAAAAGTTGCTAAATTAGGGTTTTGTAGGAAAAGTCAACTAAACTTTGACCAAGCATAACTTTCTCATACTTTATGAGAAATGACTCATCCAAAGCTCATTTTGAAGAGGATGAAATTTTATACAATCCATATTCATATCCCAAGATCAGAAAGTGCAATCACAAGAAGTTATAAATTTGGACATTATAGGTCATTTTTGAAAGTCAACAAAAACACCTTTTTTTCCAAAGCTTATAACTTGATCATGGAATATAAAAATGAGATGAGACCAAAATGGTTGGTTAGAGGACATCTCAAGATTTCTAAAAAGTCCAAGAACACCTCCAAAAGTTCAAAATTGAAGAAGTTATGAATTGTTGAAGTTGGGCATTTTTGCAAAATTGCCAAAAGTCAATTATCCCCAAAACATCAAATTTTTTCAAATGGGCCCATTCTTTTCCACTTGATTTAATCTTGCCACATTGCACACGTGTCCTAGCTTCAGCCTTGTGTCCATTTATCAATTTTATTATTTTATTTGATTTTTTAATGAATTATTTCATTTTAAATCAATTTAAATCAAATAAAATTCCAAAACTTGATTACATGAGATATTTTTCTATTTTCAGGACTTAATCATCATCATTATCATGATCAAACTCGTATCAAGTATTCCATGTGCAAAAATATTGGGGTTTTTTTGGCAAATTAGGCAAGTTTTCAATGGTGAATCAAATCCAATCTCAAGGCATTGATATGGAAAGATTCAAGACAAATTTGTTGACCTAATGCATTGCATATTACATATACAAGTCAAGGCACACGAAATTGGGACCTAGAGGCTGCAAGAACACCAAGAACCAAACTTGCAAAATTGACAAAAAGTGTGAAACTGTAATAATCCTTGGAGGCATTTTCAGAAGCGAAACTCAACATCAATCAATTGCTGGAGGTTCACTGAGTCAGAATCAACCCCTAGCAAGCTCCCATACACGCTCAAGAGCTTTGTAAGTGTCTCAAAAAACCGCTTTTCGTTTGAATTTGTGGATCCTTATTCTTGCACCTTTCTTACAAACTCTTTGCATATTCACAATTATCGTCAAATTTATAAGCGTTCTGCATTAGCCAATTGCATTTTTCTGGCCTAGATGAAGAACCCCCATAGCTTGGGTTCTTCGTTTGTGTTTCAGGGTTTTCTTTTTCATGGGAAATCAAGATTCTAGAAGGGTATAGGTTCACTCAGGATGCCCAGATGAACTCAACCATGCGCTTGGATTTAATTTTCATGGCCTAGAATTGATTTTTGGGACGTCTTGTGAATTTAGCTGCGGATCTAAATCCGCATGTAAATTTACAGGGTTTGAAGGTCAGTGACGACAAACGTGTCTCCCTCTGATTGGACCATTTGAATCTTCGCGCTTCTTTTTTTGTTTTTTGGCATATTAATGTGTTTTCCCTTATAATTATTATTGTCCATTATACTAACAATTGAAGCGCGTTGGCTGAGTGGTAGTGGCGTGTATCCAATATCCAACAGGACCTGGGTTCGAATCCCAGGTCCCCATGTTATTTGTTATATTTTTCATTCAGGTGATCCAGTGCAACTCCAAGCGTGCAGCCCACTATAGTCTCTCAATCATTCTATGGCCAGATGGCCAAAGGCCAAATCTGGTGGTCATGACCTGGAGGTCTATCATGGGCAAAAGTCAGCGCGTACACATGGAATCAGGGAGGTCAACGAGGGGCCAACTCAATTGGGCCATGGAATTGCTGAGTAAACCCTCCTAAGTCTTTCTATTTCATTTTTTTAATTGTTTTATTTAATTGTTTGTTTAAATTATTTTCATGATTAATTAACCAGTCAAACTTTTTCTTAATAAAATCAAAACCAAAAAATATTTTCTTTATTAATTTAAATTTTAGCATTTTATTTTTATTAACAAATCAGTTAATTAATTTAGTTTTAATTAGGAATAACTTTTAATATATTTTGCAATAATTAAAATTAACGTAGACAATTAGGTTTTTATTAACATTGATTAGATTTATTTTTATTTCTTTAAATACCAAAAACCCAAAAAATATTTATTTTCATTAATTAATTAACTTATTTATTAATTTAATAATTAATTTAGATTAATTTGTTCCTTAATTCAAAATAACCAAAAAAAATCTTTTCTTTAATAATCAAAGGGTCAAAACCCTAGAACACGCCGTCGATTTAATTTCCCGCACGCGATCCATTTTTATTCGATATTGTATCTGTTTCCAGAATGTAATTGATAATTAGGACTATTTTTATCGCTTTACTTATTTTCCGCATTTAATTTTCAAGGGTTGCTTTTGGCGATGTAAATACCCGACGTCTTGTAATAGTTAGTTAAATTTCCGCAATTTAATTTCCGCAACTTATAACTGCTAGATGTTTGATAATAGGGATGCATGCCAAGATTGAACGTTTAAACCTAAAATCAACATAGATAACCATTGACATGTACAAAGATAAAATTAACTGAAAAACGACACACTCGCACATGCACTCTTAGGGTACACCTCACTTGGTTGCCTTCGTAAGCGGTCACTAAGTATAGGAAGTTTTAGAGGTCGCCCTCTTTTCCAAAGATCATAGTTGCCTCAAAACGGTTGCCTCAGATAAAATGATCTAAGACATCAAGGTTACCACTAAGGCGTCCTAACATTGCTTTAGTGACCGCACGTCCCTAAATTCGAATTGACCCTTAAACTCCAACGACGATGCTACCTACTCATCAATAGTGGGATAGCGTTGCCTAAAGGAAGATAGCATAGAACGATTCCTTTTTCGAGTAGGTAGATGGTTCTTAAGTACTTGCTCTTTCAAAACAAAACAAAATTTTCACACTTACACTCCTTTTCAAACAAAAACTTCTTCAAACCCACAAACACAAAGAAAGAAAATTTTGAAAACAATATGAGCAAGTACTTAAGAGCCCGTGGATAACCACAGATAGAAAGGATGCTAAAACCTCCCCTTTCTATAATTTACCCCCCGAACCCGAGAAACATCTCGAAAAAGGAATTTTTCCGTGCTTTTTTCCTTTCCTTGTTGGATAAAATAAAAGACGGTGGCGACTCTTGCTTACCGCGACATTTTGCAAACACAAACGCAAAATGTGAACCAGCATTCTAAAAAACAATCAGTTCTTTCCCACCGTATCACACACGCCATCACACACGTGATAGGAATGTATAAGCAGCATCGCGTACACGATAGTTCTTATGACGCGCGCAATGGTTCCTTTTTATGGCCTTTTTTATGACGTGTTCTGGACTAATTTGACACCTTTAAAAAGGGATTTTTGGCATCTTGTTAAGGCCATTGGAATGTGATTTTGAGAGCATTGGAAGCCATTGGAGGTCAGATTTTCAAGTATTTTCTCATGCAATCTTCATCTTATTGCTTGGTACTTATTTGTATTAATATGAGTAGCTAAACTGTTATAGGTTAGGTTTTGTCTGAAGAAATTATATTTAACCTGTTGGGACATATGTTTAATTTTTCAGTGCATGAATAATTGAAGTTATATTTCTATTCAATTTCCTCTTGTGCTTAATGCTTTTTATTTGAGATACTTTATTAATCTGATTATGGGTGCATAAGGAATACTAACCATTAGTCTATATGTTGGAACAAAGGAAGTTATTATACTTATGCTAGTTGAATAGGAATATGAGACCTTTAGTAGTGGCATTTGAATTATCGTACTGTTGGATCTCCTAATTTCACTTATACTGGTTTAATATGGATATGAGACCTCTAGTAAAGATTAGTGATCTATGCACCAAGGGATTGAGCATAATCGCTTTGTTAATTCACTGTGGAAATATAATGACTTTATCATTCATGTAATGCATTAAACATCAACATGGGAGAAATAAAGGATTCTATGCAAAACCTAGCCGCTTTCTCAATTTTTTCAGAATAACTTTTATTTTCCCCAATCAAAAACGAACCCCCCAATTTCTACTTTCTAAACTTGCACAATTGTCATTTTGTTAAATAGCAGTCCCTATGGATATGATCTTATTTTATTGCTTCAGTACTATCGATACACTTTCCGAGAAGTCGTCAATAAATAATTACATTTATGAGTGATCATTGTTGTGGATTGATTGTATGATTGATTATTTATGCTAATTTCACCATCTGTGTTGTTTTATGCACTGTTAACATATGTGAATGTATTCTCACCCCCTATTTGTTTATGTGTTGTTCTTTACGCCTATGGTGCAGATACTCTGTTAGAGACTAAGGATTTTTAGTTATTTCTTGTATTGGAGGATAACATATTTGACCTTCTTCGTTGTTTATCTTTTTGTGTTGTTTAATTTTCTATGTGTCGCTCTGATAGTGTAACATTGGGTTGGGAATACGTTATTCTATTTTTTGCGAGTTGTTGAATTAACTATTTTATGATTAAATGAAGTTGGATTCTATTTATGAGACAATTGGAGTTGTGTTGATGTTTATTTTCTGCTACTATTGTGATTTGAGAATGTTATGCTGAGAAATGTGGCATCCTTTTAAGTATTTTATTCTACATGTTTTGTAAATTAAGTGTTTTGGATTTAGGGTGTTACAGATAACATCTCCCAGTGGTCTCCTTATCACCTTGGATAACCCTAATAAGACTGTTGGTTAGCGAAGACTTTAAGCACATGTATACTATAGATAAGACGACTCACAAGAGGTTAAAATCACACTTCCCTATGATCATGTTGTGAGAGGAAGAGTCATATGTGACGAGGTATCTTGCCTTGATCCTTCTAGAATTTTCCTTCGTCTTGAATATTGTCTTCAGGGTGGTGTAACCATTTACTTGCACTTGTTTGCCTTGGAAAACTTTTAGTTCTTCTAGATCTAGGAAGAGTCAAGAATCTCACTAGTGATCCTTGTAAATCTTTGAGTTCGTCTAGATCCAGGCAGAGTCTTTCATAGGCATCCCAACAAAGGATTTCTGAAACACCCTTATTGAATTATCACTTACTTAATTTCCTAGTGTTGTACCCCAAAATTTTCCCTCTCATTTATCAAGAATTTGCTCACAAGATCTCCTTTGGTTCAAGACTGCACCAGGGATTGATCAGCTCAAGACACCTCCTTAAGCACTGATGACCAAAATTAGGGTTTGAGATTTCACAAGGATATTTGAACTTCCAATTCCCCATACGACTTTCATGGATCATTATGGACCCTCAATATTACTCATGTCAAGTTTCAAGCTTTGAATCACACTTTTGCTCAGTCAATTGAGCAGTTGACCTAAAAATCAACTGTATTGGGGAAAAAGTCAACCATGGCCAATTTAAAGTCAAACATCATAATTTTTTATCCACATCAACATTTTAAACTCATATGTATCATTTGATCAAGTTTGGACCCTAATTCCTCAAGAAATTTGATCAAATCTTCAAAAGGGCAAAATGGTCAAAATTAGGGTTTTGACTGGAAAAGGACAATTTCTGATTTTTGACCTAGCAAATGTTCAATTGGTTTAAGGCATGATATCAAGAGTCCAATTGCATAATTTTGACCTAATTACATGGCTCAAAACATTGCTCAAGTCCAAAGGATTGACATATGAGTTTTAAGTCAACTGATCAAAAGTCAACTATATACTGAAAAGTCAAACTTTGACTTTTTGGTCAAAATAAATGCCAAATATCACAATTCATCAAAGCATGTCAAAATATGAAACTTATTTTCTTACAATCTTATTTTCTTTTAATCAATTAATAGATTAGGGTTTTACTTAATTTCTTATCCTAGTAGAATTAGGTTTACTTTTTTTATTATTTTAATTAACTATTTACTTTTAATTAATTAGGTTAAAACAAACTCCCTTTTCCTAAAAAATCCAAACAAAAATATCCATTTTCTTCATATTTATATTCTTGTACATTTGTTCATTTTTTACTTTATATTCATTTAATTTCTTGTACATTGATACCAATTCAATATGGTTGTAATAGATTAATTAGGTTTATTTTCTTACCATCCCCATTTATAATTTGTACTCCCCCCTCCCACAAGTATTGTAATAGCGTAGTAACTTTAAATTTCGCAATTTATCGCTTTATATATAACATGCTAGTAATTAGGGTTTGTATGAAAAGACTAAAACCAATACTTAGAAAACCCTAATCAAAGACAAAATCAAGCATGAAAACAATACCCTTGCACACAAACACCCCTAGGGTAAATCCACTTGGCTGCCTTTACAAAATGGCCATATTACGCATGTGAGGTATCTTAGCAAAAACAAGCAAATACAAGATCATAGTCCCTCGATGACGCTATCTAAGTTTCCTTTCAAATGATCTTAGTCCCTAAAAAAGAATGCTAAGATACCTTGCAACATTGCCGATCATGGTTATACAATGACCCACGTCCGTCCCGTTTACATCCAAAGATAAGGTTACTTACCAACTCAATGGCAAGGTAACAATGTGAAAGGAAAAAGGAAATGAACACGAAATACTTTTGAGTAGGTAGAATGCTCCTAATTACTTGCTCAATTTCAAACAAAACATCCTTGCTATTTTCAAAACAAACACCTACAATTTCAAACATCTTACAAACTTGAAAATATTTTCAAAAGATCAACATCTTTGTATACATTCTTATGAACGAGAATCATTACAAAGATTTCCTAAACAATGTCCTCTTTACAAAATACTTTCAAAAACCACACAAAGCCAATTTCAAAACAAAAGCAAGTGATCTAGCAAGTAACTAAGATTCCATGGAAAACCATGGACGAAAAGGGTGCTAATACCTTCCCTTTTCATAATCTAACCTCCGACCTCAAGAAATAATCTTAAAGGTCTTTCATGTGCTTTTTCACCTTTCCTTTTGGATACAAGAAAAGTCGGTGGTGACTCTTGCTAACCGCGACATTTGCGATCAAACACAAAACCTTCAAGTCAGTTCTCCTACCGTATTATAGAACTGGCGACTCTGCTGGGGAAAATTCTAAAAGTTGGGTTACCTTAGGGTTAGATCACATTTACTTGCTTTCATTGTTTTACTTGTATGCTTTAAATTATGGTTCTTTGTTTGGGTTTGAATCCTCTACCCGGATTTGGGATAACTTATAGGTATTAGAAATACGTTGTGGAAACTGTGCGGGGTATACCGACATGGTCTAAGCAATAGCTATGTTAGTGCGACTTATTTGTGGGTACCGATAGCCCTTGAGTTAATCAAGGAGAATACGGGGCCGCTGAATGATGTCATAAAGCACTAATGAAATTTTAGAACCTTTACTTGACCAACTTGGCCTTTAGGACGTAGTGAGATGACCGACTTTGGTGCAGTCTGAAGTTGGTAGATACTCGATACTACACTCATTGAGGTTTGGTTTTTTGGGATATTTCGGTCGCCATTAAAGATGCTTGTGCTAAAACAATGACCAAGGAAACAAACCAGTAATATTGAGCTCCTTAAAACCTAGTTACTATTACTAGGACAGGTTGAGCCAACTAAACTTCAAAAGGGTACTTACCTATGAGACTCCATGCGAGCCTAAACCAAAGGACTTGTTTGCTTTGTTTGTATATACATGCTTGTACATAACATCATGAACATCATAACATCATACACATTCACTAACCATTTCAAGGATCTTGGGATTTATCTTTGTTCTGTTTTGTAGGACATGGATTCTATTCGCAGAAAAACTATTCAAGTCAACCTTGTAAGGATCTCTCCACAACTTAAGGAGCTAGCTTCAAGGATTCCTGAAAAATCTCCATTCACCAAGAGACATGGTCGCCTATTTAACTTGGTCACTTCCAACACTGATGAAGACATGATGAAGGTTCTCTTTCAGTTCTTTGATCCCTTACACCATTGCTTCACATTTCCCGATTATCAACTTGTGCCAACTTTGGAAGAATTCTCCCAACTCTTGAGGATTCCCATTCTCAATCAACTACCTTTAAACTATACTGAAAGAGATCGAAATCCAGAAGATATTGCTCAAGCTCTACACTTGCAATCATCTGATGTCACAACCAATTGGGAAACAAGGAGGGATGTCAAGGGTTTCCTAGCAAAGTTCTTGTTCGAGAAAGCCCAAAACTGTTGGAACTCTTTGGATTTGCAAGCCTTTGAGGAAATTGTGGCTCTCCTCATCTATGGGATGGTTTTGTTTCCAAATCTTGACCAACTCATAGATGTGAACACCGTCAAAATCTTCATATCCCGCAACCCGGTGCCTACTTTGCTAGGAGACATCCTACACTCTTTTCACACTCGCACTATGAGGAAAAGAGGTATCCTTATGTGCTGTACTCCTCTTTTGGCAAGATGGTTTATTTCACATCTTCCCCAATCTGTATTGAAGAACGAGCAAGGTTCAAGGTGGTCACAAAGGTTGATGACGCTCAAACATTCAGAAATTCATTGGTGTTCCCGATCCATAGAGAATGTTACTATTGTCGACCATAATGGAGAATTCCATAATGTCCCTTTACTTGGCATTAGAGGAGGCATCACCTACAACCCTTGCTTAGCCTTAAGACAATTTGGTTACGCCCGAAGGGATGGCCCACATGAGATGCTCATCCAAGGTTTGGTATTTGACTACGAGAACGACGATCAAGGTCTTCGCCAGAGATTTATCCGAGCTTGGAGGATGTTGAACAAGGTAGATAGCAAGACATTGGGGCACAATAATTCCATCCCTTTTGAGCCTTACCTCAAATGGGTACGAACTCGTGCTCAGAGCCTTATGATGCCTTATCCCTCCATTCTCTCGGTAATCATTGAGCCTGTTATGGAAGGAGATGTTCCATACACTATCCTACACCCTGACATGCCCACCTCTCTTGAAGACTTACAAAGATATTGGATACAACTCAAGGGGGAGCGAGATACTTTCGAGGCCCAATTCTATGCAAGCGAGAAGAAGGTTTTGGAACTCACTAAGAAACTTCATGAGGAGTAGACTCTGAATGCCTATATCGCACCAAAGAGGATGCGCACAACCTTTTTATATTAGAGTTTTTGTATTTCCCAAAAAGGCATTGATGTACTCAAGCTTTAATTTATTAATATAACGTGTATTTCCTTTTTGTCTAAAACAAATTTGAATCTTTAAAATCCTTGAATGCATTGCATACGCATTTACCATTCATCATAACATAAGTAGGTTTCTTGCAACAAGTCTCCTCATCTTTCTATTGTTTATTTCAGTAAGATGGATCTCGAGCAAACGGTGAAGGACCTCAAAGTTCAAAATGCTTAGTTTCAACAAATGTTCTTAACTCTAGCCACAGGACAAGAAGAGTTAAAGACTTTGCTGGTTGAAGAGAAGAAAAAGAAGACAAAGAAAACAACCGGAGTTCTAAACATGGGAAGAAGATTCCAAGGGCAAGCAAGAAGGACCCTAGACTTTGTAACAATATCCGATGAGAAAGACAATCAAGATGGGAAGGGAAAAGAAACAGTTGTCCACTCAGAGTCAAAATAGGAAGAGGAAGAAGAAGACTATTCTGAAGAACAATATCCCCCAACCGACGATAAGTATAAGAATCTGGAAGAACGGTTAAGCGCAATGGAAATCTAAAAAGCGTCTGGATTAGACTTTGAGGAGTTGGGGTTAGTGTCGGGGATTGTCATTCCTCCAAAATTCAAAGCACCTGTGTTCGCCAAATATGACAGAGTTTCATGTCCCAAAATGCATCTCTGGTCCTATGTGAGGAAAATCCAGTCTCATACCGCTGACAAGGATTTATGGGTACACTTCTTCCAATACAATCTATCTGGAACTCAACTTGATTGGTTTTATCAGTTAGAAAGATCCAATGTTCATAACTCTGAAGATCTGGCCGCTGCCTTTTACAAACAATACCAATACAATGCTAATCTTGCACCCACCCGTTCTCAACTCCAGAGTATGGCCATGGTTTCAAGTGAAGGCTTTAAAGACTATGCGCAAAAATGGAGGGACTTAGCAGGAAGAGTCCAACCTCCTTTATCTGAAAGAGAGTTGGTAGACATGTTTTTGGGCACCTTGTCTGGTCCCTTCTTTAATCACTTAATTGGGAGTTCATCGGCAGGTTTTACCGAATTGATATTGATCGGAGAAAGGGTAGAAGCCGAGATAAAGAATGGGAAGATTCAAAAAGATGCATCCTCTGCTGCTGTAAGGAAACCATTCATCAGAAAGAAAGAAGTTGTTGTTGTATATCCTTAGAGAAATAAAGATATGGCTGAACGCCGTCCAATGGTGGGGGCTGTCATGATTCCTAAACCAGCGCCTGCTCAGCAAAGAAGCAACCAGCCAAGAATGGAAAGGCCAGTCAGACAATTCACCCGAATTAATATGACACTATCTGAAGTATTACCGCATTTGTTAAGATCCAATCTAGTGACTTTGAAAGAAGCTCCAAAGAATCCTAACACAACCTCTCCTCACTATCATCCTAATGCCCGCTATGCATACCACTCTGAGAGTCCCGACCATGACACTAACAACTTTTGGGCTCTGAAGAACAAAGTACAAGACCTTCTTGAAGCCAAAGAGATTGAATTTGATGCGCCAGAAATTCCCAATGTTATTACTGCCCCTATGCCCAAACACGGCTATAATGCCAACACCATTGAGGAAGATATGTTTGTTACTTCAGTTGATGAACTTGTGACCCCACTCCTGACTATCAAAAAGAACTTGTTGAATGTCGGTGTATTCCCAGGCTGTGATAAAAGCTGTCATTTCTATTTGTCCTCACCAACCAGCTGTCCTTTGTTAAAAGCAGGCATTCAATGCCTATTAGACAACAAGGAAATTTTGTTCGATATAACTTCCATTCCAACTGTTTCTTATAATGATGTTTCCATCGTAACCATTTCCGCCAATTCTTCCAGGGTCTCCACCAAAAGACCCGCTAGAATTACATCAGTTCCTAAAGCAGCTCCTTTGATAATTACAATGCCTGGACCAATCCCGTATTCGTCAAACAAAACCGTCCCTTGGAGTTATGGAGGGGATGTCTACTACCACGGTATCATGCAAGATTGGCCAGCTGCTAAAGATTCAAGTTCTGAGAAGGTTGACTCTGATATCAGTAATATCGCAGGGACTAGTAAGATAACCCGAAGTGGAAGGGTTTTCTCTCCCGAAATTGCTCCTCCAAAAGCTATTTATGGACCCGTAATCCTTCTTATTGTTGCTGCTCCTTCAAAGGTTGTTCCCAGTCTTGCAATCATCTCTACTGACACTCCTGTTGACAAAACTGTTACAATCCCTGTTATCACTCCTTTTGACATTCCAACTGCCGAGTCAACCAAGAGTCGAGGTAAAGGTATTCTGATTGAGCCTGTTCGGATGAAGGAACAATCAGTAGCTATCCCTGAGACCTCCCTGAAAGAGATGGAGGAAATTCTAAAGATCATAAAAAGAAGCAACTACAATGTAGTCGAGCAACTGGAGCAAACTCCATCAAAAATTTCCATGCTCGCTCTATTACTATGTTCCGAGGCTCATGCAAAGGCCTTGGTAAAGTTCCTTAAATCTGCCCATGTACCCCAAGAAACATCTGCCGATCAGTTCCAAGACTGCGTAGCCAGCTTGACTGCAGATAATGGCTTAGGTTTTTCAGATACTGATTTAACGCCAAGAGGGAGGAAGCATAATGAGGCATTGCATGTCTCAGTAGAATGTAGGGGCACGACTTTGGCTCACGTCTTGGTTGACACCGGTTTGTCTCTGAATATGTTGCCTAAAATGGCTCTTGATAGGCTTGACTGTGAGGGATTGACATGGAAACCAAGCAACATAGTAGTGAGGCCTTTGACGGCTCAAAAAGGATGTTGCATGGGGAAGTGGACATCCCCATAAAAGTTGGAACCCAAACATTTAGTTCAACTTTTATGTAATGGATATTCACCCTTCATACTCCTGCTTATTAGGCCGACCGTGGATTCATAATGCTGGCGCTGTTACTTCTACGTTGCATCAAATGCTGAAATATTCCATCCAAGGGAAGATCATCACTGTTCATGAAGAAGAAGAGTATATGGCCAGCCATCTAAATTCCTTCAGATATGTGGAATTAGATGGTGAATTTATTGAAATTCCATTCCAGCATTTTGAAGAAGTCCCGCAGACTGTGGAAGTAACCAAGGCTGTGTCTCAAGTTCCAAGATCACAAGGCCTCCGCTCAAGATATCGTCTTTGAAGGATGCCAAGGCAGTGATAGAAGAAGGTGGGTGCACTATTTGGGGACAACTCCCGGATATCCCATACAAATCTGACAAATTTGGTTTGGGTTTCACTTCAGGTGCTCAGAAGGCTGTACGCCGTGCTCGTGCCGGAGGACTACCCTTGAAGATCAACAACCGCAAAGTTAACACCATGGAGGATGATGAAGACAACTATGACCTGGAGGATTGGATTTTCCCAACTGTCAGTGGAGGGCTCATCAACTGGGAGGCTAGAGATTTTGTCCCGATCACTTTTATCCCACAATAATTTGTTTTTATATTTTTTTGGATCTGTAATATTAAAACAATTCAGACTCTTAAAACCTTGTGTCTTACCCGAGGCACAATGGTCCATTTGTAAGGGTTATTATCTCATTTCCATATGACATCAATGGGTCATGGACGTTTTTGCATACAAACTTTGTGCTCATTGTTTTTCTTTTTTACATTTTCATTTTTTTCAAAGATAGCTATACTCTTACACACACTCACACTCACACTCACAATGCAGTTCTACATCCATTCGGGATCCCATGGGTAACGGTTCTGCTATGGCCTTTTGTGACTCTGAAAATCTAATCTACCAATCCGAAGACGAAGGTGAGGAAGATTGTGAAGTACCAGGGGAACTCGCCAGGTTACTACAACAAGAAGAGAGGACCATTCAGCCCCACGAAGAGCCAGTGGACACAATAAACCTAGGTATCGAAGAAGACAAAAGAGAAGTCAAGGTGGGTGCCAATCTGGAACCCAGTGTCAAAGAGCGTCTGATTCAGTTACTGTACGATTATGTTGAGGTCTTTGTCTGGTCGTATGAAGACATGCCAGGACTTGATGCAGGCATTGTAGTACATTGTCTACCTACAAAAGAGGATTGTCCACCGGTAAAGCAAAAGGTCTGTCACCTCCTATCCGCAATGGGTTGCCAATGTTGTTCTCGTGCCCAAAAATGACGACAAAGTACGAATGTGCATGGACTACAGAGATTTGAATAGGGCAAACCCTAAGGATGATTTCCCACTGCCCCACATTGATATCCTAGTTGACAATACGACACAACACAAAGTGTTTTCCTTCATGGACGGTTTCTCAGGCTACAATCAAATCAAAATGGCGCCTGAGGACATGGAGAAGACAACCTTTGTCACACAGTGGGGTACATTCTGCTACAAGGTTATGCCATTCGGATAGAAGAATGTTGGGGCAACCTATCAGTGTGCCATGGTAGCCTTATTTCACGATATGATACATCACAAAATAGAGGTCTATATGGAGGACATGATAGCTAGATCTCAAACAGAAGAAGAGCATCTTGACCATTTACATAAACTCTTTGAGAGACTAAAGAAGTACAAGCTAAGGTTGAACCCAAATAAGTGCAAATTTGGGGTGAGGTATGGTAAACTCCTAGGCTTTGTTGTTAGCAATAAAGGAATCGAAGTGGATCCCGCCAAGGTGAAAGAGATACAAGAGATGCCTACTCCTCGTACTGAGAAGGAAGTCAGATGATTCTTGGGACGTTTAAACTACATTGCCAGATTCATTTCTCACCTGACAGCTACTTGTGAATCAATCATCAAATTACTGAAGAAAGATCAAGTAGTCAAGTGGAATGACGAGTGCCAAACTGCTTTCGACAAGATCAAAGAGTACTTACAAGAGCCTCCTGTTTTGATGCCACCAGTCGAGGGAAGACCCTTGATCATGTATCTGACTGTTTTGGAAAATTCAATGGGGTGTGTGCTGGGGCAGCATGACGAGTTTGGCCGAAAAGAGCATGCTATTTATCACCTGAGTAAAAAGTTTACCGACTGTGAAACGAGATATTCACTGCTCGAGAAAACTTGCTGCACTCTGGCATGGGATGCTCGCTGGCTAAGACAGTATATGCTGACCCATACTACCTTGTTGATATCTAAAATGGATCCAATAAAATACATCTTCGAGAAACCTGCTCTCTTTGGGAGAATAGCGAGATGGCAGATGATCCTGACAGAATATGACATACAATGTACTACCCAGAAAGCAATAAAGGGAAATGTACTAGCTGATCACCTTTCTCACCAAGCTGTGGAGGACTACCAATCCATGAAGTTTGAATTTCCAGATAAAGACATCATGATGGTAAACAACTGTGAAGAATTCAGACCATATGACGTACCTGAACAAGGATCCTGATGGACCCTGGTTTTTGATGGGGAATCTAACGCACTCGGCAATGGTATACGTGTTGTACTCATATCTCCTGAAGGATGTCATACTCCCTTTACGGCAAGACTCTGCTTCAATTGTACGAATAACATAATATGAAGCGTGCATTTTTTGTCTCAAAGCTGCAATAGATTTGGGGATCAAATCCTTAAGTGTATTCGGAGATTCAACTTTGGTCATCATCCAGATCAAAGGGGAATGGGACACCAAACACCCTAACCTTATCCCCTACAAAGAACATGTGCTGACATTGATCCCACATTTTGAGAAGATTACCTTCGAGCATTCCTGCAAGAAGAAAATCAGCTAGCAGACGCACTAGCCACAATGTCATCTATGTTTAAACTTAAATGGGATAACGAGGCTCCCTAGATCACCAATGAACAAATGGATGAACCAACTCAATGTCACGAGATTAATACTGAAGAAGTAGTGGACCAACCTTGGTTTCACGAAGTCAATAGGTATCTCGAGGCTCAAGAATATCCGAAAGGAGCTTCAGTCAATGATAATAAGTTCTTAAGGAGATTCTCCGCTAAGTTCTTCCTTAATAATGGCATTCTCTACAAATGCAATCATGACTCTGTGTTACTTCAGTGCGTAGACAAGGTTGAAGTAGAAAAAATCATGGCTGATCTACATGAGGGAACTTTTGGCACCCATTCCAGTGGGAATACGATGGCAAAGAAGATCCTACGGGCAGGCTATTACTGCTCTACCATGGAAGCAGATTGCTATCAACACTCTCGAACCTGCCACAAGTGTCAGATTTATGCTGACAAGGTGCACGTACCTCCGGTTCCTCAGAATGTCTTGACGGATCCTTGGCCCTTTGCTATGTGGGGCATCGATATGATTGGGAAAATCAAGCCAACAACCTCTAATGGACACCATTTCATATTAGTGGCCATTGACTATTTTACAATGTGGGTTGAGGCAGCCTCTTTCGCTTCCGTTACCAAGAGTGTTGTCGTCCGATTCATCAAGCAAAATCTCATCTGTCGTTATAGTATCTCGAAGAGGATCATCACAGACAATGGTACGAATCTTAATAATACTATGATCACCGCCCTATGCGAGCAATTCAAGATCCATCATCACAATTCTTCCCCTTACCGACCAAAGATGAATGGTGTTGTAGAAGACGCAAATAAGAACATCAAAAAGATCATACAGAAAATGACAGTCACATACAAAGACTGGCATGAGATGCTACCATTCTCTCTCCACGAGTATCGTACCACAGCTCGCACAGCAACCGGGGCAACACCCTATTCTCTGGTATACCTCATGGAAGTTGTCTTGCCTATTGAGGTCCATATCCCCTCTCTAATAATTATAAAGGATTCAGGTCTGAATGAAGACGATTAGATCCAGACTTGACTTGATCAACTAAACTCGATTGATGAGAAAAGGCTTACTGCTGTCTGTCATGGTCAAATGTATCAAAAACAGATCATCAAGGCTTTCAACAAAAAGGTCAGACGCCAAGTATATTAAGTCGGGGATTTGGTGATCAAACTTATCATACTACCGCAAGGAGACCCCAGGGTAAAATGGACTTCTACATACGAAGGACCGTTTGTGATAAAAAACATATTCTCTGGTGGAGCAATGATCTTGACCACCATGGATGGTGATGACCTGCCGCACCCTGTGAACGCAGACATAGTCAAAAGATACTACGCATAAGAGACCCACAGGGTTGACGCACCTAGGAAAAACAAGGGCATCCTGGTGAACCAAAGAGGTTTGGGCGAAAATTAGGGATAAAACAAAAAAATTTGTACACCCGGCAAGCTGAAAACCTGAAAGGGCGGCTTGGGCAAAAAAGGGTATCCCGGTGGACTGAAAACCCGAAAGGGCGGTCCAGGAAAAAGTTAGGGATTTAAAAGTGTATGACTATGTCCCGTTGGATCACCTTACGGACAACCTGCAAACTCAGAGATTCTAATCAATTCAATCAGCTTCGGACAAGGCAACAAACAGACAAGATGCTCAGAGACACGAAGGCTATAGCAGAATGGGAACCCCGTGGGATTATTGCACATAACTATATTTTCGTTGTATCAAAATTTTTATTTTTTTTACGACGGCATTCTCTTACTAGAATGTTTGTCTCATTGTACAAAAACACTTACTAAAAGTCAATACAAAGATATCCCTCTAAAAGTACAAAACTATCTGTCTTTCTTTACTCTTGTGTTTTGTTTACAAAAGTGTCCAATGATTTATTTTTGAACATATGCATTTGAACATAATTACTGTATACAAATGAACAAAATAAAAAGACAATCACTAATGGCTTTAAGAGATAGAGAAATCTCTCTAAGCTAGTTCCATAAAATCCCCCACAGTTTGCAGTTTAATCCCCAACAGAACAAGACTTCAGTTATCACTCCCCAGTAGAAGTCACACAAATTTCTCAGGATTCCCCAACAAGATTTTACAAGCAGTACACGACGTTTCCCTTACAGTAGAGTTTATTTCTCTAAGTGGAAAATCATCAACACTTCAACTTCACAACATGAAGACTTGCACTCCCTATCCTCAGCAGCAGTCAGGGATTTATTTTCCCCAATCTAACAACAGTGCTGCAAATTCACTCACACACACATACATTGCATCCATATATCATGAACATTCATAACTCGAATGCATTATACCTCGCATTTCATACAACATGACATTGCATATTAGCTAACATTTTACCCTTTTCAGGATAAGATTAATCAATAGCTACCATTAACAGTGTTCAAGAGTCTACAGATACAGTACAGATACGCTCCAGATATGGATGCCATTCTGATACTCATTCATATTCAATCTTCAGATACAGTTCAAATACGCTCCAGACACGGATGCCATTCTGATACTCATTCTCATTCAACTCTCAGATACAATTCAGATACGCTCTAGACACAAATGGCATCCTGAAACTCATTCAACTCTCAGATACAGTACATATACGCTCTAGATATGGATGCCATTATGATACTCATTCATATTCAATCTTCAGATACAGTTTAGATACACTCCAGACACATATGCCATTCTGATACTCATTCAGAATCTCTCTCAGATACAGTTCAGATACGCTTCAGACGCGGATGCCATTCTAATACTCATTCAGATTCAACCTTCAGATACAGTTCACATACGCTCTAGACACAGATGCCATTCTGATACTCATTCAGAGTCAGCTTTCAGATACAGTTCAGATACGCTTCAGATACAGATGCCATTCTGATACTCATTCAGATTCAGCTTTCAGATACAGTTCAGATACGCTCCAAACATGGATGCCATTCTAGTACTCATTCAGATTCAACTTTCAGATACAGTTCAGATACGCTCCAGACACGGACGCTATTCTGATACTCATTCCGTTTCAGCCTACACATACATTTCAGCAATCATTTTTGGATGGCATCTACAAGCCCCTCTCCAACCGCTTTCCATCATCCCTCCAAATGGCATCTTTAAGCCCATTCCCTATACCATCAACCATCACATCACCGAGGTATCATGTTGTGAGAGGAAGAGTCATCTGTGACGAGGTATCTTGCCTTGATCCTTCTAGCATTTTCCTTTGTCTTGAATATTGTCTTCAGGGTGATGTAACCATTTACTTGTACTTGTTTGCCTTGGAAAACTTTGAGTTCTTCTAGATCTAGGAAGAGTCAAGAATTAGGTTTACTTTTTTTTTTATTATTTCAATTGACTATTTACTTTTAATTAATTAGGTTAAAACAAACTCCCTTTTCCTAAAAAATCCAAACAAAAATATCCATTTTCTTCATATTTATATTCTTGTACATTTGTTCATTTTGTACTTTATATTCATTTAATTTCTTGTACATTGATACCAATTCAATATGGTTGCAATAGATTAATTAGGTTTATTTTCTTGCCATCCCCATTTATTATTTGTACTCCCCCCTCCCACAAGTATTGTAGTAGCGTAGTAACTTTAAATTCCGCAATTTATCGCTTTATATATAACATGCTAGTAATTAGGGTTTGTATTAAAAGACTAAAACCAATACTTAGAAAACCCTAATCAAAGACAAAATCAAGCATGAAAACAATAAACTTGCCCACAAACACCCCTAGGGTAAATCCACTTGGTTGCCTTTACAAAATGGCCATATTACACATGTGAGGTATCTTAGCAAAAACAAGCAAATACAAGATCATAGTCCCTCGATGATGCTATCTAAGTTGCCTTTCAAATGATCTTAGTCCATAAAAAAGAATGCTAAGATACCTTGCGACATTGCCGATCATGGTTATACGATGACCTACGCCCGTCCCGTTTACATCCAAAGATAAGGTTACTTACCATATCAATGGTAAGATAACAATGTCAAAGGAAAAAGGAAATGAACATGAAGACTTTTGAGTAGGTAGAATGCTCCTAATTAATTTCTCAATTTCAAAACAAACATCCTTGCTATTTTCAAAATAAACACCTACACTTTCAAAAAACATCTTTCAAACTTGAAAACATTTTCAAAAGATAAACACTTTGTATACATTCTTATGAACGAGAATCATTACAAATTTTGCCTAAACAATGGCCTCTTTACAAAATACTTTCAAAAAACCACACAAAGCACAATTTCAAACAAAACAAGTGATATAGCAAGTAACTAAGAGCCCATGGAAAACCATGGATGAAAAGGGTGCTAATACCTTCCCTTTTCATAATCTACCCCCCGAACTCAAGAAATAATCACAAAGGTCTTTCCTGTGCTTTTTCACATTTCCCTTTGGATAAAAGAAAAGTCGGTGGCGACTCTTGCTAACCGCAACATTTAAGATCAAACGCAAAACCTTCAAGTCAATTCTCCCACCGTATCACACCTAGTCATTACACCTCATAGTTATGATAATGGTTTAATTGTCATGGAGATGAATCCCAGCAATATCATTCTTAGAGAAAGTGATCGCAAACTCCGGTGCTTCCTTCTCACCCAGATTAAGGTTGGTGGGTGAGCCTTCTAAAGTTTAAACAATGTGTATATCTTCTACGGGTAGATCTAGTGTATTTTCTCCTGGTGAACCCTTATGCCATTGTGTTAGGGGTATGAAGTACATGTGTATCTTCACCTCCTCTGCTTGGCTCCTTTCCCTTCTTAGATTTGAGGCTTCTAGAGGCGTCTCTACCTTAAGATATGAAGCCACCCGATGAGTACTTGGAGTCGCCCTGGACGTATTTCTTCAAGTGAATTTCTTGGATGAGGCTCTCAATCTTCTTTTTAGTCTAGTAGCAATCTCTTTGTGGTGGCCTTTGACCTTATGAAATTTACACCATATGTTGGGCTCAAAACCGATGATGTTTGACTTATGGGTTAGAGGAAGGGGAATGACATATCTATGGACGAACTCGTGCCATATTTTCTAATGGTGAGTGTTAAAAGGAGTGAAGTTATTTGTAGGCCTCATGCTTCACTTGAAGGTCTCCATATCCTTGACAAGCGAGATATAATGGATTTTGTATGATGTAACAAGGAATCAAGATTGTAAAATGTTCACTCCTTATCATCCCTAAACTTTTTCTCTACTTGCTATATGCACCCTTTATGTAGCATTTTGTGCATATCACCACTTTTGCCATGGAAACAGTTGGCCTCTGAACGATGGATTCAATAAAATGTTCAGCCCACAATCTGTTCTAAAAGACTTCTACGGACATCTCCTAGTTCATGTGGATGACTTTGATAGTTGCCTTATTGAATCGGGTGAGATACTCTATTAAATATTATGAAGGGCGTCAGCCAATGTTAAACATGTTGGTGGTTGAAATCCTATGTCCGCTTGTTGATAATTGGTGGACAAATTTCTTTACTAGGCCCTGGTAGCTAGTAATTGTAAGTTGTGGCAGACTCCTGTATCACCTTAATGTGGGGCCTTTGAAGATAATTATTTGCATGTTAATGGAGGAAACATGCTCTTAAAGATCACTTCTTCCATCGAGCATTTCGAGTAACCATGGAACCTTGTTTTACTGGTTAACTTCTAAGTTATATGCATTTAATAAGGACGACAACTTTTTATGATGACAACTAATATTTTTAAAAATGATAACCAAAAGTCTAATGATGACTAAAGTCAAGCATATGTAGTTAAAGTGGTTAAATATGCAGACCAAACAATTACGGTTTGATGATGGACTTGACTCTCAGATGATGGAAATCAAATGTAATCTAACTCAAGCATCATCTTAAGTAAACTCAAGCAAGTGTTTGCAAAAAGGAAACATCTGACAAAGACTTGAAGTATATGAAAGTATGGCTCGACATGTATGAGTGAACATATTGTAAAATCATAAGGGAATTCTCATAAAATTACATGGCTAAATCACACACAAAAAATTATTTCTCAAGAAAACATTTTGAAAAATGCCTTGAAGACGTGCCAAATGAATTAGAAGCTGTTAGAATAGCCCTGAGGAAATTTTTGTCTCTGCCAATTGATTGGCACCTTATCCCAATTTATTGGGAAGTTCAAAAATGTGTCTTAAGAGATTAGGACATCATCTTAAAGATGGGTAACATCTAAATATCTTTACCTTGCATTTTTAACTTGTTAATCAATTAATTTAGGCTCACCAATCAATTGGTTTATGATGTCAATCAATTGGCAAGTCATAAATGGCCTTAAAACCTTTTTTTTGTGTCAACCCGTAACCTATAAATAGATATCCTTATCCACTCTTTTTCATATCCAAAAATTTGGTTTTATTTCTCACTTCTCACTTTTTCTCTAAAAAATATTTTTGTTTTCTTTTTCTCATTAAAACTTTAGCCGAAGGGATTTTCGAGAAAGTCTTTTTGTGAATGAAGAAATTATAATTTTGGAAGGGTAATTTTGTAAGTTCACCAAGGAAATTTTGATTTTACCTTGGTTGAATATTTTATCCATTTAGGGATTGTTTGTTTGTGTTCGAAGCTAAACCCGTAAAAAAGCTTTGGTTTAAGGATTGTGTGATCAAGTCTTCGTTTAGATTCGAGATCAGCCTGTTGATAAAATCTCATAGGTTTTTGGTTAGCCCGTGATAAAACCAAGATTAGATTTAAGTTTAGCCTGTTATTAAAAGCTTGTTAAGGTTAGAGATAAACCCGTGATAAAATCTCAGAAGTTCTTGGTTAGCCCGTGGTAAAACCAAGATTAAGTTCATGAGCAAAACCAGATATTAAAAGCTCTATAAGGTTCAATATTGGCCCGAGATAAAATATTTTTTAGAAGCTCGATGACTAGCAACTCCAATATTCTTGTAGAAAGAGAACCACTTCGATCCATCATTTTGAAGGAAGACTCGTTGCTCCTCAATTTGTTGTTTTGTTGAAAGTTAGCTATAAACTTCATTTTCCTAGTATAAGTGGATTTGCGAGTTATACCCACTAAAAAATCTCAAGTTTAATTAGATACTATCAAGATCAATTCTTGGGGACATGACTAAGTCTTTTTTACTGAACTTGTATAATTCCCGGTGTTCTTTTTATCCCTTAAAATCTTTATTTCTGCAATTTGTATTCTGTAATTTTATTTTCTGTTGCATACATATAAATCTTTTCTAAAAATTTTCTCAAACTCTAATCTTGACAAAAAAAGTTTTTCAATTACAAATTTGTTCTAAAACACATAATTCACCCTCTATTGTGTGTGAAGTCACATGTTCTACAATAACGACTTCAAACTTTATGGTACGAGGCCCCAAAATCTCACTAGAAAGAGGTTAGGGGTCTAAAACTTTTTTCTCCTTAATGGGATTGATCTAATGTTGGTGATACTGGAGATTAAGGATGTTATCCTTCAAAGTCTGATTATAGCGACACAAATCGTCCAAAGCAACATGCATCTCTTCTATGGCATCATGGTCATTGTTGGAGCTGGTGCTGGCCAAAGTTACTGCTCGCATGTTAACCATATTTGAAGGGATTGAAGAGGCGAACAACAAGTTGATCGTGGTATACAAAGGTGATCCAGGTCAGTTTTACTAAGGCCCCACATTGGACGCCAATTGTACTACTAAAAAATACAATAAGGGTAACTTTGTATTCAAAGAGATGTCTGTGGAGTTTAAAGTTGTTGATGGTGTTTTGAGCTAAGTCATGCAAAGTAATAAAAAGATTTGTATGTATATTTTTTTAGGTGAGTGATTTGATCATCTTCTTAGTCTTTAGACTGAGATATTTATAAAGGTTCTTTGGGTGTAGGCTAATGAGTGATTATCTGAACTCCTTTATTAGAAACGTGGAGAACAAGAGACTTATCTTTCTATAAATTACACACAAAAAAATAATTATCCTTCTTGACCATTTTCTCTAATCTATAGTGATGAAATACATCATCTCTCAAGTCCTTTGGAAAAGTGGACAATGGAAAATAATTCAGAAAAATTAAGCCCAATCGAAGGACTATTACTAAGATTGAGACGATTTCATGACCCATTTCAAACGGCATATAACTTCGCATGTCCATTTCACTCCTTGCAAGTGACTTTGCCTTCTTTACATAAAATATATATCCCTTCTTAAGACGCAATAAAACTATACATTATATTTGAATTCACGTTAAAAAATTAAATAATTTTGAAAAATAACAAATTAATATAATTTTTTTAAAATAAAATAATTATTTAAAACTTTTGAGTTGATATGATTTTTAAATGTGATATTCATCAAATTAATCGACATTCAAACACATATTTAATAAATAGTCGCAGCTATTAAATATTTTTATGTTATTTTAAGACCGTTTATATGAAAAATTATAGAACTTTATGGTATTTTATATATATTTTAAAAAAATAAATTATACTAAATTAAAATTAATAGATAAAATATTATTTTTTATAAATACTTATAATTAAATAGTTAAATTGATCAAATTTAATATTTACATAAATAAATAAATTATTATACGGATGTTAAAGTAAGTGGATTGTCATGGATTTTTTATTTTTTATTTTTCATTTTGAATTTATTTTATTTTTTTGTATTTTAAGATTTCTTCATGAAAAAGTAAGGGTGATGACCACATGTTAATTGTTATTTATTCTTAAGATGAAGTCGTCTTTGGTTTTAACTAGTTTGCTTTATCATTAATTATTATAATCATTTTATGAGATAAGCATGGATGATCTTTCTTCCTTTCTATGTTATTCTTTTTCCATTTATTTTGAGATAAGCATGAATTTGGAACTTCTATTAGTCAAGTTGGGAAAAAAATAGTATAAAAGAAATCAAATGTTTCTCTTACTGTATCCAAGATAATATGTATGGAGATTTTGTCTTCACTTTTTTATTTAAATATAATTTTGTAATGCTTGTAAGCATATATATTTCTTATTTAGTCCTTTTATTTTCTGTTGCATACAAAAATTCTTTTCTAACTCTTGTCCATCTTACCACACCTTACTAAAATAGAGGTATTTTATATTCAAAAAATATTTTTGTCAATTAATGATATCATATAATTCTATTTCAATTAGATGGTTGTTGTTTTATGCCTTTGATCATTAGATTTGAATGAGTTGATGATGTCACATGGTTCAAATTAAATTACTTTTTTTTCTTTTCTCTTATTTCGAGAATTTAAATTATGCTGCAGCTTCTTTTTCTCTCTCGTCCTTTTTCTATTTCCCCCTTTCTCTCTATGTTTTTCTCTTTCTCTATCTGGCTTGCTTTCGTCTCCCTCTTCTTCTTGCTCTTCTTCTTCCTTCTCTTTCTCTTTCTTTATCTCTTTTGTTATTTTGGTATCACACCGAAAGAATAATGGTGTGCGAATCAGTTTACGGTGTGCGAATCAGTTGGATTGAGATTTAAGGGTTTTAAACTGTGTGAATCAATTTACATGCTTTCAACCACAGTCATATAAGAAGAGTCTCATTCTTGCTTCATCACCTCTCTAACGTTGACGAAGAAGGATATTGTTTAGGTATGGTTTTTTGTCCTTTTAACTTATATAGATGAAATTGATAAATCTTAATCCCTAATATTTTCATTGATTTCAATGTCTCTGCTTCTTTTTATTTATGTTTGCTATGATAAACCCTAATCTCTAATTTTTTGATTTATCATGCTATATGTCCCGCGGGGTGGAGCAAGTCGTTTAAAGTTGATATAGTTGGAGCAAACGTATAAGACAACATGTGTGGGGAAGATGAGTTATTATTATTACTCGATTTATCATATTTCCAAACAGATTTGAGCCAATTTTCTGAAGTTTATCAATTTTTTATTTAATACCATGGTGATATAGTGTTGTAATTATTTTTCTACAAAGGCAAATAACTTATGAAAATAACTTATTCTTTGTTAAGTTAGAATTTGTTTATGGTCAGGTTAGCTAAAAGCAGGATGCATTGAGAACATGTTTTCTTTCAAGCTTGGTTGACATTTTTTTGTACCCGCAATGAATCAAGTTATGCAAGGTAGATTTTGAATTTGATATATAATGTAGAACTAATATATATGTCAGTGTTTCCCTTATAGATTAAGGGAATATCTTTATGGTTTTTTAGACTGTAATTTATTTGAGTTACATGTAATAAAATGGTGGATGATTCATCGATAAATTTAGACAACTCGAGGGGTTATTGGACTTCATCTTAAGATTGATATTTTCTTGACCTTTTGTTGTCCCATGTTCATAGAGGCAACAAAACGGATAAAGTGTTTACCGTATTAGCTTGGGTAGACATGACTTAACAATTTAATAACAAATTTGGGTTTAAGTATTATATAGATGTGTTTACCTATTTCTTTGTCTGGTTTTCTGACTATGTTTCAATAGCAGTAAGTGAAAAATAAAAATAAGAAGTAGAAGCATAAGGAATATTTAGTTGTTTTCAGACTTCGACTTAAATGTTAGTTGTTTTATCAGATTTGAAGGGTATGTTTAGGAATTCGTAATAAGAAAGTGATGTTTGATTTTTTCAGGAATACAAAGCTGCGAAAAGTTTAAAACAAATGATTTCATTAATTTGGAAATAGATAATATATTTTTTTGTTGCTAGAAGCATTATGCTATTAAATAAGAGGAGTTACATTTTGAGTTTCTAAGTTATAATGGTTTGTCACAATGCATGTTTGACAGACTTAATCAAAAAGAGAAACAGGACTTGAAGGTGGTTTATTTGGGAAGACTTTGGTAATTCTATGCTAAATGTTCACAGTAGTTGTTCATCCTCAGACGAAGATGATTATGAAGAATATCATTACGATATGTACTGGTAGAAAGATATAACTACTGCGTGCGTAGCCCAAAAGAATGTGATGGTAAGCTACTAATTCGATTATATGGTTCTAAAGATAATAGTTCTTAACATGGACTGCCTGAGAGAATTCTTGAAGATATTGAAACTACGGTTCGATCTTATGTTGAGAAGGTAATGAAGTTTTTCTATTTTATATTGGTTTATCCTCATTCTTCTGTTTGAATAATTTGATTTGATGATGCACCATAATACCAAATGAAGTTACTTACTATGTTTCTATTAGCGTGGCTACCATTTTATTACTTTTTTAATGTTCTTACTGAGACATATTAACAAGAAATGCCATCAATATGCATATTTGCTTTAACAAATAACTTGTGCTTTTGGAAGCCTAATAGTATCATACTGGCTATATATCTCCAGCTAACCAAGACATAACAACTTTCGATGCTATCAAACTTTTCAGGGAAATGGATTCCACCGGTAGTTTGATGTTTTATTCTGTTTATCAGGGAGAAGAATATCTTTATAAGATGAAATTGAAGAAAGCTACTTGAATCCATATCTCTTGCGAAGTGTTTTTCAAAATTTGTACCATTAGTACCGATTGTGCAGGTATTATAGATTACAAATAAGATATCTTCATTCTTAATAATTAAATCAAGTGAAATTGAATATACCATAATTTAGTAATTATCAGAAACTAACAACACCAATTTTATTTCTCAAATGAAGAAATTGATCTGTTTTTATTGGCTTCACCAGAACATCAGCCAGCTGCTTCTGAGTGCTACAGTGCAGAACTTCTAACACTCCTTTCTGCACTTGACTTCTTAGAAAATGATATTTCGTCTCAATATGCTTTCTTCTTCCATGCAACACTGGATTCTTGGAAAGATTGATTGCAGACTTGTTATCAATCAACAACTTCAGAGGTTTCTCTATCTCAATCTTCAAATTCTCCAGAAGATTCAAAAGTCAAACAGCTTGACATGCAGCTACATCACCTGCAATGTATTCAGCTTCACACGTTGACAGGGTCACAACAGGTTGTTTCTTGGAACTCCAAGAAATTGGACCTACCAGAAACTTGAGCAAGTAACCAGAAGTACTCTTTCTGTCAACTCTGTCTCCACACCAGTCAGAATCAGAATAACTCACTAATTTAGGTTCTGTCTTTCTTTCAGAAGGAAATAACACTCCATATTTCAGAGTTCCCTTGATATACCTCAGAATCCTGACAACAACTTGGTAATGAGATCACTTTGATTTACTCATGAATCTGCTAACCATTCCAACTGCATAAAAAAATGTCAGGTATGGTATTGCACAAGTACCTAAGAGAACCAACCAACTGCTTGAAGGTTGTAGCATCCACAGAATCACCATCAAAATCAGAATCTAATTTATGATTGGTTTCTGATGGTGTCACAACAACTTTGCAATTCTGCAGCTTAAATCTCTTCAGAAATTCAAGTTCATACTTCAGCTGATGTAGAATGATACCCTTCTTTGAGTACAAAATCTCCATTCCTAGAAAATATACCATATTTCCCAGATCTGTCATCTCAAATTCATTCATCATAACTTCTTTGAACTTGATTATATCTTCTGGACAACTTCCTGTTAGCAATATGTCATCAACATATAGACACACCAGAATCATATTGCCACCAGAATGATGCACATACACGCCATATTCCATCTCACATTTCTAAAACTTTTGCCTTTTGAAAAATGAATGAATTTTCATATACCAAGCTCTGGGCGCTTGTTTCAGTCCATACAAGGCTTTATGTAACTTGTATACCATACCTTCCTGATTCTTTTTTACAAATTCAGGAGGTTGTGACACATATACCTCTTCTTGTAACAGACCATTAAGAAATGCAGACTTCACATCCAGATGTATCAAAGGCCAATTTCTGTTTGCAGCTAAAGCAATCACCAGTCTGATTGTTTCGTGTCTAGCTACAGGCTCAAACACCTCATAGTAATCTAGCTCAGGTTTTTGAAGAAAACCTCTAGCCACTAGTCTCGCTTTGTGTTTGCCAGTTGATCCATCTGGCTTAAGCTTCACTTTGAAAACCCATATGATGCTGATGGCTTTCTTCTTTTTTGGAAGCTTCGTCAACTTCTAAGTTTTGTTTCTTTCAATAGCCTCAAGTTCTTCCTTCATGGAATTCAACCATACTTTCTTCTTGAGAGCTTCTTCAATACCCATTGGTTCAGAATCTACTAACACGGCACACTAAATGACTTCTCCTTTAGAATCTACATCAGTATCATGCAACATGCTAAAATCTGCAAACCTACTTGGTATTTATCTGATTCTCTGTGGCCTCTGAACTTGTTCTGAAGCTTCTCCAGAACTCGGAACAATGCTAGCTTCTGGACTTTGTCCAGAACTACTTCCTTCATAATTACCACCTTCAGAGTTACTTCTGGAAGCTTGTCCTCCAGACCCTATGTCTTCAGAGTTTTCCCTTCCAGAAATATAATCACCACCAGATTCTGGATCATCATCAGAATCTGGATCAGAATCAGATCCACTATCAGAATCTCCCTGATATTTTGACTCATCTTCAGAGTCTTCAGATTCATCTTCTGACTCTGACTCGTCTTCAGAACTTTCTGAAGAATCTTCAGAAACTAACTCTGGTGTTGGCGCTACACCAAAATCTGATTGAAGCTTGTTCCAATCCCATGTTTCTGACTCTTTCACAATAACGTCTTTGCTGATTTCAACTTTGTTAGTTTCTGGATAATAAAGCTTATAGGAACCTGTACTGTGGTACCCCACCAATAACATTACCTTGCTTTTATCATTCAGTTTCCGTCTTCTAGCTTCTGGAATGTGTTTGTAGCATACTGAACCAAACACCCTCAGATGGATAACACTTTGCTTGTCTCCAGTCCACTTTTCTAAAGGAAAATTTCCTTCAGCTTCTTCGTTGGACACCTATTCAGAACATATGCTAATGTGGCAACAGCTTCTCCCCATAACATGTGAGGTAGCTTCTTCTCTTTCAGCATACTTCTGGTCATATCAAGCAAAGTTCTATTTCTTCTTTCAGCAAGACCATTGTGCCGAGGAGTATATGGAGCAGTAACCTCGGGTTCTATTTCATTCTCCTCAAAAAACTTCTGGAACTCTGTAGAGTTATACTCACCTCCACCATCCGTTCTCAGAATCTTCAGCTTCTGACCACCCTGCTTCTCAGCCTTTACCTTGAACTTCTGGAACTCAGTAAACACTTCATGCTTGAACTTGATGAGTGTTACCCATGTCATTCTTGTGAAATCATCCATAAAAGACACAAAATATTTTTTTCCTCCAAGTGAAGATACTGGAAATGGTCCACACACATCAGAATGTACTACTCCCGAAGAATGCTTCGCTCTGAGGGCTACTTCTGATGCAAATGGCAATCTGGGTTGCTTGCCTTTCATGCATATCTCACATGACTTCTGAGGCTTCACAATATTCGAAATGTCATGTACAAGCTTCTTAGAACTTAGATGCCCTAAGCTTCTATAGTTCAAGTGCCCCAACCTCTTGTGCCACAGCTTACTGTCACCTTCAGCACCTTCTGCACTAAGACACTCTGCTTCAGCTGTTTCTACATTCACCTTGAATGTTATGTTGCTTCCCTGCTTAGACTTCATAATTAACTTCAGATTAGAATCAAACAACGTCAAGAGGTTGTCCTTCATAACAACTGAGAATCCTTTCTCAATGAGCTGACCCACACTCATCAGATTGCTTTTGATTCCAGAAACATACCAAACATCTTTGATCAGAATGTTTTTTCCATTATTCACTCTAACTCTGACATTTCTCATACCTTATGCATTAAGATACTTATCATTAACACATACGATCTTTGTTCTCCTTCTGGAGTCAAAGTCTATCAGCCATTGTTTGTTCCCAGTCAAGTGGTTTGAACAACCAGTGTCCATATACCACCAATCTTCTGAATACTTTCCATCAGAATTAGAAGCCATCAGTAGCACAGGTTCATCATCAGAATCTCCTCTGGCTATATTTGCTTCTTCTGATTTCCTTCCTCTATTTCTACAATCTCTAACAAAATGGCCAAACTGTTTACAGCGGTAATATTGAACCTTCTTCTTATCATACATTTCCTTTCCCTTCTTATATTTCTTTTCATCAGAAGTTGAGGTTTCTGACTTCTGGAATTTATCACCACATCTATTCTGCTTCTGGTCCTTCTTGACAAAAGAAGCCTTCAGAGCTTGCTTCACTTCCCTCTCATAAGTTCTTTCAGTCAGACGCAACTCTTGCGCTTCTAGACTGCTTTGCAACTCTTCTATTCTCATGGTTTCCATATTTTTAGAATGTTAAATAGAAACAACAATGTAATCAAACCGAGGAGTAAGTGACATCAGAATCTTCTCTATGATTACCTGTTCAGAAAATGTTTCTCCACAAGCTTTCATCTCATTAGTGATCATAATTATTAATCTGGAGATGTACTCAGAAACTTTCTCACTGTTCTTCATGTTGAGATTCTCATATTGCTTTCGCAGGGACTGAAGCTTCACCTTCTTTACTGACGCGTCACCACCATAACATCTGACCAGTATATCCCATGTCTCTTTCGACGTCGTCGAATCAGCAATCTTCTCAAACACACTTTCATCCACACACTGATGGATATAGAACAGAGCTTTCTGATCCCTCTTCCTCGTAGCTCTTTCTATAGATATTTGTTCTTCAGTAGCATTTGCTGCAACTGGAACATAACAAATGGTAACAAGATCCAGAACATCCTGAGCACCAAACAGCACACGCATCCGTATCATCCATCTGTTCCAGTTTTTGCCATCAAAAACTAGATGTTTAGTGTTCAAACTACTGCCTCCACTCATCTTAAATTTTTCACAAATCTCAGATCTCAGATTCTCACTCAGTGTTTCTCAAACCCACAAAATCAGTGTGATTCTGTTCAGATTTTTGTTCAAGATTCAACAGAAATCAAGAACCAAAAAATCAAACACAACTCACTATCACTCGTGTTTCCCAAAATTTCAGAATAAACTAAGAGCTCTAGATACCAATTTGTTGGTGCAAGGTGATGAAATTGAGGAGGAAGAAAAAATGATAAATGTTATAAAACTGTCAATAATGATTGAAAGAAGATTGATTGTATTAAATGAAACCTAATACACTTATTTATACATAAAAATAGTTAAGATAAGAATGTCACATAAATCCTAAAGAGAATATCCAAAAATAACAAGATTACATAAGCTAATGTATTTTACGACGAAAAAGATGGAGATTATTCTTTCTCGACATGTCACAAAAACAAACTCAATATAATTGTTGATTATTGTATTCACAAGGGATATACGAACCGCCTATATTTTCAAATCTGTCAAAAATGCATTACCAGAAACTTTCGATAAACTTAGTGGGGGCAGATTGAGCAATTATCTACTATTTTTGTTATTGATTTACATTAATTGATTTCTGACTGCTTTTTATCAATTGCTTTTAAATTCTATTGATTTCTAGCATATATTTATATTTATGGTATGTGTTATATCATACTCATACTTTTAATTTAAAGAGTGTTTCTTATGTAATTGCATCATTGATTAGACAATTTAGAAGGAGATGAAAAGATACTCATACTGATTGTTGAGATTGTTGGGATGTGTCTTAGAAGAAGATGAAAAGATACTCATATATGAACCCATGTCAAATAGAAGCCTTCATTAACTTAGATTGTCACTTGATAAAATAGGAGTGCTAAATGGTACTTTGAGTCCAAGAAGGAAAGATGGTAGCCAGAGAACATCAACTGCTTTATGCTATTAATCAATTATATATTTTTTTACTTTATTTTTTGACAAATATATATTTTTATTTAGAAATTTCAAAATGAAGTTTTAAAACTATACATAATAGAAGTATATTTATTTATAAATTTTTATAGTAAAACAAATTTAATAAATTGCTTCTTTATACACAATAGTATCCGGTAACACATCAATGTTATGCGAACAAGCGGATAATAAATAGGTGTGCATAATATACTAATATTCGTGCGAATATACGAATATATAAATAACACATCAATATCTATATAAATGTGGGTAATACACCGATATCGTAGGAATACACATATGACGCATTAATATTGTCTGAGAGTACGAATAATTATATCAAAATCTTCTCAAACATACGGATTTAAGATATAGAAATTTAATATATATATTATTGATGTCAAACAATTTTAGTAAAACAATTTTTCAAAATATATCCTTCATTTTTTATTTAACAGAGAGACATATTTTTAATTCAATATTAAACTTAATTCTTTTAGGTTATTATCTTTTTTACAACGTTTTTGATTACGAATATTTATTTTTAAAAACATAAACATTCATCTTTCATCTTAATTTTTTTCTTCTTTTATCAATTAATATTTCAATATTTTATAATTTGTTTAAAATTCTATGATAAGTCGATAACAATACCACGTCTCACACCAGTATATGTGTAAATATATATATATATATATATATATATATATATATATATATATATATATATATATATATATATATATATATATATATATATATATATATATATATATATATATATATATATATATATATATATATATATATATATATATATATATATATATATATATATATATATATATATATATTTTGTGGCAGCTTACTGTTGATGATTTATATTAATTATTAATTATTTCATAGAGAATTGTTTTCTACTCTCTTTCGTTTCTTTTCTAAGATGAAAGGTTATTTTCTTTGGTTTTAATATAAACTATAGTAGAAGGGAATCCAAAGCCCCATTAACTAAAGAGAATACTACCTAGTCATATCTTGAAATTATACAAAATGTCGTAATAGGTCCTTATCAATCACACCCCTATATATATACTCTTCTTAAGGTGGATACTACTTTGAATTAAAATAAATTATTAAAAATTTATTTATTATGAAGTACTCATAATTAGAAGTAACACCATAAGTCGTAAAACTTATACTTGTAAATTGTAATTACCAACAAACTTTGATGACATCTTTTCTTACACTATTGTGCCTGCTATAATCTCTACTTCAATTTGGGACCTCGTTATAGACACAAAAGGGAAATAAAATATGTTCTCATGACATGACTTATTTAACCAGTGGACTGGTTTTAGAGGCGTGGGAAGTGTTGGGATTACTTGATGCTTAGGTAAAGAGAAAATGATAAAAAAATTGTTAGATCAAAATTGCATTTTTGATTCTAATTCAATAGTTAGCTAGCTATTTATATAGGTATTGTGATCATTACTGGTGGAATAAGTAATGTTGTAACGAACTCACAACCAATTAAATAACAAAACATAACTTCTAACAAAGTTTCACAACTTTATACAACATTTCATCCCTTACTTTAACTTCTATCATAAGAAATTAAGTAACACGTTTCCATTCCTAAGTCCTTCCTTAACTTGACAAAAGACTCCAGCTCTAATGATTTGGTGAGAATTTCAGTACATTGGTCTTGAGTGTTGCAATGTTTCAATTCAATTTGTCATGCATATAAGAAATCTAACTATTCATAGTGCATGTAACAATTACCTTGAATTTAGATGAAGAGTGAATGACATTCAAGGAAGATTAATGTTTTCAATGATTTCCGAAAACCTAGTAATCCTTGTCGTAGAACTTCAAGCCGTCACTTTCTCTATCGAATAATCCTATTTATAGCTGAAAAACATGTTAGAGTTGTCGCCTCATCGCGCCTATGTTTGACCTTATCGCGCCCACAATGAGAGCATCGTGCGCGCGTGAAAACCTGAAGTAAAAGTATCTTTTTTTCCCTTCCTTTTTCTTCACAATTTCTCCAAGTCCATTTTCTTCACTCTTTTGCAACTTTGTTCAATTCTTCCTAATTTTTGTTTGGATTTTTATTGTTATTCCATCTATTTCTTCGAAACTAATCACAATTTTTATATAATGACAGAGTGTTATCATTTTGACGAGCGTATTGATGATATGACGTCATTGCACGTCATTTAACAAGAAAAATTAGGATAAAACCGACTTAAAATGAGCAAGTTAGAAGCTAAAGAGTTGGAAAAAAAAGCTAGAACAAACACTTTTGGTGTGAAGAAAAGAACTTATTGTAAAAAATGGTGAAAAAACACGCTGTCTTACTTCTGGAAAATACTCACCCGTGCCACGCTAGGATGCGCCCGCGATGGGCTTATCATTGCACAACGTGCACGCATTAAAACCCAACACGAATGTGTTAGTGCTTTTTTTTACTGGCATGCTTTTGACTGCTTTATAAGGAAAAAGAGGAAAAGAAAAAGGGGTTTGATTCCGGAGAGAGAAAAGTGACATATTGGATCATTTTGGAGCTTTTGGAGGCCGTTGAAGCCATTGGAGAGCTATTTCTTCGTTGATTCTTCACGTTCTTCAAGTCTACACTTAAGATATTGATCAGTTTTAACACGAGTAGCTAGATTTCTCTTAGGTTAGGTGTAAATTAATGATGAGCCTATTTTACTTGATTGAGACATATGATCGAATGATGTTAATGTAATTGCTTTGACTCTTTGTTATTATTCAGTTATTGATTATGGTCATTGCATTTTGTTTGTTACAATATTCGAATTGATTTTGATAAGTAGTTACTATTGACCCTATGGTTATTCATTTGACACATTTTATTTGTTGAATTTGCTAATTGACTAGGGATAGTATGATTAGGAATTATGACTAAGATATTAACGTGTTGTCTTTCTTGGTTTGACGGTATAATAAACTTGAGGGGTCAGGGAATTGACATTTAGACTAGTGAATTATACGCCAAGGGATTGGATGTAATGGTAGAGTTAACCTATCGTGTAACTATGTAGTCATTGCATGTCTGTTAACGCGTGTTCCATCAATCAAGTAGAAATAGAGGATTCTGATAATAAGACTTGATCACTTTTGTCATCATTTCTATAAATACTTCTCTCTTGCGATTTCGGCCAAAACAATATGAAAACCCCTCGTTTACTATTTTAAATCACATCACACAATATACCTTGTTTTAAGTTTGCAATCCTTGTGGAGATAAATTTATTTTTATTACTTCGATAATAACACTAGTACACTTGCTTGTAATTTTTCATCATGTTTGTGGCGCCTTTGCCAGAGATTGTTGATATTTTCGAAAAAGACAATAGTGTGTGATGTTCGTACACTTTGTATTTAGTTATTTTTAGTTTTTGAATTTTTGTAAATTGTTTTCCTTCTTTTCATTTTAGTTTAATTTCAAAAATTTTATTCTTAATTAGTTTTATCAGCTAGCGTAGTGCTACTAAGGTATTTGTTTTTTGAGTGTGTGTGTGCTAGGTAAAGAAGGAATGTACAATGGAGAGGATCTTTAACATGTGTTGTTAGTATAAATTGATACTTTAAAATAGAAAATTTCAGCATCGACTCTGAGTTCGACAAATGTTAATCCCATTAGAGTGTTACGATGTGACTTCTTTTGTGAAGGACACCAAAATGGTCATTGTACACCAGAGAGTTACGTTGTAGAGGTGCAGTATGCGAGAAACTATCATGAGTCCAACCCCTTCTTCAATACCTATCCAAGGTGGGATAAGCATTTGAGTTGTAACTGGGACAACAATCACATTCAAAGTTTCATCCCGTAAGTGCCTCAAGATCCATCACTAAGGATATCATTCCAATTAGAGGAAGCCTTGGCAAGTTTCATGAAGAGATAATAAAGAACCATATAACAATGAACAAGAACACTGAGACCTCTATTAAGAATTTAGAGTTGCAAATCAGTCAGTTTTCGCGATAAATGGTAGTCAGACTAGTTCGAGTGAGGGATTCATCAATAATATGGTAGATAATTTAAAGAATGATAATCGTAGGAGTTGAGAAGTGGGGATAGTGAGTTCTACCTAAAAGACTAGTGGGGATAGAAAAGAATACACATGCACACTATTGGATGAAATGACTAAATCATGAATAAAAAAATATAAGGTGAAGAATAGCCTTGTGAAAAGAGCAAGAAGACCAAGAGAATATGGTATGTTTATGGATGAAGTTTCAAAGGAAATTTTTTTCTTAAAATAGATATATAACCTGAACATCTTAAACCATAACATGTCCCCAAGAGCTATTTTGGAACAAAGTAGGTGGAAGTGAACAAATTGATAAAGTATTGGACTACATCTATGATTTGTTTGTTATTATTGAGCCGGAGAAGGTTTGGGAAGCATATCATCTATTACTCAAGTTCATGAGAATTCTATAAAACAAGAGGAAGAAGAAAGATGATGTGTTCTTTGTATCATATATGTCGCCCTAACAGAGAATAAAATGATCAAACTAAGGACCTTAATTAAGCGCTACGTGGGAGGAAATCCATGATTTGGTAACATATTTTAATTTTTTCAGTCGAGTTAATTTAAGTTTAGTAAATTTTAAATTTTATTGTGTTTTAAATTTTTAGTGTTTTGGTATTTTTAATGTGTGTGTTGAATGTGTATAAATTATAAAAGGGAGTGGAAGCAGCTTGTAGCATTGAGGAAAATGACTGCATGAATTCTTCCGCCCAAACAATAGTATATGATTCGGCGGTTTTAGTTGTATATCTTTTTGTTTTGTTATGTGTCTTATATGTATGAATCTAATGAAGATAGGGAGCTACTAAAAATTACTCGATCCCGAATTTGTACTGTTACGTCTCCTTGAATAATGAATTTGCTTGTGACTGTTTCTTTTTCACTTGAATTACTACCTTACCATTGAATAGAAAATAAGTCACACAAAAAAGTGAATAAAGTGATTGTAATATGGTGGAAGAACTGACTTAGTTGTTTTATATTTGATCGCAATTATTACGGATAGTAAGAGTCATCACCGACTTTTCTTTTATCCAATAAGGAAATGGTGAAAAGAACAGAAAAGACCTTTGAGATATTTTCTTGAGTTAGGGGGGTAGATTATGAAAAGGGAAGGTGTTAGCACCATTTTCATCCATAGTTATCTATGGGCTCTTAGTTGCTTGCTAGATCATTTTTTGCTTTGTGTGAAATGTGCTTTGTGGTGTAAGTTTGAAAATATTTTGCAAAATGCCTTTGTTGCGGATAACTTTGTAATGATTCTCGTCTCTATAAGAATGCATACAAAGTGTTGGTTTTGAAAATAGTTCAAAGAGATGTTTGTTTTTTTAAGATGTTTTGAAAGTGTAAGTGTGAAAATGGTTTTAGTTTAATAGCAAGCAACTACGAGCGTCCTACCTACTCAAAAGGTCTATGTTCTTTTACTCCTCCTTTAGATGTTGCTATCTTACCATTGATTTGATAAGAATCCCCATCGTTGTATGTGAAGGAACGGACGTGGGTCAATTGTATAGTCATAGAAGGCAATCTATGAGACGTTTTAGCAATTTCGTTAGGGACTAGATCATTTACTGAAGGCAACATTGAGGGACTACGATCTTTTTGATCGAGGGTCTTTACTAAAACGCCCATATTCGAGGGACATGACTATTTTTTGAGGCAACAAGTGAGATTATTCTAGAGGTGCATGTGTGTGAATAATGTGTTTGATTGCATGCATTTTTGTCTTGAATTTAGGATTGTCTACTTGTTGATTTTATCTTTCCATACACATCCTAGTTACTAACAATTTATATTAAAGCGGTAAATTGCGGAAATTAAAATCCTAAGCTATTACATCATTTTAGGGGATGGGTGTACAAATTTACAAATGGGGGTTGCAAGAAATTAAATTCTAATTATCTATTACAACCATATTGAAACTTGAATAATGTACAAGGAATGTAATGTACAATACAAAATGGAAAAAGAAAAAGATTTGTTTTGTTTTTGTTGAGAAAAGATTTTTATCCTAATTAACTAAAAGGAAATTTAATTAAACTAAAGAAAAATTAAGATTAAGCTAAAGAAAACAAAATAAATAGGAAAATATTTTTGGTCTTTTTTATTGTAAGTTAAATAAAATAAACTAAATAACATAAATATATTTTTGGTGTTTTTGTGTAGAAAACAATTTTTTGTATTTAAAACAGTTTTTTGTGTAGAAAAACAATTTTATGCTTGGGCCCAGGGTATGTTTGTTAGTAAACAGGGGGTATAAAACTGTTGAAGCCCAAGTGTGGAGGCCCAGGTGTGCTTCCTTCAAACAAGACAAAGTGAGAAAACATGAAAAATGAACAAAAGGTCTCGTTGGGGCTTGAATCCAGGACCTTCTACATGGCAAGGCTTTCAGCGCGCGCTGTTTGTACCACTGGGGTGGTCTGTTTTATCCGTTGGTTATATATCTTGCACTAAATATAAAATGAATTCAGTTCTGAATGTTTGAACATGGCTTCATCTTATTCCTTCGAGCGCAGGGATGCATGACTCCACTGTTTAAGCTTTGAAAGGCTTCGTTTTTCAGCCAAATCGAAAGATTCTAAACATCAAACCTTCACAAGATCTTAAAATGAATCTAACCATATGAATTTTAAAAAGCTATGGGTCGAAAGTTAGCATGAAACACCAAAACTAAGACCTAGCTGTTTAGAGATAAAATTTTTAATGTACAAGCAATGATAATCAAAATTATGGGCATGGTCAGCTTCCTAGACATGATGTCTACATTTTTTCTTTACAACGTATACACAAATGATGTTTGAATGAAGAGTTCTAAGTTTTAGAAAACCTACCTCTTGGAGTGAGACTTGATGGATTTGGACAGAACCTCCAGGAATAGTTTGATGATGGACTAAGCCTGCTTCGACCTCCCTGAAGCTACTTTAGTTGCTTCTTTGCTTTAAAAGTTACTGAATCGAAGGTTGGTATATGGAAGTTAGGAGTGAATCGAAAGGCTCACTAACTTCCTTGAGTGGGTTTTTTGAGGGCTTTGGGAGTGTACCAAGGCTGGTATATGGAAGCTATGGGAGTGAAACGACAAAGTAATATATGGAGGCTAAGGAGTGAATCGAAAGGCTAGCTAACATATGAAGGGATTTGAGATTTTTTGTGTATGAAGTCAGGATATGCCCAGTTTTATGCTTGTGTGTAGGTTTTGAGTTTTTGAGAGTTTGAGAGTGTTTGAGTATTTTTTCAACACAACAAGCGTCTGGCCCTTTAATTTGCAAATGGTCTCTATATTTATAGATAAAATGTTAGAGATGTTGGAGTAACCATATTTTTAAGATAATAACTTATGGTTTAGTTGAAAACAAAAAATCCAGTTGAATGGGTTTTCATGGTTCCCAAGTACAAGTACAAGCGAGGCTTGATGTTTTTTAGGTGCTGGAGATTTGACTCATGCTTTTGACAGTGCTTGTGTTCAAATAAAATTAGGTCAGGAGCTCAAAAAGCTAACTTTGTGATTAAAGTAATCTTTATGAAAAAAGGATATGTAGCTTTTTCCATTTCATCCAAAAATGGTATAATCCAATGGATAAAGCTTCGAATCTTTATGTAATGCATCCCAAATTTGTGTAAGCCTCTGATTATGTAAAGATTTAGAAGCAACATAGCCTAACAAGTGAGATTTAGAGGATAAGATTATGAGATTTGATCAATGTTCTTCAAAGCAGGTTGCTCTAAGGGTTTAGAGTTGGATTTGAAGTAGGTTGCTTCTAAGGAAACCAATGCCCCAATCGAAGCTTATGGATTAAACTTGCTTGAAGGAGGCCAAATGCCCAATCGAAACTTGTGAACCAAGATTTCATCAAAGGAGGCCAAATTTCCAATTGAAGCTTGTGAACCAAGCTTGGTCGAAGAAGTCCAAATGCCCGACCGAAGCTTGTGAACCAACGCTTGCTCGAAGGAGGCCAAATGCCGAATTGAAGCTTGTAAACCAAAGCTTGCTCGAAAGAGGCCAAATATTCAATCGAAGCTTGTAAACCAAAGCTTGCTCGAAGGAGGCCAAATTCCCAAACGAAGCCTCTGAACCAAAACTTGCTCGAAGGAGGCCAAATTCCCAATTGAAGCCTCTGAACCAAAGCTTGCTCGAAGGAGGCCAAATTCTCAATCGAAGCCTCTGAACCAAAGCTTGCTCGAAGGAAGCTAAATGCCCAATCGAAGCTTGTGAATCAAATCAAACTTACTCTTCTTTGATTTGATGCTTGAGAGCCCAATATGATCCATGGAAACTACATGGGGCATTAAAAGTCCAATTGTACTTGTGCAAATTCAAACCTTAATTTGAGCCATCAGTGTTGAGGAAGTATCTTGAGCTGATCAAACCTTGTGCAGTCTTGACCCAATAGAAATCTTGTGAGATAACTCTTGAGAAACGATAGGGCAAATTTTGGGATACAACAGTGATCAAGATTGAAGTACCCGAGTTGAGTGATGATTGGTGAAGAAAAAGGACCCACTACTTATACTCAACCTCCACATATCTAAGTAAGTGAGGTTTGAGCCCAAATATTTCCATTGTTTACTTATTTCTTTTTTTGAGTTTATTCATGCATTTATAATATATAGAATTTACATTTCATATGTTTTTATTATTTGATATGATAAACACACATAGAGGTTGTTGTTTGTGGAAACTTTGCGACCTTGTAAACTACCCTTGAATGATAATTGATATCACTTGTTAACCAATTTGAGTCTTAACTTTTCCTTTGGTGACTTAGCCAATTATATTCCTTTGACTTGAAAAATAAATTCTTTCCACCCTCTTTGGAGTTAGGTAGATAGATTTCAAATTCAGTATATGCTAATCACAAATTTGAGGTTTCCCTTGAAAGTTAGCAACATTTAAGTTTAGGTTTGGGGGCACTAGAGAAATTGGTCAAATAAAAAGAAAAAGAAAGAGAAAAATAAAATGTCAAATAACATGACATTTTCAAAATTTTGAGAAACGAGTAACACCAAATAAGAAAAAATCACTAGTACCTAATTTGAAAGAAAGAGTTACATGAAAGGAAAAAGATAATAAAAGGACAAAGAGGTGCCTAACTCCAAGGTTTAATCCGATTATCCAAAATTATCCTACCCTAACATAAGTCACGATACAACCTGAAAAGTCCTCAAATGTGTGTGTTTAAGTATGATCTGACTGATTTTGCAAATAACTTACAAATTCATTAACATTTTACTCTTGTATGTTGATTGAGTGAACACCGTTGCAATTGAGTGCATAATGGTGAGTATAAAGATAGTTTTAGTACTGGTGTTGGAAGAATTGATCTAAGTTTATTGGATCAAAGCAGGGAACGAGTGTCTCAATCAACAAAAGTATGTTACGTTCATTTGGTAAGGTGTGTAATTTAATTCTGACAATTTTAGTTTGCAGACAGGTTACTTGAGGAAAAGCAACTTAACAAGTTTGGGTTTGTGATAACATGTTATCATTGCACATCATTTAGCAAGAAAAATTGGACAAATTTTACTTAAAATGAACAAGTTAGAAGTACAAGAGTGAAAAAAAAGCTTGAAAAAGCACTTTTTTGGTGAAAAAAGCTCTTATTGAAAAAAGGAGCAAAAACATGCTACCTTGCTTCTGGAAAATACGTGTATGCGCTATGCTAGGACGCGCCCTCCGCTCGACAAATCATTGCTCAATGCGCTCACGTTAAAACCTAGTGCGGGTGTGTTAGTGCTTTTTATAATGACATGCTTTTGACTTCTTTATAAGGAATAAATGGAAAAGAAAATGGGGTTAATTCTAGATAGAGAAAAGTGATGTATTTGAATAATTTTAGAGCTTTTGGAGGCTATTGAAGCCATTGGAGAGCTATTTCTTTGGGATTCTTCATGTTCTTTGAGTCTACACTTATGGTATTGATTAATTTCAACATGAGCAACTTGATTACTCTTAGACTACGTCTAAATTGATGATGAACATGTTTTTTACTTTATTTGGATATATGATTGGATGATGTTAATGTGATTGTGTTTAGTGTTTGTTATTGTTCAGTTATTGATTGTGCTCATTGCCTTTTGTTAGTTACGACATTCGAAATGATTTTGATAAGTAGTAACTACTTATCCTAGGGATATTTATTTGACATAATTCACTTCTGAATTCACTAATTTACTAGGGAAATATGATTAGAAATTGTGACTTAGAAATTAACGTGTTGTTTGCTTGGTTTGACGATATAATTAACCCGAGGGATCGGGGAATTAACGTTTAGGCTAGTGATCTACACACCAAGAGTTTGAGTGTAGTGGTAGAGTTAATTTGTTGTGTAACTATGTAGTCATTGCATTTCTGTTAACGTGTGTTTCATCAATCAAGTAGAAATAGGGGATTCTAATAATTAAACCTAATTGCCTTTGTCATAATTGTTATAAATAATTCTTTCTTACGATTTCGACCAAAACAATCTGAAAACCCTTTGTTTTCTGTTTTTAATTACATTCCATAATGTACTTTGTTCTAAGTTCTCAATCCTTGTGGAGACGAATTTATTTTTATTACTTTGATAACAACACTAGTACATTTGCTAGTAATTTTATCCTCATGTGTCTACTACAAGTAGAACCCGTATGCCTGGTGAGAATCCACCTGCGATAGTATTAAGCATGTGTTGTACGACTTTGTCATCACCACCTTGCTTGTTTCTTTTCTACTTTCTTACTCAAGAATCCCATAAGCATCTCATCCTTAATAGTTAGACCCGCCTAGAATTTATGCAGAGTTTCCTTTGACATATTTATTTAGGTGACCTTCTTAGATTAGACATTTTATCTCCTTCTTGAGTTTATAGTAGTCCTCGGTGTGGCCCCCTGGCTTTGTGAAAATTACAATTGGATTTTCCCATCAACTTCAAGGCAGGTTTGGGTGGGTACCAGCGGGTTTGGGTTTTGTTGCCATGCCTACTTATTCCCCATGACATCTGACTTTGGAGATGACGGATTAGGAATATCGTGCATGTGGAGGACTTCTCTCCATATCTGCTTATGATGATTTTTTAGGGGCGTGAAGTTGTCTACATGTTTTCCACTTATCTTGAATGTAATTCTATCTCTGATGGACGAGGTGTAGTTGTTCTTTTGTGACTGTTGTGAACTATCGAGATTTTTATAGGTACGCTCTTTGACATCTCATGCCTTCTTTTTGGCATTGTTTTCTTCACCTTTATATAAAATTTTGTATGTGTCACCTTCTCTGCTAAGGAAGTTGTGAGCTTTTATGCGAGGGATTCATTAAAATGTCTCGCCAAAAACTTATTTTAAAATGCTTCTACAACCATTTTTGTTGGGGTGTATGAACCTATTCATCGCCTCATTGAAACGGGCGAGGTACTGCCTTAGAGATTCAAATAGACTTGATGAAGGTACATTAAGCACAATAAAGGGGGATTTGAATTGGGTTTCTAGATTTCAAACTTTTTCTACCCAACACAAGAAAAGATGAAACAAGAACAAAAACAAATGAACACGATTATTTTTAATTTTGGTTCATTGTTAATAAAGTTAATCCAGTTCACCCACCAAGGTGTTTTTGCCTTTCTTAACAAGGACTTAATCCACTATAACCAAACTGGTTACAATCCATAAAGACTACTTGTCAATGTCTTCTTGAGAAATTATGACTATACACTGGTCTCTTAAGGAACAATAAACTCAAAAGTTGAGATACAAAAGGTGTGTTTACAATGATGCTTCTAATAAAGCAGATTACACAAGTTGAAATATAGTGATAAACACAAAATTGTTTCTATCAAGTTAAAGAACAAAAGTTTCTTGCTTTCCAACTTTTTACAAAATAATTATGTATCACCATATTTTGCACAGAGTTTCTTTTCAATGGAGAAAAATTTGTTTTCCATTCTTCCAAGTCTTCTTTATATAGCCAAAGAAAGATCCATGGAAGGATAGAATGGGAATTCTAAAGTCCAGTTATATTCTTGCATAATGGTCAGTGTGAGTGGTAGACAACATCGTACCATAGTACTATCCTTGCTCCACAAAATCAGAGTAGTGGGAGGAATATTTGATCTTGTACCATGAACTATTCACTCACGTAAAACCTTCTTTATCTTATCTTCTAATCTTCAGAGACTTCAGAATGTGTGTTGATGAAGCGTGCTTAGAAGGATCAAAACCTGAATGAGAGTTTTCAGAACCTTGTCTTCAGAGTCTTCAAAACTTGTTTAGCAGAACCTTGTCTTCAGAGTCTTCAAAACTTGTTCAGCAGAACCTTGTCTTCAGAACTTGGTCTTCAGAACCTCAAAACTTGAAAGTGTAAAATCTTCAGAGCTTGAGAAAACCTGAGAGTTATAGTTAAAAGCTCTAGACTAACGATATTCTGAAACATTGCATAAAAGTATTCCAGAACTTGACAATATCTTGTAACAAGTTCTTTGTATCTCTCCAGAGTCAGAGTGTGTTGATTCTGGAAACTGATGATGTCACACACCATTCTATCAGAGATGGAACCTGTTAGCAAAAGCTACACACTAGACAAAAATTTTCTCTAACAAACAATATATTTTATCATTAAAACTAAAGGCCATATTCATAACCAAATCTTGTTCTTAGGCGTTACAAATGTTGAAAAAGGCTCGTGGCGGCAATCTTTCTGTGCCTGCTTGCTGGAAATTTGTGGACTAGTTTCTCCACCAAGTCTTGATAGCTGGTGAGGGAGAACCAAGATAGGCCCATGTTCCACCTTAAGGAATCATCTTTTAAGGTGGCATATTGGAGCTTGCATCTCAAGGACTAAAAATCTCTAATGATTTAGATCTATGTATTGATCAAGATGACATGCTCATATGGATCGTTGTGCTCATCAAAGTTAGAAAAAGAAGGCAGATTAATATTTTTTGGCACTGACTCCTCCCATATTTATCTTGAGAGAGGCTAGGGGTCTAATATTTTAACCTTTTATGTAGCTTCAAACTTCTTTTGGAGTTTCTGAATATGGAGGACGTTATCCTCAAAATTTTGGTTTTTAAGGCATAAGTCATCCCTGGCAGTGATCATCTATGTAATAACACTCTCCTCACCATAAGACTCATCATTGGTCGGATTTGATGCCTTCTTGTTCACTATGATGGGAGGAGAGATTGAAGGCAAGGGTAAAAGTCTAATTGAAATTTATAATAGTGGCCCGACTCAATTTTATCGAGGGATGACAGTAGCCACCAGTTGTTTTTCCTAGTGATTAAGGGTTGTCAAAGGTTTTTAGGATTTTTAAGAGTTTAGAGCTAGCTCACGCATTGAGATGAGAATATTGGTATATGTTATTTTGCATAATGGATTTAATCCCATTTTAGCCTTTATGATTGATGTATTTATAGAAGTATCTAGGCCTAAATCTTAGGCTTCTAGGAAGTAGAAACTGCTTATAGGAGCATGGGAATATGAAATTTGATCCCCTATTATTAAGATGAATGTTATCAATTCCCCTTGACTCCTTCTTTTCACCATTGTAGATTGCGATACATCACCTTTATGTTTCTACGAGAAGGCAATCGATATGTGAAATGGGCGTTACATTCAAATCACAGACACTTGATCTAGTAAACGCACAATAGAAAGCTATTGTGGGAAATGTGTTATGTCGTTCCCTTTCCATGTGGCTCCTTGTGGTTCCTTTGTAGATATACCAACACACACACACATACATACACACATATACACATATAATGCACTTATAAAGTTAACCGACTTAACTAATTGTATAAACTATCACTTGTGTATCTGCAAATCCCTATGGGGAATTTGTTGCATGTCCTTATCATATGCAGGGGGAGCATCCCCGATATAGTTATTTTGTTGCTTGTCTTATCGCTTTTGTTTATTATCGTTTGTTGAGTCTCCCTCATGATTGCACATATTTTGAATCAAGTTTGAATTAATTTGTTATCATTTTAGCATGCATAAAAACAATGGTTATGTTTGAATTTGATCAAGATGTTTTAGTCAATTGCATGAGTTTACGGAATAAAAACTATATGTGTTTGATTCAAGTTAGTTGCAAAGAAAAATCTCAAAGTACCTTTTGAATCATGAAAATTTGAGTTTTTGATTGTTTGATTCGAATCAATCAAAATACACACTCATTATGACTCGAATCAAATTCAACATCAGTGAAAAAAATTTCTAAAAAATTTGACTCAAATCAGGTTTTGTACATGATTCGAATCAAGCTATTTTATGTCACCTCTTCTCAACTTAATTTGAATCACACTTTGCACAGGATTCGAGTCACATCTTTTTTCACAATTTTCTTAAGGGCCTGGAGCAGTTGATTTGAATCACGGGGTCTTTGATTTGAATAAGACATTGTACTTGATTTGAATCGAGTTAAAAATCATAATCGTTTTTATTCCATTCACTTGCTCACTTGACTCAATACATGCATTGTCCTTGATTCAAATCTAACCAACTTTTCCCATTCATTTTGTGCTTAAACTCAAGCTTATATAAAACCTTTTGCCAACACTTTTTCATGGGTGTAATTTCATATTCATTTGTGATTTTATGTGAAATCAACTCTCTCACTTTGAAAAGTTCAAAGTTCTTGCATTCAAAGCTCTTGAAGTTTTATTTTCTTCAGCATTATTGTGGATAAGTGATTGTATGAACTCTTTGAATATTTTAAAAAATAATAGAATTATGCAGGTTATGATGGGAAACCATTGAAGAGTGCATGTAGACTCGCGGAGAGACGACGTAGTCGAAGCATTATAAATCTCAGTGTCATTTCTTTACCTTTTAATCTTGCATTTACATTTCGTAGTATATTGCATGCCTAGGTTTTTCAATTCATAGAGTATTTTATCATTTATTGCATTGATAATGATTTATTACTTAATATTATGTTTTGTTGGAATTGGCACCTAATCAAACTTTAGTGGTGATTAAAATATGAGAAACTTGTTGAGTTTAGAATTCACTAACTGAATCATTATATCATCTTGTGAATTATACTAGTGGTATCGATTAAATACTGTATGTGTCATCATTAATTCAATGTGTAATTATTATACATTGATTACATGTGTAATTATATTAATTTCCATTCAAGTATAATTCACTCTATTTCGCTCTAATACTTCTGCACGCATACTCTAAAAAATCTATGATATCTCGTTTTCAAAAATCGATTGAGCTTTATTTTAAAAAGTCTATCCACCCACCTCTAGAGTGTTTTCTCACTCCATATTCTCACCCAACAACTTGTGACAATTATTTATTTATGTAAGTCACTTACTTGGAATACAAGAAAATTGCTAATAAAAGATGAATTACATTACCAATACTCCTCTTGATTCATATTAGCTAGTTTTCTTATTCCTGTCAATTTCTTTAAGCCATCAAATCTTGATCTCTTCGATGGCTTGATTAAGATGTCTGAAAAATTGTAGCTATATCTTGCAGTACTTAATCTGTAACTTGTTATTACTAACTTGATCTCTTAGGAAATGATACTTTTTATCAAGATGTTTACTTCTATCATGGGATGATTAGGAAATTCAATTTCTAATTTTTATCAACTAATAGTTTGATCTTTACAACTTCATTGATCTTTAACTCTTACAATAGAATTTCCATCCATAGTGATAAGTTGCACATGAGGCTGCTACTTACTCTACTTTTCAATATTATATAGTTATTATCCCTTTCTTTTTCAAGCTCCGTGAAATTGGAGTTATTGTAATCATGAAAAATTATCATGGAGTATTTTTCTCATCAACTTGGTCTCGTCCCCAATCTGAATCAGAGTAGCCATATGCCTTTTCCTTCTTGCTAGTATTCTTCTAATTTATCATGAATACACAATGATTTGCAGTTCCTTTAGCCTACCTGTGAATTCCATTGGCTACTAGTAGGTGACATGATCTAGGCTTCTCCATGAACCTGCTTACCAAGCTAACACCTTGACAAATATTAGGTCTTGTGTAGCATAAGTAACTTAGTGAGCTAATGGTTTGTTTGTACAAGGTTTCATCTACATGCTCAACACTTGTTTGTTCTTCAGTTTTATGCATGTTTCCATGACAGAGATTGTAGGTTTACAATTGCTTATTTTGAATTTCTTCAAGATGTCTTATACATATTTCTTCTTATGCGAGAAAACTCTAATTTTTGTATTCACAAACTCTATTCCTAGAAAATAAGTCAAGTTCTCTAGGTCATACATTCCAAACTCATTCTTTATACTAGATTTGAAACTTGTCATGTTAACTTCATTTGATCCTCTAAAATATATCATCTACACAGAGACATGGTATGATCTGATTTTGATCATTTAAACCTTTTACATATACTCCTTGTTCTAATGTGCACTTTTTGAATTTCAATCAATTAATTATTTTGTTGCATGCTCTAGGTGCCTATTTCATTCGACATAGTTCCTTTCTCAGCCTATACACCTTATCTTTTTTCCATTTAATCTCAAAGTCTAGTGATTGCTTGACATATACCTCTCATCTAGTAGTCCATTAAGAAAATAATACTTTACATCCAAATGATGCATCTTTCACCCTTTGTATGGTGAAAGTGAAACCATTATTCTTATGGTTTCAAGTATGGAAACTAGAGCATATATCTCATTGAAGTCAATTCCACACCTTTGAATAAATCTTTTTGAAACTAGCCTTGCCTTTGAGTAAGGATTCTCTCATAGTCAAGAGGAGAATATAATAAACAAAATCGTTTAAAGAGCTACTACCCATAATTAAATGTAATGATAACAAAAATATGAGAACAAATTTATTTCTCTAATGATGTCTATGTGTGTGAATCTAGTATTTAGGCAATACAAGAAATTCCTCTAGTATATAAAGTTTGATCATATAATTAGTTGGGCAATCAAGTAAGTAAATATGTGCCTCTAGTATGAATCATCTATCAAGTTCTGCATATATTAGATCATTCATTGTCAAGTTTAAGAAATGTCTCTTGAAAGAATTGTCTACCAATTTTTGTCTCGTATTAGATTGTCAATTGTCGAGTTCAAGTAGTGCATCTAGAACAAAATATCTATCATGTAGGAACAAGATTGGTTTTGCATATGGCCTTGAGTTTTGATGATAACTTTACATGGTATCTTAGAGAATAATTGTGTACTCTAATGGTTTATATCTAGTGTGTAGCTTTTACTAAATAGGTTCTGACTCTGGTAGAAGGTGTGTGACATCATCAGGTTCTAAACTTAACACTCTGGAAGAATACCTTTAGTGTGCCCCAAAGTTAAGTCAAGATTCTGGAATTCTTTTTATGCAACGATTCTAAGGAACGTTAGTATAAGAGCTTCTGATCATAAATTTACAAGGAAGCTTTAGAGGCCTTCTAAATCTTTGCTTCTTTGTCCCAAGTTCTGAAGATGCCGAAGAAAAGGTTCTAGTGAACAAGTTCTGAAGATTTGAAGACATTACTTCTGAAGACCAAGTGTTGAAGACTTTGAAGACAAGGTTCTTCTGAACAAGTTCTGAATACTTCAACGAATTAGGCTAATAAGATTCAAGTTTTGATCCTTCTACAATATGCTTCATCAACATACATTAGAAGCCTCTGAAGAAATAGAAGATAAAGATCAATAATGGTTTGCGTGAGATGGTGAGTATAAATTTACAAAGTACACTCTGATCACTACTCTGTTAGGGTGGCGTAAGGACAATCCTTTTGTACTATGTTGTTTACCATTCCCAATATGACCAATAGGGACAAAACAACTGGTTTTATGTTTCCTATTCTACCCTCCAACAAATCTCTTTTTCAGCTATAAAAGGAGGACTTGCAATAATTGGAAAGACAACTTTGGATTCTATAAAACTATGCTAAAGTGATGCACAAACTCTTTTGAGATATTCTTTGTATAGTTTTGTATATTAGCAATGAGCTTTTATTTATATCTTTCCATTAACACTTTTTGTGTTGTTGTACTTAAACATTATGTAATCTGCTTGTTAGAAGCATCTTTGTATACAAATCTTTGTAATCAATGGTTGTTGATAGGTTCCTTGAGAGACTAGGTGTAATCAATATTCTCAAGAAGACTTTTGATGCGGTCATGTGTATTGGCAATAAGGATCGACGAACTTGTTGTGGTTGTCAACAAGGTTAATCAAACTTATTGTGGTTATTTGTAATCATTAGATTATAGTGGATTAAGTCCTTCTGGATAAGGCAAATCACCTTGCGCGATGGAATGGAGTAAGTTAGTTAACATTGAACCAAGATAAAAATAATTGTGTTATCTATTGTGTTTGAGTTACGAAAAGTTTATATTTGGTGCAACCCAATTCAAAACCCCCTTTATTGTGTTTCTTGCACCTTCAATTGATATCAAAGCTCCGGTTTTGGTATTGATTATTATCAAACAATTAATCATGTAAGATAAAGATCCATATGAGTTTTAGAAGCAGTGTGGTTGATCCTACACCATCACCATTTTCTCCTGTTTCAAATGATAAAGATAACTACAATGATAAACCTCCCATTTTTATGGTGAAAAGTTTGAACATTGGAAAGATAGACTAGAAAGTTTCTTTTTAGGTCATGATGAAGATATTTGGGATATGGTAGTTTATGGCTACGTTCCTCCCACAGATTCTACTGGAAAGAAGCGTAAAATGAAAGATATGACTGATCAACAAAAAAAGGATTATAAGAATCATCATAAAGCAAGAACCATCTTGCTCAATGCTATTTCTTATATTGAGTATGAGAAAATCACAAATAAAGACTCACCTAAGTCTATATTTGACTCTCTCGAATGACTCATGAATGAAATGATCAAGTCAAGGAAACCAGGGCTCTAACTTTGATTCATAAGTATGAAGCCTTCAAGATGGAGGATGATGAAACAATTGAGACCATGTTCCCAAGGTTTCAAACCTTAGTTGTGGGACTGAGAGTTCTGAACAAAGGATACCCAACATCCTATCACATGAAGAAGATATCAAAAGCTTGCCATCCAAATAGAGGCTTATGGTAATTACACTCAAGCTTGCAAAGGATCTCAATAACATTTCTCTAGAAGAACTGGTAAGTTCTTTGAGAAGTCACTAGATTGAGCTAGAATAGGACGAGCCTCAAAAGATAGGAAAATCTGTTACACTCAAATATGTCAGAAGATCTAAGAAGTTTGAAGCTCTTCAATCTGAAGAGATTGAGGATTCAAAAGAAGATATGATGAAGTTAAAGATGAGTTGTCTATGTTGTCCAGAAGGGTTAACCATCTCTGAAAGAGAAATCAAGAAAACATGTCCAGAAGTACTAGAAGGACTGGTGGTCGCTTCGAGTCCACTTCTTGTCAAAGGAAGTCTAGTGGCAAAGAAGTTACTTGTTATGAGTGCAATGAGCCATGAAACTACAAGTATGATTGTCCTGAACTTCAGAATGATAAGCCCAAGAAGAAAGCTCTCAAGAGTAAGAAGAAGGGGTTGAAGGCAACCTGTGATGATTTTAATTCTTTAGAAGACAACTCAGAAGAAGAACATGCTAACTTGGTGTTGATGGCTCATGTTAGAACTTCTGATGTGAAAATCCTTCAAAAAGATGAAGCAGACTCTGATTCAGATACAAAATAGGTATTTTCTGACCTTACTCATCCTGAATTAACTTCTTCTTTACTTGAAATTCTGGAAAAACATGAGTTACTCAAGATTGAATTCAAGGAACTTAACAAGTCCCATGAATCCACATCTTCTTAAAACAATAAGCTTAAGGAAGCTCTCTTTATTATTAATGATGGATTTTTTTCTTCTTTAAGATGAGAACTCTTCCCTCAAAGGCACGAGAACTCTTCCAAAAGCTTCAGAGAATACTGATATTGTCATTAAGAAATATGACAAATATTTTCATAAGTTCCTATTGAAGGTAAATAAAAACACAAGAAATGGGAGTTTGAATTGGGTTTTAAGAAAATATTCCTCTTTAGAAAATTATTTTATTGAACTATGAAAGAATATAGAATGTAATAAACATAAAGAGACACATTCAGTTATCCAAGTTCACCATTAACTAGGCTACTCCTGTCCACCCTCCTTAGATGATTTTGCCTTCAACAAGGACTTAATCCATTATAACCAAATTTGATTACAATCCATAATAAGTCTGATCAACCTTGCTGACATCCACAACAAGTTCAATTGATCCTTTTTCCATTTCTTCAAAGACCGCAGTCTATGCCTTCTTGCGAATCCTGACCCAACCGAGTATCTCAAGGTACAATACAATTATACATTCATTGATCTCTAAGAGATATAACGGTTAAGGACCCACCTAGAATCCGACCAACATGGTCTCCTAGAAAGGATTTCTTCCACGGTGGCTGCAACCACTCGTCTTCTTAAGTCTTCTGATCTTCACTCGATCACTTGAGGAACCACCAATTCTAAACAAAATTGTTTTTCTAGAGATTACATGAGTGCTTCTTATCAAGAAGATTACTCCTATTTTAAGTACATATTGTTTGACACAATTCTCAATAACAACTCTTGTGTACAAACAACTTACATGAAGATTCTTATGAAATAACACAATCTGAGCAACAACTCTTGTGTTTTACATAATTTCTACAAAGATGAATATAATCTAAAATTGAGTGCAAAATCTTGTAGTCTTCTTGTCTTCATATTCTTTGTTGAGCAAGCTATGAGAAACAACTCCTTTCTTCTTCCTAATTCTTCCAAGATGTATATGATTGATAGTTTGAATAGCATCTTGTAGAATTCTTCTTCTTCATCTTATTTCTTCATATTTGGTTAGCTTCAGCATGTTCAGCGTAACAACTCTAACAATGTCTGCATCCATGGATTTCCAGCAACTTTTCTTCATTTCATATTTCTCCTTTTATAGACTTCAAATAAAAGAATCGTTGTAAGTTTCTTGATCATATCTTCTGATGATGTACTTATCACTCTGAAGTATTAAGCTTGTAAGAGATCAATCACTTGTCTTAGTTCTTATGTTGAATGACTGATGAGTAGTTTAGAAACTACTTTGTTGTTGTAGCATAGGAACATCAGATAGTTCATAACCAAATCTTGTATTCAGAATTATGGGCAACAACCTATCTGAAACACAAAGCTTTTCTTCTGATCTTGAAATACTCTTTAAAGCATATTTCTTTTCTGATGTTAGAGATGAAAATTATGTTGAGAAGATGTTTCATTTCAGATACTTTCTATAATGGATTCTTGTTATCAGAATGATCGATAACGGCCTATCTGAGAAACAAGTCTTATGGTTGTATGTGAAAGCTTTTCTGGTGAAGATATCAAAAACTTTTCTGATGATGGACCTTGAAATTAGATATTACGATAACATCTTATATGATTATCAAGTCTTTTAATTTTTGAGCTTTGATTCTTTTCTTCTTGTTGGATTGATTCTGATTGAGGAGTGATAATGATTCAGAAGATTTTTCTTTGTTGTAGAATCATAGTCTTTCATATATTTGAGCATTGTATTCAGATATACAAGCAACAAATTATCTGATGAACAACTTCTTTGGGTGAAAGCTCTTCTGATTTACTTCTTGAGTTGATCCTTCATTCTTGATAATCAGCTTTTCTAAGCTACATATCTGATGTCTGATTTCTGAAGCAACAACATATATCAGTACATCTAATTTTGATGTTGAATTCCTTCTTTCTGATCTCTTAAAATCTGATCCTTTGGTTGAGCCGAAAGTAACACCCTATGTCAGCTACATCCTTTTGACTGATCTGATTTGTTTTCCCTTTGGAAGCATATATGTTTTCTAATCTGAGAGCGACACATTCCTGGGAACATACTTGATTCCCTTTCTGATGAACATTCAACATTCCATAGAACTATTGATGTTTCTATTAGAGAAGGTCACAATAGTTCTTTTGTTGAGTGCAATAGTACTTCTGATGATATTTGTCTTCTTATGAATATTAATCCTGCTGAGTAGATTTTCTTGAGAAGATATCATCATTTGATCTTGTCTTCTGATGGACTTTGAGATGTTGATTATAAATGAGTCCATAATATCTTCTTTTCTTTGATCCTTTCTTCTGATGGAATACTTCTGATGTTGAATGAAGGTTCATATTCCATGAATTCTCCGAGTCTTCAGAATCTTGACTTTGTCTTCACAAACATGAGTAACAACTCTCCTGATGAACTGGTCTTGACTTCTGATCTTGGAGTATAATCTTTCTCTATATGTGTTCATATACGTGACTTCGTCTTTAGACTTGGAAGAAATAAATTTTATAATGAACTAGTCTTGACTTTTGATCTTCTGCGTTGGAAGCTTGTTTCTTGTATCCTCTTGATTTTTGATCTTGAAGCAACAACTTATCAAAAACTTTTTCTTCTTGGACATTAATTGATATTATTTTCTTGTTGAGCATTCAACATTCCATAGAACTACTGGTGTTACATTAGAAACAAAACTCAATGGTTCTTTATCTGAGTGATAACTTCTTTTGATGTTGAATTCCTTCTTTCTTATCCTTTGGTTGAGTCGAAAGCAACACCCTATGTCAGCTACATCCTTTTGACTGATCTGATTTGTTTTCTCTTTGGAAGCATATATGTTTTATGATCTGAGAGTGACACTTTCCTGAGAACATACTTGATTCCATTTCTGATGAACATTCAATATTCCTTAGAAATACTGATGTTTCTATTAGAAAAGGTCATAATAGTTCTTTTGTTGAGTGCAATGGTACTTTTGATGATATTTGTCTTCTTATGAATATTAATTATGCTGAGTAGATTTGCTTGAGAAGATGTCATCCTTTGATCCTGTCTTCTGGTGTACTTTGAGATGTTGGTTAGAAATGATTAATGAAGATCTTCTTTTCTTTGATCCTTTCTTATGAAGGAATACTTCTGATGTTGAATGAAGGTGCGTATTCCAGGAATTCTGAGTCTTCTTAATCTTGACTTTGTCTTCAGAAACATGAGACACAACTATTCTAATTAACTGGTCATGAATTCTGATGTTGGAGTATAATCTTTCTCTATATGTGTTCATATACATGACTTCGTCTTTATACTTGGAAGCAATAACTTTTATAATGAACTAGTTTTGACTTTTGATCTTTGCGTTGGAAGCTTGGTTCTTGTATCCTCTTGATTTATGATCTTGAAGCAACAACTTATCATAAACTTTTTCTTCTTGGACATTAATTGATATTATTTTCTTGTTGAGCATTCAACATTCCATAGAACTACTGGTGTTACATTAGAAACAAAACTCAATGGTTCTTCTTCTGAGTGATAAGGTGATTCTGATGATATCTTGATCAAGACTATCCAGAATTCTAATATTGTATCTACACGCTCTATGAAACCATTCGAATTAAAATTGTTTCTCTTGAAATATATGCTTGTTATCATCAAAACTTAGAGATTAAACACATATCCAAATCTTGTTCTAAAAATCTCCCCTTTTTTTATGATGATAAAACCATGTATTTTGATGGAACAATTTTACAGGGTTAAATCATAAACAAAATAATATAAGAGTTTAGAAAAAACCCATGTGTTGGAAACTCCCCCTAGGATAAACAATATCCCCCTGAATCATAAACTTATGAACTTTTCAGAGCTTAGGAGAAATGCTATCCTTCCTAAATATGATCTTCATTATTGATTTAACCTTTAAGCTCATCAGATTATCCATGCTTTCTTAGAACATTAGAAACAATGGTCATTCGTTGTCAGAATTTAATTTATCAGTGTGAATGCAATGTTTCATTTGAAATGTTCTTGTATCTATCAAAAACATTATTTCTTTCTACCCCTTTTGGCATAATAAATAAGAAATAAGAAATTTCTAATTGATTTTTGAGTCATTTTAAGCACATTTGACTAAATTCAACAGACAAAACATAAGACTTGAATTCATAAAGTCACAAAGTACAAACCGATTAACAACAGAACAAACAAGAAAAACAAAGATAACAATAATTAATCAAAAGACAACATCAAAAGGACACAACAAGAAAATTTATTTTCTTTCATAATTGAGTCAAAACTCGAAGGTCTAAAAAAATTAAATATGAAAAAAAACTTTCCAAGACACTGTATGCTAGAGGACAAAGGAAGAACGAAAATGAATAGATTGTACTAATCAACTTTTCTTATCAACAAAAGAGATTTCAATATTTTTCTTGAATAAGCAAATAGACTATAACAAGCATGAAGTAAATAACTAAGTTAAACAGCAAAATGTTCATGAATAACCTAATGATATTAAAGTGCCCAAGGTAAAGTGGTGTTCTGGTTGTTTTGTTCAAACATTCTAATAAAATACTTAATGAAGTTGTTGAATTCTGTTTGGTTGGCCAACATCTCTCTAACCGTCACTTTTCCTTATGCATCTTCTCCATTGACTTTAAAAGCCTCAGAAATAAGCCAGAACTCTTTCTGGAAAGTTCTTCAATCTCAGCTTGTTCTTTTCTGGAAGCTTCTCTTTCTGCAGCCTCTTTCTCAACTCCTCTCTTAGCTTCCAGAGCTAGAGCTCTTCTTTTTTCTTAAATAACGTACTTATCTTTGGTCGGATTAGAAATATTATGGATTCTCATAAATTCAGCATTTATCCATCTGCTAAACTTTTCCCAGGTGTTTCCCAAATAAGAGGAATCAATACTTAAGCCAGATAAGTTACAGAGTTTTTCCATTTTTTCAAAAGAATTTTCTTTGAAAAGCGAGATGACATATTCAAGACACATAGTTTATGTATCAGGACTCTGATAGTCAAAAGTAAATTCTTTAGCAGGAGTCTCTTCTGGTCCAGTTGAGATAATTGATGAATTTTGATATCCGATAGGATTTGGTGAGGAAGGATCAGAAGCTTCTGATAAGGTTGTTGATATTTGTAGGGTTGGAGTGATGGTAACATGAGATATGTTTATAGTTAAATGAGGAAAAATTTCAGAGGGACTGGTTGAAAAAGTGATTGGTGTAATAAAGGTGGTTGGAATAACAGTTTCTGAAAGAATTATTTGAGAAATGATTGGTGTGAATGAAACTGTGAATTTTGGAAGTGGTGAGATGGTAACAGTTATCGATTATAGGGGGTTGGGTTAAGGGATAGTTGAAACAACGTTCCTTAGATCAGAACCTGAAGAAATAGCAGCAAAGTGGGAATTAGTAAGCTTACAGGCAGATGGAGAAAGTACAGTTGTGATTACTGTAGTAGTGCTTTCAGTTAAAGCTTTCCTTTCCTTTTGTTTCTTCTTTATTTGAGTGGATTCCGAGTATTTAAACTTGGCATTGATAAATGATCTTTTCTTACTGAATAGATTCTTGTTAGGTGGGAAGAATGTGGTTTCTTACTATTTCTTTTTCTTTCTTCTTCAAGGTCTACTTCCACGCTGAAGTTTCTAAAGGGAAACATCACCTTCATACTTTCATTTTGGCTTTGGATTGTAAACTGAGGAGATTTTATTGGTAAGATGACGTCTATAGCCTTTTATTTAGTTGGTTTAGATACCTTACCCAGAGGAATGTAATTCTTTGTCCTATCACTTTCATCTCTTGTCTGCCTCACATTATCTCTTAGATGGTAAAAGATAAGAGAGGGAAGATTTATGCAAACACCTGATGAGATATAATATAATATATATAAAATATCTCCAGGTATGATGGATGATTGATGATTTACAAATTTTGGCCCAAATTCTTAGATTATCATAAAGATCATCTAACTTTTAAGATTTTCATGATTTGAAAATAGTTTTATAAATCTCTATCACTTCTGACCATCTGCTATTTTCTTCATAGCATCTTAATCCTTTTCCATCGTGATTAAGAACTTTTGCAATAATTTGTTCATTGATGATGGCCTTCTTCCCTTTAATGAACAAAGCTACTAGATAAGTAGATTATTTTGCATGAGCTCAAAAATATTTCACAAGAAGAGGGAGAACTGGTCCATTGAGAAGATTAAAGTAGTTTTCCCATCCTTGACTCATTACATTAGTCAGTAGATAAAAACCATTATCCTTGAGATTTTGAAAATCCACAATAGGTTCACAAAGAAATTTTAGTGAGTTTAAATCTGTAGAAAAGGTAACTTCAGGAATATCATATGATTGTTCTTCTATACTCTTTTGTTTATTCCTATACAATACTTACATTATTGACAAGAGGTGAGGAAAGGGTTTTGAGTTAGGAGGTGGAGGCCTTTCTTGAACCATTTTTTTTAAGGAATTCATAACTGGTATCAGAAGTTTTTAGGGTTTGAGAAAGTAAAAGTGTGGAAAGAGAAGTGATAAGGTTGTGTGAGAGTGTAATGAGTGATTATTTATAAACTAATTTTAAAGTATTACTAATAAATTGAAAGCGTACACATAAAGAAAATAATAATAACCTAGAACTATTTTCAAGAAAACATTTCGAAGCATGTTGTGACACATTACGACATAATGATGAATAAGCGCAGACAAATGTCTTATCGAATCAATCAATCAATTAAATCATAAAATACAAAATATAAGAGAAAGTTTAGATGACACCTATTATCGCTTCTTGGGTCTGTTTCTAATAACTTCTAGAGTGATTCTTGAAAATCAAGTAAATTGTCCCATTCATGCTTCTGAGAGCTCGCATATTCTCTTTCTAGAGTTGACCCGTCTAGCGTTTTGTCCATACAAGATCCTCATTTCCTTTGCCTCTTATGTTGATTTGTTCTCATGATTAACTCAATTGATGATTGACAAAATATCTTCTGATGCATCTTGTTCTTGTATTTCTGATTTTGCTTTTAGAACCTTGATGCTCTTTATGATAAAATGAGTGCTTAGAATTTATCCCCATTTCTTTCATTTCAATCTATTGCATTCATAGTTTTTCTCTTGCTTGATCTTTCTACACAGTTAAGTGTTTGATTCAAAAATCAATACCAGAGCTGGGTTTTGATACCAATTGACGGTAGAGAAAAACATAAGAAAGGAAGGTTTGAATTGGGTTTTAATAAAATATTCCCCTTTAGAAAATCATTTGATTGGACTATGAAAGAATATAGAATGCAATAAATATAAATAGGTACATTCAATTATCTAGGTTCACCATTAGCTAGGCTACTGTTGTCCATCCTCCTCAGGTGGTTTTTCCTTTTCCAAGGACTTAATCCACTATAACCAAATTTGATTACAATCCACAATAAGTCTGATCAACCTTGCTGACATCCACAACAAGTTCAACTGATCCTTATTGTCATTTCTGCAAAGACCGCAGTCTATGCCTTCTTGAGAATCCTGACCCAACTGAGTCTCTCAAGGTACAATACAATGATACGTTCACTGATCTCTATGAGATATAATGATCAAGGACCCACCTAGAATCCAACAAACATGGTCTCCTAGAAGGATTTCATCCACGGTGGCTGCAACCACTTGTCTTCTCAAGTCTTCTGATCTTCACTCGATCACTTGAGGAACCACCAATTCTAAACAAAATTATTTTTCTGGATATTGCATGAGTGTTTCTTATCAAGAAGATTACTCCTAGTTTAAGTACATATTATTTGACACAATTCTGAGGAACAAATCTTGTGTACAAATAATTTAAATGAAGATTCTTAAGAAATAACATAACTTGAGTAACAACTTTTGTGTTTTACATTATTTCTACAAAGATGAATATAATCTAAAATTGGGTGCAACATCTTATAGTCTTCTTGTCCGCATCTTCTTTGTTGAGCAAGATATAAGCAACAACTCCTTGCTTCTTCATACTTATTCCAAGATATATATGATTAATAGTTTGACTAGCATCTTGTAGAATTCTTCTTCTTCATCTTCTTTCTTCATATTTAGTTAGCTTCAACATATTCAACGTAACAACTCTAATAGCGTCTGCATCCATGGATTTCGATCAAATTTTCTTCATTTCTTCATTTCTCCTTTTCATAGCCTTCAAATAAAAGAGTCATTGTAAGGATAAAGAAGTCTTTTCCCCTTCCAATGGTTGATTCCCAACGAATATATTCAAAAGAGGCTTGGAACAGTACGAAACTTCACTATCCTATACCTCCTACTTGCAGTAGATAGTGTACGTCAGTGGGAGAACAACTTTTGTGAAAAATTACAGCCAATGGACTATTTTCTTTTTTATTAAGGTTCTAGATCTTTATCTTCTTATGATGTACTTCTGATTCTGAAGTATTAAGCTTGGAAGAGATCAATCACTTGTCTTAGTTCTTAAGTTGAATGACTAATTAGTAGTTCAAAAACTACTTTGTTGTTGTAGCATAGTGTTGTACCCCAAAATTTGCCCTCCTCTTTTTCCACAAGAAATCACAGCTTCAGGCTTTTCCTGATTTTTCAGACTGGCTCAAGAATCGGTCAAATAGACTTTTCTCATCAGTCAGACAAAATTTAGGGTTTTCATGGCTCTGGAACAGTTCAAGCAGATTGCTAGGGTTTTGTTTGAGTTTGGCTCAGGTTTAATCAGACAGGCGCTTCTCTGACATTTAACCAAGAATCAGGGTTTTGGGCGCATATTTCTCAGAAAGAATTAATTCTATCAGTGCTTTTCAAATTTACTCTGAGATATGGACTGAGGCTGTTGATTGAGAATTTGCAGTGTTTGGATTTAATCAGTGAAAAAAGGACATATGGACGTTTGTTGTTTGGCTGTGCAATGCTTCGATTATTCGGAATTTCAGACGTTTATTGATTATTTATTATTCTGAGTTAAAATGGTTGGGATTTATTTCCAGTTATTATAATTTAAGAATTATAAATAATTAAATAAATAGTTGAAGAAGAAAAGGAATTAGCTGATAAAGAGACTTTTTATTTATCTTTAATTATTTGTACAATTGTTATTTAAATACAGTAATTATTTACAAGTATTTATAATAATAATGGTTACAATGATTAAAAAAGAGAATAAAATTGCATCCTAAATTCCTAAATCTTCCTCTTCTACTGCTACTCCTCTTTTGCTCCATTGATTTTTATCTGCAAAACAAATAAAAAGAAAAAGTCAAAAGCAGATGAAATAAAATTCAAAGCAGACAGTTAATCACAATTTTCATCATTAAAAGCGACTGGCCGGAATCAGTTTGCCCTTTCTACAAATCACAAGATTTCTCTTGGTTCACAAAGAGGGATAAAAATGCTTGCAAAAAAGTATGAAATGCACAAAGTTACAATATTGCACAAATTCAAAGTTTGTCAAAAGCTACATAATTCCAAAAGTTCCAAACAAAGTCCAAAGGCAAACTGAACTGCATAAGGCCTAACCAAAGTCCAAACTAGACAGCAAACTAAAAACTATCCACAAGCAACTGTCCAAAGATATCAAAAGATATCAAAACATCAATAAGTACAAAAGGCTATCCAAAAGCTGTCAAAGAAGTACAAAATACTGTCAACAAGATGCAGGAAAACTGGGAAATATGCAGAGTAAGGGAACTAGTGCAAGCAAGATATTCAAATCATCATTTTCAGCCAGTCACCTTTTCAGAACATAAAGACAAATTTAAGCAATAAAATGATTTTTTTTAATCTGTCAAGAGAGAGAGAGAAGAGAGAAAGAAGGGGGGCTTACAACAGGCTTTAGGCTTGAGAAAAGATATAAACAAACTTATCAGACAAAGAGAAAAGGGGGACAGAAATAACACAAAGCAAATACACCACATAACTGTATCAACAAAAGATACAGAGCTGCCTCCAAAAACTTCAAACAACCAGAAGCTTAAACCTGCATTCAAAGCCTTAAGCCTTTAACCTGCTTCAGGCAAACCTGAAGCATCAAGCTTCAAGCCCAAGTCTGTAATCATTCAAAGCCTTCACCTGTCCTAAACTATCCAAAGCTAAAACCAACATCAAACCAAATCCATACAAGCCTATGCCCTGTTTCAACAACCTGCCTCCTTTGTCAAACACAAACTCATATCAAACCTGCCAGAAACCTGACTTCAAGCAACAAAAGCCTTAACCTGTTCAAAACCAGTAAACACACAAATCTATGTTCAAGCCTCATCCTGCATAATACCAGTTGCCAGTATCCAAACATACAGAACCAACCAAAACCCTCAGAACTGTGTTCATCACAGGGCGCAACATAAGCAACACTCAGATTCATATCAAGCATATCAGCAAGCAAATAGTGGAAGAGGAAAAGAAATGAAACAGATGAAGCCAGGCATCTCAGATAATCATCATTGAATAAAAGAAACGGGCCAGCATACAAAAGCAAAAGAGCAAGCAATCAAAGGCATCAAGCAAGCATACAGAAGCAGGCAAAACAGAAGAGGAAAAGAAAGTTGTGCTAGGGTTCTCAGGTTATCATCATAGAACCCTAAAAAGCCAAAGGCATTAGACAAACCAGGGAAGCACACAGCATCATCAATCCTTCGCCTCCGGCCATCCTGAGGCGCCCCCAAGTCCACCGTCCTCCTCCAACAAAGGTAGTATAATTTCTCTTCCTTTTCACGTACCTCAAATCAGAACACAAATAACAATATATAATCAGAATAAGAAATATAAACATGTAAAAAATTGAAACCCTAAGGCATAAAAGAGGGATGTTTTTACCGTTTCTTGGCGCTATTGTGCTCACCCATGGAGAGAGAGGAAGTAGAGGTGGCGATCGGTGGCCCTGGGCGAAGGATGTTTATTTAGGATTCATGGCTTGAGAAAGAATGAAGAGGAACGAAGCAAAGTGATGAACAGCGTCGCGCCTCTGTAACTTGCCTAACTCTAAGTCCCTTAATGATACAAAACCCTGAAACCCTAAACAAATTGTTGTGTCAAACCTGGGCCTTGCCCCACAAAAACAAGCCTTAAGCCCAAATGAATCCAGGCGTGCACCCCCTTTTTTTATTGTTCTAGTTATTTTTGCTTGAGCCAAATTCCCCTTAAATCTCCCCTAAGGCCCATTTGCTCTTTAATTCATTCTTTCTATTTATTTTTCTATTTATTCAAACTAAATATTTTTGTTTATTTTCTTTTTATATAACACTATTTATTTTGTAAATAAAATAATATGTTAAACTCTTTTATATAAATTCTTCTTAAAATACTTTTTTTTATTAGTATAATTAAAAATACATAGTAATATTTTATTTTAAGTTAAATAAAACCCTTTGTACATAAAAACAATAAAATATATAAAAATATAATTAAACTTAAAACTTTTACTTTCTTTTAATTAAAACTTTGCATAAAAACAATAAAATACATAAAAATGGGATTCTTGCACATTTTCTTTTCCTTTTTTTATTAAAATCTTTTTGTTTGTACATAATCAACAAAAATCCAAAAATAATAAATACATGCTTAATAATACATTAACATTTCTCACCTGTAAATAAATCACATACACTTACACAAATACATTGATACATTTACAATACACATTTTATTTTTCTTATACATTGCTATACACTACATATTACATTTGCGATTGATTCGATTTGGTTGTAAATATATGGACACTACTCTCCTATTAAAGTCTCATCCCCATTTGTAAATATTTGTACCCCCACTCCCGGATACTTATTTGTAATAGCGTAGACTTTAAATTCCCGCAATTTATCGCTTTCAAATATACCATGGTTAGACCTAGGGTTTGCATGTAAATAAAATCAAACGCTAGATAACCTAATACAAAACAAATGCATGAAATCAATACACAATCACACTTGCACCCCTAGGGTAACCCCGCTTGTTGCCTTCCAAAATGGGCCATGCTTGCACGTTGAGTTTCTTTGGCAAAACAATTCAAATGATCATAAGTCCCTCGATGACGCTTTCGAAAGTTGCCTAAACGGAATGATCATAGTCCCTTCAAGAAAATTGCCAAAGACACTTGGCACCATTGCATTCATGGTCCATACGATGACCCACGCTCGCCTTGTTAACATCCTAACGCAAGATTATCCACCAAATACAATGGTGGAACAATACTGTTAAAAGGGTTAAAACATGAGAAAAACCTTTGAGTAAATTTAGGGGTAGACAACTCTTAGTTACTTGATCAACTTGCAAAACACACTTGCCTACTTTTCAAAATCCACTCCACAAACACTTTCAAAACAAACTTTCAAAAACATTTGAAACATCTTTTCGAAAAGATACACACCTTTGTAAAACATTCGAGTAAAGAATTGTTACAACGGTTGCCTAGACAAGGCCTCTTTTTTCAAAACATTTTCAAACACACACACACACCACTTCAAGCAATTGAAAATCAAAGGCAAGTGATCTAAAACAAGTAACTAAGAGCCCATGGATAACCATGGATGAAAAGGGTTCTAATACCTTCCCTTTTCATAATCTACCCCCCGAACCCATGAAACATCTCAAAAGGTTTTTCCTGTGCTTTTTAACCTTTCCTTTAGGATAAAATAAAAAGTCGGTGGCGACTCTTGCTAAACCGAACAAGTGCGAATACAAACGCAAAACCTCAAGTCAGTTCTCCCACCGTATCACAGAACTGGAGACTCTGCTGGGGAGTTAACTTAAAAGTGGGGTTACCTTAGGGTTTAGATCACCTTTACATTCTTTCTTTGATTGCTTTACTTTTTGGGTCCTTGTTTGGGTTTGTTGTAAATCCTACACCCGGATTTAGGGGCACCTTTTTAGGTAAATAGCAATAAAACTGTGAGGGAACTGTGTGGGGTATACCGACATGGTTGAAGCAGTAAGCTATGTTAGTGTGACATATTTGTGAGTACCGGTAACCCTTGAGTTCAATCAAGGAGAGTACGGGGCCGCTGAGTGATGTCATGAAGCACTAACAAACTCTTAGAACCTTAATTGACCATCTTAGCATTTTTAGGGGTAGTGAGATGACCGACTTTGGTGCAGTCCGAAGTTGGTAGATACTCGATACTACACTCATTGAGGATTGTTTTCTTGGAATATTTTGGTCGCCAGTTAAGTGGCTAAACCAAAAAAATGAACACAGAAAACAATCCAATGATATTGAGCTCCTTAGAACCTGATTTCTATTTTAGGACAGGATGAGCCAACTAACTTCAAGAGGGTACTTACCTACAACCCCATGCAAGCCTAAACCTAAGGACTTGTTTGCTTTGTGTGAATATGTTTGTCTGTATATACGCTCACTTGCTTTTGCATACATGTACATAACATCATAACATCATACCATAGCATTTTCAATAACCATTTCAAGGATCTCGAAGGTTCTTTTGATGCAGGGTTACGTTGAACCAGACGTCTACCAAAGGGAAAGAGGTTTCTCCTCTAAACAAATGCTATCAAAGATCAAGTGCAACAACTTGAATCAGAGGCTATGACCCACTTGACATGGTGAGCTTGATTCTCGTTGAAAGACATCCACCGGTGCGAAGTTCTCCAATCAAAGATCAAGTGCAACAACTTGAATCAGAGGCTATGACCCACTTGACATGGTGAGCTTGATTCTTGTGGAAAGACATCCACCAGTGCAAAGTTCTCCAATCAAAGATCGACGTTCAACCTCTAACATTCTCTTGTGTTTACCCCAAGAGATCCTTGAAAGCATGCATCCGCATATCATGCATTGCATCTTGACGTTTTTTCCTTTTCAGGTTTCCTTAGTCTCCTACTGTTTATTTTAGTAAGAGATGGCTCTAGAAAGGACTGTCAAGGATATCCAGGACCAGACTGCTCAGCTGCAGGAAATGTTCTTGAACCTGTCTCTGGGGCAAGAAGAAGTGAAAGCTCTCCTCACAAAGGGCTTGGTTCAGGAGACTTCAAACAATGCCAGGAGTGATCAGTTGGGGGAACTGCAGTTTGATTTGGCAACATTGAGGATCCAAGTGATGGGACAGCTGGTGGGCCAGATGGCTCTCATCCAGGACTTGTCTCAAAGACAAGAGGAACTCAAAGTTCTCGTCAGCCAACTGCTTCAAAACAACCAACTGGGGCAAACATCTGAGGTTGAAGAGAAAGTCACCACTCACCCCCCCTCCAGACAAGAAGACAAGGGGAAGGCTCCTCTACTTGCTTCAGGGTCACAAGCCCAGCAACAACCTCGCCAGCATCAACAGGGTAATCGGCGTAAGCAAAATACGTCAGGGAGACAGTTCACTGAGACTGACATACCGTCATCTCTAATACTGGAGCGCTTGTTGGAGGTCAATCTGACTACTTTGAGGGATCCTATTCGGAAGCCCAATACCTCCGCTCCTAGCTATCATCCCGACGCACTTTGTGTGTACCACTCCTATAGCCCAGGACATGACACCGACGACTGTTGGGCCTTGAAGAACAAGATTCAAGATCTGATTGACATTGGAGTGCTGAGGTTCATGCCAAACGGTGAAATGAAAATCTTCCGTTAAGGGTTTCTCCACCTGAAGTGACAAGGCTCGAACTGAGAGACTTTTGCTTCTTTGAACTTTCAAGTTGTAATCTCTTTGTCATTCAAACAATTATCTTCTAATGTAAAACTCTGTTTCATTAATGCATTGCATATGTTTGTCTTGAATTCATACATTCGTTTTCACTACTCTTATGCTTTCTTTACGATATTTAACTCTTGATAAAAAGCTGCAAGCCTTTAGAGGGAGGATGACGAAACAATACCATAATCTCATACAGTTTGCTTTTGAACAGACCTTGCTGATGATGTACAGGCATTTCTTTCAATTCCCAAACACTGGAGTTATAAGGAAGATAATCCCTAGTCAACCCCTTCGAGCCAAAGAAGTAGGAGTTTTCTGTTCTAAACAAATCAAAACCTTTGATATAAACCTGGGGCAGGGTAGTATCTCAGTTAATTCAAAAAGGTGCGCATCAAGGTCGCAAACTCTCAGTTCGTAATACAACGAACGACATCAAAAGAAAAAGAGAAAAGTGTTCCTCTGGAATCAAAAGACGGTGATGGTTCCCTATCACATAGGCAGTCAATCTCTCGAAAAAGAAAAAGCCCACTAAATCAAAACCTGTAAAGGAGGCTTAAGAAAGCTGGGGCATCCCGCTGACTGGGATCTCAAAAAACGGGAACAGTCAGGCAAAAGTTAGGGATAACAAATCAAAATCAAAATAAAGAGGTCATTATAAATCCTCAACAACATGAAAAATGTTGCAAATAAAAAAGGAGATGATGACTGTCTCCCAAATTCAATTAGTGAACCATCACCCAAAAGGTCGTTCCAAACTCGAATAGAGTGCGACGCACAATTAACTGAGCTTAGGATTGAAGAACATCACGAAGAGCGGGTGGGTACAAATATACTTTGAGCCTTTATCCTTTGTTTCTTAAACCGTGAACCAAGCCACGTTCCAACCCTTCAAAAGTCCTAATTGAAGCATGGGTTGGTTCGAAAGCATACTGTTACCAAAGGTATCCTGACTCCTGTAAGGCTTTTGCTCTAAATCTTGTGTTGATTTGTCTTATAAAAAAGTTTTCTGCTAAAAAACGCATTTTTCAAAACTTTGAGAAAGACATAAACTTTGCATTACTTGAATATCACTGTTTGCACATGGCTATTTGTTTGACAGCGAAGAAATTCATACAACAAATGTTCGGAGGAACGAAAACTCTCTCAGTGAACAAAATCACTTCAAAAAGGATGACACTTCCATTAACAAATCTCCTATCAACAAGGGGGCTTAACATGTCACCATCCAGCACGCCTGGGGAAGTCCAGTCAAGGTTTCAACAGATCTTTCAAAGTTCGGTTAACCTGGGGCAGTCCAGTCAAGGTTTCAACAGATCTTTCAAAGTTCGGTTAACCTGGGGCAGTCCAGTCAAGGTTTCAACAGATCTTTCAAAGTTCGGTTAACCTGGGGCAGTCCAGTCAAGATTTCAACAAATCTCTCAAAAGTTCAGTGAACTTGGGGAAAGTCTCCTTCATCATCACTTGGGGCATTCGAATGTCAAAACCAAGGTCTTCAACAATTCCTTCATCACATGTTGGAAGATATAGTTTTACACAGACTCATCATCAGGAAACCCTACACCGGTTCCTTCTCAACTCCAAGACTTCTGAAAACAGTTCACGGGTTCTCCAGTAATGGATGTTAACCTATCGCTTGTTCAGACTCTTCTCAACACTCTGAAAACAGTTTACGGATTCTCCAGTAACGGATGTTAATCTATCGCTTGTTCAGACTCAAGACTTCTGAAAACAGTTCACGGGTTCTCCAGTAACGGATGTTAACCTATCGCTTGTTCAGACTCTTCTCAACGCTCTGAAAACAGTTTACGGATTCTCCAGTAACGGATGTTAATCTATCGCTTGTTCAGACTCAAGACTTCTGAAAACAGTTCAAGGGTTCTCCAGTAACGGATGTTAATCTATCGCTTGTTCAGATTCCAAGCCTTCACCTGCAGAACCACAAGAGCTTTCTCAAAACTGACTTCCCCAGCCAGAGAGCCTTCCAGAATCTAATTCCCCTCAAAGTCCAGATTCAAAATCCCCAGTGGAGCCAAAACTTTCAATCCCCAGCGGAGCTAAAACTTCCAACTATCAATCCCCAAGCAGAGTGAAGACTCTCATTCTCACTTCCTCACAGGATATTCGAATATTCCTCAGTGAAGATCTCCTCAAGACAGGAATCCTCAGTAGATTGGCATACAACCCAAGCTTCTGATTCCCCAGCAGTGGTCCCAGGACTTCTCATTTTCAACAATCAAAAGATTCTTGCCCTCCCCAGCAGCAGCCAAGGAATTATTTTCCCCGGCAGCAGTCAAGATTCTTTGTCTCCAGCCATCCAGGATTCATCTATCCTCAGCAAGACAGCTCATCAGCATACATGCACATTCATTACATTCATATCATAAACATTGATATAACATACATAGCATCATACATTTCATGCAACATGACTTTGTGTTTCAGCTAATATCTTACCCTTTTTCAGGATAAAGATTAATAAGCTTCAGACTCAACCTCTGAAAACAGTTTACGGGTTCTCCAGTAACGGATGTCAACCTATCGCTTATTCAGATTCTTTCTAGACTTTTGAAAACAGTTTACGGACGCTTCCCAACAACGGATGCTGCTCTATTGCTTATTCAACTTCAAGACTTATGAAAACAGTTTACGGGTTCTCCACTAACGGATGTCAACCTATCGCTTGTTCAGATTCTTCTCAACTTTTGAAAACAGTTTACGGACGCTTCCCCATCAACGGATGCTGCTCTATTGCTTATTCAACTTCAAGACTTCTGAAAACAGTTTACGGATTCTCCAAACATGGATGTCAATCTATTGCTTGTTCAGACCCTCAGTTCAGGGATGCTCCAAAACATGGATACCTTTCTGATACTCGTCCACTCACCAATGACATACAGTTCAACAATCATTTCCAGATGGCATCTCTAAGCCCATCCTCCTACCAGCAACTTCCAAATGGCATCTTTAAGCCCATTTCCAGATGGCATCTCTATGCCCATCCCCCGACAAGATTCTGTTACATTTCCAGATGGCATCTCTAAGCCCATCCCCCTGTCACATCTTCAGGTGGCATCTTTAAGCCCATCACCAAATGGCATCTTTAAGCCCATTCCCTCTACCATCACATCACCGAGTGCAAATTTTTTGGGCACTCTAGTGTCCAATCTCCTTTTACCTTCGAGTCGCGAAAGGCAAGCTTGCCAATCTAACTCTTCAGGTGCAAGAAGATTGAACAGGGGCAACTGTTGTACCCCAAAATTTGCCCTCCTCTTTTTCCACAAGAAATCACAGCTTCGGGCTTTTCCTAATTTTTCAGACTGGCTCAAGAATCGGTCAAACAGACTTTTCCGTCAGTCAGACAAAATTTAGGGTTTTCATGGCTCTGGAACAGTTCAAGCAGATTGCTAGGGTTTTGTTTGAGTTTGGCTCAGGTTTAATCAAACAAGCGCTTCTCTGACATTTAACCAAGAATCAGGGTTTTGGGCGCATATTTCTCAGAAAGAATTAATTCTATCAGTGCTTTTCAAATTTACTCTGAGATATGGACTGAGGCTGTTGATTGAGAATTTGCAGTGTTTGGATTTAATCAGTGAAAAAAGGACATATGGACGTTTGTTGTTTGGTTGTGCAATGCTTCGATTATTCGGAATTTCGGACGTTTATTGATTATTTATTATTCTGAGTTAAAATGGTTGGGATTTATTTCCAGTTATTATAATTTAAGAATTATAAATAATTAAATAAATAGTTGAAGAAGAAAAGGAATTAGCTGATAAAAAGACTTTTTATTTATCTTTAATTATTTTTACAATTGTTATTTAAATACAGTAATTATTTACAAGTATTTATAATAATAATGGTTACAATGATTAAAAAAGAGAATAAAATTGCATCCTAAATTCCTAAATCTTCCTCTTCTACTGCTACTCCTCTTTTGCTCCATTAATTTTTATCTGCAAAACAAAGAAAAAGAAAAAGTCAAAAGAAGATGAAATAAAATTCAAAGCAGACAGTTAATCACAAAGTTCATCATTAAAAGCGACTGGCCGGAATCAGTTTGCCCTCTCTGCAAATCACAAGATTTCTCTTGGTTCACAAAGAGGGATAAAAATGCTTGCAAAAAAGTATGAAATGCACAAAGTTACAATATTGCACAAATTCAAAGTTTGTCAAAAGCTGCATAATTCCAAAAGTTCCAAACAAAGTCCAAAGGCAAACTGAACTGCATAAGGCCTAACCAAAGTCCAAACTAGACAACAAACTAAAAACTGTCCACAAGCAACTGTCCAAAGATATCAAAAGATATCAAAACATCAACAAGTACAAAAGGCTATCCAAAAGCTGTCAAAGAAGTACAAAATACTGTCAACAAGATGCAGGAAAACTGGGAAATATGCAGAGTAACGGAACTAGTGCAAGCAAGATATTCAAATCATCATTTTCAGCCAGTCACCTTTTCAGAACATAAAGACAAATTTAAGCAATAAAATTCTTTTTTTTAATCTGTCAAGAGAGAGAGAAGAGAGAAAGAAGGGGGGCTTACAGCAGGCTTTAGGCTTGAGAAAAGATATAAACAAACTTATCAGACAAAGAGAAAAGGGGGGCAGAAATAACACAAAGCAAATACACCACAAAATTGTATCAACAAAAGATACAAAGCTGCCTCCAAAAACTTCAAACAACCAGAAGCTTAAACCTGCATTCAAAGCCTTAAGCCTTTAACCTGCTTCAGGCAAACCTGAAGCATCAAGATTCAAGCCCAAGCCTGTAATCATTCAAAGCCTTCACCTGTCCTAAACTATCCAAAGCTAAAACCAACATCAAACCAAATCCATACAAGCCTATGCCCTGTTTCAACAGCCTGCCTACTTTGTCAAACACAAACTCATATCAAACCTGCCAGAAACCTGACTTTAAGCAACAAATGCCTTAACCTGTTCAAAACCAGTAAACACACAAATCTGTGTTCAAGCCTCATCCTGCATAATACCAGTTGCCAGTATCCAAACATACAGAACCAACCAAAACCCTCAGAACTGTGTTCATCACAGGGCACAACATAAGCAACACTCAGATTCATATCAAGCATATCAGCAAGCAAATAGTGGAAGAGGAAAAGAAATGAAACAGATGAAGCCAGGCATCTCAGATAATCATCATTGAATAAAAGAAAAGGGCCAGCATACAGAAGCAAAAGAGCAAGCAATCAAAGGCATCAAGCAAGCATACAGAAGCAGGCAAAAGAGAAGAGGAAAAGAAAGTTGTGCTAGGGTTCTCAGGTTATCATCATAGAACCCTAAAAAGACAAAGGCATTAGACAAACCAGGAAAGCATACAACATCATCAATCCTTCGCCTCCGGCCATCCTGAGGCGCCCCCAAGTCCACCGTCCTCCTCCAACAAAGGTAGTATAATTTCTCTTCCTTTTCACGTACCTCAAATCAGAACACAAATAACAATATATAATCAGAATACGAAATATAAACATGTAAAAAATCGAAACCCTAAGGCATAAAAGAGGGATGTTTTTACTGTTTCTTGGCGCTATTGTGCTCACCCATGGAGAGAGAGGAAGTAGAGGTGGCGATCGGTGGCCCTGGGCGAAGGATGTTTATTCAGGATTCATGGCTTGAAAAAGAATGAAGAGGAACGAAGCAAAGTGATGAACGGCGCCGCGCCTCTGTAACTTGCCTAACCCTAAGTCCCTTAATGATACAAAACCCTGAAACCCTAAACAAATTGTTGTGTCAAACCTGGGCCTTGCCCCACAAAAACAAGCCTTCAGCCCAAATGAATCCAGGCGTGCACCCCCTTTTTTTATTGTTCTAGTTATTTTTGCTTGAGCCAAATTCCCCTTAAATCTCCCCTAAGGCCCATTTGCTCTTTAATTCATTCTTTCTATTTATTTTTCTATTTATTCAAACTAAATATTTTTGTTTATTTTCTTTTTATATAACACTATTTATTTTGTAAATAAAATAATATGTTAAACTCTTTTATATAAATTCTTCTTAAAATACTTTTTTTATTAGTATAATTAAAAATACATAGTAATATTTTATTTTAAGTTAAATAAAACCCTTTGTACATAAAAATAATAAAATATATAAAAATATAATTAAACTTAAAACTTTTACTTTCTTTTAATTAAAACTTTGCATAAAAACAATAAAATACATAAAAATGGGATTCTTGCACATTTTCTTTTCCTTTTTTTATTAAAATCTTTTTGTTTGTACATAATCAACAAAAATCCAAAAAGAATAAATACATGCTTAATAATACATTAACATTTCTCACCTGTAAATAAATCACATACACTTACACAAATACATTGATACATTTACAATACACATTTTATTTTTCTTATACATTGCTATACACTACATATTACATTTGCGATTGATTCGATTTGATTGTAAATATTTGGACACTACTCTCCTATTAAAGTCTCATCCCCATTTGTAAATATTTGTACCCCCACTCCCGGATACTTATTTGTAATAGCGTAGACTTTAAATTCCCGCAATTTATCGCTTTCAAATATACCATGGTTAGACCTAGGGTTTGCATGTAAATAAAATCAAACGCTAGATAACCTAATACAAAACAAATGCATGAAATCAATACACAATCACACTTGCACCCCTAGGGTAACCCCGCTTGTTGCCTTCCAAAATGGGCCATGCTTGCACGTTGAGTTTCTTTGGCAAAACAATTCAAATGATCATAAGTCCCTCGATGACGCTTTTGAAAGTTGCCTAAACGGAATGATCATAGTCCCTTCAAGCAAATTGCCAAAGACACTTGGCACCATTGCATTCATGGTCCATACGATGATCCACGCCCGCCCCGTTAACATCCTAACGCAAGATTGTCCACCAAATACAATGGTGGAACAATACTGTTAAAAAGGTTAAAACATGAGAAAAACCTTTGAGTAAATTTAGGGGTAGACAACTCTTAGTTACTTGATCAACTTGCAAAACACACTTGCCTACTTTTAAAAATCCACTCCACAAACACTTTCAAAACAAACTTTCAAAAACATTTGAAACATCTTTTCGAAAAGATACACACCTTTGTAAAACATTCGAGTAAAGAATTGTTACAACGGTTGCCTAGACAAGGCCTCTTTTTTCAAAACATTTTCAAATACACACACACACCACCACTTCAAGCAATTGAAAATCAAAGGCAAGTGATCTAAAACAAGTAACTAAGAGCCCATGGATAACCATGGATGAAAAGGGTGCTAATACCTTCCCTTTTCATAATCTACCCCCCGAACCCATGAAACATCTCAAAAGGTTTTTCCTGTGCTTTTTAACCTTTCCTTTAGGATAAAATAAAAAGCCGGTGGCGACTCTTGCTAAACCGAACAAGTGCGAATACAAACGCAAAACCTCAAGTCAGTTCTCCCACCGTATCACACATAGGAACATCAGATAGTTCAGAACCAAATCGTGTATTATGAATTATGGGCAACAACCTATCTGAAACACCAAGCTTTTATTATGATCTAGAACTACTCTTTAAAGTATATTTTTGTTTTGATCTGAAAGATGAAAATTATGTTGAGTAGATGTTTCATTTAAGATACTTTCAATAGTGGATTCTTGTTATCAGAATCATCAACAACAACCTATATGAGAAACAAGTCTTATGGTTGTATGTGAAAGCTTTTCTGATGAAGATATCAAACGTTTTTTTGATGACAGACTTTGAAATCAAATACTATGACAACAACCTATCTGATTCTCAGGTCTTTGAATTCTTGAGCTTTGATTCTTTTCTTCTTGCTGTATTGATTCTAAATTAGGATTGATAATGATCCACAAGATTCTTATTTGTTGTAGAGTCATAGTCTTTCAGATATTTGAGCATTATATTCAGGTATACAAGCAACATCTTATCTAATGAACAACTTCTTCGGGTGAAAGCTCTTCTGATCTACTTCTCTAATTGATCCTTGATTCTTGATAATCATCTTTTATAAGATGCATATCTGATGTCTGATTTCTAAAGTAACAAATTATATCAATACATCTGATTTTAACGTTGAATTCCTTCTTTCTTGTCTCTTGGAATCTGATCCTTGGATTGAGCTGAAAGCAATAACTTATGTCGGCTACATCTTGTTGTCTGATCATAATTTCTTTTCTTTCCTTGGAAGCGTATATGTTTTCTGATCTGAGAGCGACGCTTTCCTGAGAACATGCTTGATTCCCTTTCTGATGAACATTCAACATTCCTTAGAACTGCTGATGTTTCTATTAGAGAAGGTCACAATAGTTCTTCTATTGAGAGCTATGGTACTTTTGATGATATTTGTCTTCTTATAAATATTACTTCTGCTGAGTAGATTTGCTTGAGAAGATATCATCCTTTGATCTTGTCTTCTGATGGACTTTGAGATGTTGATTAGAAATGAGTCTAGAATATCTTCTTTTCTTTGGTCTTTTCTTCTGATGGAATACTTATGATGTTGAATGAAGGTGCATATTTCATGAATTCTTCGAGTCTTCCGAATCTTGACTTTGTCTTCAGAAACATGAGAAACAACTCTTCTAATGAACTGGTCTTGACTTCTGATCTTGGAGTAGAAGCTTTCTCTATATGCCTTCAGAATCTTGACTTTGTCTTTAGACTTGTAAGCATAAACTCTTCTAATGAACTAGTCTTGACTTCTAATCTTCTGTGTTGGAAGCCTGTTTCTTGTATCCTCTTATTTTCTGATCTTGAAGTAACAACTTATCAAAAATTCTTTCTTCTTGGACACTCATTGAGATTATTTTCTTGTTGAACATTTAACATTCCATAGAACTACTGAAGTTACATTAGAAACATAACTAAATGGTTCTTCTTCTGAGTGATAAGGCGATTATGATGATATCTTGATTAAGACTATCCAGAATACTAATATTGTATCTGCACACTCAATGAAACCATTAGAATTAAAACTGTTTCTCATGAAATATATGCTTGTTATCATCAAAACTTAGATATTAAACATAAATCTAAATCTTGTTCTAACACATATCCATAAGCATAGGGAGAAGCATGATGTATTCTATGATCTATGGTGTGAGAAGAAATGAGACCAATGGTGTTAGTTATAATTCCTATGATGAATCTAGTTCTGATAAAGAAGACAAACCTAATAATCTCCATTCCCATTTTGTCTCTGTTGGATTTGTGCCTAAAGATAAATGAAAAGAAAAAGAGAAATCTTATTTTGAACCTAAGGCAAAACCTTTGGCTAAACCTTTTCGCTTTAACACTGTAAAAATGATTATTCTGCCGCTAAACCCAAAGTTGTTAAGAATTTTAGGAGAACTAACAAGAGAGGACCCAATAAGTTATGGGTACCTAAGAAATAAATAATCTATGTTGCAGATATCCTTATTAGTGCAGTTGAAACACCAGTCATGGTACTTGGACTTTAGCTGCTTGCAACACTTGACAGGAAGAAGACATATGTTCCAAAGCCTAGAAGTTAAGCCTGGAGGCCTTGTGGGTTTCTGAGGTGATTGGAAGGGAAATTTCATAGGCTTCAGAATAGTTGGTAATGGTTCTCTTCCCTCTATAACTAATGTTTTACTTGTTGATGGATTAATGCATAACTTGTTGTCCATAAGTCAATTATGTGACAATGGTTATGATATTATCTTTAATTAAGAATCATGTAAAGTTGTTAGTCAGAAGGATGGATCTATCCTATTCAATGGTAAAAGGAATAAACATCTATAAGATTAAACTTTCTGATCTTAAAGACAAAACGTGAAATTTCTCATGTCTATTAATGAAGAGCAATAGACTTGTCATGAACGATTGGGCCATGTTACTATGAGAAGGATATCTCACCTGAACAAGCTTAATTTAGTCAGAGGCCTTCCTAACCTGAAGTTCTCTTCAAAATATATTTGTGAAGCATTTAAAATGGGAAAGTTTTCAAAAAATTATTTTAAAGCAAAGATGTTATTTCTACCTCCAGACCATCGAAGCTTCTACATATTGATTTGTTTGGGCCAGTGAAAACTGCGTCAATCAATGGAAATAAGTATGGATTAGTCATTGTTGATGACTATAACAGATAGCGATGGGAGAAGTTTCTTAGACACAAGGATGAGTCACATTTTGTGTTCACCACCTTCTGTAATCAAGTGCAAAATTAGACGAGTCTCAGAATTGTCAAGGTTAGAAGTGATCATGGTGGAGAATTTGAGAACAAACACTTTGAGAAGCTGTTTGATGAGAATGTCATTTCCTATTATTTCTCCTGCCCTAGAACTCCACAACAAAACAAAATTATAGAGAAAAAGAACATGACTTTGCAAGAAATGGCCAGGACCATGATCAATGAGACCAACATGGCAAAGCACTTCTTGGTAGAGGCTGTAAACACAGTGTATTACATTCAAAACAGAGTTTTTATAACACATATTCTGGGTAAGACTCCCTATGAATTGTATAAGAACAAGAAGCTCAATATTTCTTACTTTCATCCTTTTGGATGCTCTTGTTTTATCCTGAATACTAAAGATAATATTAACAAGTTTGATTATAAAGCTCAAAGTTGTATCATGTTAGGATATTCTAAACGCTCAAAAGAATACAAAGTGTACAACAATGAAACACTTATTGTTAAAGAATCGATTAATGTTATATTTAATGATAAGCTTGAGCTTGAAAAGTCAAAGTTAGTTGAAAATCTTGTAGATCTGAAGATTACCTATTCAGGCGCTGAAGGTAATGAAGCTGCTACAGAAGAACAAAAGGTCAAAGACTCAGAAGATGCTAAACCAAAAGCTATTAAAGCATATACTCCTTCGAGGATGCACAAATAAATATCATCACATTCTTAGGAATTGATTCTGTGGGACAAGACTGAACCTATCAAAACTAGACTATCTTTCAAACCTTCTAAAGTGACACTTATGGGTTTGGTGTCCCTGATAGAGACTACATCTATTGATCAAGTGCTTCTGAACAAAGATTGGATTCTGGCTATTCAAGAAGGACTCAATCACTTCTCAGAAAATGATGGCTTGTATAGGAAAGGCGTTTTCTCAATGTGCAGCCTTCCAGAATGATGTATGGACTTTTGAGGTACGTATCATTGTTTTTTGTTGGCTTCTGGGGTGTGATGATTCAGATTAGTGAAGTTCTCATATATCAAAAGTATCCATGGTAAAAATATTCTCTTGAGAACATCTCTGTACGTTGGAAATTGAAGAGTTTACTTCATTAAATTAGGTGTCAGAGTAGTGAAAGGATAGTGATTCAAAATAAGACAACTTTCTTTTCTGAACCACGCCTAGCATTTATTGTGACACATTGGGAGACAAGATTATCTTGGTATTAGGTAATATATCTTACACTTCACCCCACGCCATATTTATGCACTACTCAAAATCTTTTTTCATCATTGAAAAAACTATTTATAAACTCACTCCACTTCACACACCACCGCTACAACATTCCTACACTTTTTCCCCTTAAAGCCTTAAATTATCATTATCCCAAAACCCAGTTTGTATCATTGCTCATCTTTATCAATGGCCAACTACAGTCTAACACTCAATGTATGCTTCTACAACAACAACTGAAAAAACATCAAAGCTCTTCATCTTTCCAACACAGTGATGCACCTCAAACCATCATGGCTTTGCCAATTGAACATCTGCATGATCTCGCTGAAATGATAGTAGATTTTGACAATATTGCTGCACATGAATTCAACTTCTATGATATGTTGAAGACTCAAGGTTAGGAAAACTACTTTGACCTTCTAAAAGAACCAACCTATCCTACTTTAGTCAAAGTTTTTTGGGCCAATGCCTACATTTTGGATGCATATACAGTATGCTATAATGTCAAGGGTCACAAAATTTTCATTCACGGAGCCGATATTGCTAGACTTCTTCAACATGACAATTCCGGTGTTCGATGATATAACAATAGGGCTGCTCTATTACTAAGAGCTAAGTCAAACTATTCAGAGGCTATTCAAAAGGCCACTCTATTTATCTCCAAAAACAGAAAAGATTCTCATTTGGAAACCAACCACTTTAACGGCTTAAGCGTTTGGTTTAGAATCCTCATTGGCAGTATTTTCCACAAGAGATCAAAAAATTTTGCTAAGTCTCTGGATATAGATCTCAAGTATTTACGGTATCACTTGGAAAATGGAGAAACTATTAACTTTCTTGAAAATCTCTTTGATTATATTTGTCACTCAGTTAGCTTCTCTAAAAATATGTCAAAGAATAAAAGGAATTGGATTCCATATGGAAGATTGATCTCTATCATCCTAACATATAATGAAATTGTAGAGTCCTTCAACCTACAAGTTGAGCCAGGAGTCGTGATTGGTAAATCATTCAACAACGAATATTTGCAACATATGTATTTAATTACTGATGTAATTATGATACTAGAAGAGTTGAATCAGGAAGCCAATTCTAGAAGAAAAATATCCTTTCCTCCAATGGTTCAACGACCTAAGTTTGTGTTTTCTTCCATATCTGATGAGGAGAAAATGGAGAAGAAGAGGAGGAAACACTATGGGAAGGAACTTCGTGGTGATTCTTCTAGGCACAAGAAGAAATCTAATAAGCCAGATTCTATGGAAGGATAAGTTCAGCCAGCTGGGCTAAAGGAGACGTTGGAGGATCTGAAGAAGGACAATATTCTCATCCATCATTGCATGGATGAGTAGGATGAAATGATTGCTACCTAGGATGCTTCATTCAAGCAACTGGAAGAGGTGTTGATGCATATCATGGCGAAGTTTGACAAGAATGATGCTTAGAGCCTTAGCCATTTGTATTAGAACTAAAGAATGGTTTTTCTTCTGTTTCTGAAACAATTATATCTTTAACCCTTTTGGGGTTTAATGACAAATTTCTTTTTTCTTTTAAATCATTTTTATTTCTGACAAAGGGGGAGAAAGAGTATATGATTTTGATAATATCTAATATTAGAATCTTGAGCCCAAACATGTTATAATGATTTTTCTTCTACACATAAGTTTGAGACACGGTCGGAACACATGGTATAAGACATGGTCAAAAGACATGGTCTGAGATATGGTCTGAGACATGGTCAGAAGACATGATCAAAGACATAGTTATTCAGGCAGCAATTTAGGTGATGAACCTTTTGATGACATGATGCTTTACACCATCTGGTGGCATGTCAAGTTTCTGGAAGAGCCAATGAATTACTTCTGATGTTTAATGTGAGGAATCAAGACAGTTACTAAACAGGTTCTGATACTTCATCATGTTCTGATAGTAAGCCAGGTTCTGAGATGAAGACTAGGTAGTTCTAGTCAGACTCTGATGATACATCAATAGGGAAGTATTGCTTCTCTATTTCATCTTTTGTACTACAAAATTATTTTGTGAGTCTTGGGCTCAGGGGGAGAATCTGAACAAGCATAAATGAAATTTTGGGTATAACAGATTCAGGGGGAGCTGGTTAGCTTTTCTGAATTTGTGTTCTATGGTTATTATCCTGTATGAATTGTTCTATCAAAATATATGGTTTTGTCATCATCAAAAAGGGAGATATTGTAAGAACAAGATTGGTTATGCATTTGGCCTTGGGTTTTGATGATAATTTTAGATGGTATCTTATAGAATAATTGTGTACTCTAATGGTTTATGTCTAGTGTGTAGCTTTTGCTAAACATGTTCTGAATCTGGTAGAAGGTGTGTGACGTCATCAAGTTCTGAACTCAATACTCTGGAAGAATACATTCGGTGTGTTACAAAGTTAAGTCAAGATTTTGGAATGCTTCTTATGCAACGATTATAAGGAACATTAGTACAAGAGCTTCTGATCGTGACTTTGCAAGGAAGCTTTGGAGGCCTTCTAAAGCTTTGCTTCTGTTATCTCAAGTGATGAAGATGCTGAAGACAAGGTTCTGTTGAATAAATTCTGAAGATCTAAAGACATCACTTCTAAAGTTTAAGTGTTGAAGGCTCTGAAGACAAGATTCTGCTGAACAAGTTCTGAAGACTCCAAACACTTAGGCTAAGAAGATTCAAGATCTGATCCTATTACAACATGCTTCATCAACATACATTAGAAGCCTATGAAGAAGTAGAAGATAAAGATCAAGACTGGTTTGCGTGAGATGGTGAGTATAAAGTACAAAGCACATTGTGACCACTACTCTGTTAGGGTGGCGTAAGGACATTTCATTTGTACTATGTTGTCTACCATTCCCACTATGACCGTTAGGGACAAAACAACTAATTTTATGTTTCCTATTCTACCCTCCAACGGATCTCTTTTTCAGCTATAAAAGGAGGACTTTGAAGAATTGGAAAGATAACTCTGGGTTCTACAAAACTATGCTAAAGCGCTGCACAAACTCTTTTGAGATATTCTTTGTATAGTTTTGTATATTAGCAAGGAGTTTTTGTTCATATCTTGATATCAATGTTTTTGTGTTGTTGTACTTAAACATTGTGTAATCTGCTTGTTAGAAGCATATTTGTATACATATATTAGTAATCAACGGTTGTTGATAGGTTCTTTGAGAGGCTAGGTGTAGTCAGGATTCTCAAGAAAACTTTGATTGCGGTCATTGTGGATTGGCAATAAAGATCAACAAATTTGTTGTGGTTGTCAACAAGGTTGATCAGACTTATTGTGGTTGTCTGTAATCAGTGGATTAAGTCCTTGTAGATAAGACAAATCACTATGCGGGGTGACCTAGAATAACTTAGTTAACAATGATAAAAATAATTGTATTCATTTATTTTTATTCACTTGTTATTTATTGTGTTTGAATTGCGAAAAATTTATATTCAAGACAACCCAATTCAAAGTCTTTTTTTCCCTCGCACTTTCGTATCAAACTCTCAATCTATTAAGATCATTTGTTATCAGATATGAAGTGTCTCAAGACCTTTTGATTTCAAGCACCTAAACAAATCATATGGTGGTCATTCACTCTAATTAGACGTACAAATGCAATCACAAGGAGCAACCATATCAATAAGATTAGATATTTTTATACACAAAAAGAATAAGATTAAGGAATTAAATTTTATATCCACATAGTTATCAATAGAGTTATTCATAAAACTGAACCAAATTACAAAATCGAATTAAACAGTTGCTAAATATCCAAATCGTTACTTATAGTTATGAACCATAACATTATTCGTTAAAATCCACAATTGTGTATGAGGTCATATAAGTCATGACATGACAATAACTTTCCCTCTAATAAAGTAGTTATTAAAAAAAGAAAAGTACTTTAAAATTTTAAGGCATAATTCAGTAATAAGATGACTAAATATTATTATAAAATTATTACGTGTGTCACATGTCAGTTAGTCTTAACCCCCAAAAGCACCAAGGCTATCCAAGTGGAGATCTATTGTAAAGGATGGTAATATAACTGATTTTGATATTTATTGAGGACAACAACGTTTGCACTTAACTGTGTTTCCTGTTGATAGCATCTTAATTAAAACAAATGTGTACAGTACATAATACGTCAAGGAAATTTCTCTTAATTTGGTGCAGTAAAATATCCCAAACACAATCCTAATACTAGTTGGATAACTTGGATTGCATCACCCTTTTGAGTTCAAGTGGATAAGTGAAATGTTTGTAGGTAAAATATGATTTCAGATCGAATTTGAAATTTATTTTTTATTTTATGTGAAAATTTGTAATATCTGTTAGTTTTACATGATGTCATACTATTTCAAATTGTTGATCTTTATTAAATGGAGGTTTAATGTTTGTAGAGAAGAAGATAGTAAGAAAAAAAGAGAATTAGAAAGAGAAAGAATAATTGAGGGTGAAAATGATTTTATGTATTACATTTAAATGAGATGTCTCCAAAGTATTTATACAAATGTTACAAAAGGATTGATACCCAAAACAACAAGAAAACACAATTTTTTCGTACGCGTAATCGGTTAATACATCTTGTTAACGGATTACCACTGCTAAATAAAAAACAATAAGAGACAGGTGTAATTGATTAACGTGTTTGTGTAACCGGTTACCACAATGAAAAACAACTTATTTGATCTCAAAAGTGTTTATTTTCCCAGCTGTAACCGGTTATCACCCTGTGTTAACCGGTTACAACACTTAAATTATTGATTTTCAACTAACACATCACCTTAATTCAAGTGCTCCAAGTCTTCCATGTCCATGCTCATTTTCAACCTCTTGAACACATCATTTGTGACTCCCTTAATCAACAAATCAGCAAATTCGTCTTCACTTCTACAATATCTCAATCTTAACTTGCCTTCACTTACAAGCTCCCTCAAGTAGTGAAATCTCATCACAATGTATTTGCTTTTCCCATGTGCAATTGGGTTCTTAGCAAGATTAATGGCTGAAACATTATCAACCAAGAGTGTGACCATCTCACCCTCATTATTGTCCAACTCTCTCAATAGATTCACTAGCCATACGACTTGACACACGTATAAGGAAGCGACAATATACCGGCCTCATAAGATGAGAGTGCAACCATTGGTTCCTTCTTCGAGCACCATGAGATTGGTGCTCCACCGAACATAAAGATGTATTCAGTTGTAGACATATGATCATTTTTATCACTGCACCAATTAGAATAGGTAAAATCAAGCAAATTGCATTTTCTTCCCGTATCCGCTACGAAAAAGAGAATTGCACAACCAATAGACCTTTTGACGTATCTCAAGATTCTCTTGATTGTTGCCAAGTGAGACACCTTCGGTCTCTCCATGATTCTACTCGTAATACCGACACTAAATGCCAAATATGGTTGCGTATTGCATAAGTAACGTAATGATTCAATCAACCTTCTATATTGAGTAGGATCAATATTTTGCTCATCTTCACTCTTGGACAGATGTAAACTTCCTCATTTGGTGTAACAGTATAATTACAATGATCCATATCACACCTCTTCAATATATCAAGGGTGTATCTCCTTTGATGCATAAGTAGTCCATTTTTTTTACTTGTGGAACTCTATGCCAAGGAAGTATGTCATAATGCCAAGGTCTCTCATCTTGAATTCTTTCATAAGCTCACTATTGAACTTATAAATACTCTTCTTATTGTTGTCAATGATCAATAAATCATCTACATATAAACAAAGTATGATCACACATTCACTTGCATCCTTCTTCACACAAACTCCATGCTCAGACACACATTTCTTAAAGCCAACATCAACTAGGAAACCATCTACTCTTTTATTCCAAGCCCTAATAGCTTGCTTCAAACCATATATCAATTTTCTTAACTTGTAGAACTACCCTTTTGTTCTTCACAACAAAACCAGAGGATTTTTCTACATACACTTCCTCCTCAAGCGTACCGTTCAAAAACACGGACTTCACATCCATTTGATAGATGGACCAATTGTTGTTATTTGCAATACCAACAACTAACTTTTTGGTTTCGATCCTAGCAATTGGTGCAAATACCTCATCAAAATCTATGCCTTCTCTTTTCAAAAATCCATTCATAACTAGTCGAGCCTTATGCTTGATTATTTCACCTTTGGGATTTTCCTTCACCTTACAGACCCATATTTTACTAAGTACTTCTTACCTTTCAGTAGATCAACCAACTCCAAAGTACTATTTTTATCAATCGATTTTAGCTCCTCTTTCGTTGCACAAACCCATTTTGGATCACTCAAGGCCTCTTACATGCTAACGGGCTCGGATTCGGCCATAAGTGTAAAATGGACAAAATCACCATCATCATTGATCTCATTATCCTAGAATATCTCACAATCTTGGAGTCATTGAGGCAAACCTCTTTTCCTAGTTGGTCGTCTAACATTTTCCTCTGTTCTGGCTTTGACGCATGCGGTTGTTCAGTACTTTTAGCTTCAACGCACGCGAGTTTTTCATTTTGTTTCTTCTCCAATCTCTAAGTCGCGAGTTTGTCATTTGGTTTCTTCTCTGATGCTTGAGTCGCGAGTTCCTAACTCTCGAGTTTTCTGCTTTATTTCCTCTCTTACCCCTGAGTCGCGAGTTTCTAACTCTTGAGTGTTCATTCCGTATCTTCTCTGATCCCTGGGTCGTGAGTTCTCAACCCCTGAGTTACAGATGATTATCACATACAATCCCCCAATAGTCATTTGTTTAACTTTTGTTCATCTTTTCTGGTGTCTTTCATTCGTAAAGCTCCATAATATCCATTCTCTGTATTGTACATGATAAATGTTATTCCCCAGCATATTTTATATTCACCTTTTGCGAGTACGTTTGGTTAAGCATCCTTTCTATATTCCACTCTCCTTTTGCAGATAGGCGACATAATTTCTCTTTCCTTCGAGGAAATCCTTCGGGAATATCATACCATTATCCGCCAAAACTTTTAGTGGAGCCATCCAAAAAAATCATAAATATTTATACCATTTGTTCAGAGTGCAATTTTTCAGGTTCTTTTAGTATTTAATCTTCTTGTACCTTGAATGTTCTAAAGACTTGCGCCTATCTCATCTTCAGGTTTAAGACGATTAAGTATGGGAGGTTGTTGCACCCTAAAATTTCCCCTCCTGATTTTACTTTTATCTGGCTTAGGCTTCACACTCATATGCATACATTCCATTAGGTCATCAACATAGTATATATTTTCATTCAATAAAATACCCGAGGTTCAAAAGATCAGTAATCATACAAGATTAGGGTTTTCTTTTACTGTAATATTTCATATAATACAACTAATTCATCATGTCCTTCCTCAAGCAATAAAGTGTGAAATTAGGGTCTTGATTCATGGTTGTTGTGGATTTCTTCTTTATCAGACTACAAAACCATTCTCTTATGCTCAACATCAAGTTTCAAGGTTTTATACATCAATGCTAGGGGTTAGGGTTTATTTACTTATATCTATCAGAAGATCATGGGTTCATTTCGAAGACGTCTTGAACATTATTCTATCCATATGTCAAGTCATCATTGTGCACCTAATAGAATTGGATCAGGGTTTTGCATCTTTGGTGTGTGAGTTTGTTGATGTTCATCAGCGGAAGTATAATTTTAGTTTTATCTCAAGGATATATTTCTATACTTCAAGGATTATCTTCATCAAAGGATTCTTCAAGGCATTGTTATTATATTGTTCATTAAATCAAGATGCCTTTGTGGATTGAATTGCAAGTTAGTTTGGTTTTGTAGAATTGAAGTTAGGGGTTGAAGATTTATCAAGAGAATCAAAGTTTCTTAAAGTGAAAGAACCATTCATGGTTCATTTTGAATGCAAAAGATAAGTTACAAATGGCAAGACATGTTCATTAATTCTAATTCCATTCAAGTGTTCATTTTGGTTCAAATTTGTCAAGAGGATCAACATCGTAAGTTGGAAAGTTCAGATGAGGCATAATGGAGGTAAAATAGAAGATTTATTTCGAAAAGATCATTACATCCATGTGAATTAAAGAGTTACTTCACTTATCATTAAAACACACAAAATTCCATTACAACCATGTTCACTCAAAATCCATATTCGTTCAAATTCTATCACAAATTACATTTCAATTTCCATCCATTACAAAATTACAAAATCAATCCAAATACGTATCATTGCTCAATGTTCATTCATTTCACATATTAAATACCATCCCAAATTCTTTACAAAATACATCAAAATACATTCATATGATCCTAAGTTTCATGCTAGTGATCAATGTTCAAGCTACTTCAAGCAATGTACAAATTTTCCAAGCTTCCAAGAATCTTCATGATCAAGACTTACATCCGGAATTCTTGTATCAAGACCAAAGCTTCGTGAATTTCATGAATAAACTTCCTTGCACTTAAACAGCCTTGTTGTGCACATAACCAGCCATGCGTTCAAGCTTCACCAACAATTTTAGCTGACGATTTTAACAGATTTTAACAGAAATTTCTAACAAAAATAACAAACTGTCAAAACAGTTCCAAACTTGCACCAAACTTGAAACCTATAGAAAAATCAAATCACCATAATACCCTGCATTTGTTCAAGTATCCAGAAAGTATTAGAAAATAATTTCCAACTCAACAATATCAGGAAAATTAGAATGGTATAACTAGAAAAAAGAGAAAATTGTGGGAGATAAAATCAAATATTGAGAAGCAGAATGTGGCAAACCATAAATCATAGCTCATAACAGATTCAATATCATCCCTCTATTTTGTAACGAACTTTCTGATTCAATGGTTCATATTGGTTTCACAGAGAACAAACTCTATAGACTATAAAACAAAAAATCACCTTTTTAGATTCATTCTTCAATTTCCAGAAGAATCACCAAGAACTCTCTCTTCTCTTCTCATCTTCATCTTCATCATTCTTAAATCCTGGAGAATCACCAGAAAACTCTGAAAACCTCTCTCATTCTTCTCTCTCTAACTTCACAACTTATGGTTTCAATTATCTGAATTCCTCTGCACTTGCATCATCATCTTGATCTCAGAGAATTATCTGTAACAACTTCATTTTCTGCACCTTTCGAGAACGATCTCAATATTTAACCTTCAATCATAATCAAACTTTGTTCATCTGCATCAAATATAACAAAATGCAAGAACTATATCAGCAATCAACAAGAGCCCTTGGTCGAATCCACAATTTATAGTAGTAGCAATATCATCCTCGATTCAATCTTCACAACAATGCAAAAAGGAAACAAATTCAAGAAGAAGAAAATGCAAGAACCCAGAGAAGTAGAAGAGGAATCACATACTTGTCTTATTTCAGGATTTATAATTGTATCGTGTTTGAAGCATCGTCGGAGCGTCTCTGATAAGTAAATCATTATTTCTCTGTTTTCAGCCTTGCTCCATTATTCTTGCTGGATATGTTGAGAAGTTAAGTTATAAACATGTGATTCGATTCTGCACGCCGTCACGATTTGAGATGGCATATCCTGGCATTAGCTTCTGGTTTCATCGAGTTTTGAATGTGATGATTCTTCGGGGATGAGGACGAAATGGAGGATGAAATATTCGCGACAAGTGCGTATGCATGGTGGCAGATCAAACAAAAAAAGAGACGTTGAGGTAAGGCTGAATCTGTGGGAGAAACTCGAACGAGATAGAGGTTAGGTCGAACGAATATGGTTTAGTGGTGTGATGGTCAGATGTAGGGCGTCGCAATGGCGATGGTAGATGATGAAAATAGGGAGTCAGCTGCTGTGTGAGAGTGTCATACCCCAAATTTGCCCTGTCAATTCAATAGTCATATCATTACTGTGTTTCTATGTTAATAGTCATTGGTATTTAAAGTTGTTTTGAATATCATTTCATGAGGGGGGTTTAAATTTAGGAAAGGTGGTATATTATTCCAAAATGGACCATCAAAATTTGATGGCCCATTAGGCTATAAAATCCATTCCAAGATATAAAAAGGAGGTATATTGTTACAATATGGGGGTATGGTATTTTGAGCCATTAAAATCTGATGGCCCATTAAGGATTGTTTCATTTGCTTTAAGAAGGGGTGCACGTTTTTTTTGAAATCAACTCGGCCCATTTTAAATTTTGAAACAATGGCCCATTCTCATTGTGTTGATCCGTGTTACGTTTGCTTTTACTAATATTTAGTTTATTTTCAAAATTTTATCAATAACTATAATTAAATCTTTATTTAATTTATAATATTATTATGTTGACTGAGTCAACCCAAAGGGTTGAAACCCTAAGCGCCCAATTTCTACTTCAAGCCCAAAAACCAGGCTAAAACCCAATAAACATATATTGTACAGATCTAAAGAAACACGTATTCATCAAATACTAAAACAAATAAAGATCTTCACAAATAAAATCTGGAAATTAAATATTTGTTTTTATTTACAGAAACTGAATTACAAAGCTATATAAGTCTATGTTCATTCAAAATATTACAAGCCCTAAATCTAATTACAAACAAAACCAGTTACAGGATCAAATTATATCAAATCGAATCACTAATTGATTCAATCACTAGAAAGTAACAACAAATTACAGAATAATTTCCTAATTGAATCTAAAACCTAAGCTATATAAACCTAAGATTTCTAAAGAGAAAGGGAGGAGAAAATTTGGAGAAGAAGACTCTAAACTGAAGAAAGAAGGAGAAGCGGTTGAAGCATTGGAAGTTTCTTCTTGCTTGAGATCTAGGGTTTCAATTTCTGAAACCCTAAGATCTTTTCTCCAAGCCATCGCCTCTACGACGTAGTTGCAAACAAAAAGGAAGGAGATTAGAAGAGGAGACAAAGTAGAAATCATGAGAGGAAAACTATACGACCAGTTTCACTGCAGGAGAGGTAATATGAAACACTTAGCTTAGGGTTGTTAATTATTATCGTGATTGTTGAATTCTTGCACGATTGGTGTTTAATTGTTGCGTTTCTGGAAAATTTGGGTTTCTAGGGTTAAGGTTCTAACCTAGGATTATGGTTCTTAGGTTTGGGATTATGGTTCATCGGGTTTGGGGATTTTGGATTTTGGTTGATTAGGGTTCTTCACGAACCCTTAGGGTTCTTGGGGTTAGGTCATACATTCTTAGGGTTCTTCTTAGGGTTCTAAGTTTATGGGTTTGTCACGGTTGTTGGGTATGAAGGTTTGAAATTTTCGGTTTAATGTCAACCGGAAAACTTGACAGAGGTGGTGGTTGGTGGTGGCTCAAGGTGGACGGTGCAGCCAAGGAAATTTTCGGTCGCCTGAGTTCTAGAGAGAGGTCAGAGCCTCTCTCTAGGTTTTATTTTAGTGAGAAGGGGATTATAGAGAGAGAGGAGGAGAAGGGAAAAATGAGAAAAATGGGATAAATTGAATACATAACTCTCCTTGTACTCCATGCGTATGCTTACCATTCTCCCTCAGTCAAACCATTGATCATGTTCGTCCAATCTTCCTATTTTTAATCAACGCTTATGAATCGACCTCAGGTGGCCTTACGATCAAAATTAAACGTCCCTAAATTATCCCCACATGATAATTACTCTGAGCCAACGCCACGATGGTCAAACATACCTTGTTCAATACTGGACCAGACCCCTTTACGCTTCATACTCCTTCTTGTTTTTTATTTTACTAGTTCACACAAACTGTACCCCATAGCACTAGTGGGCCAAGTTCAATATCTGAACTTGGGCCCCTTGCTTCATGTATCCCCTACTTTTGAACCAGTTAGCGAACGCGCTAGATACTATATCTTCTATGTTCAGAGTTAGGTGGGACAATGAAGCTCCCCAGATTACCATTGAGAGGTTGGCTGAACCCGCACACTGCTGTGAGATCAACACCGAAGAAGTAGAAGATAAACCCTGGTTTCATGAGGTAAAGAGGTATCTTGAGGCTCAAGAATACCCCGAGGAGGCATCTGTTATTGATAAGAAGTTTCTGAGAAGGTTAGTTGCAAAGTTCTTTCTTAGCAATGGGATCCTCTATAAGCGTAACCATGATTCAACCTTATTGCGGTGTGGACAAGAATGAGGCAGAAAGGATCATGGCAGAGTTACATGAAGGTACCTTCGGAACTCATTCTAGTAGACAAACCATGACAAAGAAAATACTACGGGCAGGATATTACTGGTCCACTATGGAAGCCGATTGTTATCAGCACTCTCGGACCTATCATAAGTGCCAAGTCTATGCTGATAAGGTGCATGTACCTCCAGTTCCTCTGAATGTGTTGACAGCTCCTTGGCCCTTTGCAATGTGGGGCATCGACATGATAGGCGAGATCATACCTACTGCGTCTAACGGGCATCGTTTCATCCTGGTAGCAATTGATTACTTTATGAAGTGGGTTGAGGCAACTTCCTTTGCTACAGTAACCAAGAACGTCGTGGCGCGGTTTATCCGACACAATCTGATATGTCGATATGGTGTACTAGAGAGGATTATTACTGACAATGGTACAAATATCAATAACACAATGATCACCGAGATCTGCAAACAATTCAAGATACAGCATCATAACTCTTCTCCCTACCGGCCGAAGATGAATGGGGCCGTTGAAGCGGCTAACAAGAACATCAAAAAGATTGTGCAGAAGATGACGATGACATACCAAGATTGGCACAAGATGTTACCATTCGCTCTTCATGGGTACCGTACCTCAGCACAGACATCGGCAGGGGCAACACCCTACTATTTGGTGTACGACATGGAGGCAGTCCTACCCATCGAAGTCCAGATACCCTCTCTCAGGATTATGAAGGATGCGGATTTGAACAAAGACGACTGGATCCAAACCCGACTTAATCAGCTGAATCTAATCGGCGAAAAGAGACTTACTGCTATCTGTCATGGTCAGACGTATCAAAAGCGAATGATCAAGGCTTTTAACAAGAAAGTAAGATGTCAAGAATATGAAGTCGGGGATCTAGTGATAAAACGTATCATACTACCGCAAGGTGATCCCAGGGGCAAATGGACCCCCACATACGAAGGGCCATTTGTGGTTAAGAAAATTTTCTCGGGAGGAGCTATAATTCTAACCACCATGGATGGTGACGAACTTCCCCACCCCGTCAATGCAGACATAGTGAAAACATACTACACATAATCAAAGACCCACTAGGTTGACGGGCCTAGGCAAAAATAAGGGCTTCCCGGCGAACCAAAAGGGTTCGGGCAAAAGTAAGGGATAAAAATGAAAAAATTGTACACCCGGCAAGTCGAAAACCTGGAAAGGCGGCTTGGGCAAAAAAGGGTATCCCGGTGGACTGAAAACCCGAAAGGGCGGTCCAGGCAAAAATTAGGAATTGAAGCGTAACACTATGTCTCATTGGATCATCTCGCAACCAGACTTCGGTATCAACTAGCAAGCTCGGACAGTGCTAATCAATCTGATCCGCCTTCGACCAAGAAGCAAAGTGATGAGACGCTTGAAGATATAAGGGAAATAGCAGAGTTGGAAACCGATGGGATCGTTTCACATAACTGTTTTTTCTTTCTTTTACACAAATTGTAATTTCTATCTTTCGGCGGCGTTCTCTTACTAGGACGTCAGCCTCCTTGTACAAAACGCCTATTACGGGCCAATTTCAAAATCAATACAAGTCATTTTAGGAAACTTCAATTTGTTTCTTTTTCTGTTTTGTGTTGCAAAAACGTCCAATGATTCATTTTTTATATATGCATTTGAAAATGATTGTTACTCATAAATATTTACACAAGAAACAAAGACGATTACTCATAATTCCAGGAACAGGGACAAACAAGAAGTGCCCCAAACCTTGCAGTTACTCTGCCCATCAGGTACCAGGATAGAGCCAACTTGAGAATATGAGTAGTGGTACATACACTCTCCACAGAGTAAAAGTATCCAAAGACAGTAATGTTAGCTTTCCCGAACAGGATATAACTCTCCCCTGCTGAGGTTTATAATCGTGAATGAGTCAATAGATTTTTTCCCCAAGCAGAAATTCAATCTCCAACAGAATTCATCATTACCAGTAACGGTAATTCGTCCCCAACTGAGTTGTTTCTCCAAGTCAGCAGATCTATCAACAGAGTATCTCCTCTCCAACAGAGTTATTCCCCGCAGAGTTATCCTCAGACAGAGTCTCATCCAGCAGAAATTTACCAGCCAAGGGGGAAATCCCCAGCATAGTCATCGTTTTTCACCATCTCTAACAGAAGAAAAGGAACTATGATTTGTTACAGCAGTCAAGAATACCATTTCTCACACTCTCCAAACAACAGTCAGGGATTTATTTTCCCTGACTCAGACTATTATGTCAGCATTTCATGTTCATACATCATGACATGTGCATACATCACATATAACATAGTCTCACTTATTTTGAGAACGTCATTATACAATGCATCTCATGCATCACACATAACTAACTCTATTTCTTTCAGGAAAGACAATTATTATCAGCAACTTCCCGCAGGTCCATGATCAACACTCGAAGATAAACAGAGTAATCATCGGCGCGACAAAACCAACCTTACCCAGGTTCCCTCTGCAGTTTTACGCAAACTGATTCTGAAGCAGCCCTACCATCCAGGCTTTCATATCGAAGTAACCCTACTATCCAGGTTCCTTCTCACGGCCCTACTATCCAGGCTTTCATCTCGAAGTAACCCTACGACCCAGGTTCCTTCTCACATCCCTACTATCCAGGCTTTCATATAGAAGTAGCCCTACTATCCAGATTCCTTCTCACAGCCCTACTATCCAGGCTTTCATATCGAAGTAACCCTACTATCCAGGTTCCTTCTCACAATCCTACTATCCAGGCTTTCATATCAAAGTAACCCTACTATCTAGGTTCCTTCTCACAACCCTACTATCCAGGCTTTCATCCCGAAGTAACCCCACTATCCAGGTTCCTTCTCACAACCCTACTATCCAGGATTTCATATTGAAGTAACCCTACTATCCAGGTTCCTTCTCACAGCCCTACTATCCAGGCTTTCATATCGAAGTAACCCTACTATCCAGGTTCCTTCTCACAGCCCTACTATCCAGGCTTTCATATCGAAGTAACCCTACTATCCAGGTTCCTTCTCACAGCCCTACTATCCAAGATTTCATATCAAGGCAACCCTACTATCTAGGTTCCTTCTCACAGCCCTACTATCCAGGCTCTTCCTCTCTTATCCCCAGACAGCAGTCCACAACACTGTAAGATCGGTACCCGATCAAACGTGATTGGTTTCATATTTCCCCAGTAAGTCGCGGTGCAGTATATACCCCGACCAAACACATAATTCACTTCCGCTTCCCAAACCAGAATTATTCCCCAGTAGAGTAACGGATAACTGAAGCTTCTAAAACTCTATTTCTCCCAAGACAGAGACCAACATTCCCCAACGAGGTTCTCCTCAACGACAAGTATATGGGTTCTCGCAAAGGAATCTCTTGTGCAATCGAAACTTCCTCGGATGGCATCTTCAAGCCCATCTCCTATAATTTTCTAGAAAATTCCAAATGGCATCTATAAGCCCATTCCCAATATCGCAAGTCAAGTATCACTTCATGCGAGTGCAAATTTCTGGGCACTCTAGTGTTCAATCATCTTCCACCTTCAGATCACGAAAGGCAGACGAGTCAATCTACATCCTCAGGTTTAAGAAGATGGAACAGGGGCAGCTGTTGTACCCCAAAATTTTCCCTCCCATATTTCTCAATGCATGTCAAGTAAGGTCCTCAAATTGCTCAAGGAAGTCCAAGAGTTGACCAGACAAACTCTCTCCTAAAGCAGTCTACCTCAAATTAGGGTTTCATTTTGCATCAAGATGATTGAGTCCAAAGGATCCAAAATGCTCACCATTGTCCTAATATGTTCCCAAAATCATCTATGTCAAGTTTCAAGCCTTAAAAAGGAAGTTTGCTTAGTCAATTGCTCAAATACCTGGAAATCGATTGTGCTAGGTCAAAAGTCAACTATGGCCCACATGCAGTCAAACTTCAAGATTTTTGGTCAACATCCTCATTTTGAAGTATTATTCATCATTTGATCAAGGGTTGATCATGATTCCTCATGGATTTCTCACAATTCATCAAAATGCAAAAGTTGCTAAATTAGGGTTTTGCAGGAAAGGTCAACTCAACTTTGACCAAGCATAAATTTCTCATAATTTATCAAAAATGACCCATCCAAAGCTCATTTTGAAGAGGATGCAATTCCATACAATTCATCTTCAGCTCCCAAGTTCAAAATATGCACTCACAAGAAGATATGAATTTGGACATTATAGGTCATTTTGAAAAGTCAACAAAAACACCTTTTGGGTCAAAGCTTCAAACATGAAGATGGAAGACTCAATTGAGATGAGACCAAAAGGGTTTCTTAGAGGACATCCTAAGCTTTCTAAAAAGTCCAAGAACACCTCTCTATAGTCAAAATTGAGAGAGTTATGCATTGGCCAAGTTGACCTTTTTTGCAAAATTGCCAAAAGTAAAAAATGCTCAAATTGGCATTTTTTTGCTAAATGGGCCCAACTTTTTATGTTTGCACTTCACTTATAACCTGGTCCACGACCCAAATGTGCACTCACATGTTATTTGCTTCATTATTTATTTTATTTTGATTTTTTATTGATTAAAAATTGAATTAAATCAAATAATTGGTAAATAATAGCAAAGATTTGTTTTGATTGGATTTTTGGACAGAATCACAAGTTCATAATGCTGGCATATCAGAATCAAATCACATCAATGGCAATTGGTACAAGAAAGGCATGATTGGAATGAAAATAGAAAGATATCCTATGCATTGAAAATCAAATCAAATCTTGGATAAATGCAAAGATTTAATCCAAGTTTGTTAACCTAGTTCATTCTAGGTTATATAAGAAAGGTTTGCAGATCAAAGAAAGGAGTTAGAGGCGTGAAAACTGCCAGAAAAGAAACTCAGAATTCTTGATAAAAGGTGGGATCCAAATTATGGAATAGAAGGCTAATCAAGGAGTTTCAAAGCCAGGAATCAATTCCAGGATATCTGGGGAATCGTTCCCAATCAATCGCAGGCATCAGAACACCCCGAATCGCTGCCTGTCACTCTCACGGTTTGCACAATCATCCAAATTCGATTACTGTAATTCTTGCATATTTAGCATTTTTAAGTTACATATTTGTGTTTATCATCATGTTTACAATGTTTCTGGATAGTTTGATTTAATTTACAGTGCAGGAACAAGCTTTTGCCATTATTAGGGTTTCGTGCTCCAATTTGGGGTTTCGGGTTTCAAGCAAAATTAGGCCTGATGATGGGTACCATGATAATCAGAGCTTCAAACCCAGTTGATTCATGGTCCCCAATTAAATTTATATTGCGTGTGCTTGATTCTTGAATGACACAGGTTTCAGCAACAGACCTACGTCTGTAGGTAAAGGTTCAAAGCCTAAAACGACGGTTCTAAGGAAGAAGACAATAGGGTGTCACAACCTGACTGGATGGTTTAAATTCTGGCGCATTATTCTGGCCACTAACCTGTTTTCCAATATATTATTTGTTTTCATTATATTGATAAGTGAACATCCAGCGCAGTTGGTCAGAAGAAGGAAATCAGAAGCTCATTGTTCTGGGTTCGATCCCAGGCGTGAGCTTTTGGTATTTTCTCCTTTGTTTTCACCAGATCCAGCACATACTCCTTCTGAGGGTCATCATCTTCTGGATCCACTAGCTAGGACCAGATCCAGCGCACCTTATCTTCTGAGGGTAATCACCTTTTGGATCCATCAGCCAGAACCAGATCCAGCGCACCTCATCTTCTGAGGGTAATCACCTTCTGGATCCATCGGCCAGAACTAGATCCAGCGCACCTCATTTTCTGAGGATCATCATTTTTTGGATCCACCCGCCAGAACCAAATCCAGCGCCTCACCTTCTGAGGGTCATCATCTTCTGGATCCATCTCCAGCCAGATCTGCTGACAGCAGGCCCCTTTGGTTATTTCTATTATTTTTCTTTAATTCCTTCTCTTTAATTATCTTGTTTTTTTTAAAATCAACACAAAAATTATTTTATTTAATTAGCCAATCAAAAATCACAAAAATATTTATTTTCTTAATAAATGTTTTTTTTAACTAATTAGTTTAATTAATTTAGGGCAACTTTAATTTCTTTCATAATTTAAAAAAAAAAATTAGAAATTAGGTTTAATTAATTTGCAATTAAATATTTTCCTCAATAAAAATCCAAAAATACTTTTTCTCATATTAGATTTTTTAGGTTTTATAATCGTCCTCGCATTAATCCGTCGCGCGTACTTTAATTACGTTTTATTATTATTGTAACTGTTTCAAGGATGTAATAGTTTTAATTAGGGTTTTAAATTCCGCACTTTTATTTTCCGTCAAGGCAATTATGTAACTGTCAAAGCCATGTAATAGCTAGGTTTATTCCCGTACTTTTAATTTCCGCAATCTTTAACTGTCTAGATGTGTGGCTAATAGGATTGTATGGCAAGAATGCATGACAAATTAATACGATTAGAAAACCCTAATGTGCAATGATTAAATAACTGAAAACAAACCACTTGCACATATCAACTCTTAGGGTATACCCTCACTTCGGTTTCCTTCGGTAAACGATCATTAAGCATAGGGTGTCTTAGTGGTTGCCCTCCTGTCTAAAAAAGATCAAACATCCCATTCGAATGTTGCCTCGGAAATGTTGCCTCGAATATGATCTTAAGACTCCAGGGTTATTACTAAGGTGTCCTAATATTGCTTTAGTGATAATATGTCCCTTTCGAATTGACCCTTACAAACTCCAACGACGGTGCTAACTATTTCTCAAATAGTAGGATAGCGCTGTCTAAAAGAAACGAGAATAGAAACGATCTTTTTTTCGAGTAGGTAGATGCTAGTAGGTACTTGCTCAAATCAAAATTCTTCACACTTACACATTTTCAAAACAATTTTCAAAACAACTTCGTCACACCTTTGGGGACTGATACAAGGGTTATCACGAAGTCAAACATTTTCTAAAACAAAGCACATACACAAGCAATTTTAAAAAAAAAGATGAGCAAGTACCTAAGAGCCCATGGAAAACCATGGATAGAAAGGGTGATAATACCTTCCCTTTCTATAATCTACCCCCCGTACTCAGAATATCTCGAAAAAGGATTTTTTCTGTACTTTTTTCCTTTCCGATTGGATGAAATAAAATTCGATGGCGACTCTTGCTTACCGCGACATTTTGTGAACAAAAAACGCAAACCAGCATTTCAAAACAGTCAGTTCTGCCACCATATCACAGAACTGGCAACTCTGCTGGGGACTGCTAAATAACTGGGGTATACCTTAGGATCTAGTTCATCATAATTGCTTCTCATGATTGCTTTGATTGCTTTACTTTTAAGAGTTTTGTTTGGGAGTTACTATAGATCCTAACCCGGATCTGGGGACACCTTTTAGGTAAGTAGCAATAGACTGTGAGGGAACTGTACGACATAGACCGATACAGTTGAAGCAGTAGATACATTGATGTGGCACATTGGTTGGTATCAGTATCCCTTGTGGAGAAACGAGGAGAATACGGGGCTGCTGCGTCGTTCCGTTAAGCATCAACTGACCTTAGAACCTTTAATCGACCAACTTGGCCATTAGAAAGTAGTGAGATAGCCAGCCTCGGTGTAAAGCTGGGAACTGGTTGATACTCGATGCTACACTCCTTGAGACCATACTCTCGAGATAGTTCCGGCCGTAAGAAAAGATTGTGTCAGCTGAAATCATGACCGATGGAGGATGGTCAGTGATATTGAGATCCTCTAGAACCCGGTTACTTTTTCTAGGACAGGTTGAAACCAAATTAACTTCAAGAGGGTACTACCTTTGACCTTATGCAAGCCTTAAACCTAAGGGTTTTGTGTGATTTGACTGTGTTTGCAATACTTGTTGTTTGCTATACCTGTGGTTTATCATGACATCATGCATCATAACATGACATTCATGCTTCATTACACTAACCATTTCAAAGACCAAGGGAGTTTATCTTTGTTCTGTTTTGCAGATCATGGCTTCCATGCACAGAAATACCATTCGAGTCAACTTTTTGCAAATACCTGCCCAACTTAAAGAGCTAGCCTCAAGAGTTTCCGAGACTTCTATGTTTATTAAGAGACACAGTCAACTCCTTAACCTGGTTACCTTAAATCTTGATGAGCAGATGATGAGCGTGTTATTTCAGTTGTTTGATCCCGTGCATCATTGCTTTACCTTTCCAGATTACCAGCTGATTCCCACCTTGGAAGAGTTCTCTCACCTATTGGGCATATCCATCCTTGAACAAGTACCCTTCACAGGTATGGAATAAGTTCCTAGACCAGAAGACATTGCCTTAGCTCTGCATTTGAAACAGGCTGATGTAGTATCCAATTGGGAAACAAGAAGCGGGGTCGAAGGTTTTCTAGCCAAATTTCTGATAGACCAGGCTCAGCTATTCTGGGATAATTTGGATTTCCAGGCTTTTGAAGATGTATGGCTCTCCTTATCTATGGTTTGGTTCTCTTCCCAAATCCGGATTCCTTTGTAGATGTGAATGCTATCAAGATTTTCCTTTCTCGCAATCCTGTGCCTACCCTGCTGGGTGATATCTTGCATGCCCTCTATACTTGTACTGTAAGGAGAAGAGGGAATCTTATGTGTTGCATGCCGTTGCTGTCGAGGTGGTTTATTTCTCACCTCCCTAAGTCTGTGCTGAAGAACGAAGAAGGTTTAGGTTGGTCATACAGAATTATGTCACTTGCTCATACATATATTCTCTGGAGTTCCCGGGCTATGGAAGACACTGCTATTATTGACCGTTGTGGGGGGTACCCTAATGTCCCGTTGCTTGGAATCAGAGGAGGTATAACCTACAATCCTTGTCTAGCTTTACGACAATTTGGTCGTACTTGGAGAGATGGTCCCCATGAACTGCTTCTCGAGGACATTGCATTTGACTACAAGGAGGATGTTAAGGAGCACCGCCGGAGGTTTATACGGGCTTGGGGCATGGTGAACAGATCTGACCCCCAAGAGTTGGGACCAAAGACTTCCCTTCCTATGCAGCCTTATCTCCAGTAGATCCGAGCTCGTGCCCAGAAGCTTGGGATGCCCTATGAGGCCGTGTTACCAGTAATTGTGGAGCCTACTAATGAAGAGCGCATTCCTTACACGATTCTCTATCCTTACATGCCCACTGACCCTAGGGAGTTGCATAGGTCTTGGATTCAGCTGAGGAATGAGAGGAATACTTACCGAGAAAAGTACCATGAACAAGAAAGGAAGATTTTGAAGCTCACCAGGCAGCTCGAAGAAGAAAGAGTGATCAATGACTATATCAGCACAAAGAGGAAGCGACCATGGGACTTTTGATTTTGCTTTTTCTAGTTTTAGATTTTGTTTTATTTACTTCTTTGTAACGCCTTAAAGGCATTGTTGAACCTTTCAAAGTTAATCTAATAAAGTTTTGTTCATTTTTAGTTTACAAATTAAAATCTCCCAAAGTCTTTGAAATCATTACATGCGCATCCCATTGTCATGCACATCATTACAGGTGCCCTTACAGGTTTCTCATCTTCTTTGCTGTTTATTTGAGTAGAAATGTCTTTCGATCAAGCCATAAAAGATCTTCAGGCACAGGATGCCCAATTCCAACAGATGTTCCTAAGTTTGGCTAAAGGGATAGAGGATCTGAAGACCCTTATTCTGAAATAGAAGAAGAAAAAGAAGAAGGTCGGTATTCTTAACATGGGTAGAAGATTCGGAGAAAGGATAAGACAATCAGCTGATCTGACCTCCTCCTCCAAGGACGGGGAGAACCAAGAAAGGACAAAGGACCCTAGTCCTGCAGTTTCTGATAATGATATAGATTACGATGATGAACAATATCCTCCTGCCGAGCATAGATACAAGCAGCTAGAAGACCGTCTAAGCACTATGGAGATTCATAAAATCCCTGGTTTGGATTTTGGAGAATTGGGACTGGTATCGGGGGTGGTAATCCCTCATAAGTTCAAAGCTCAGGTTTTTTCCAAGTACGATGGAGTATCATGTCCAAAACTCCATCTCCGCTCCTGTGTCAGGAAAATTCAACCACACACTGCTGATAGAAATTTGTGGGTGCATTTCTTTCAAGATAGTCTGTCAGGGACTCAACTTGAATGGTTCTATCAGTTGTAGGGAGCCAGTGTCCGAAACTGGGAAGATCTTGCTGCCGCTTTCTACAAGCAGTATCAGTACAACGCTGACCTTGCTCCCACTCGTACTCAGCTCTAGGGTATGTCCATGGGTGCAGGTGAAGGTTTTAAGGACTATGCTCAAAAGTGGAGAGACTTGGCTGGAAGAGTCCAACCCCCTTTATCTGATAGGGAGTTGGTTGACATGTTTCTAGGGACGCTATTTGGTCCATTTTTCAATCACTTGATCGGAAATTCATCATCTAGGTTTACTGAGTTAATTTTGATTGGAGAGAGAGTGGAAGCTGGTATCCGAAGTGGTAAGATACAGAAGGATACTTCGTCTAGTGCAGCAAAGAAGCCCTTCACCGGTAAGAAGGAAGCTAGTGCAGTCTACGATCCGAGGGGCCAAAGCAGACATGAGCACCGTCAAGCGGTAAATGCTGTAGTGATACCAAGACCCACAGTTGCTCCACAATGCAACAATCAACAAAGGGTAGAAAGACCACAACGGCAGTTTACCCGCATCAACATAACTCTGGCTGAAGTTCTGCCTCATCTGTTAAAATCCAACTTGGCAATTTTGAAAGAGGCTCCCAAGAATCCAAACACTTCTTCTCCCAGATACAATCCCAACGCGCGGTGCGCCTAGCATTCCGAGAGTCCCGGCCATGATACAAACGATTGCTGGGCTCTGAGGAATAAAGTGCAAGATTTGCTGGAAGCTAAAGAGATTGAGTTTGATGCTGGAAGCCAAACATGGTCGTGGAGTCAACGTTGTGGACACTGATTCGTTTGTGACCTCTGTGGAAGAAATTTCTACTCCTTTGATAACGGTTAAGAAGAATTTGTTGTTGGCCGGTTTATTTCCGGGTTGTGGTGAAGGTTGCCATATGTGTTCATTTCTGCCTTCCGGTTGCTTTTTGTTGAAGTCAGGTGTTTAGCGCCTGATGGATAAAAAAGAAATTTTGTTTGAGAAGACTATGATTCCGTTTGAAGATGTTGCCATTATAACCATTTCCGCCAATCCTTCTAAGGTTTCTTCGAGAAAACCTGTTAGGGTTATACCTGTTTCAAGAATTTCTCCGTTAATAATCACCGCTCCGGGTCCCATCCCATATGCCTCAGATAAGGTTATCCCATGGCACTACGGTGCTGATGTATAATACCATGGTGTTAAACAAGATCTGAGGGCTGAAGAAGCCGATACAGATATCAGTAATATTGTTGGGGCTAGCAAGGTCACCAAAAGTGGAAGACTCTTTTCTCCCGAGATTTCCCCTCCGACTATCCACAAACCTGTTGTCATTCCATCTACCAAAACATCAACAGCTATCACCCCTATCGCCGAGCCATCTGGGACTCGGGGAAAAGAAATCATAGGTGAGCCTATCCGGACGGAGGCACCTAAGAAGATCATTGTAGAAACCTCCAAACAAGAGATAGAGGAAAATTTGAAAGTTATCAAGAAGAGCGACTACAACGTAGTCGAGCAGCTGGGGCAGACCCCGTCAAAGAGCTCCATGTTGTCCTTGCTTTTGTGTTCTAAAGTCCATGCAAAGGCTTTGATTGCATTTCTCAAGACTGCACATGTGCCACAGGAAACTTCTGTAGATCAGTTCAAAGATTGTGTGGCTAGCCTAACCGCTGACAATGGGTTAGGGTTTTCAGATGCAGATCTGACTGCTAAAGGGATAAATCATAATGATGCTCTGCATGTCTCGATCGAGTATAGAGGCGCCACTATGGCCCATGTGCTAGTAGATATCGGGTCCTCATTGAATGTTCTACCAAAGAAAGCTCTAGACCGTCTGGATTGTGAAGGTTTGATTCTAAAGCCGAGTAATATTATGGTAAGGGATTTTGATGGATCAAAAAGAATGGTGCACGGGGAGGTGGACATCCCTGTCAAAGTGGATTATCAGACCTTTGGGTCCACCTTCTACGTAATGGATATCAAGCCATCATATTCTTTCTTGCTGGGTCGTCCTTGGATCCATAAGGCTGGGGCAGTTACTTCCACGCTCCATCAAATGTTAAAGTACCCAGTGAAGGGGAAGATTGTCACAGTGCGAGGTGAAGAAGAATATATGGTGAGTCACCTCAATTATTTTCGCTACGTGGAGATGGACGGGGAATTCAAAGAAACTCCTTGTCAAAATTTCGAAGAGGTCCCTCAGTTCTTGGCATCAACTGAAGTTACTACCGACAAACCTCCGTTGAAGATGGCTTCTCTCAAGGACGCCAGGGCTGTAATTGAAGAAGGTGGGTGTACCAATTGGGATCGGCTCCCTGATTTCACTCACAAAACTGACAAATTTGGTTTGGGCTTTACTACAGGGGCTCAAAGGGCTGTTAGTCGCGCACGGGCTGGAAGACCTCCTCTACACATCAGTAATCAGGGAGTTAACGCAATTGAGGACAGTGAAGAAGATTCAGACATCGACAGCTGGATCTACCCAACAACCAACAGTGGACTAAATAACTGGACGACAAAGGACTTCATACCTGTTTCTTTTATTCCGCAGTAATTGACTTTTGTTTTTAAGATTTGTAATAAACAGTTTGAAACTTTACGACTCGGTGCCTTTCCCGAGGCACCTTTGCTTTGTTTGTGAGGGCTTACTATTTGTCATTTCATATATCATTAATAAAGCATTGGACGTTTCTTGCATTACAAATGTTGCGCTCCTTGTTTTTCTTTTTTGTCTCTCACTTTACCAAAACATCTATTCTCTTACACACACTCACGTATCATAATGCAGGTCTATATCCACTCTTGATCCCATTGATAACAGTTCTGCTACTGCCAGTTATGACTTCGAAAGTCCGATCAACCAAGCCGAGGACGAAGGTGAGGATGATTGTGAGGTACCTGGAGAACTTGCTAGAATATTATAGCAGGAAGAAAGGGCCATACAGCCTAACAAAGAGCCAGTTGAGTCAGTGAATTTGGGTACAGAGGAAGATAGGAAAGAGGTTAAGATAGGTGTGAATCTGGAGCCTAGTGTCAAACAACAGTTAATACAGATGCTACGCGACTATGTTGAGATCTTCGCATGGTCCTATGAAGACATGCCTGGGTTAGACATTGATATTGTGGTACACCGCCTGCCAACCAAAGAAGACTGCCCTCCAGTAAAACAGAAGGTTCGCCGTATGCGCCCCAAAGTGTCAGAGAAAATCAAGGCAGAAGTCATGAAACAGTTCGACGCAGGGTTCTTAGCCGTCACTTCCTATCCACAGTGGGTTGCCAACATTGTTCCAGTACCTAAGAAGGACGGCAAGGTACGAATGTGTGTGGACTATAGAGATCTGAACAGGGCAAGCCCCAAGGATGACTTCCCGCTTCCTCACATTGATGTTCTAGTCGACAACACCGCGCAACATAAGATCTTCTCCTTCATGGATGGTTTTTCTGGCTACAAACAGATCAAGATGGCCCCTGAAGACATGGAGAAGACAACCTTCGTTACATAGTGGGGCACCTTCTGTTACAAAGTAATGCCTTTTGGGTTGAAGAATGCCGGGGCAACTTATCAGCGCGCCATGGTCGCTTTGTTCCACGACATGATTCACCATGAGATCGAGGTTTACATGGATGACATGATAGCTAGGTACCAGACTGAGGAAGAGCACCTTGATCATCTCCAGAAACTGTTTGACAAGTTGAAGACGTATAAACTGAGGTTGAATCTGAATAAGTGCACCTTCGGGGTAAGGTCTGGTAAGCTGTTGGGTTTCGTCGTCAGTGATAAAGGTATTCAGGTGGACCCTGCAAAGGTAAAATCCATACAAGAGATTCCGGCTCCCTGCACAGAAAAGGAAGTTAGAGGATTCTTGGGATGTCTGAATTACATTTCCAGATTCATTTCACATCTGACTTCCACTTGTGAGCCAGTCTTCAAGCTTCTGAAGAAAGATCAAGTGGTAAAGTGGAATGAAAAATGCCAGACCGCTTTCGAAAGAATCAAGGAATACCTTTAAGAACCACCAATTTTGATGCCTCTAGTTGAAGGAAGACCTTTGATATTATACTTGACAGTACTGAACAATTCAATGGGGTGCGTGCTGGGGCAGCATGACGAGTCTTGCCGAAAAGAGCATGTCATTTATTACCTTAGCAAAAAGTTTACCGACTGTGAGACCTGATACTCATTGCTCGAGAAAACTTGTTGCGCTTTGGCATGGGCTTCTCGCCGGCTGAGACAGTATATGCTGACTCACACCACCTTGTTGATATCAAAGATGGATTTAATCAAGTATATCTTCGAGAAGCCCACTCTCTCCGGGAGGATAGCAAGATGGTAGATGATCTTGAATGAATACGACATCCAATACACAACCCAAAAAGCAATCAAGGGGAGTTTATTGGCGGATCATTTGGCGCATCAGGCCGTGGATGACTACCAGCCCATGAAATTAGAATTCTCGGATGAGAACATCATGTTGGTAACCGACTGCGAAGAACCTGGACCGGATGAAGGACCCGAGGAGGGATACCGATGGTCTATGTATTTTGATGGAGCCTCAAACGCATTGGGGAATGGCATTGGCGCTGTAATTATATCTCCTGAGGGCTGTCATACTCCATTCACCGCCTGATTATGTTTCAACTGCACCAACAATATGGCGGAGTATGAAGCGTGTATCATGGGTCTTCGGGCTGCTATTGACCTGAGGATTAAGTTCTTGAGTGTATTTGGAGATTCCGCTCTGGTGATAAGTCAGATCAAATACGAGTGGGATACGAAGCACCCGAATCTTATTCCTTACAAAGATTATGTACTGACATTGCTCCCACACTTTGAGGAGATAACCTTTGAACATTTCCCACGAGAGGAGAACTAGTTAGCGGACGCGCTAGCTACTATATCTTCTATGTTCAGATTTAGGTGGGACAATGAAGCTCCCCAGATTACCATTGAGAGGTTGGTTGAACCCGCACACTGCTGTGAGATCAACACCAAAGAAGTAGCAGATAAACCCTGGTTTCATGAGGTAAAGAGGTATCTTGAGGCTCAAGAATACCCCGAGGAGGCATCTGTTAATAATAAGAAGTTTCTGAGAAGGATCGCTGCAAAGTTCTTTCTTAGCAATGGGATCCTCTATAAGCGTAACCATGATTCAACCTTATTGCAGTTTATGGACAAGAATGAGGCAGAAAGGATCATGGAAGAGTTACATGAAGGTACATTCGGAACTCATTCTAGTGGACATACCATGGCAAAGAAAATCCTACGGGCAGGATATTACTGGTCCACTATGGAAGCCGATTTTTATCAGCACTCTCGGACCTGTCATAAGTGCCAAGTCTATGCTGATAAGGTGCATGTACCTCCAGTTCCTCTGAATGTGTTGGCAGCTCTTTGGCCCTTTGCAATGTGGGGCATCGACATGATAGGCGAGATCAGACCTAATGCGTCTAATGGGCATCGTTTCATCCTGGAAGCAATTGATTACTTTATGAAGTGGGTTGAGGCAGCTTCCTTTGCTACAGTAACCAAGAACGTCGTGGCGAGATTTATCTGAAACAATCTGATCTGTCGATATGGTGTACCAGAGAGGATTATTACTGACAATGGTACAAATCTTAATAACATAATGATCACCGAGCTCTGCAAACAATTCAAGATACAACATCATAACTCTTCTCCCTACTGGCCGTAGATGAATGGAGTTGTTGAAGCGGCTAACAAGAACATCAAAAAGATTGTGCAGAAGATGACGGTGACATACAAAGAATGGTACGATATGTTACCATTCGCTCTTCATGGTACCGTACCTCAGCACGGACATCGACAGGGGCAACACCCTACTCTTTGGTGTACGGCATGGAGGCAGTCCTACCCATCAAAGTCCAGATACCCTCTCTCAGGATTATGAAGGATGCAGGTTTGAACAAAGACGACTGGATCCAAACCCGACTTGATCAGCTGAATCTAATCAACAAAAAGAGACTTACTGCTATCTGTCATGGTCATACGTATCAAAAGCGAATGATCAAGGCTTTTAACAAGAAAGTCAGACGTCAAGAATATCAAGTCGGGGATCTAGTGATCAAACGTATCATACTACCGCAAGGTGATCCCAGGGGCAAATGGACCCCCACATACGAAGGGCCATTTGTGGTTAAGAACATTTTCTCGGGAGGAGCTATAATTCTAACCACCATGGATGGTGACGACCTTCCTCACCCTGTCAATGCAGACATAGTGAAAAGATACTACACATAATCAAAGACCCGCTAGGTTGACTGGCCTAGGCAAAAATAAGGGCTTCCCGGCGAACCAAAAGGGTTCGGGCAAAAGTAAGGGATGAAAATGAAAAAACTGTACACCCGGCAAGTCAAAAACCTGGAAAGGCGGCTTGGGAAAAAAAGGGTATCCCGGTGAACTGAAAACCCGAAAGGGCAGTCCAGGCAAAAATTAAGGATTGAAGCGTAACACTATGTCTCATTGGATCATCTCGCAACCAGACTTCGATATCAACTATCAAGCTCGGACAGTGCTAATCAATTTGATCCGCCTTCGACCAAGAAGCAAAGTGATGAGACGCTTGAAGATATAAGGGAAATAGCAGAGTTAGAACCCGATGGGATCGTTTCACATAGCTGTTTTTTCTTTCTTTTACACAAATTGTAATTTCTATCTTTCTGAGGCATTCTCTTACTAGGACGTCAGCCTCCTTGTACAAAACGCCTATTACGGGCCAATTTCAAAATCAATACAAGTCATTTTACGAAACTTCAATTTGTTTCTTTTTCTTTTTCTGTTTTGTGTTGCAAAAACGTCCAATGATTCATTTTTTATATATGCATTTGAAAATGATTGCTACTCATAAATATTTACACAAGAAACAAAGACGATTACTCGTAATTCCAAGAACAGGGACAAACAAGAAGTGCCCCAAACCTTGCAGTTACTCTGCCCATCAGGTACCGGGATAGAGCCAGCTTGAGAATATGAGTAGTGGTACATACACTCCCCACAAAGTAAAAGTATCCAAAGACAGTAATGTTAGCTTTCCCGAACAAGACATAACTCTCCCCTGCTGAGGTTCACAATCGTGAATGAGTCAATAGATTTTTTCCCCAAGCAGAAATTCAATCTCCAATAGAATTCATCATTACCAGTAATGGTAATTCGTCCCCAGCTGAGTTGTTTCTCCAAGTCAGCAGATCTATCAACAGAGTATCTCCTCTCCAACAGAGTTATTCCCCGCAGAGTTATCCTCATACAGAGTCTCATCCAGCAGAATATTTACCAGCCAAGGGGGAAATCCCCAACATAGTCATCGTTGTTCACCATCTCTAACAGAAGTAGAGGAACCATGGTTTGTTACAGCAGTCAAGAATACCATTTCTCACACTCTCCAAACAACAGTCAAGGATTTATTTTCCCGGACTCAGACTATTATGTCAGCATTTCATGTTCATACATCATGACATGTGCATAGATCATATATAACATAGTCTCACTTATTTTGAGAACATCATTATAAAATGCATCTCATGCATTGCACATAACTAACTCTGTATTTCTTTCAGGAAAGACAATTATTATCAGCAACTTCTCGCAGGTCCATGATCAACACTCGAAGCTAAACAGAGTAATCATCGGCGTGACAAGAACAACCTTACCCAGGTTCCCTCTGCAGTTTTACCCAAACTCATTCCGAAGCATCCCTACTGTGATCGGTGGATCTGGAACTGACTGTTTAACGCTGGATCGCGAAATGTCGCGGAAGCAAGAGTCGCCACCGTCTTTTATTTTCTCCAAATGGAAAGGACAAAAGCACAGAAAAATTCCTTTTAAGAGATTGCTCTCGGTTCGGGAGGTAGGTTATAGAAAGGGAAGGTGTTAGCACCCTTTCTATCCATGGTTATCCATGGGCTCTTAGATACTTGCTCATATGTTTTCAAAATTGTTTTTGTTTGCTTTTCAATGTGGGTTTAAAAGTTTCTTTTTGAAAAATTTCAGATCGACTCATACGTCAGAGTGTTTGAAAAGTTTGCTTTGAAAGCTTTTGAAAATGTGTTAGTGTGAAAAGTCTTTTTGAGTTTGTTTTGAGATTAGAGCAAGTATCCTTGAGAACCTACCTACCCTAAGGAATTCGTCTGTGTAGATGTCCTTAAAAGTAGTGCCATCCCACCATTGGGAGGTAGGTAGCACCACCGTTGGAGGTGTTCGGGTCAATTCGAGTTTGTAGGGACATGGTGATCACCAGAGCGATGGGAAGACACCTTAGAAGCTACCCTCATGCCAGGTTCCCGGATCATGAGGACTTACTAAGACGTCCTCTACTCGACGACCACCTTTCGAAAGGCAACAGTGAGGCGTACTCTAGGGGTGGTGTGTGCGAATTGTGTGTCATGTTTCAGTTATTTGTCTTGTCATGTTTGTCGTGTTCTACGCTTGATTTTAATTTGTCTATTCATTCTTGCATGCTTGATTAACAGTTAAATATTTTGCGGAAAAAATAAATCTAAGACTATTACAAATGGCGCGGGTCCACATCGCCAAAATAAACCGGACCCGATTTAGCGGAAAATAAATAAAGCAATAAAAGTGCGATAAATAAATGTACATGGCTTTGGGAGATTTACAGAATTATATTAAGCGATAAAGTGAATGCGTAAAAGAAAATAATCAAAACAAGACTAGGGCGTTGGACCCTTTTGCAAACAATTAAAATTAATGAGAATTAAAAATTAAATGATTAAATGTTTTTTTGGTATTTTGTGTTTTTTAGATTTGAAAGAAAAAAGGAAATATTAATTAAAATTAAAATGCTAAACCCTAGTTCTAATATTTTTTAAGTTTGTTATGAAAGATTTAAATTAAAACCTAAATTAAACTCTAAATTAACTTATGTACAATTTTTAATTTATGAAAATAAAATAATGAATAAATAATATTGTTATTCTGAAAAAAAAGGAAAATTAAAAAGAAAATAAAAAAGTTATTTAGACCTAAATTCTATTTTTTTGGATTTTTTATAAAAAAGATTAAAACTATAACCTAATTAACCTAAATTATTTACATGTTTATTTGAAAATAAAAATAAATATCATATTTTTTGTATTTTCTGGATTTTTATGATGTTTTTTTATATTTTGTAAAAAAGGAGAAAATTAATTAATTAAAGCAATAAAAATAAATAATACAATAATTAAAATAATAAAAAGAAAAGAAAAAGCAAACCAGAGTGGGGTGTTGCCCCAAATAAGGAGGTATAGGCCTGGAGATTCTGGCCCATTAAGCTTTGACATTCGTTGACTTTTTGGATTGTGTATGATGCAGTTGACCTGACGTATGGTGCCCTTTGAATCTTAGTCATTGATTGGCTTTTGTAGGACGCGTGGCTAATGGGATACTGATGGAGTATGGTGGTCCTCCTCAAGTGCGCTGCATAGGATTCTACGTTGAAAAATAACATTAAACTTTTGCCAGACCTGGGACTTGAACCCAGGTCTTGAGGGTTATACGTATAACGCGTTACCACTGAGCCATCACGTTCACATTTAACATATAATATAACACAAATAATATAAAAGCAAAGTGGAACAACGCTTGGAACGCGCGCGAATTTTTTAAATCCACCTATCATGCTTCGCCACGAGGTCTTCGTCCTCGTTTGCCCTGAAACAAAAACAGATAGGCCACGGTTTTCAGGCGTGGGCTTAGGCAACCTTCAAAGAAATAGCGAATAGCGCCATGTTGATCAGAAATTAGGCGCGAGGGTCTAGATTGCTTCGTCCAGATATGCTGAATCCAGCCATGGTCATCTTGAGCTCTGATTTTTCTTGATTAAGAAACCCCTAATTTTGAAACCTGCAAACCCTAATATTCGAACATGGCATCTTGGCCAAAAGCGCACGAAATTTCAATTGAAAGTTATGGTTAGCTTTGAAACTTCAATATGAACAAGAATTCATAAACAAAAATGCATGAGGATGCGTAAATTATGATATGCGATTTGGAAAAATTTGTGACACAGTCTGAGTTCCTGGTACCGTTTCAAGGCGTTTTGCTTGTTGTTTTTGATTGAGAAACGTTTAGTGATGTCTCAGGATGCTATTGGAACAAAAATTGGAGCTTGAATCGACCTTAAAGCTAGATTTCAGTGTTTGAGTTCTTAAGAGAAATTTCAATATGCAATGCTTGTTTTGGGCGCAGCTTGCAGTCTCTTTTGCTTAGGGTTATGATTCTGAGTATATAGCCAAGCTTTTAGGTTAAGAATATTACACAAAATCCATGGCAATAATTGTTTTCAATCTTTGATTTTGGAAGATCTTTTTTTGAATCTTTTTCTCATGTTTTTTGTGTTCAATCAGCTCAAATCTTATCAAAACTTGCCATAATCAATCAAGCACGAAATATTGAGATTAGAATGTGCATAAAAAGATTTTTTTAGGTTAGGTTTATATTTTTCATGTATTAAAATGATTTAAATGAATATAAATTAATATAAATTCAAATAAATAATTAAAAAATATGAAAATACTCCCCTTTGGGCCTAGTGGTCGTGCATAGGCTTGGCATGAAGAAATTTGGAAGAAAAATGGGCCCATTTGCATTTTTAGGCCTTTTGCATCAATGTTGACTTTCAAAAATTTCCAAAAATTTCCCAACTTCCACAAGGCATAACTTGGTCAATTGTTAAGCTTTTCACATGTTCTTGGACATTTTGGAAAGGTCTTTGAGTCCTTTAACCAATGCCTTTGGTCCCATGTCATTTTGATCTACCAATCTCAAGTTATGGCCTTTGACTTAAAGTCACTTTTTGTTGACTTTTGAAAATGACCTATAATGTTGAAATTGATAACTTTTTGTGAGAGCATTTCTTGGACTTGGAACATGAAGATGAATTGTAGGAAATGTCTTTCTCTTCAAAATGAGCTTTGGATGGAATTTTTCTGATAATCCATGTGAAAGTTATGCCCTGGTCAATTTCAGTTGACTTTTTCAGCTGTCCAAATATAGCAACTTTTGCACCTTTGATGATTTCTGAGCCAAATTTTGAGAATCATGATCAAGCATTGATCAAATGATGTTTGTGGCTTCAAAATGATATATTGACCAAAAATTTGAACTTTTGACTGTCAAATGACCATTTTGCCCCTACAGTTGACTGTGGTGCAATCTAGGGTTTTGACTGTGCAATCTTGAGCTGAATGCCTTGAAACTTGATATGAGGATACTTGACCATCTTTTTAGGCATATGAGACTTGATTGGGCCTTTGAAAACTTCATTTTCTTGATCAGGACTCAAACCCTAGTTTTGACTGTATAGGAGACAGTTGAACTGCATAGCCCTTGGAGAACTTTGTGACCTTGACTTGACAAATCTTGAAGAATATGGGAGGGCAAATTTTGGGGTACAAAAGTTGCCCCTGTTCAATCTTCTTAGACCTGAGGATGCAGATTGGCTGACGTGCCTTTCGTAATCCGAGGGTAGAAGATGATTGAACACTAAAGTGCCCAGAAATTTGCGCTCACATAGTAGCAGTGATGGGGGAATGGGCTTATAGATGCCATTTGGAGATTGCTGGATAGGACGATGGGCTTATAGATGCCATCTGGATGTTGATCACGTAGGAGATTCCTTCGCTAGAACCTGTATACCTGCAAAAGAACAAATGAGTACCTGACACGTTGCAGGAGTTGATTTTAGACGCTTGGTATAGATATGTCCTGACTGGTTACAGGAGCTGAGTCTGGAGCTTCAAACGCTGATGAATGAACCAGGGATGGTTACTACCTTAGCATGAATGATAAGAGAACCTTGGATGACTTTAATCTCAACAACGCTCGTTGAGAAAAATCTTGGCGAGAATTACCATCTTTGCAATATCGGGAAGAGAACCATAGGCAATTATAATCTGAAAGGAATGATCACCTCACTCAACGTCGGAGAGGGAAACATCTGAAAAGGACTTACCACCTCACACACCGTCGGAGAGGGGACCATCAAAAAAGGGATTACTACCTCACACACCGCTGGAGAGGGAACTATAGGGAGAATATCACCTCACACTCATCGTCGGAGAGGGAAACATCTGAAAGGACTTCTGGAAGCAGTATCAGAACGTCACCATATCTGGTTTACATCCGAAACTATATCTGGAAGGAAATCTGGAAGCAGTATCAGAACGTCACCATCGCTGGGTTTACATCTGAAACTATATCTAGAAGGGAACCTGGAAGCAGCATCAGAACGTCACCATCGCTGGGTTTACATCTGAAACTATATCTAGAAGGAATTCTGGAAGCAGTATCAGAACGTCACCATCGCTGGGTTTACATCTGAAACTATATCTAGAAGGGAACCTGGAAGCAGCATCAGAACGTCACCATCGCTGGGTTTACATCTGAAACTATATCTAGAAGGAATTCTGGAAGCAGTATCAGAACGTCACCATCGCTGGGTTTACATCTGAACTATATCTAGAAGGGAATCTGGAAGCAGCATCAGAACGTCACCATCGCTGGGTTTACATCTGAACTATATCTAGAAGGGAATCTGGAAGCAGCATCAGAACGTCACCATCGCTGGGTTTACATCTGAAACTATATCTAGAAGGAAATCTGGAAGCAGTATCAGAACGTCACCATCGCTGGGTTTACATCTGAACTATATCTAGAAGGGAATCTGGAAGCAGCATCAGAACGTCACCATCGCTGGGTTTACATCTGAAACTATATCTAGAAGGAAATCTGGAAGCAGTATCAGAACGTCACCATCGCTGGGTTTACATCTGAAACTATATCTAGAAGGAATTGCGATAGTTGATAGTAGTCATTTTTGTATTGATTTTTTTCCTGAAAAGGCAAAACATAATTGTATGCAAAATCATGATGCATGAACTGTATGTCTTCAAAATCAATGAGATTCGTGTAATATGATGCATATGCATGCTATAATGATGTATGTGACGTTTTATGAATGTATGTTTGTCTAAGAAAATAAATCCTTGACGGGTGCCGGGAGGTCGTATCCTGGGCTGATGTTGAGGAACAGATTTTGCTTCCACTGGGGATGATAACTGCAAGTGTACCGGTAGGAGAAGATGACTCCGTTGTGGAATGAACTTGGCAAATGGAAGATTTTGCGGGGAGAAAAAGATATTCTAGCGACCATGCTGGGAAGAAATACTCTGTGGGGAGATGCTTTTGCTGAATTGTTGAGGATGACTCGCTGAGGATACCTTGCTGTATTGGAAGTATGAATGGACTTCGCTGGGGAAGACTTCCTTCTCACAACCCTACTATCCAGGCTTTCATATCGAAGTAACCCTACTATCCAATTTCCTTCTCACATCCCTACTATCCAGGCTTTCATCCCGAAGTAACCCCACTATCCAGGTTCCTTCTCACAGCCCTACTATCTAGGCTTTCATATCGAAGGAACCCTACTATCCAGGTTCCTTCTCACAACCCTACTATCCAAGCTTTCATATCGAAGTAACCCTACTATCCAGATTCCTTCTCACAACCCTACTATCTAGGCTTTCATATCGAAGTAACCCTACTATCCATGTTCCTTCTCACAGCCCTATTATCCAGGCTTTCATATCAAGGCAACCCTACTATCCAAGTTCCTTCTCACAGCCCTACTATCCAGGATCTTCCTCTCTTATCCCCAGACAGTAGTCCACAACACTGTAAGACCGGGACCCGGTCAAACGCGATTGGTTTCACATTTCCCCAGTAAGTCGCGGTGCAGCATATACCCCGACCAAACACACAATTCACTTCCGCTTCCCAAACCAGAATTATTCCCCAGTAGAGTAACAGACAACTGAATCTCCTAAAACTCTATTTCTCTCAAGACAGAGACCAGCATTCCCCAGCGAGGTTCTCCTCAATGACAAGTATATGGGTTCTCTCAATGGAATCTCTTGGTCGATCGACACTTCCTTGGATGGAATCTTCAAGCCCATCTCCGACAATTTTCTAGCAACTTCAAAATGGCATCTATAAGCCCATTCCCGATATCGCAAGTCAAGTATCACTTCATGCGAGTGCAAATTTCTGGGCACTCTAGTGTTCAATCATCTTCCACCTTCAGATCACGAAAGGTAGACGAGTTAATCTACATCCTCAGGTTTAAGAATATTGAACAGGGGAAGCTGTTGTACCCCAAAATTTGCCCTCCCATATTTCTCAATGCATGTTAAGTGAGGTCCTCAAATTGCTCAAGGAAGTGCAAGAGTTGACCAGACAAACTCTCTCCTTAGGCAGTCTACCTCAAATTAGGGTTTCATTTTGCATCAAGATGTTTGAGTCCAAAGGATCCCAAATGCTCACCATTGTCCTAATATTCTCCCAAGATCATCTATGTCAAGTTTCAAGCCTTGCAGAGGAAGTTTGCTTAGTCAATTGCTTAAATACCTAGAAATCGACTATGCTAGGTCAAAAGTCAACTATGGCCCACATGCAGTCAAACTTCAAGATTTTTGGTCAACATCCTCATTTTGAAGTATTATTCATCATTTGATCAAGGGTTGATCATGATTCCTCAAGGATTTCTCACAATTCATCAAAACCCAAGAGTTGCTAAATTAGGGTTTTGCAGGAAAGGTCAACTCAACTTTGACCAAGCATAACTTTCTCATACTTTATCAAAAATGACCCATCCAAAGCTCATTTTGAAGAGGATGCAGTTCCATACAATTCATCTTCATCTCCCAAGTTCAAAATATGCACTCACAAGAAGATATGAATTTGGACATTATAGGTCATTTTGAAAAGTCAACAAAAACACCTTTTGGGTCAAAGCTTCAAACATGAACATGGAAGACTCAATTTAGATGAGACCAAAAGGGTTGCTTAGAGGACATCCTAAGCTTTCTAAAAAGTCTAAGAACACCTTTCTGGAGTCAAAATTGAGAGAGTTATGCATTGGCCAAGTTGACCTTTTTTGCAAAATTGCCAAAAGTAAAAAATGCTCAAATTTGCATTTTTTGCTAAATGGGCCCAACTTTTTATGTTTGCACTTCACTTATAACCTGGTCCACGACCCAAATGTGCACTGACATGTCATTTTCTTCATTATTTATTTTATTTTGATTTTTTATTGATTAAAAATTGAATTAAATCAAATAATTGGTAAATAATAGCAAAGATTTGTTTTGATTGGATTTTTGGACAGAATCACAAGCTCATAATGCTGGCATATCAGAATCAAATCACATCAATGGAAATTGGTACAAGAAAGGCACGATTGGCATGAAAATAGAAAGATATCCTATGCATTGAAAATCAAATCAAATCTTGGATAAATGCAAATATTTAATCAAAGTTTGTTAACCTAGTTCATTCTAGGTTATATAAGAAAGGTTTGCAAATCAAAGAAAGGAGTTAGAGGCGTGAAAACTGCCAGAAAAGAAACTCAGAATTCTTGATAAAAAGTGGGATCCAAATTATGGAATAGAAGGCTAATCAAGGAGTTTCAAAGCCAGGAATCAATTCCAGGATATCTGAGGAATCATTCCCAATCAATCGCAGGCATCAAAACACCCCGAATCGCTTCCTGTCACTCTCACGGTTTGCACAATCATCCAAATTCGATTATTGTAATTCTTGCATATTTAGCATGTTTAAGTTACATATTTGTGTTCATCATCATGTTTACAATGTTTCTGGATAGTTTGATTTAATTTACAGTGCAGGAACAAGCTTTTGCCATTATTAGAGTTTCGTGCTCCAATTTGGGGTTTTGGGTTTCAAGCAAAATTAGGCTTGATGATGGGTACCATGATGATCAGAGCTTCAAACCCAGTTAATTCATGGTCCCCAATTTAATTTATATTGCGTGTGCTTGATTCTTGAATGACACAGGTTTCAGCAACAGACCTGCGTCTGTAGGTAAAGGTTCAGAGCCTAAAATGACGGTTCCAAGGAAGAAGACAACAGCGTGTCACAACCTGACTAGCTGGTTTAAATTCTGGCGCGTTATTCTGGCCATTAACCTGTTTTCCAATATATTATTTGTTTTCATTATAGTGATAAGTTAATATCCAGCGCAGTTGGTCAGAAGAAGGAAGTCAGAAGCTCATTGTTCTGGGTTCGATCCCAGGCGTGAGCTTTTGGTATTTTCTCCTTTGTTTTCACCAGATCCAGCACATACACCTTCTGAGGGTCATCATCTTCTGGATCCATTAGCTAGGACCAGATCCAGTGCACCTCATCTTCTGAGGGTAATCACCTTCTGGATCCATCAGCCAGAACCAGATCTAGCGCACGTAATCTTCTGAGGGTAATCACCTTCTGGATCCATCATCCAGAACCAGATCCAGCGCACCTCATTTTCTGAGGATCATCATCTTTTGGATCCACCAGCCAAAACCAAATCCAGCGCCTCACCTTCTGAGGTTCATCATCTTCTGGATCCATCTCCAGCCAGATCTGCTAACAGCAGGCCCCTTTGGTTATTTCTACTATTTTTCTTTAATTCCTTCTCTTTAATTATCTTGTTTTTTTTAAAATCAACACAAAAATTATTTTATTTAATTAGCCAATCAAAAATCACAAAAAAGATTTATTTTCTTAATACATGTTTTTTTAATTAATTAGTTTAATTAATTTAGGGCAACTTTAATTTCTTTCATAATTTAAAAAAAAACAATTAGAAATTAGGTTTAATTAATTTGCAATTAAATATTTTCCTCAATAAAAATCCAAAAATACTTTTTCTCAAATTAGATTTTTTAGGTTTTATAATCGTCCTCGCATTTAATCCGTCGCGCGTACTTTAATTACGTTTTATTATTATTGTAACTGTTTGAAGGATGTAATAGTTTTAATTAGGGTTTTAAATTCCGCACTTTTATTTTCCTTCAAGGCAATTATGTAACTGTCAAAGCCATGTAATAGCTAGGTTTATTCCCGCACTTTTAATTTCCGCAATCTTTAACTGTCTAGATGTATGGCTAATAGGATTGTATGGCAAGAATGCATGACAAATTAATACGGTTAGAAAACCCTAATGTGCAAAGATTAAAAAAAAAGATGAGCAAGTACCTAAGAGCCCATGGAAAACCATGGATAGAAAGGGTGCTAATACCTTCCCTTTCTATAATCTACCCCCTGTACTCAGAATATCTCGAAAAAGGATTTTTTTTCGGTACTTTTTTCCTCCCCGATTGGATGAAATAAAAGTCGATGGTGACTCTTGCTTACCGCGACATTTTGCAAACAAAAAACGCAAAACGCAAACCAGCATTTCAAAATAGTCTGTTCTGCCACCGTATCACAGTAGGCATATGACTTAAAATCATGGCGAGTTCCCCTAATTAAGATAAAAACCCTATTCCTGAATTGTAAATCTAAACCCTAGTATCCTTGTGAACAAGGTAGAAGAGGGTGCCTAACACCTTCCCTTCTTCTAAAATGAGTCAACAATTTAGAATTACTGACCAAGTTAGGGTTATCCGTTATATTCCCTTCCCTAGGATAAAATGTAATGGTGGCGACTCTTATTTTTAAACTGGTTATTATAGATAGCGACTCTGCTGGGGACTTAACCCTAGGGTTTAGAAGCCTTTCCTTTTGGTTTTAAGGTTTTTTGAGTTTTTTTTATTCTTATTTTTGGTTTTTTTATATTTGTTTATTAAATTATTTATTTATTTTTATTATTTGTCATTTCTATTCATCTATTGGCAGGATTTTATTATTAAATTTTTTTTTTCAAAAACCCTTAGAAAGAAGGTTCGTCTATTGGCCAAGGGGATACATCATCCCTATGAGTTTTTGTGACAACTTCGCCTAGAGTCGGTGGAATTCCAAAAAAGAAATATGTCTCAAGAGACATCCTCTTGGGAGATAGGACTTTGGAAAGAATCCTATGAATTTTTGTATAACCCTTAAACTAAAATATCATGGTGAGACGTTTCACGACCTTAGAGACGAAAGTTTCGGTCTGCAAAGAGGATCCACTTAAGGGAGGCCTTGTTCCTTTTACCTCTAGTGTTATTCATGATACCCTTAAGGAAACCACCTTATGGGGAGGATAGAATATCTGTAGGCTAAAACTAGGAGCCTGCCATCTAAGGATACCTTTCATGAAATCCCGTCACTAAGCCATACAATCATGCATTCATACATCTTGCATTTCATATATTCATTATCTTCCACTATTTTTTTGTCTGTCTTATTCACATGATAAAAAAATCAAAGGTTTTTTGTGAGGTATCTTAAAAATGAATGCTAGAGGGAAACAACTTGTCTGTCTTAGTACCGTCAAGCCAAATATGACAAAGATCAAAACCATCAAAGGGAAACTATCTGAAAGAGCTTTGAAGATGTTTACTCGCTGTTATGGGGATACCCTAGAATTTCTCTAAGGGAAGAGCTTATGTGGGAATTAGGTAGACTATTGACATTAAAGACTTAGCATATGGTTTAGGGATCCCTTATTCTGAATTGTCACTTAATTACAAAAAAGAAGGTGATGTACAAGGAATTAAGAGATGCTATTTGGAAACTAAATCTCTTTATTTTGCCGATAACAAAGAATGGGATTCTTGTGTTGATTGTTTAGGGTTACTTGTCTTTGGGGTAATTCTGTTTCTGTGGACTTTGGACTATATTGACCCTGCAGCTATTAGTGTTTTTTGGGGCGCAAAAGCTTTAAATGTGGACCCAACTCCTACTTTACTTGCTGATATTTATTATGCTCTTCATACTCGTTACAAAAAGGGGAGGGGTACTCTAAACTGTTGCATCCCACTCTTATATTCTTGGTTTATGACTCATCTCAACAAGGAATACTACTTGGTTCCAAATCTGACGAAATATGAGTGGACTCAAAAATTAAGGTCTCTTAATGCTAATTATGTGTTGTAGTGTGCAAGGAAGTTGGACATTGGAAATATCATTTATAGCTGCAGAGACTTTTCCAATGTTCCGTTGATTGGATCACGTGGTTGTATCAACTATAACCCTACCTTGACTCTACGACAATCAGGGTACCCTTTGGAGGATAAACCCTTTGATGAACAACTTCGACAATTAATCATCCATGACATGGGAAAAAATGACCGAGAGTTGCTCAACAAGATCATCCGAGCTTGGAGTACGAAGAATGATGTGGCAAAAGAACCTTACACTCGATGGGTTTTAGATAGGGTGCAAGTTGCTAAGTTACCATTTGAATTTGATCCTGAGTACAAGCCAGATGTCCCAGATCCCTTGCCTGTGTCCTTAGAAGAAATAGACAACTTGAAGAAATGCTTGAAACAAGCTCAAAGAGAAAGAAGAATTGGAGCTTAACCTCCATAACTTAGCTAAGGAGAAAAGACAGATGTAACTCATACTTGAATCAAAATATCAACAAATTTAGAAATATTGTAAAGCATTTGAAAATGAGAGTCTTAAACAGAAACGTTCAATTGAAGGGTTGTTGAGTGCTACTTTCAACTTGGATTCTCACAACCAACGTTTGGAGGATGCTGCTAGTGAGATCAGGAAACTAAGTAGGTGGTATGAGAAGGCAATGCAATACAAAAAGGAGATGGAAGAATATTTGAGGGCTCAAATTAAAAGTTTGGCACAAGCTTCTTTAGATCAAGAAGAGAAAATGAAGTATCTTACCACGAGACTCCAGGATAGCCAAGAATCAGAGATAGGGGAACACCTCAAGAGGATGATGATAGAAAGATTTCTCGCCTAAAAGACTGACGAGTACGAACGAGTATGTCTTGAGTTAGAAGACCTCCAAAATAATTTCCTAATACAACGAAAACTCTATACGGAGATGAGGGCCCAAAAATTATATTGGGAAGAGCAGTATGCAAATATCGCCAAGGAAGGAAAGGATAACCATAAGATAATTCTAGACCTCTACCAAGAGTATCGATTATACAAAGACAAGCATGCAAGACTCGCCTTCGTATCCAACAATCTTATTGGTGACATCCCTAGAAGTTTGAGAGATGCGTAAAATGTAATGGTCCCTCTCCTGAAAGATGTTGAAAACTTTCTCAATATTTGTAGGACAATGGTTGATGGCTTCAGAGCAGAAATCCACAGGCGCACTTAGAAGATATTTTGTTTCCCTTTGTTATTTCGTTTAGCAAGTTTTGATGTTTTAAGTTTGAATATTCTTCAATATCTGAATTGTATTCTCCTTTTAAAAGACAATCATTATTTCAATAAAAGTTTTTTGTTCCCATATCGATTGTGTATTTATTTTTTAGATGCTCAAAAATAAAAAGCAAAACTAGAAAAAAATATTTAAAAATATGGAAAATCCAAGTAGATAAGACATTCAAAAACAAAAACTCTTAGCATATTCATACGCGTCCATGCATTCGTAAACACCACATCATTTCACATCTCATAACATAAAAAATCATTAATTTTCAAAATATTCTCCAGCTAAACCATTGGTAAAAGAGTTAAAAAAGCACCACCTCTCCGACCACCATACCAGACAAGAGCCCATCAACAGAAAGTGATAGAACAGATCGAATTGAACCAAGCGGCATTCAAGGAAGATTGGGAGCAAGTCAAAGGAAACATCGACTCAATGAAGGGAGATATGAGTCAAGTTCTTCTAGCCTTGAAGAACATCATTGAGAGGCAAGAAAAGATCCCTGGGGCAGCCTTTGAAGAAGTAGCCCAAACTATTGGTGCATCAAGCGGTCACCAACCAAAAAAGGAACCAGAGTTAGAACCTAAAAAGTCAACTATGGCTCAACAAAAGGTCAGACAAGCTGATACTAAAGGGTTTGTCTCACCTCCACCGAAAGTAGGGGCATCTCATACCTTGCAAAGTCCGATCAACAACATGGAAAACTACAAAGACCTGCAGTATGGAGACCATGACTTAGAAGATGTCAATCAAGCACCTCAAAGGACAACCCATACCCATGTCATTGAAAATCCCTTGGAATTCAACCAATACAAAGCTTTGGAAGAAAGGTTAAAAGCAGTGGAGGGTTACGATGCTTTCAATGTCGATGCTATTGAGATGGGTCTAGTTCCTGATGTGGCGATCCTTATAAAATTTAAAGTACTCGACTTTAGAAAATATAAGGGTCTCACATGTCCGAGGAACCATCTATGCATGTATTGCAGAAAGATGCATGCATATGCTCAAGACCAAAAGTTGATGATCCATTACTTCCGAGATAGTTTGAGTGGGGCATCTTTAGATTGGTACATGCAATTGGAACAAGTTCATATTCAGGAATGGGCAGGTATAAAGAGTGGGAAGATACAAGGAGAATCATCTAGTACCCCTTATAATACAAAAAGACATGTTCCTAACTTCTCAAAAAAGAAGGAAGGAGAAATTAATGTTATAGCATCGCATCCAAGGGCACAACAACCATTAATAATTCCACGAGAACAACAACAGAACAAGTTTGAAAGGCCTCCAAGAAGATTTGATCCTCTCTCCATACCGCACAGTTAATTATTGTAACACCTAATCAAAGCATCTTTGGTAGAGCTAAAGCCTATAACTCTTCTAATTAGGGAACTTCCACCAAGGTACGATGCCAATGCCAGGTGCAAGTATCATGTCAATTCCCTGGGGAATACTATAGAAACATTTTGGGCCTTCAGACATAAGGTTCAAGATTTGTTGGATTCTTAGCATATTACTTTTGACAAACCAAACATGAAGACAAATCCCATGCCTCTGCATGGTGGACCACTGGTAAATGAAATTAAAGTGGTCACCGACTTTTGGGAAGCTAGACAAGTAAAGGCCCCAATAAATATTTTGAAAAATATTTGTTGGAGTGTGGGTTCCTCTTGGAATATAATGAATCTTTTGAGAAGATATTACAAAAATTGGTGGATCAGGGGATAGTCCAATTCGGGCAATACCCTAAAGAAGAATATGTAGCTGCAATAGATGGAAATACAAAGAAGCCATTGGTAATCCCATGCCAAGGGCCGAACTTTAATAAAAAGACTCTTATGATTCCATGGGGTGAGGCAATAGAAGTACCAGTAATGATACAAGGACAAAATCTGAGGGTACTGGTGGTTCTGAAGACACCGATGGTGATTAGGAGGCCATATCCTACCCCTTACAAAAGTAATAAAGCAGTACTGTGGAGTTATGATTCTACGGTCTATGTTAACAGTTTAAAGCAGAAATGTGAACCATCGACAAGTCAAGTCCCGATGATTACAAATATAGATGGAACAGGGGCATGACCCGCAATGGTAAAATATATGGTCCCGAACCACAAAAGAAGAATGATGTTATGGAAAAGGATAAAGGGAAGGATGTGGTGGAGGCAAGCCAAGAACAAGAACCTCCGAGCAAGAATTTTACTGATCAAGAGGCGGAAGAATTCCTGAAAAATAATCAAGAGAAGTGATTATATGGTGATGAATTAGCTACAAAAACCCCCGACCAAGATTTCAATAATCTTGTTGCTCCTCAACTCATAAGAACACCGAGACTCTCTAATGAAGGTTCTAAGTTCTGCTCATGTCACAGAAGAGATTACTATGATTCAATTTATCAATGTTGTAGCAAATCTGACATCTGGATCATATCTAGGTTTTAATGACAATGAGTTGCCTCCACAAGGCAGAGCTCACAACAAGGCGTTGCACATTTCTATTCAAATAGGTACCACAGGCCTATCCAGGGTACTCACCAATACTGGTTCTGCTCTTAATATGCTACCAAAACCCAGCTTGATGAAGTTAACATTGGATGGTGTTGTTATGAGACCAAGTTCTACGATGGTCAAAGATTTTGAGGGTTCTCAAAGTAAAGTGTTTGGAGAAGTGGAACTTCTTGCCAAGGTCGATCTGCATATGTTTTATATCACTTTTCAAGTCATGGATACAGAACCAACATATACATGTTTACTCGGGTGACCTTGGATTCATGCAGCAGGGGCAGTTACTTCAACTTTACATCAGAAATTGAATTTCTTCATTGAAGGAAGATTGGTTATAATCGATGGTGAAGAATACATATTTGTAAGTCACATAGATTCCTATAGATATATCAGTGATGATGAAGACTGTATAGCAACACCATTTCAAGTCTTAGAGGTTGCTTCAATGGTGACCCTACCAGTGAAAAAAATCACGAAACCAACTGTGACTTCGTGGAGAGACTTGCAGATAGCTGTGGAAGATGGCACGTAAAAAGGTTGGGGCAAACTTATGGAAATAACTGAAAAGAAGAATCATTTTGGTTTGGGATATGAATCATCAAAGACTACCCTCCTAGGCAAGATACAATTTCCTCCTATCCGGGAAACCTTCATCAATAAAGGAATAGAGCATGGTGGGAAAATGGAAATGATATCTAACAAGAGAAACATCAAAAGAGCATCTGACTTCATCCATAAATGCGTCCCAGGCGAAGAGCTCAAAAATTGGATAGCTGTGGAGATTCCGGAGATCTTTTTCTTTCCAAAGTAATTTTCTTGTTTTTGAAAGAACCTATGTCAAGCCTGAGGCATATGGGTAGCTTGTAAGGGTCCCCCGATTTGTTTCAAATAGTATTCACAATTAATAAGAGTTATATTTCGCATCTGTTGTACCCCAAAATTTGCCCTCCCATATTCTTCAAGTTTATCAAGAATCATCTTCAAATGGTTCAAGATTTCTCAAGGGATTGCACAGTTCAAATGCCTCCTAAGCCAGCTGAAATTAGGGTTTTGTTTCTTGCAAGGAATTTGAGGTTTTCTATGGCTCAAACAAGTCTCATGTGCCTATATACATTGTCAAGCATCTACATGTCAAGTTTCAAGACCCACAGTCCCAAGTTGCACAGTCAAAAGCCCTATTTGGTTCACAAGCAACTGCAGGGGTAAAATGGTCATTTTGCAGTCAAAAGTTAGAATTTTTGGTCAACATCTTATTTTGAGCTCACAATCATCATTTGATCAAGTCTTGATCATGATTCCACAAGAATGACTCAAAAATCATCAAAGATGCAAAACTTGCTATTTTGGGACAGTAGAAAAGTCAACTGTAACTTGACCAGGGCATAACCTTTTCAGGGTTCATCAGAAAAATCCCATCCAATGCTCATTTTGAAGGGGATGACATTTCCTACAACTCATCTTCACATTCCAAGCACAAGAAATGCTCTCATAAAAAGTTATCAATTTCTACATTATAGGTCAATTTCAAAAGTCAACAAAAATGCACTTTAAGTCAAAGACCATAACTTGAGATTGGTAAATCCAAATGACATGGGACCAAAGGAATTGGTTAGAGTACTTCAAGAACTTTCCAAAATGTCCAAGAACATGTTCATAGGATCAAAATTGAGCAAGATATGCATTGGAGAAGTTGGGAAAATTTTGTGAATGTGCAAAAGTCAACTTTGCTCAAAATACCTTATTTTTGCTAATGGGCCTCAAATTTCTTCTTGAAACATTGTCCAAGGCTTATGCACGACCCATTGAGATTAAATTGAACTATTTTCTTATTTTTATTAATTAATTGGATTTTTAATTGATTTTTAATTCATTTAATTAATTTAATTGTGGGAAAATACCAAGATATGATTTCTAAATCTTTTTGTGAAGAAAAAGTGGTCAGCATATGATGGAGATTTCGTGTATCAATCAAGGGGACCAAAATCTCCAAAATTAGCAAGTTTTGGCAATCAAAAAGATGCAAAAATATTTGATTGAAAATCAAATATACAAATCATAATGCCATGGATTTTTGGACCAAGATTTACCCTAATTCTATTCCCATATATGCAAGCAAGCTAAACCTAATTCCAGACACGTGAGAGCTGCTGCAAAAAGCCATATGCAATATTGGAAAAAAGTGAAGAAAACTCAAAACTGAATTCCATAATTTAACGTGATTCAAAGCTTGTTTTTTATTCCAATACATTGCTAGCATTCCCAGAAACCTTTTGCAAATCAAATCAAGGGCTAACACTCAAGGAAACGTCCAGAACAAACTCAGGGTTTGCTTAATTTTTCTAGAATCGAAACTCAAGTTTTATGCATCATTAACATGTTATAATCATTGCTTTGCATTGCTAACACCTTTCTGAAGCTAACGGTATAGGTGAATTGCGTTATGGTGCCCTGAAACGGAAATCACCATTGACGAGTTCTAGGTTTTTCAAGCTTCAAAATTAGGGCTTTTCAAGTCTGGTAAAATTAGAACCTCCAACGCCTATGGTTGAATTCGTCAAGGCCAGATGAATCGAACACTACCCTCGCGAACAATTTATGTTCATCACACGCCTGTTCGCTATTTTTCCTCAGGCTATATTGTGGGGGTTAAAAACCCCCGCTATCTGTTTTGTTTTCTGCAGGTTTCATGAAGAAGACGAGTACGTGTAGGCATGGGGTTGGTCCATTCAAAAGGAAGTGCGCATTTTTTCTTTTACAACATATTTATTGGATTATTAATATATTGTTTGTTTAGTATTCTATTATCAACTGCAGGCAACTGTCCTAGTGGAGCATGCGCTGTCCAAGGACCATTGGGACCTGGGTTCGATTCCCAGGTCCCCCAAATAATTGTTCATATTTTGTTTAACGTGATTGCATGCAGCTTCCTAAACGTGTTCCACCATGCGCTCCAGGCATCATCATGCCATGTGTCTCATAATACCAATCCAAAGGCCAGAGATGGAGGATCATGGTGTTCCTCAGTCAACATGCACGTGGACAATTCCAGAAGTCAACAGGCTTGAGTGCTATTGGGCCTAATATTTCCAGTCAACACCTCCTAATGGGTCCAACACCCCCCTGGTTTCTATTTCCCTTTTTTATTTTCTTTCTTTTTATTTCCTTTTAATAATTATTATTACTATTATCTAATTAATTCATAAATTATTTTTCATAATAAAAATCAGAAACTTAAAATATTGTTTATTTTTATTATTTATTATTTTCACTATTAATAATTATCTTTGTAAATAAATGTAAATTAATAATTTAGTTAAATTATGTTAATTTTAATCTTTTTACAATAAATAAAACAAATTTAGAATTAGGGTTTTTCTTTTGACTTTTAATTTCTTATTTTTATTTTCATTAAAAACATAAAAAACACAAAAACATTTTTTTTCTTTAATTATTTAATTAATTAGTTATTAGGTTTAATTTTTTAATTAATTGCAAAAAAGGACAAAATTCAATTCTTTCTCAAAAGGGGTCAAAACCCTAAGGACGTCCCGATTCAATCTTTCGCGCGCATGTTTATTTTAATTCATTATATTCATGTATCTGTTCCGGAAATGTAATAGTTAATTAGGCTTTTATCGCTTTATTTACTTTATCGTATTTATTTTCCAAATGGGTTTTGTTTTTGGCGATGTATATACCCGCGCCTTTTAATAGCGTAGATTCAACTTTCCGCAATTTATTTTCTACACTCTTAACTGTTAATATGCATGAAAGACTTGCTTGACAAATAAAATCAATCTGTAGCTCACAAATAACATGTACAAGATAACCTTAACTGAATTGGACACACATGCACATGCCATTCCTAGGGTACGCCTCACTGGTTGCCTCGACGTGGTCATCAAGTATAGGGTGTTTTAGAGGTTGCCCTCCTGTCTAAAGATCCAGTTGCCTCGAACGGTTGCCTCGGATAAAAAAGGATCTAGGACATTAGGGTTACCGCTAAGGCGTCCTACTATTGCTTTGGTGACCACATGTCCCTAATAATCGAATTGACCCAACAAACTCCAACGACGGTACTACCTACTTCTCAATAGTGGGATAGTACTGTCTAAAGGACTCTTACACAGCTTAATTCCTTAGAGTAGGTAGATTTCTCCTGGGTACTTGCTCTTTCAAAAACAAAAAAACAACTTTTTGCACCTACACTTTCAAAAAGTTTTCAAATAAATACTTCATACACTCTTGAGGATTGATACAAGAGTTACCTAGAAGTTTTCAAAACGAAACTTTTTCAAAACCCACATACACAAGAAAAGCAAACAATTTTTGAAAACATAGTGAGCAAGTACCTAAGAGCCCGTGGATAACCACGGATAGAAAGTGTGCTAACACCTTCCCTTTCTATAATCTACCTCCCGAACCGAGAAACATCTCGAAAAGGAATTTTGCTGTGCTTTTGTCCTTTCCTTGTTGGAGAACATAAAATACGGTGTCGACTCTTGCTTACTGCGAAATTTCGCGAACCAGCATTTCAAAACAGTCAGTTCTATTTCCACCGATCACAGAACTGGCGACTCTGCTGGGGATACTAATAAGTGAGGTGTACCTTAGGATTAGACCACTCTTGTTTTCAATTGCTTGCTTTGATTGCTTTAATATTGTGGGCCTATTTTGGGAGTTTCATAGAACCTAACCCGGATCTGGGGGATACCTTTTAGGTAGCAACAAACTGTGAGGGAACTGTGCGGGGTATACCGACACGGTTGAAGCAGTTGCTACGTTGATGTGGCACTTTGGTGAGTATCGGTAACCCTTGAGTCAAGTCAAGTAGAGTACGGGGCCGCCGCGTGGTGTCGTGAAGCATCAACTGACCTTAGGAACCTTACTTGACCATCCTGGCCTCTTTAGGGGTAGTGAGATGACCGACTTTGGTGCAGTCCGAAGTTGGTAGATACTCGATACTACACTCATTGAGGGTTGTTTTCTTGGAATATTTTGATCGCCAGTTCAGTGGCTAAATCAAAACAATGAACATAGAAAACAACCCAATGATTTTGAGCTCCTTAGAACCCGGTTACTTTTGATAGGACAGGTTTTGAGCTCACCAACTTCAAGAGGGTAGTACCCCAAACTTCATGCTAGCCTAAAATCTAAGGGCTCTTTTGTGTGACTTGTGTGCCTTCATACTTGAACTACTTGCATACTTGTTATCTAACAACACGATTTCCTTGCAGGTTTTGTTTACAGTCCTTAATCGGGACTCATTACAGGGCCTACTTACATCACTCCATGCATAGCATAACATCATACCATTGCATGCATCCTACATAAGGACTAACCCATTTCAAGAATCTCAAGGGCTTGTGATGCAGGTCATGATGAACCAAAGGTCTAGCAAGGGGCAAAGGGGATTTATTTTCCTCTAGCCAAGGTTGTGTGGAGATTAAACATGACAACGTGAGTCAGGGGCTATGACCCACTCGATATGGTGAGCTTTGACTCTTGAAGAAGGACTCTCAACGACATGAAGTTCCTTCAATCAAGCTACCCAGATTCAAATGTTAACAATTTTCTTGTTTACCCCGCGAGATCCTTGAAAACATTGCATGCATACATACATATCATTGCATTACAGGTACCCCTTTTACAGGTCACTTATCTTCTTCGCTGTTTATTTCAGCTATCATCATGAATCCTGAACCTACTACCGAACAAGCTATCAAGGCCCTCCAGGCCCAGAATTCCTTGTTCCAGGAGTTGGTTATGAGCCTAGCCCAGGGTCAACAGGACTTGAAAGCTCTGATGCTGAAAGAGAGGAAGAAGAAGAAGAGGACTGTGCTGTTCAACCCTAGACGCAGATCTGGGAATGGATTACAGAATGAGGCTGAGCTGACTACCTCATCTGTAGGCAAGGACAGTCCCCAAGAGAGAGAGAGGTTCCTAGTCCAGTGGTCTCCGACAACGAGACCGATTACAATGATGAACAGTACCCTCCTACTGAGGACAGGTACAAACAGCTGGAGGACCGATTTAGTGCTATGGAGATTCAACACGTGCCCGGGTTGGATTTTGGAGATCTGGGTTTATCCTCTGGGGTGGTGATTCCTCACAAGTTCAAGGCACCTGCCTTTGCAAAGTACGACGGGGCTTCCTGTACTAAGCTGCATCTCAGATCATACGTAAGGAAGATCCAACCTTACACTGCAGACAAGAATCTATGGATCCATTTCTTCCAGGAAAGTCTTTCAGGGACTCAACTCGAATGGTTCTATCAGCTGGATGGAGCCAGTATTCGTAACTGAGAGGACTTGGCTACTGCATTCTACAAGCAGTATCAGTACAATTCCGACCTCGCTCCTACGCGTACCCAACTCCAGGGTATGTCACTAGGGACGGGTGAAGGATTCAAGGAATACGCTCAAAAGTGGAGAGACCTTGCTGGACGGGTGCAACCACCTCTGACTGACCGTGAACTCGTCGATATATTCTTGGGGACCCTGTCAGGTCCGTTCTTCAACCATCTGATTGGGAATTCTTCTGCTGGGTTTATAGATCTGATCTTGACTGGTAAAAGGATAGAAGCTGGTATCAAGTTTGGGAAGATACAAAAGGGTGACTCCTCGAACACTGAGAAGAAACCATCCAAGAAAGAATCTAGCACTGTCAACGCGGTAGTTATTTCAAAACCGGCCAGTGCTCCTCAACATCGCAACCAACAAAGGGAAGAGAGACCTAAAAGGAAATTTACTCCCCTCGGCATGACCTTGTCCCAGATATTGCCACAGTTGCTGGAGACCAAGTTGGTAACTCTAAGGGACCCTCCTAAGAATCCCAACAAGACACCTTCAAGGTATAACCCCAACGCCCGCTGCGCTTATCATTCTGACAGCCCAGGGCATGCTACAAATGACTGTTGGACTTTGAGTAACAAGGTTCAGGACTTAATCGATGCAAAGGAGGTCGAGTTCGAAGCGCCCGAGACTCCCAATGTGATCACTTCTCCCTTGCCAAAGCATGGCTAGGATTGAAAAAACTTTTGTTCATTCGAATGTTCAAGTTGTATTTTTCTTTAATTGTTCAAACATTTATCATGTCAAACTCTCTTATTCCATTAATGCATCGCATATGTCTGTTTGAATTAATATATTCGCATTCGCTATATTCAAACTGCTTTCATTTTTTTGTGATGTTCAAACTCTCGATTAATAATTCTAAGTGTGATACGGTGGGAGAACTGACTATGAGTTTTGCGTTTGTTTTCGCAAATGTTTCGGTTGAGCAAGAGTCGCCACCGACTTTTTATTTTATCCTAAAGGAAAGGTTAAAAAAGCACAGCAAAAACCTTTTGAGATATTTTGTGGGTCCGGGGGGTAGATTATGAAAAGGGAAGGTATTAGCACCCTTTTCATCCATGGTTATCCATGGGCTCTTAGTTACTTGGTTTTTTAGATCACTTTGCCTTGATTTTCGATTGCTTGAGAATGGTGTGTGTGTGTGTGTTTTTGAAAATGTTTTGGAAGAAGATGCCTTGTCTTAGGCTAACCTTGTAACAATTCTTTACTCGAATATTTTACAAAGGTGTGTATCTTTTCGAAAAGATGTTTCAAAATGTTTTGAGAGTTTGTTTTGAAAGTGCTTGTGGAATGTGGTTTTTGAAAAGAAGGCAAGTGGTTTTGCAAGTTGATCTCAAGTAACTAAGAGTTTTGTCTACCCTATTTGTACTCAAAGGTTTTCTCTATGTTTTCAACCCTTTTTAACAATTTTGTTCCACCATTGAATTTGGTGGACAATCTTGCGTTTAGGAAGTTTGTTCGGGACGGGCGCGAGTCATCGTATGGACCATGAATGCAATGGTGCCAAGTGTCTTTGGCAATTTGCTTTGAAGGGACTATGATCATTCCGTTTTAGGCAACATTCGAAAGCGTCATCGAGGGACTTATGATCATTTGAATTTGTTTTGCCAAAGATACTCAACGTGCAAGCATGGCCCATTTTGGAAGGCAACATGTGGGATTACCCTAGAGGGTGCAAGTGTGATCGTGTATTGATTTCATGTATTTGTCTTGTATTAGGTTATCTAGCGTTTGATTTTATGTACATGCAAACCCTAGGTCTAACCATGGTATAATTGAAAGCGGTAAATTGCGAAAATGTAAAGTCTACGCTATTACAAAATAAGTATCCGGGAGTGGGGGTACAAATTTACGAATGGGGATGAGACTTAGGAATGTAATGTCCAATAAGTTACAACCAAATCGAATCGATCAAAAGTAAATGTAACGAATATACAAAATAAACAAATGTATAATGTATCAAAATGCAAGTATATTGTGTAAGTGTACGTGTATACGTGTATGTAATTATTTACAGGTTAGAGATGTGAATTTGAATGTGTATTAAGTATTGTTTTGACTTTAAAGAAAAATCAAATGTTTATTTAATTAATCCTTGTAATCTTGTATATTTTTAATATGTATGAAAAGAATGTTTTAATGAAAAGAAAAATGTTTTCAATTTAATTATATGGTATAATAATAATAAAAAAAACGTATCTTTATTTGTTATATACCAAAAGTATGTTTTTTTAAATAAGTATCAAGAATTAAATTAGAAAAAAGGTATTTTTATTTGTTATGTACAAAAAGTATTTAATTAAATGTTTTAAAGTTATGTATATTGAAAAATATATTTAAGTGTGTTAAAATATTAATGTACAAATATTTATTTTACTTAAAAGAAAAAGGAAAATGTTTTAATGCTTAATGTATTGTGTCAAAAGAATTATGAATATGTTATATAAAAAAAGAAAAAATTTAATATAATGAAACTCATGTTAATTTTGTAAAAGAGCATAAATTGTTTTTTAGAAAGAAATTAGAAATGGGCCAAGGGAGATTATGGCCCAAATAGAAAAGAAATGGGGGGTGCATGAAGGGAAACAAAAAAAGGCTTGGGCGTTGGAATGGGCAAGGCCCATGTTGACACAAAACATTTTAGGGTTTTACTGTGTTTTCATTTGGATGTTTAGGGTTCGTGAGGCGCGCCGCTCATGCGTTCTTCGTTCATCTTCTCCGATCGTTCGTCCTTTGGCCAGCACCTCCTCTTTGCCCAGCCATCAGCGCCTCCGCCTCCTTCCTTCTTCCTTGATGCAGTGAAGCGCACAAAAGGGTAACCCTTTCTCTTTGATTTTCGCGTTTAGGGTTTGATTTCTTTTACATGTTTATGGATTACTGTCTTCTTTGATTGAACGTTTTGATTTTTGTTTGTTTAACGAGGATTAAAAGGAAAGGGAAGAGAACTTGACTACCTTTCGTTTGAGGGAGGAATGGTGGAGGTGCTCGGAGGCTTGATGGCGAAGAGGAAAGATGCGTGATGCTGATGATCTCTTTGAGCTTCCTGGTATTTTTGTATATTTCTTTTGGTTTTGTGATGGTTATAAACTGAAAACCCCTTTCTTCTTCTTCTTCCTATTGTATGCTTGTTGCTTCTCTTCTCCGTTTCTGAGTTGCCTTGAGATTAGTATGCTTTTGAATGTTGGTTGCCTATTTACTTCTTCTTTGCCCCATGATGAGCCTAGGGTTCTGAGGGCCTGTGGGTTTGACTTTGAATGCTTTTGGTTGCCTTGAACGATTTGCCCTTTGTATGCTTCTGAATGCCTTTCTTCTTCGCCTTTGAGTTGCCTTGAGATTAGTATGCTTTTGAATGTTTGTTTTTGCTCAATGATGGTTTTTTTTACTGAGGGCTTGAGGGTTTTGACAGGGTTAAGGGTTTGAAAGGTTTTGACAGGGTTAAGGTTTTTTTTGGCATATGCTGGTATGGCTTTGAGTTGTTTTATCTGGTTTATGGGCGTATGCTGGTCTTACAGGAGCTTGATGGTGTGTTAGGCTTTTGACAGGTTTAATGGCTTAGCAGGTTTGATGGCCTTGACAGGATTTTTTACAGGTTTTAGGCTTATTGCAAGCTTAAGGCAGGTTTGACTGGTTTATGGCCTTAACAGGTTTTTTGCTTGAGGTTTGATATTTCAGGTTGATGGCTTTGCTTGCTCTAGGCTGGTATGTTGCTTATGCTGGTATGGTTTTGGATATTTCACAGGATTTTTTTGCTTTAGTGGCTTCAGGCAGGTTATTTTAGCTTGATAGTGTTTTTGCTTAGGCAGGTATGCTTTGAGGCTTCAACTGGTTATTTTTGTGTTTGAGTTATTGACAGGTTGTGTTGGTTTTTGTTAAGCTTGAGGCTTAATAGTTAGTATGCAGGTTTTTGGTTAAGCTTGAGGCTTAACAGTTTGTATGCCGACTTCTGTTTCAGCTTGGCCTTCCCGATGGTTGTGTTTTGCTTTTGTATATGTTTTCTTCCTTCCTGCCTAAAGCCTAAAAACCTGCTCTCTTATCTCTCTTCTCTTCTCTTTCTCAGTACAGTTAAATATATTAAACTATGTTTGTGCTGTACTTTTCTGAAAGGGCCATTTTTTGGGAAATGATAACATGAATATGTTTGCTTGCATAATAGTTTTCCTCTGCATATTTTATCTTTTCTTGACAGCTTCTTGTACTTTGATATCTTTTCCAAATCTTCTTTTCTTTGACAGCTTGGGTAACCCTTTTGGCATTTTGACAGCAAGTTGTACTTTTGGCATTTTTGACAGAAAGTTGAAATTTGGATTTTTAGTTTGATTTGAACTGTGCAGTTTGTTTGAGACTTGAACTATGCAATATGTTGACAAACTTTGCATTCATAATTAGCAAATAAAATTCTTCCCTCTTTGTGAACCGGGAGAAATCCCGTGATTTGCAGAGAGGGTTAACTGATCCCAATCAGTGGCCCTTAATGATGAACTGTCTGTCATTATTTATTTATCTGCTTTTTTGACTTTTCTCTTTTTCTCTTGCAGGTGAATAATTGAATGGAGGGGAGCAAAGGATGAAAAATTTGAAGAATAGAAGACTTAGAAAAAATAGGATAGTTTCATTTTTTATTTAAATTTAAATTAGTGTAAAATCATTGTTTGTAAATAAATTGTAAACAATAATTGTACAATTAATTTAAGAATAAATAAAAGTTTTCATTATCCAATTAATTCTATTTTCTCTTTTATTGTTTATTCATTTATTTAAAATTCTTTGAATTAAAATAATTGAAAAATAAATTCCAATTACTTAATTTTAGAATAATAAATAATTTAAATAAACGAAGCTTTGACAAATGAATCAGTTAAACCTGGTACCTCTAACATCCAAAGCAAAGCAACAGTTAATCAAATCAACTGATCAGGCGCATTCCCTTTTCACTGATTTTTACCAAACACTGTTGTTGCACCCCAAAATTTGCCCTCCCATATTCTCCAAGATTTGTCAAGTCAAAGTCACAAAATTCCCCAAGGGTTATGCAGTTTAACTGTCTCCTACACAGTCAAAACTAGGGTTTGTGTTCTGAGCAGGAATTGAAAGTTTCCAAGGACCCAATCATGTCTCATATGCTTACAAAGATGGTCAAGCATCCTCATATCAAGTTTCAAGGCATTCAGCTCAAAATTGCACAGTCAAAACCCTAAATTGCACTACAGTCAACTGTAGGGGCAAAATGGTCATTTGACAGTCAAAAGTTCAAATTTTTGGTCAACATATCATTTTGAAGCCACAAACATCATTTGATCAATGCTTAATCATGATTCTCAAAATTTGGCTCAGAAAATCATCAAGATGCAAAAGTTACTATATTTGGACAGCTGAAAAAGTCAACTGAAATTGACCAGGGCATAACTTTCACATGGATTATCAGAAAAATTCCATCCAAAGCTCATTTTGAAGAGAAAGACATTTCCTACAATTCATCTTCATATTCCAAGTCCAAGAAATGCTCTCACAAAAAGTTATCAATTTCAACATTATAGGTCATTTTCAAAAGTCAACAAAAAGGGACTTTAAGTCAAAGGCCATAACTTGGGATTGGTAAATCAAAATGACATGGGACCAAAGGCATTGGTTAGAGGACTCAAAGGCCTTTCCAAAATGTCCAAGAACATGTGAAAAGCTTAAAAATTGAGCAAGTTATGCCTTGTGGAAGTTGGGAAATTTTTGGGAAATTTGAAAAGTCAACATTGATGCAAATGATCCAAAAATGCAAATGGGCCCATTTTTCTTCCAAGTTTCTTCATGCCAAGCCTACGCACGACCATTAGGCCCAAAGGGAAGTATTTTCTCATTTTTTAATTATTTATTTGAATTTATATTAATATTAATTCATTTAAGTTATTTAAATATGTGAAAAATATAAACTTGACCTAAAAAAATCTTTTTGTGCACATTCTACTCTCAATAATTCGTGCCTAAGCCAATTTGGAAAGATTTGGAGCATTGGGATATGATTTGCACAAAATACACATGAAAAGATATGAAAGATCCTTAAGGAAAATCAAATATTGGAATCCTTGAATGCAAGAGATTTTGGCCAGTTTTGTTGACCTAAATTATTCACTACATATGCTTGAATCAAAACCTAATGGAAAAGGACACAAAGCTGCGCTCAGAAGCTATACACAAACTTGAAAATTTTCCCTAAAAGTTCAAAACTGATTTCAAGGTTATAAGGCGATTCAAGACACCAAACCTATTTCAATAGCTTCTTAGGCATTCCTGAACAGATTCCAATCGATATCAACCACCAAAGCGCAAAGAATCGGTAACAAGGACCTTCCCTGTACAGAGAAACTTTCGAAATCCTATATCATAATTCATACATTCTCTTGCATTTTTATTTGTGAATTCTTGTTTAATATGAAGTTTCCAAGCTAACTGATATGTTTAATTGAGTTTTCATAAGCCATACGCGAATCTACCATGTTTGGATATTAGGGTTTTCAGGATTCAAAATTAGGGCTTCTCAAACGAAGCAAAATCATGACTCCAGACTCACACCATTGCACTCAGCTCAACTGGACGAAGAAATCCCAATAGTCGCGATGAATTTATGTTCAAGGATAGCCTAATCGCTATTTTCTTGAAAGCTGCCTAAAACCACGCTTCTAAAACCGTTTCCATAGGCTTGTGTTTTCAGAAAAAATAAAAAGAGAACGAAGACGATGATGCGTTGGCAAGCAGTGGTTGGGTGTTTCAAATTTGCGCGCGTTTTTAACCATTATGCTTGGGTTTTGCTTTTTGTTATTTCTTTAATATAATATGTTAATTGAAACGTGATGGCTCAGTGGCAGGGATATGTGTTGATAACATCAAAGACCTGGGTTCAAGTCCCAGGTCTGGCAAATTGCAATAATATTTTTCAACGTAAATTCTTATGCAGCGCGCCTATTGTGGTTCACCATGTTCCATCCTCATCCAGACCTACACGCGTCCAATCAAACCAATTCAAAGGCCAGGATTCAGGGAGTACAGTGGGGGCTAGTCAATATGCCACACAAAATCTGGAAAAGTCAACGAACTTCAAAGCTTATTGGGCCAAAATGCTAGGCCTGTACCTCCTAAATTGGGACTACACCCCACTCTGGTTTGCAACTTCTTTCAATTTTTTTTTACTTATTTTTATTTTATTGTTAATCATTATGTTATTTATTTTATTGCTTTAATTTAATTAAATATTTTTTACAATACATAAAAAATACAGAAAAGACAAAAAAAATATAATTAATAATATTTATTTTCTTATAAATTAATATGTAAATTATTTAGTTTAATTAGGTTTTTAACTTTAATTCTTTTTCATAATAAAAATCCAAAAATATAGAATTAGGTTAATTAATAATTTTTATATCTTTTAATTTTTCCTTTTTCTCACAATATTATTTATTTATTTATTTTATTTTTATAATTAAATGTACATGAGTAAAAATTAGGGTTTAATTTAGATTAATATAACATTTTTACAATAAACTTAAAAAAACAATAGAATTAGGATTAGTCAATTATAATTAATTCCTTCTTTTTTTCTTTTAAATCTAAAAAACACCAAAATACCAAAAACATTTAATTTTTAATTTTAATTTCTTATTAATTTTAATTTGTTGTAAAAGGGTCCAACGCCCATGTTCATAATGTATTTAATTTCGCGCATTTATTTTATGTCGTTTATAATAGTTATGTAATTCTCCCAAAGCCTTGTAACTTTAATCTTTTCGCACTTTATTTTTCTGCTTTATTTATTTTTCGCTAAATCGGGTCCGGTTTAATTTTGGCGATGTGGACCCGCGCTATTTGTAATAGTTGTAGATTTATTTTCTCGCAAATATTTCAACTGTTAAAAAGCATGCAAGAATGAATGTCCTAATTAAAATCAAGCGTAGATCACAATGAACATGACAAGACAAATAACTGAAACACGACACACAATGCGCACACACCACCCCTAGGGTACGCCTCACTGTTGCCTTTCGAAAGGTGGTCGTCGAGTAGAGGACGTCTTAGTAAGTCCTCATGATCCGGGAACCTGGCATGAGGGTAGCTTCTAAGGTGTCTTCCCATTGCTCTGGTGATCACCACGTCCCTAAAACTCGAATTGACCCGAATACCTCCAACGGTGGTGCTACTTACCTCTCAATGGTGGGATAGCACTACTTTTAAGGACATCTACACAGACGAATTCCTTAGGGTAGGTAGGTTCTCAAGGATACTTGCTCTAATCTCAAAACAAACTCAAAAAGACTTTTCACACGAACACTTTTCAAAAGCTTTCAAAGCAAAATTTTCAAACACTCTGACATACGAGTCGATCTGAAATTTTTTCAAAGAAACTTTTTTAAAACCCACCTTGAAAAGCAAACAAACCATTTTTGAAAACACAAATGAGCAAGTATCTAAGAGCCCATGGATAACCATGGATAGAAAGGGTGCTAACACCTTCCCTTTCTATAATCTACCTCCCGAACCGAGAGCGATCTCTATAAGGAATTTTTCTGTGCTTTTGTCCTTTCCATTTGGAGAAAATAAAAGACGGTGGCGACTCTTGCTTCCGCGACATTTCGCGAACCAGCTTTAAACAGTCAGTTCCAGATCCACCGATCACAGAACTGGCGACTCTGCTGGGGAATATCTTAAAGTGAGGTGTACCTTAGGGTTAGTTCATAACTGTGTCTTCAATTGTCTTCTTTGCTTGCTTTATTATTGTGGGTTGCTTGGGAGTTCTATAGATCCTAACCCGGATCTGGGGAATACCTTCTTAGAAAGTAGCAACAAGGCTGTGAGGGAACTGTGCGGGGTATACCGACATGGTTGAAACAGTCTGCTACGTTGATGTGGCACTTTGGTGTGTACCGGTAACCCTTGAGTTCAGTCAAGGAGAGTACGGGGCCTCCGCGTGGTGTCATGAAGCATCAACAAACCTTAGGAACCTTAATTGAACTATCTTGGCCTCTTTAGGGTAGTGAGATAACTGACTTTGGTGCAGTCCGAGGTTGGTTGATACTCGATACTACACTCAATTGAGGATTGCTTTCCTGGAATATTTCGGTCGCCAGTTCAGTGGCTAAATCGAAACGATGAACAATGAAAGCAATCCCGTGATATTGGGAACCTTAGAACCCGGTTACTTTGATTAGGACAGGTTGAACCCACCAACTTCAAGAGGGTAATACCTAGACCCCATGCTGGCCTGAACCCTAAGGGCTTCTCTTGTGTGACTTGTGTGCCTTCGTACTTGACTACCTGCATGCTTGTTATCTGACCCTTGATGTCTTGCAGGTCTTGTTTATAGTCCTTAATTGGGACTCATAACAGGGTACCAAATTTCTTGCAGGTCTTGTTTATAGTCCTTAACTAGGACTCATGACAGGGTTTACCAAATTTCTTGCAGGTCTTGTTTATAGTCCTTAACTAGGACTCATGACAGGGTTTATCAAATTTCTTGCAGGTCTTGTTTATAGTCCTTAACTAGGACTCATGACAGGGTTTACCAAATTTCTTGCAGGTGTTGTTTATAGTCCTTAACTGGGACTCATAACAGGGTTTACTAGATCTCTTGCAGGTTTTGTTCATAGTCCTTAATTGGGACTCATAACAGGGTTTACCTACTTCACCCCATGCATAGCATGACATCATACCATTGCATACATCCTAACCCATTTCAAGGATCTCAAGGGCTTGTGATGCAGGTCATGATGAACAATTATCCCAGCAAGGGGCCAAGAGGATTTATTTTCCTCTAGCTAAGGTTGTCAGGGGCTATGACCCACTGGATATGGTGAGCCTTTGACCCTTGAAGAAGGGCTCTCTACAACAGGAAGTTCCTTCAATCAAGTTGCCAGTTTCCAACTCTAACAAGTTTCTCTGTTTACCCTGCGAGGTCCTTGAAATCATTGCATGCATGTCATACATCTCATTGCATTGCAGGTATCCCTTTGACAGGTTGCTTACCCTTCTCCGCTGTTTATTTCAGCCGATCATCATGAATCCTGAATCATCAGCCGAGCAGACTATCAAGGACCTCCAGGCTCAGAACGCCCAATTCCAAGAGCTGATCATGAATTTGACCCAGGGGCAACAAGATCTGAAGGCTTTGCTCTTGAAGAAAGAAAAGAAGAAGAAGAGGACTGTTTTGTTCAGCCCTAGACGCAGATCTGGGAATACACCGCAGGTTGAAACTGAGAGGACAACTCCATCTGTGGGGAAGAGCAGTCATCAAGAGGAAAGGGTTCCTAGTCCAGCGGTCTCCGACAACGAGACAGATTTTGACGACGAACAATACCCTCCGGCTGAGGACAAGTACAAACAGTTGGAGGATAGGCTGAATGCTATGGAGATCCAACAGGTACCTGGGCTGGATCTTGGAGATTTGGGTTTGTCAACTGGTGTGGTTATTCCTCGGAAGTTCAAAGCACCATCCTTCTCCAAGTATGACGGGGCGTCTTGTCCCAAGCTGCATTTAAGGTCCTATGTTCGGAAGATTCAGCCATATACGGTGGACAAGAATTTATGGATCCACTTCTTCCAGGAGAGTCTTTCAGGGACTCATCTCGAATGGTTCTATCAGCTGGATGGGACCAAAGTTCGTAACTGGGAGGAGTTGGCTACTGCTTTCTATAAGCAGTATCAATATAATGCCGACCTTGCCCCTACGCGTACCCAACTCCAGGGTATGTCGTTAGGATCAAGTGAAGGTTTTAAAGAATATGCGCAGAAATGGAGGGATCTTGCTGGAAGGGTACAACCACCTCTGACTGATCGGGAACTTGTGGACATGTTCTTGGGGACCGTGTCTGGTCCATTTTATAACCACCTGATTGGGAATTCGTCTGCTGGATTCACAGATCTTATCTTGACTGGAGAGCGAATAGAAGCTGGCATCCGGTCCGGGAAAATTCAAGAGGCTGCACCTTCTGATAAAAAGCCTCATCATGGAAAGAAAGAATCCAATGCTGTGCACGGTAAAAAGAGCCGTCATGAGGCAGGGGCAATCCAAATCTCCAATCCCGGACCTGCTCAACAAGGACAGGGGCAGCAGCGCAAGGAGAAACGACAGTATACCAAACTCAACATGTCGCTGGATCAAGCACTGCAACAAATGTTGAAGGCAGGGCTGATCACCTTAAGGGCTCCTCTTCGGAATCCGAACACTTCTGCACCCAACTATCATCCCAATGATAGGTGCGCATACCATTCTGACAGCCCGGGGCATACTACAGACAATTGCTGGCCTCTCAAGAATAAGATTCAAGATATGATCGACGCTGGAGAGATTCAGTTTGAAGTGCCAGAGACTCCGAACATAATCACTGCTCCGTTGCCCAATCATTGAAGCCTTTTGTTTATTTGAATTTTTGAGTTGTACTTTTCTTTGCTTATACAAACAATTAATGTCATAGCAAACTCTTTTATTCTATTAATGCATTCCATATGTCTGTTTTGGAAATTAATACAATTATTTTCATTATGTTCAAATATCTTTTCATATTTTTTCTGATGTCAACTCTCGTTAATTCTAAGCCTCTTGAGGGAGGATGACGAAAACGATACCACGATCTTTACAGTATGCTTTTGAACAGACCCCGCTGATGAGGTACAGGCATTGTTTCAATTCCTAAACACTGGAGTTATAAGGATGATAATCCCTCGTCAACCCATCTGAGCCAAAGAAGTAGGAGTTTTATTTTCGAAAATTGAAACCCTTAATCATAACCTGGGGCAGGGTAGTTCCCGCAGTTGATCCAAGTGCATGACGAATGGCACCAAAGAGATCCTTACGAAAAAAACAGTGATGGTTCAGAACAATTATAAAGACAGGCAGTTGTTATCAAAAGAAAAAGCCCAAAAAGTCAAAACCTATAAAAGGGACTTATGAAACTGGGGCATCCCGCTGACTGTAATTCCAAAAAGGAAACAGTTCAGGCAAAAATAGGGATAACAAAATCAAAAAAAGAGGTCTCACAAACCCTCAACAAAAACAAAGAAGGACTGCCTATTCAAAATAAGCTATCAACATCTGAACCATTACTGGAACATCAAAGCAAAGACTCGAACAAGGTCTAACGCACGATCAACTGAGTTTAGGTTTGAAGAGCATCACGAAGAGCGGGTGGGTACAAATAATTTGAGCCTTTATCCTTTGTTTCTTAAACCGTGAACCAGGCCACGTTATAACCCTCAAAAGTCCTAGCTGAAGCATGGGTTTAGTTCGGAAGCATACTGTTACGAAGGTATCCTGACTCCTTAAGGCTTACGGTAAAATACGGAGTTGACATCATGTTTTACAAACATTCACTTGTTTTATGAAAAATAATGCACCTTTAAAATCTTCAAGACAGACATAAGCTTTGCATTTTTAACATAACTTTGTTTGCATATGACTATTTGTTTGAACAGCATAGAAATCCGCACAATGAAAGTCTAATGAACAGGAGTATCTCCAATCAAGGGGCATGGCATGATCATGGTCCGTCATCTGGGGCAATTCAATCAAGGTTCGGAGAATCTCTCAAAGGCCAAAAAGCTTGGGGCAAATCTCTGCCTGAGTCACTTGGGGCACTCCAACAACGAATCTTGCCTGATCAAATACCTTCTGGTGGCATGACAAAACACAATTCTAACAGGGGCAACTCCCTACATTCTGAGAGCGTGGGCATAGTCGAAAAAGATACTACGCGTAATCAAAGACCCGCTAGGTTGACATACCTAGGCAAAAATTAGGGCTTCCCGGCGAACCAAAAGGGTTCGGGCAAAATGAAGGGATGAAATGAAAAAATCTGTACACCCGGCAAGTCGAAAACCTGAAAAGGCGGCTTGGGCAAAAATGGGTATCCCGGTGGACTGAAAACCCGAAAGGGCGGTCCAGGCAAAAGTTAGGGATTAAAAGCGTACGACTATGTCCCGCCATCTGTCTACCAGAAGAAGGTTTGTCCGCCAACAACTATCAGCACCCCACAAGAAACAGGGGCAATAAAGGTCGGTCTGAGCAGTCTGATTGTTCTATCCTCCAAGGTATCAGGGTAGGTCCTGTTGAAGAACGTAACCAATACAGTTCAATACCTCCCCAGGAGAGTCCAACCCAGCTTCCCCAGGAAAATTGGAATACATCTCCCCAAGCAGTAAGCGTATCCCCGGTTGATTCTGGAAGCATATCCCCTCGCAGAGCACGAGCGCGTCGTCCGGCTTGATTTAAAGAGTTATTTCCTTAACAGGATATAACTGGGTTATCCTCAGCCAAAAGCCACGGAAAGAGCGTCCTCGATACAGTCTTCTTACCCCAGCGAAGTCCATCAATACTTCCAACAGCAAGGATGCCCTCAGCAGGTTACTATCAACAATTCAGCAAGACATCCCTCTTCCCACAGAGTATTACTCCCCAGCATGGCCGCTAGAGTATCCTTTCTCCCCGCAGAATCCTCCATTCGCCAAGTTTATTCCCCAACGGAGTTATCTTCGTCTATGGGAATTCTTGCAACTATTCTTCAACATCAGCCCGGGAGTGACTTCCCGGCACCCGTCAAGGATTTATTTTTTCTGAGACGAAAACATATGTTCATAAACATCATACCTTCGTACATTATAGCATGCATATGCATCATATGGCACGAATCTCATTAATTTTGAAGACATACAGTTCATGCATCATGATTTTGCATACAATTATGTTTTACCTTTTCAGGAAAAAGATCAATACAAAAATGACTACTATCAACTATCGCAATTTATTCTTGATATAGTTTCAGATATGATCCAGATATGGTGACGTTCTGATGCTGCTTCCAGAATTCCTTCTCGATATAGTTTCAGATGTAAACCAGATATGGTGACGTTCTGATGCTGCTTCCAGAATTCCTTCTCGATATAGTTTCAGATATGATCCAGATATGGTGACGTTCTGATGCTGCTTCCAGAATTCCTTCTTGATATAGTTTCAGATATGATCCAGATATGGTGACGTTCTGATGCTGCTTCCAGATTTCCTTCTAGATATAGTTTCGGATATGATCCAGATATGGTGACGTTCTGATGCTGCTTCCAGATTTCCTTCTAGATATAGTTTCGGATATGATCCAGATATGGTGACGTTCTGATGCTGCTTCCAGGTATCCTAGATATAGTTTCGGATATGATCCAGATATGGTGACGTTCTGATACTGCTTCCAGGTATCCTTCAGATATAGTTTCAGATATGATCCAGACATGGTGACGTTCTGATACTGCTTCCAGGTATCCTTCAGATATAGTTTCGGATATGATCCAGACATGGTGACGTTCTGATACTGCTTCCAGGTATCCTTCAGATATAGTTTCAGATATGACCCAGAGATGGTGACGTTCTGATGCTGCTTCCAGATCTCCTTCCAGATATAGTCCAGATGTAAACCAGATATGGCAACGTTCTGACACTTATTCCAGTTGAAGATATTTCAAGACCTCCTCTAGTCCAGCTAAATCGATGCCCAACAGATTTTTCTGATAAAGACTCAGTAGAAGTTATCCCAGATGGTTCCCTCTCCAACGGTGTGTGAGGCGATCATTCCTTTTTCAGATGTGTCCCTCTCCGACGATGAGTGTGAGGTGATATTCTCCCTATGGTTCCCTCTCCAACGGTGTGTGAGGTAGTAATCCCTTTTTTGATGTTTCCCTCTCCGACGATGAGTGTGAGGTGATATTCTCCTATGGTTCCCTCTCCGACGGTGTGTGAGGTGACAAGTCCTTTTCAGATATTTCCCTCTCCGACGTTGAGTGAGGTGATCATTCCTTTCAGATTATAATAGTCTATGGTTCTCTTCCCGATATTGCAAAGATGGTAATCCCCGCCAAGATTTCTCTCAACGAGCGTTGTTGAAGTTAAAATCACCCAAAGGTTCTCTTACCATTCATGCTAAGGCAGTAACCATCCCTGGTTCATTCATCAGCGTTTGAAGCTCCAGACTCAGCTCCTGTAACTAGTCAGGACATACCTATACCAAGCATCTGAAAATCAAGTCCTGCAACGTGTCAGGTACTCATTTTTTCTGTTTTGCAGGTATGCAGGTTCTCGCTAAGGAATCTCCTACGCGATCAACATCCAGATGGCATCTATAAGCCCATCACCCTATCCAGCAACCTATAAATGGCATCTATAAGCCCATTCCCCCATCATCACTGCTACTATGTGAGCGCAAATTTCTGGGCACTCTAGTGTCCAATCATCTTTTACCCTCGGATTACGAAAGGCATGTCTGCCAATCTGCATCCTCAGGTCTAAGAAGATTGAACAGGGGAAACTGTTGCACCCCAAAATTTGCCCTCCCATATTCTCCAAGATTTGTCAAGTCAAAGTCACAAAATTCCCCAAGGGTTATGCAGTTTAACTGTCTCCTACACAGTCAAAACTAGGGTTTGTGTTCTGAGCAGGAATTGAAAGTTTCCAAGGACCCAATCATGTCTCATATGCTTACAAAGATGGTCAAGCATCCTCATATCAAGTTTCAAGGCATTCAGCTCAAAATTGCACAGTCAAAACCCTAAATTGCACTACAGTCAACTGTAGGGGCAAAATGGTCATTTGACAGTCAAAAGTTCAAATTTTTGGTCAACATATCATTTTGAAGCCACAAACATCATTTGATCAATGCTTGATCATGATTCTCAAAATTTGGCTCAGAAAATCATCAAGATGCAAAAGTTACTATATTTGGACAGCTGAAAAAGTCAACTGAAATTGACCAGGGCATAACTTTCACATGGATTATCAGAAAAATTCCATCCAAAGCTCATTTTGAAGAGAAAGACATTTCCTACAATTCATCTTCATATTCCAAGTCCAAGAAATGCTCTCACAAAAAGTTATCAATTTCAACATTATAGGTCATTTTCAAAAGTCAACAAAAAGGGACTTTAAGTCAAAGGCCATAACTTGAGATTGGTAAATCAAAATGACATGGGACCAAAGGCATTGGTTAGAGGACTCAAAGACCTTTCCAAAATGTCCAAGAACATGTGAAAAGCTTAAAAATTGAGCAAGTTATGCCTTGTGGAAGTTGGGATATTTTTGGGAATTTTGAAAAGTCAACATTGATGCAAATGATCCAAAAATGCAAATGGGCCCATTTTTCTTCCAAGTTTCTTCATGCCAAGCCTACGCACGACCATTAGGCCCAAAGGTAAGTATTTTCTCATTTTTTAATTATTTATTTGAATTTATATTAATATTAATTCATTTAAGTTATTTAAATATGTGAAAAATATAAACTTGACCTAAAAAAATCTTTTTGTGCACATTCTACTCTCAATAATTCGTGCCTAAGCCAATTTGGAAAGATTTGGAGCATTGGGATATGATTTGCACAAAATACACATGAAAAGATATGAAAGATCCTTAAGGAAAATCAAATATTGGAATCCTTGAATGCAAGAGATTTTGGCCAGTTTTGTTGACCTAAATTATTCACTACATATGCTTGAATCAAAACCTAATGGAAAAGGACACAAAGCTGCGCTCAGAAGCTATACACAAACTTGAAAATTTTCCCTAAAAGTTCAAAACTGATTTCAAGGTTATAAGGCGATTCAAGACACCAAACCTATTTCAATAGCTTCCTTAGGCATTCCTGAACAGATTCCAATCGATATCAACCACCAAAGCGCAAAGAATCGGTAACAAGGACCTTCCCTGTACAGAGAAACTTTCGAAATCCTATATCATAATTCATACATTCTCTTGCATTTTTATTTGTGAATTCTTGTTTAATATGAAGTTTCCAAGCTAACTGATATGTTTAATTGAGTTTTCATAAGCCATACGCGAATCTACCATGTTTGGATATTAGGGTTTTCAGGATTCAAAATTAGGGCTTCTCAAACGAAGCAAAATCATGACTCCAGACTCACACCATTGCACTCAGCTCAACTGGACGAAGAAATCCCAATAGTCGCGATGAATTTATGTTCAAGGATAGCCTAATCGCTATTTTCTTGAAAGCTGCCTAAAACCACGCTTCTAAAACCGTTTCCATAGGCTTGTGTTTTCAGAAAAAATAAAAAGAGAACGAAGACGATGATGCGTTGGCAAGCAGTGGTTGGGTGTTTCAAATTTGCGCGCGTTTTTAACCATTATGCTTGGGTTTTGCTTTTTGTTATTTCTTTAATATAATATGTTAATTGAAACGTGATGGCTCAGTGGCAGGGATATGTGTTGATAACATCAAAGACCTGGGTTCAAGTCCCAGGTCTGGCAAATTGCAATAATATTTTTCAACGTAAATTCTTATGCAGCGCGCCTATTGTGGTTCACCATGTTCCATCCTCATCCAGACCTACACGCGTCCAATCAAACCAATTCAAAGGCCAGGATTCAGGGAGTACAGTGGGGGCTAGTCAATATGCCACACAAAATCTGGAAAAGTTAACGAACTTCAAAGCTTATTGGGCCAAAATGCTAGGCCTGTACCTCCTAAATTGGGACTACACCCCACTCTGGTTTGCAACTTCTTTCAATTTTTTTTTACTTATTTTTATTTTATTGTTAATCATTATGTTATTTATTTTATTGCTTTAATTTAATTAAATATTTTTTACAATACATAAAAAATACAGAAAAGACAAAAAAAATATAATTAATAATATTTATTTTCTTATAAATTAATATGTAAATTATTTAGTTTAATTAGGTTTTTAACTTTAATTCTTTTTCATAATAAAAATCCAAAAATATAGAATTAGGTTAATTAATAATTTTTATATCTTTTAATTTTTCCTTTTTCTCACAATATTATTTATTTATTTATTTTATTTTTATAATTAAATGTACATGAGTAAAAATTAGGGTTTAATTTAGATTAATATAACATTTTTACAATAAACTTAAAAAAACAATAGAATTAGGATTAGTCAATTATAATTAATTCCTTCTTTTTTTCTTTTAAATCTAAAAAACACCAAAATACCAAAAACATTTAATTTTTAATTTTAATTTCTTATTAATTTTAATTTGTTGTAAAAGGGTCCAACGCCCATGTTCATAATGTATTTAATTTCGCGCATTTATTTTATGTCGTTTATAATAGTTATGTAATTCTCCCAAAGCCTTGTAACTTTAATCTTTTCGCACTTTATTTTTCTGCTTTATTTATTTTTCGCTAAATCGGGTCCGGTTTAATTTTGGCGATGTGGACCCGCGCTATTTGTAATAGTTGTAGATTTATTTTCTCGCAAATATTTCAACTGTTAAAAAGCATGCAAGAATGAATGTCCTAATTAAAATCAAGCGTAGATCACAATGAACATGACAAGACAAATAACTGAAACACGACACACAATGCGCACACACCACCCCTAGGGTACGCCTCACTGTTGCCTTTCGAAAGGTGGTCGTCGAGTAGAGGACGTCTTAGTAAGTCCTCATGATCCGGGAACCTGGCATGAGGGTAGCTTCTAAGGTGTCTTCCCATTGCTCTGGTGATCACCACGTCCCTAAAACTCGAATTGACCCGAATACCTCCAACGGTGGTGCTACTTACCTCTCAATGGTGGGATAGCACTACTTTTAAGGACATCTACACAGACGAATTCCTTAGGGTAGGTAGGTTCTCAAGGATACTTGCTCTAATCTCAAAACAAACTCAAAAAGACTTTTCACACGAACACTTTTCAAAAGCTTTCAAAGCAAAATTTTCAAACACTCTGACATACGAGTCGATCTGAAATTTTTTCAAAGAAACTTTTTTAAAACCCACCTTGAAAAGCAAACAAACCATTTTTGAAAACACAAATGAGCAAGTATCTAAGAGCCCATGGATAACCATGGATAGAAAGGGTGCTAACACCTTCCCTTTCTATAATCTACCTCCCGAACCGAGAGCGATCTCTATAAGGAATTTTTCTGTGCTTTTGTCCTTTCCATTTGGAGAAAATAAAAGACGGTGGCGACTCTTGCTTCCGCGACATTTCGCGAACCAGCTTTAAACAGTCAGTTCCAGATCCACCGATCACAACTGTAAATCCAAACTGCATATATCTTTTGATTGGTTCAATCAAACGAACGTGAATTCAAACCAACTGCCTTCTTTTACTGATTAAATCAAAACAATGCGAATCCAACCCAAATCTCGGAATAACTCGCAAAGTGCTGTAGAATTTAAATCCTTCTGAGAACGTGCCCACAAAAACCCTAATTCCTGATTAAATGCCTAAGAGCGTTCGCCTGATCAAAGTTGAGTCAAAATCAACCAAAACCCTAAGCCAACTGTATGAAATATTCCAGAGCCCTGAAAATCAATAAAACCCTAAATGTATCCTGACTGACGAGAAAAGTCTGTTCGACCGATTCTTGAGCCAGTTTGAAAGATCAGGAAAAGCCTGAAGTTGTTATTTCCTATGGAAAAATGCGAGGGCAAATTTTGGGGTACAACACAAAGCCTCTTGAGGGAGGATGACGAAAACGATACCACGATCTTTACAGTATGCTTTTGAACAGACCCCGCTGATGAGGTACATGCATTGTTTCAATTCCTAAACACCAAAGTTATAAGGAAGATAATCCCTCGTCAACCCCTTCGAGCCAAAGAAGTTGGAGTTTTTTCTTTTTCACAAAAAATTAAAACCCTTAATCATAACCTGGGGCAGGGTAGTCTTCTCAGTTGATCCAGGTGCACAACGAATGGCATCAAAAGAAGTCCTTCTGAAACAAAAGACAGTGATGGTTCCGAATAATCATAAAAGATAGGCAGTCATTATTTCCCAAAAAAATAAAATAAAAGCCCATTAAGTCAAAACCTATGAAGGAGACTTACAAAAATTGGGGCATCCCGCTGACTGTAATCACAAAAGAAACAGTTCAGGCAAAAAACAGGGATAACAAAATCAAAAAGAAAGAGGTCCTACAAACCCTCAACAAAAAAAGAAATGACTGCCTATTCAAAATAAACTGTCAATATCCGAACCATCACCGGAATATCAGAGCAAAGACTCAAACAAGGTCTAATGCACGATTAGCTGAGTTTAGGATCGGAGAACATCACGAAGAGCGGGTGGGTACAAATATAATTTGAGCCGTTATCCTTTGTTTCTTAAAACCGTGAACCAGGCCACGTTATAACCCTTAAAAGTCCTAGCTGAAGCATGGGTTAGTTCGAAAGCATACTGTTACGAAAGGTATCCTGACTCCTTAAGGCTTGCAGTAAAATAACGAGTTGACATCACATTTTACAAAATTTACTTGTTTTATTGAAAACTTCATTTTTCAAAAATTTCAAGACAGACATAAGCTTTGCATTTTTAATATAACATTGTTTGCATATGACTTTTTGTTCGAACAACAGAGAAATTCGCACGAAGAATATCTAATGAACAAAAGCACTTCCAATCAAGGGGCATGGCATGATAATTGTCCATCATCTGGGGCAGTTAAGTCAAGATTCGGAGAATCTCTCAAAAGGCCAACCAGCTTGGGGCAAATCTCCATCTGGATCACTTGGGGCATTGGACGATCAAACGAAGATCTTCTGGTGGTATGACAACGCAACACTACTGACAGGGGCACCTCCCTACATCCTGAGAGCATGGACATAGTCGAAAAAATACTACGCATAATCAAAGACCCGCTAGGTTGACACACCTAGGCAAAAATAAGGGCTTCCCGGCGAACCAAAAGGGTTCGGGCAAAAATAAGGGATGAAAATGGAAAAAATCTGTACACCCGACAAGTCGAAAACCTGAAAAGGCGGCTTGGGCAAAAATGGGTATCCCGGTGGACTGAAAACCCGAAAGGGCGGTCCAGGCAAAATTAGGGATCAAAGCGTACGACTATGTCCCGTCATCTCGTCACTTGCCTACCAGAAGAAGATTTGTCAATCGGCAGAATACAAGACACCCCAGTGGAGTCACTTCCCCGGTACAGTTCAAAAGTTTCCCTAGGAGAGTTGAATCATCCTCCCCAGTAGATTCTGGAAGCCTATCCCCAGTAAATCCCGGAAGCTTATCCCCCGCAGAGCGCAAAAGCATCTCCCCGGCTTTGTTCAAAGGTTATTCCCCAACAGAGCTTATAACTGGGTTATCCTCAGCTAATTACCACGGAAAGATCGTCCTCGGCGAAGTTCTTCCTATCCCCCAGCGAAGCTCATCAAATCTTCCAACAGAGCTTATCAACGGAATCCCCAGCGGAGTTATCATCAAAACCTCAGCGAAGTATCTCTTCCCACAGAGTAGTCCCCCACAGAGTAATCGCTTCACCAAGTTTATTCCCCAACGGAGTCATCTTCTCCTACTGGTTTATTCTTGCAATCATCATTCCCCAGCGGAAACGAAGAACTCTACTCTTCAACATCAGCCCAGGATTTAATTTCCCGGCATTCGTCAAGGATTTATTTTCCCAGACGAAAATACGTTCATAAACATCACATTGTCATTGTCATGATACATGCACACACGCATCATATCATGCAATCTCATTTATGTTGAGAACATCATTGCTTGATCCATATCATGCATTACATATGACTGACCTTTATCTTTCAGGAAAGATGCAGTCAAATTCTCAAATCCAGTCAAAGAAGACAAATCCATTTAAATCAAAGATTTTTCTGATGCAAACCCGTCGTTATAGACACTCGTCGTTATAGACACCCGTCGTTATAGACACCTGTCGTTATAGACACTCGTCGTTATAGACACACGTCGTTATAGACACCCATCGTTATAGACACCTGTCGTTATAGACACTCGTCGTTATAGACACTCGTCGTTATAGACACCCGTCGTTATAGACACCCGTCGTTATAGACACTCGTCGTTATAGATACCCGTCGTTATAAACACCCATCGTTATAGACACCCGTCGTTATAGACACCCGTCGTTATAGACACCCGTCGTTATAGACACCCGTCGTTATAGACACCCGTCGTGATAGACACCCGTCGTTATAGACACCCGTTGTTATAGACACCCGTCATTAAAGACAACCTGTCATTGAAGACAACCCGTCCATAAAGACAACTCGTCAACGAAGACAAAACCTCCCCCGATTCAGTTGAATCAATCCCTAAATATTTTTCTGAGATAACCTGTCAGTAGAGACAACCCATCAACCTTTTGAAGTTCCAGATTCGATACTTGTATCCAGCCAGGGCATATCTGTAGACGACTAATTCCAGATTCGACACCTGTATCTAGCCAGGGCATATCTGTAGACGACTAATTCTAGGTTCGATACCTGTATCTAGCCAGGGCATATCTGCATGAAGAGTTTGAAGATCAACCCCTGTAACAGGCCAGGAAACCATCTCTCTTTCTCAAGTACGCAAGTTCTCGCTAAGGAATCTCTTACGTGATCGACACCCCCGGATGGCATCTATAAGCCCATCCTCCTATCCACATCTCCAAATGGCATCTATAAGCCCATTCCTGACAAGGTTCAATCACACCTCCAAATGGCATCTATAAGCCCATCCTCCTATTCACCATATTTCCAAATGGCATCTGTAAGCCCGTTCCCGACATCACATTGCTGATATTCTACTATGCGAGTGCAAATTTCTGGGCACTCTAGTGTTCAATCATCTTCCACCTTCGGATCACGAAAGGCACGCAAGCCAATCTACATCCTCAGGTCTAAGAAGATTGAACAGGGGCAACTGTTGTACCCCAAAAATTTCCCTCCCATATTCTTCAAGTTTATCAAGAATCATCTTCAAATGGTTCAAGATTTCTCAAGGGATTGCACAGTTCAAATGCCTCATAAGCCAGCTGAAATTAGGGTTTTATTTCTTGCAAGGAATTTGAGGTTTTATATGGCTCAAACAAGTCTCATGTGCCTATATACATTGTCAAGCATCTACATGTCAAGTTTCAAGACTCACAGTCCCAAGTTGCACAGTCAAAAGCCCTATTTGGTTCACAAGCAACTGCAGGGGTAAAATGGTCATTTTGCAGTCAAAAGTTAGAATTTTTGGTCAACATATTATTTTGAGCTCACAATCATCATTTGATCAAGTCTTGATCATGATTCCACAAGAATGACTCAAAAATCATCAAAGATGCAAAACTTGCTATTTTGGGACAGTAGAAAAGTCAACTGTAACTTGACCAGGGCATAACCTTTTCAGGGTTCATCAGAAAAACCCCATCCAATGCTCATTTTGAAGGGGATGACATTTCCTACAACTCATCTTCACATTCCAAGTCCAAGAAATGCTCTCATAAAAAGTTATCAATTTCTACATTATAGGTCAATTTCAAAAGTCAACAAAAAGGCACTTTAAGTCAAAGACCATAACTTGAGATTGGTAAATCCAAATGACATGGGACCAAAGGCATTGGTTAGAGGACTTCAAGACCTTTCCAAAATGTCCAAGAACATGTTCATAGGATCAAAATAGAGTAATATATGCATTGGAGAAGTTGGGAAATTTTTGTGAATGTGCAAAAGTCAACTTAGCTCAAAATACCTTATTTTTGCTAATGGGCCTCAAATTTCTTCTTGAAACATTGTCCAAGGCTTATGCACGACCCATTGAGATTAAATTGAACTATTTTCATATTTTTATTAATTAATTGGATTTTTAATTGATTTTTAATTCATTTAATTAATTTAATTGTGGGAAAATACCAAGATATGATTTCTAAATCTTTTTGTGAAGCAAAAGTGGTCAGCATATGATGGAGATTTCATGTATCAATCAAGGGGACCAAAATCTCCAAAATTAGCAAGTTTTGGAAATAAAAAAGATGCAAAAATATTTGATTGAAAATCAAATATACAAATCATAATGCCATGGATTTTTGGACCAAGAGATACCCTAATTCTATTCCCATATATGCAAGCAAGCTAAACCTAATTCCAGACACGTGAGAGCTGCTGCAAAAAGCCATATGCAATATTAGAAAAAAGTGAAGAAAACTCAAAACTGAATTCCATAATTTAACGTGATTCAAAGCTTGTTTTTGATTCCAATACATTGCTAGCATTCCCAGAAACCTTTTGCAAATCAAATCAAGGGCTAACACTCAAGGAAACGTCCAGAACAAACTCATGGTTTGCTTAATTTTTCTAGAATCGAAACTCACGTTTTATGCATCATTAACATGTTATAATCATTTCTTTGCATTTCTAACACCTTTATGAAGCTAACGGTATAGGTGAATTGCGTTATGGTGCCCTGAAACGGAAATCACCATTGACGAGTTCTAGGTTTTTCAACCTTCAAAATTAGGGCTTTTCAGGTCCGGTAAAATTAGAACCTCCAACGCCTATGGTTGAATTCGTCAAGGCCAGATGAATCGAACACTACCCTTGCGAACAATTTATGTTCATCACACGCCTGTTCGCTATTTTCCCTCAGGCTATATTGTGGGGGTTAAAAACCCCCGTTATCTGTTTTGTTTTCTGCAGGTTTCATGAAGAAGACGAGTACGTGTAGGCATGGGGTTGGTCCATTCAAAAGGAAGCGCACATTTTTTCTTTTACAGCATATTTATTGGATTATTAATATATTGTTTGTTTAGTATTCTATTATCAACTGCAGGCAACTGGCCTAGTGGAGCATGCGTTGTCCAAGGACCATTGGGACCTGGGTTTGATTCCCAGGTCCCCCAAATAATTGTTCATATTTTGTTTAACGTGATTGCATGCAGCTTCCTAAACGTGTTCTACCATGCGCTCTAGGCATCATCATGCCATGTGTCTCATAATACCAATCCAAAGGCCAGAGATGGAGGATCATGGTGTTCCTCAGTCAACATGCACGTGGAAAATTCCAGAAGTCAACAGGCTTGAGTGCTATTGGGCCTAAAATTTCCAGTCAACACCTCCTAATGGGTCCAACACCCCCTTGGTTTCTATTTCCCTTTTTTATTTTCTTTCTTTTTATTTCCTTTTAATAATTATTATTACTATTATCTAATTAATTCATAAATTATTTTTCATAATAAAAATCAGAAACTTAAAATATTGTTTATTTTTATTATTTATTATTTTCACTATTAATAATTATCTTTGTAAATAAATGTAAATTAATTAATTTAGTTAAATTAGGTTAATTTTAATCTTTTTACAATAAATAAAACAAATTTAGAATTAGGTTTTTTCTTTTGACTTTTAATTTCTTATTTTTATTTTCATTAAAAACATAAAAAACACAAAAACATTTTTTTTCTCTTTAATTATTTAATTAATTAGTTATTAGGTTTAATTTTTTAATTAATTGCAAAAAAGGACAAAATTCAATTCTTTCTCAAAAGGGGTCAAAACCCTAAGGACGTCCCGATTCAATCTTTCGCGCGCATGTTTATTTTAATTCATTATATTCATGTATCTGCTCCGGAAATGTAATAGTTAATTAGGCTTTTATCACTTTATTTACTTTCTCGTATTTATTTTCCAAACGGGTTTTGTTTTTGGCGATGTATATACCCGCGCCTTGTAATAGCGTAGATTCAACTTTCCGCAATTTATTTTCCGCACTCTTAACTGTTAATATGCATGAAAGACTTGCTTGACAAATAAAATCAATCCGTAGCTCACAAATAACATGTACAAGATAACCTTAACTGAATTGGACACACATGCACATGCCATTCCTAGGGTACGCCTCACTGGTTGCCTCGACGTGGTCATCAAGTATAGGGTGTTTTAGAGGTCGCCCTCCTGTCTAAAGATCCAGTTGCCTCGAACAGTTGCCTCGGATAAAAAAGGATCTAGGACATTAGGGTTACCGCTAAGGCGTCCTATTATTGCTTTGGTGACCACATGTCCCTAATAATCGAATTGACCCGACAAACTCCAACGACGGTGCTACCTACTTCTCAATAGTGGGATAGTACTGTCTAAAGGAATCTTACACAGCTTAATTCCTTAGAGTAGGTAGATTTCTCCTGGGTACTTGCTCTTTCAAAAACAAAAAAAAAACTTTTCACACCTACACTTTCAAAAAGTTTTCAAACAAATACTTCATACACTCTTGAGGACTGATACAAGAGTTACCTAGAAGTTTTCAAAATGAAACTTTTTCAAAACTCACATACACAAGAAAAGCAAACAATTTTTGAAAACATAGTGAGCAAGTACCTAAGAGCCCGTGGATAACCACGGATAGAAAGGGTGCTAACACCTTCCCTTTCTATAATCTACCTCCTGAACCGAGAAACATCTCGAAAAGGAGTTTTGATGTGCTTTTGTCCTTTCCTTGTTGGAGAATATAAAAGACGGTGGCGACTCTTGCTTACTACGACATTTCGCGTACCAGAATTTCAAAACAGTCAGTTCTATTTCCACCGATCACAACATCCAATTAAGATCCCTGTCTTTATCTTGCATTTATTTCCTGTGTTTTAAAAATCGTAATACTTCTCTTCATATGCATTTTCCAAATTCACATACTAAAATTGCACAAAAACATGATAAATGTGCAAATCCATGCCTAAAATCACCGATAATACTACTACTGTTATCCGATATAATTTTGATGCACCCATCAACCAAGCAGAAGAGGAAGATGATGAAGATCTTGAACTCTCTAAAGAATTGGCAAGGGAAATAGAGCAAAAAGCTGACAATATACAACCATACCAAGAATCAATTGAGACAATTAACCTTGGCACAGAGGAGGATCCCAAAGAGATCAAGCTAGGGGAACATTGGAGGAAAGCATCAAAGAAAGACTGGTCAAGTTGTTACACAAATATGTGGATATATTTTCCTGTCTTACAGAGATATGCCAAGACTAGATACGAATATTGTGGTACATAGACTACCTATCAAGAAAGGTTTTTCTCCAGTTAGACAGAAGCTCAGAAGAACACGTTCAGACATGTCTAGCAAGATTCGAGAAGAAGTCCTTAAACAATTTGATGCAGGGTTCTTAGTGGTGGTAGATTATCCACCTTGGATAGCTAACATAGTACCAGTACCCAAAAAGGATGACAAAGTGAGGATGTGTGTAGATTATCGGGATCTGAACAAAGAAATTCTCAAAGACGATTTCCCGTTACCTCACATAGACTTTTTGTTGGATAATATAGCTCAAGCTTCAGTGTTCTCGTTCATGGATGGTTTCTCATGTTATAATCAAATCAAAATGTCACCCGAGGATATGGAAAAGACTACTTTCATGACTCCTTGGGGCACTTTCTTTTACATGGTAATGCCTTTAAGCCTAAAGAATGCCTGGGCAACTTATCAACAGGCTATGGTCACACTATTCCATGATATGATTCATAAAGAGGTGGAAGTATATGTAGCCGATATGATTTCTAAATCTCATACAAAAGAGGATCATATCATACACTTACAAAAATTATTCGAGCGCCTGCAAAAGTTTAAACTGAGGTTGAATCCGAACAAATGTACATTTGATGTCGAGTCAGGAACGTTATTGGGTTTCATTGTAAGTCAGCATGGTATTGAGGTAGATCCCGACAAGGTGAAATCCATACAAGAAATTCCATATCCAAGGACATAGAAAGAGGTTTGTGGGTTCTTAGGACGATTGAATTACATTTCGAAGTTCATGTCGCACCTAATTGCTACATGCAGGCCTATATTCAAATTACTTCGAAAAGATCATACAGTGGTGTGGAATGATGATTGTCAGACACCCTTCGAGACAATAAAGTAGTATTTACAAGAACCACCAATCTTGATGCCACCAAATCTTGGAAGACGACTCATCATGTACTTAACAGTGCTTGAAGGGTCAATGTGATGTGTAACACGGTGGGAGAATTGACTTGGTTGTTTGCGTTTGATCGCAATTGTTGCGGATAGCAAGAGTCGCCACCGACTTTTCTTTTATCCAAAAGAAAAGGATGAAAAGAACAGGAAAGACCTTTGGAGATATTTTCTTGAGTTTGGGGGGTAGGTTATGAAAAGGGAAGGTATTGGCACCCTTTTCATCCGTAGTTATCTATGGGCTCTTAGTTTCTTGCTAGATCACTTGCTTTTGTTTGAAAATGTGCTTGTGGTGTGGGCTTTGAAAGTATTTTGAAAATGTCTTTGTAATGATTCTCGTTTCTATAAAAACGCGTATAAAGTGTTGTTTCGAAAATAATTCAAAGAGGTGTTTGTGGAATGTGATTTTGAAAGTGATTTTGAAAAGGTGTATTTATAATGGTTCTCGTTTCTATAAGAACACGTACAAAGTGTTTTAACTTTTGAAAATGTTTCAAAATGAGAGTGTTGGTGTATAAAATGTTTTTGTTGTGAGCAAGCGAGCAACTAGGAGAGAATCTACCTACTCAAAAGGTCTTAAATGTTATTTTCCTCCTCCTTTAGATGTTGCTACCTTACCATTGTTTTGGTAAGAAACTCCATCGTTGGATGTGAAGGGACAGGCGCGGGTCAATCGTACAGTCATAGAAAGCAAATTGTGAGACGCTGTAGCAATTTTCGTAAGGGACTAGATCATTTTACCGAAGGCAACACTGAGGGACATCGAGGGACTACGGTCTTTTTTATCAAAGGGTCTTTGCTAAAGCGTCCCATATTCGAGGGACATGACTGTGTTTCCGAGGCAACAAGTGAGGTTACCATAGAGGTGCGCGTGTGAAAGTGTGTTTGATTCAAGTTAAGTTATTCTTTGATTAGGGTTATCCAGCAATTGATTTTAAATCTTGCCGTGCACGCCTAATTACTATACAGTATAAGGAAAACAGTAAATTGCGGAAATTAAAATTCTACGCTATTACAAAGCTTTCAGGAATAGGGGTACAAATTTACAAATGAGGATGGATCAATGCGATTAAAAGTCCAAATAGGAAATCAATACAACCAAATCGAATCGAGAAATTAATTGAAACTATGATAGTGTATGAAGTAAAAAATAATTAACCAAGTATAAATTTTTTGATATTTTATTTGTGAGGAAAAATAAAATTCTATTCTATTATTTTTGAATTTTTATCATGTAGAAGTTAAATAATTTAAAAGAAAGTTAACTAAACGATAAAATATTAATAAAATTATTCACAAATTTTTCTTAAATTAAAATTTAGAACTAATCTAATTAAGAAAATTATCTAACAAAAATTCACGAGTTATTAAATTAGTAAAACAAATAAAGTCAAACTAACAAAACAAAGTAGAAAGGTGGTGTTAATTGAATATGGGGGTGTAGGGTATGTGTAGTTAAACTTCCCGAATGGGCTTAAAAAACAGTAGGCCCATGGTAAAATAAAGTTTGAATAAAAATTAAACAAAAAGAAGTGGGCTCAAAATGGATCGGGTCGGATCGGACCCGAGTCCAGCCCCCCTCAAATGAAAATACATGGTTCAAAAATAAACCCTAACAACCACTCAAGCTCTTTCTCTGTTTCATTTTCATGTTTTTTCCTTGCTTTTGTTTGTACCCTCTCTCGGTATCGATTTCAAAGTTATGATAGTATAACAAACTCATGGAAACAACAATCTACAAACCTATCTTGCTGCAATCAACAACAATAAAAATGAATGAGGAAACGTCGCTGATCGGAAGTGTGGCGATGGAAGAAATACGCACGGTGGGGAAGTGGCGGTTGGTGACAAATCCTTCACGATGACCTTATGTTATCGAATTCGAATATGCTCAGAGCTAGTCTGAGATTCCAATGCCGGCGAATAAATAAGACAGAAAACCAGAGGTATGCTCCTTTATTTTATAATTCTTCTGCTATAAGAATCTGAAATTCTGAAATTTAGAGATGGTATTGAGATCTCAACGATTTTTGGTCGAGAATATTACACGGGGGGAGAGAGTGGGGGAGGTGAGAGAAGGTTGAAAGGGTTTTATGGAGGTGTTGTAATGGAGTTTCCTTATGAGTCTTTGAGGGATAACACGGGTGGCCATAAACGGCTAGGCTTGTTTTTAATGGGTAAAAGAAACTTGAAAACTCTGAGATTTATTTTGATTGTTGTGAGAATGAATGAAAGAGTGAAAGGGATTTATCGCACTCTCTCTTATTGGTATTTTTCTAGACCTAAAAACGCAATGTGAAACTAGAATGAGATGTAAAAATGGGAAAGCTTGTGAGGTTTTGAGGGAATGAATGGTGAGGTATGTTGCTGAGTTTAATGATGATGTGATATTAAAGGCTGCAGTAGGGAGTTTATGGTTGTGAGGGTGAAACAGAGTTGTGAAGAGGTTTGAGGTTATGAAGGTTATGCGTTAGGTTGGTGATTCCTTTTTTATGTCTATGAAATTTATGTCATTTTCTGTACTTTTCTTATACAGTTTATCATTACTATTCTAACATTTTCCAAATGTCAACATGTTGAACCAAAAGGGATAAATCAAAGGGTAGCATGGCAATGAGAAAACATGTGAATGAAAACTATGCGGAAGTAAATAGAGAGGAAGAAGAAATACCTATCGGAGTCTCTCCAATGGAGCTTCCAAACTATAAGTTTTCCTCTTTGAATTTTTCTATGTGTTTCAGATTTTTCTCCTCTTTACTGTCTTGCCCTCCCCTTACTGTCTTCATTTTTTTATTGTTGAAATTTCTATTGAAAAACTTTCCTCTGCAACTGGTTTTGTAACATTTGATTTTTACAACCAATTCCCCCTCCTATTGTTCTTACTGTCTTCCCTCTTTATTGAAGAATGAGAGGTTGAATTGGGAGGGGAAAATGAGATGAATTTGAAAAATTTTAGGCACTGTTTCATTGTTCTTTGGTTGCAGTTTTTGTGTTGCCTATTTTGATGTGTTTTTCGGACAGTTTTGACGGATTTGGAGTAGATTTTCAGACTGCTATAGGCAGCAGTGCATGGATGTCATTTGGACTATTTGTGCAGGTTTTGGACTGAATTCCTTGGTATTATTATGCAGACTGTGTAGCTGGTTTTGCAGGGAAGTAATAGGTTTTGGGACAGCAACAAGGCTGTTGTTTTGTAGCAAGGTAGCAAGGTTGTTTTGACAGTTTTATGGGCTGGTTTAGGCAGCAGTGCAGTGGACAATTTTGACAACTTGTGGGGTTAAATTGGACAAGTTTTGGGGCTGATTAGGATAGGGTTTATGACTTTAGTTTTCATGTACTCGTGAATGTAATTTTGTAATGAAATCAAAAATGGTGTAATGGTTTTGAATCATGACATTTATGGATGAGCCTTGAATTCAAGTGTATGCGTAAATACTTTCTCGAGAATGAACTTGAATTTATGATGAACTTGGAAATTTGAATGGGTATTTGTATGAATGGAAAAATGGAAATTGTTTGAAATTTCGAATATTCTTGTAATGATACATTCTCCAATAATATCCTTTTCTTCTCATTTTCATGTGAATTTTACTTAGCCTTTCCATGTTCAATCCATGACTTTGATCATATTCTCATTATCCACCATTTGAATTCTTTGAATTAGAATTTAAACTTGAATGATATTTAAATCTTGAATTGTGATGCAAGTAAAAAAAATATCTTGCACTTTGTTCTTTCAATCTTGAAATAATCCTCTAGAAATGCATTTTGCTCACAATTCCAAATTCATAAATCTTCTTGAATTGATATTGAAATTTAATTGACGAACTTGGATATTTGATTTTATGGCATTGGGTGATAGAAAGATAATTTCACAACATTGAACATGTTCTTGATTCAAATTCAAGTAATCCCGCACTTTTGCACTTGTACTTCAATTCACATGATCAAACGGCGCTTTGGAAAATCCCGACATGATATGAATGGAAATTAGAAGTTGAGAATTTTTCCAAATCAAAAACATGACCCATAACTTTTTCAATAAATTCCATAGCATTCAAAGCATAATTTTACTCCAATCTTTAAGGAAATTTGTAGATGACATTTCTTTAAAGTATCTGAATTTCTGATAATATTTTGCACGCAATCGGCTCTTGACTTGTAAAGATAAATTGGAGATGACATCAAGGAGAGTCATACGCAAAAATAATCACTCAAAAATATCGAATAATAAATAAGTTACAATTGTTTGAATTTGATCTTGCAAAGGTCGATTTTTTGGGTCAATGCAGTCATTTTTAGTCATCTAAACCAATGACTGAGTAAACTCATGATGCAACGCTTGAAAAAAACTAACACGAACATCCTTGAGAATACATGAAGACCATTTAAAACCTCGACAACTCAAATTTGCTTGAGAAATAATAAACCGTAGCTGCTGACTCAATGCCTAGGAGAAGAATCTGTCTGATTAAAGCCTAAGTCATTTTGAGTATTTGAGAAACCCTAGAATGAAAAATGGGAGGGAAAATTTTAGGGTAAAACAGGATGTGTATTAGGAAAACATGACAAAACAGGTAGAAAAGAGCATGAAATCTACTACCTCAGCATAAAATGCACCGAATGCGAAACCATGTACTCACTTCTCGAGAATACCTCTTGTGCATTGGGTTGGGATACTAAAATATTGAGGAAATATATGTTAACTCACACAACGTGGTTAATAGCAAGAATGGATCCTTTAAAGTATGTGTTCGAAAAACTAGCTCTTACAGGAAGAATTGTCTGGTGGTAGATGTTACTATCCGAGTACGGCATCCAGTATGTTACTCAAAAGGCCATCAAGGGTGGTGTACTAGCTGGTCATCTAGCTCATCAGCCATTACCAGAGTATCAACCAATGAAGTTCGACTTTCCAGACGAGGATGTCATGGTTATATGTGACTACGAAATACCAGGACCCAATGAAGGACCTGAACCAGGGGCACGTTGGACACTCATGTTTGATAGAGCTTTAAATGCACTAGGGTATGGTATTGGGGAAGTTTTGACTTCTCCGAAGAATTTTCATAAACCTTATACTGCAAGGTTATGTTTTGAATGCACCAACAGTATTGCTAAATACAAAGCTTGTATCTTGGGTATGGAAGCCACTATCGATCTAAGAATTAAACATCTAGAAGTATTTGGAGACTCAGCGTTAGTCATATACAAAGTCAATGGTGAATGAGACACTAAACATCATAGATTGATTCCATATCAGGACCATGTTTTAAAGCTAGCTACAAAATTTATCGAGATTACGTTCAGTCATATTCCACGGAAAGAAAATCATATGGAAGACGCCTTGGCAACTTTATCAGCCATGTTCAAGGTAACCTGGCCAAACCACGAATCGTGCATTACAATCAGACATTTTGAAGAACATGCAGATTTCCTTGCTATTGAAGAAGGACCGGATAGCAAGCCTTGGTTCTATGACATCAAAAGGTATCTCGAGAAACATGAATACCCAGAAAATGCCTCTATAACTGACAAGCGGACTCTACGAAGGCTAGCTTCAAAGTTATTTTTAAATGGTGATGTGTTATACAAAATAAACTATGATATGGTGTTACTCAGGAGCATGGAGAAACATGAAGCAGATACACTTATGAGAGAAATCCATGAAGGCACCTTTGGAACTCATACAAATGGAAATGCCATGTCTAGAAAGATCTTGCAAGCATGTATTATTGGTTGACAATGGAAGCTGATTGTTACCATTATACAAAAACATATCACAATGCCAAATCTATACTAACAAAATACACGTGCCACTGACTCCTTTGAATGTCTTAAGTTCTCCTTGGCCACTTTCAATGTGGGGAATTGATATGATAGGAATGATTGAACTCAAGGCCTCTAACAGACACCGATTCATACTAGTTTCCATTGATTACTTCACCAAATAGGTGGAAGCCGCATCCTACATAAATGTGAGAAAACAAGTGGTTACTCGGTTCATCAAGCAGAATCTTATATGCAGATATAGGGTTCCTAGCAGGATCATTAAAGATAATGGGTTTTAGTTGAACAACAAAATGATGAAGGAATTATGCGATGACTTCAAGATTGATCATCATAATTCCTCACCATATCGACCCAAGATGAACGGGGCCGTTGAAGCTACCAATAAAAATATCAAAAAATCATTCAGAAAATGGCGAAGACATACAAAGATTGGCATGAAATGCTTCCCTTTGCTCTACATGGCTATCGGACTTCCGTACGTATATCAACAGGTGCAACTCCTTTCTCTCTGGTATATGGCATGGAGGTAGTACTCCCTATTGAAGTATAAATTACATCATTACGATTTCTAAGGGAAACCAAACTAGAAGAAGCAGAGTGGGTTCATATGTGACTTAATCAGCTTAACCTCATTGAAGAAAAACACTTGACAGCTTTGTGCCACGGTCAGTTGTACTAAAAGCGGATGAAGAAAGCATTTGACAAGAAGGTTCGTCCTTGAGTTTTCAAAGAAGGAAGGTCCATATGTGGTAAAAACAACATTCTAGGGGGGCAGTCTTATCCTCATAATAATGGATGGGGAAGAACTGCCGCATCCGACAAACTCTGACGCAGTAAAAAAATACTACGTATAAAAATCTCACTAAGTTCGAACCCTAAACGGGTGAATTAGGCAAAAATAAGCGTCTCGGTTGATTGAAAACCCTAAAGGGAGATCCAGGAAAAAATTAGGGACATACACAAAAAAATTTATTATCCGGTGGATTGAAACCCAAAAAGGGAGGTCCAGGCAAAAGTTAGGGATCTTACTCAGAAATAAAGAACAAATAGACCGTGATCCAAGAACCACGACTACGACCGTGAAGGAGAGGGATTAATCCAAATCATTTGATTCAAAAGCAAAGGAGATTGGAGCTATCAAAAGGACATTGGAGAAACAGCAGTAACAACTATCATTTTCATTGCCATTTTCAATTTTTGTTAAACTTTCTATAATTACCTCTTTCTAGGAATTGCATCTTGTACTCGCGCCTATTTAGAGGCATATTTATCAATAAAACATTTACTTTTTCAATCTTTCAATTGTGTTTATTCTTTTTTTGGACTTGTTTGCAAAATATACTACGATTATTTCTTGTGAATATTGCGTTGAAATAATTTTGGGGATTTAAAAAATAAAAGAATTTGATATAACATAAAAAATCATTTGGGTTAGAAAAAAATCAAAAGAAAATCACGTCTACGCCTACATCCGCAACTACATCCAGGCCTACGTCTGTGATATAAATATCAAAATCTCGCTGACCCTTGTTCATCATATTCAAATCAACTCGAAAATACCACGACAACGCAACATACAATGTTGGGGTGTCAGTGACACAAAACCAATGGTTTAAAAGGAGAGAGCTCTAAAAAATTCACAACAAGTATTTGGTGCATATATAAACATTTGGGGCATACACAAATACTTGGTGCATATACATTTTGGGCATATACAGACAAATACTCGGTGCATATACATTTTGGGTTCCATTTCAGCTTAGGACATTATGCACGACATTGTCTGAACACATCTTTGGTTAAAACTATAAACTTTCTTGGGGCTCATCATCAGATTATTTGATCCATAAAACAAACGAATACCTTAGTTGAGAACAGATACAACCAGTAGACTCAGATCTAATCTTGGGTCTAGTAATCTAAGATTAGATTACCGAAAATACTCTTCAATTATCTACCCTCTAGGTCGTGGTAGGGATGCGAACTTTCAGGATTACATTATTTATCCTCTAGGTCGTGATAAATACGTAAGACTACCCCCGTGTCGTTTATCCTCTAGGACGTGATAAACACACAAACTTTTCAATCATCTATCCTCTAGGTCATGGTAGATGTGTGAATTGTCAGGTTTATATTATTCATTCTCTAGGTCGTAATGAATATATAAGTCCATCTTCGTGTCGTTTATCCTCCAAATCGTGATAAACACACAAACTTTTTCAAATATTTATCCCCTATGTTGCGATAGATATGCGAATTTTAAAGGTTATACTATTCATATTCTAGGTTGTGATGAATACATAAGCCTATCCCCATGTCATTTATCCTCTAGGCCGTGGTAAGTGCACAAGTTCATCCTCGTATTGTTTACTCCCTGGGTTGTAGTAAACATAATAAAATCCGTGACATAATTCATTGTGTTAGTCTCTAGGTGGAATGTATTGTCGAGCTCTGTTTTATTCATCCCCTAGGCTGTGATGGATAGACAAAATCTGCATTATAAACTTACTATATTAGTCTCTGAAAAGAATTGCAAAAACAATTGTTCCGTTAAGCAGCATTGTGAAGTAGAACTCGGGGTTTTCTGTATTTTAGTGCACTCCGCATGTTGTTCCAAGCTATCCAATCAACAACCAACAAAGTCATCATCATTTCAAGCTCTTATGCATTCCAACATGATCTAAATTATGCATAAATTCAGGCATTTCATTTTGATTTGAGATAGTGCTGATAGAAATTAAGTATTATACGTTTCAAGCTCAGAAATTCATAACTTGAGATCAGAAAATAGTTTGGGATTGATTCTTCGGGAATTAGAACCTTCTTGAGGTCTTCTTCATTCCATTTGTTCATGTCGAAGGCTAATTTTGTGAGGAAGATTTTCTAAAGTGCAAAATACCTGAAATGCATTATACAGTGGATTTACCATTTCTCTGGTTTTTGGATGCTTAAAATTCATAACTTCTGACTGGAAAATCAAATTTGGGTGCATCTTAGAGAATTTTAATCGTCCTGTTATTTCCCTTGACTTTCGTGTTCGGCTCGGAAGCCAATTCATTGAGGAAGATTTCCGAATATGCGAGTACTCAGAAGTTATAGGGTGCAAAACCAGTGGAAATAGTGTGCTGAATCGGTATTTTTCAGGTGTTCAACAATTCACAAATTTCATTCGGTTCATTGTTTTCAGGTGGTTATTTAGGCAAAAAATCCGTCTTGATTTTATCTTCGATCCATATGTTTGGGTCAGGAGCTAATTCTTTGCAGAAGGTTTTCAAAAGGGCCAATTACCAGTGAAAATTGCATACTGAGTTGGTTTTCTAATGGACTGTTTCTCAATATTATAAAAATCGTAACTTTCTTGATTTTTATCATATCACGATGATTCTTGAAGTGTGAAATCACAAATTTTGTAAGCTTCAACTTTGCTTCAGAGTTCGAGTTCATATTATGCTTCGAAGACTTCGGTTTATGGCTCGCATCCGAAAATGCGCACGGAAGTAAACTGAAATTGTTCAATACGGTGAAATAAGTCCACTGTTTCTCTCTGTTTGAAAAATCATAACTTATTCGATTTTTATCGTATCAAGATGATTCTTTCGGCATGACGTCACATATTTCATCGCAGACATTTTTACTTCAGGGTTCGTATCCCGATTTCGCACCGAACATCATGTGCTTGTGGTTTATTCGTGTTCGTACACCAAAAAACTGTAAAATTCTGCACTATGTCTTTTTACACTGCGTTTATCGTTGTTCAGGGCGACATAACTTGCTCTATTTTTATCTTAATGAAATAATTCTTTCGGCACTGCTTCCCAAATTTTGTCATCATGAGCTTTGCTTTAAGTCCTGCGTCGAGATTTCGCATCGATTCTCATTTGCTTAGAGGTTCCGTGTTGACTGCGCATGGTATCAGTTCAAAAATTCAGTTTGGAGACAAAAATATATATATCAAAATTTCAAAATTCAAACAAAAACTACACTCACTTTTCATTTCCCCCAAAATCAAAAACAAAAACTCTCACTTTTCTCTCTACTTTCTCTCATCTTCATCAAGAACACCAACAACAAAAACTCAAAATCTTAAACAATCTTTGTAACATGGTGGGAGAACTGACTTGGGTGTTTTTCCTTTTATCGCAATTGTTGCGGATAGCAAGAGTCACCACGAACTTTTCTTTTATCCAAGAAGGAAAGGTTGAAAAGAACAAGAAAGACCTTTCGAGATTATTTCTTGAGTTCGGGGGGTAGGTTATAAAAAGGGAAGGTATTATCACCATTTCCATCTGTAGTTATCTACGGGATCTTAGTTGCATGCTATATCACTTGCTTTTGTTTGAAAGTATGCTTGTGGTGTGGGTTTTGAAATTATTTTGAAAATGTCTTTGTAATGGTTCTCGTCTCTATAAGAACGCGTACAAAGTGTTGTTTGGAAAATAGTTCAAAGAAGTGTTTGTGGAATGTGTTTTTGAAAGTGATTTTAAAAAGGGGTCTTTGTAATGGTTCTTGTCTCTATAAGAACGCATACAAAAAGCTTTATCTTTTGAAAATGTTTCAAAATTAAAGTGTGAGTGTATAAAAATGTTTTTGTTGTGAGCATGCAAGCAACTAGGAGCAACCTACCTACTCAAAGGTCTTAAATGTTCTTTTCCTCCTCCTTTAGATGTTGCTATCTTACCATTGATTTGGTAAGAAGCCCCGTCGTTGGATGTGAAGGGACGGGCGTGGGACGTTTGCATAGTCATAGAAGGCAACCTATGGGACATTATAGCAATGTTGTTTAGGGACTAGATCGTTCACCGAAGGCAACATTGAGGGTCATCGAGGGACTACGATCTTTTATCAAGGGTCTTTGCTAAAATGCCCATATTCGAGGGACATGACTATTTTTACGAGGCAACAAGTGGAATTACCCTAGGGGTACATGTGTGAATAGTATGAATGATTTTCATGCATTTAGTCTTTGATTAGGGGTTGTCTACTTGTTGTTTTTATCTTCCCATGCAAATCCTACTTTACTATCATTTATATGAAAGCAATAAATTGCGGAAAGTAAATATCCTATGCTATTATAATCACTTGGGGATGGGGTGTACAAATTTATGAATGGGGGTTGCAATAAATTAAAGTCCTAATTATCTATTACAACCATATTGGAATAACGTACAAGAATTGCAATGTAAAATAGATTTGTTTTGTTTTTGTTAAGAGAAGAAATAAATTTGCTTAAGGAAATGTTTTTAGTCTTTTTGTTTTAAAAGAAATAAAGAAAAGTATACGAACATAAAGTATTTTTGGTGTTTTTGATTAATGAAAATAAAAGTGATGATAAAATAATAAGAGAATAAGAGTTAGAGTCAGCGTGTTGCTAAAATAATAGAAATAATAGAGAGCAAAAGTTCTGACTCTGGCGTGCTGCAAATCAGAAAGCAAATGTTAGTAGAAATGGGGAAAGCCAGAAGTTCTAGATTCAGACACGCTAAAGTTCTGGGGTTGCTGGAAACAAAGAAAAACCTAGAAGTTCTGATTGTTGAGAGAGCCTAGAAGTTCTGATGCAGCTGGAAATCTAGAAGTTCTAGTGTTACTAGAAGACTAGAAGTTCTGATTATGGGTAAGTGAGGTGACAGTGTTGTTGGATGAGAATATCAAGAAGTTCTGGTCCAGGAGTACTGTTTTGACAAACAACTGGGAGGGGGTTTATCTAGAAATCCTGATCCAGGAATCTTGTTTCACAAATAATGGGGTAAAATGTTAAGAAATAAACACAAAAGATGCTTCTAGGGCTAGGACCCAGGACCCTTAACACTAATGCCTTATGCGCACACTCTCTACCTCTGGGGTGGCTATACATCCGATATTAGAAGCAAAAACATTTACATATATTACAAAGTAAGCTCTGATGATGAACTTCATCTCCTTCTTTACGCCCACTAGAGTATCTCCAACTTAGTCATTTCTCAACAAAAATGGAAAATGCAAACATAGAAGTTATGGCAAATTTCATCATGGTTTCAGAAATACAAAGCATCAAAACTATGAACCAGAAGCAAGCATGAATTTTGCTAATCCTAATTCTGAACCCTAATTTTCTCAAGAAGTTTTGATATGAAATTCTCTTTACTTAGGCCAAATAAATGAAATCTATAAATATGCACAGATTCAGAGCCATGTTATCTACATTATGTCTTTGAAATTTCAAGCCTAACAATGCCTAAGTTATGAGATGAAAATCAGAAGAAACTTACCTTGCAGCTGGAAGTTGTTCTGTGAGTTAGAGCCTGGTTCAAATTGCTGTGATGTTCTGGTCAGCTTCCTCAAGTTCTCAGAAATTTAAAGCAACCCTTAACTTTAGTTATGGATGGTTAGAATGCTCTAGAGCAGTCAAGATGCAAAGTTCTGATTTTTGAAATGGAGAGTGGTGAAGATTGTATTACAGTTTGAAAACAGAAGTTGGGAAGGCTTCTACGTGTATATCAGAAACTGTGTGGATGATTTGGCCAAGAAACGCACAAGTAAAATTAGAGTTTTGATGCAAAAATCAGAAACTAGCAGGTTTTGTGTTTGTTTTGCAGTTTCAGGTTCTTGGGAATTTTCGACAAGGTTTCATGGATTTTTTCCCATTCTCCTTCAATTTGCAAATGAAGTTTAATTTATAGGCAACGGATTTAGAGGCTTGGAGAAGTCAGGAGTACAACCATCATGTGTTATGGATCGTTGGCTTGTTTTTGAAGCAAGTTTAGACAAGCATAGTTTCAAGGCAAGGTAGGGTGGTTAACAACTTTAAACACGCCTAAATTGAGTTTGTAGGCATGATTTATGGGGAAGTACACTTAGAAACAAAGTAAAGTATGGGCTAAAAATAAACTTGTACAAAATTTTACTTTTCAAGGACAGCAGTGGTACTTTTATGCCACACGTGGGAGTATCCTTTGGATAAAGGCTTAAATACTGCGATAAGGACTCAAAAGTTGGTGTAAGCATTAAATGATGATGAGATTTAACAAGCAAAAAGGCCTGCAACATGAGATTATGCAGCATAGCCTGAAACTGGATCAGAAGTTTAGCATAAACGTAAGCTTAGATTAAGAACAAATGTCCAACTTCTGATCTTTGGTTCTCCATGCTCCAGCATGATCTGTAGGAGTTCTCAGGCTTTTTAGAAATCTTGTAACATGCTTTGTAACCCCTCTTTGAATCACTTTTGCAAACTCTAATTGTACCTACGTGAAAACTGGCCCAGAAGATCTAATCAAATTTTGACTTGGAAATGCTCAAAATTTACTAAGTGTTTTAGTTTCATGGACGTGTCTTCAAGGATTTATAACTTGAAATCCCAGTATTTCTAGGAGGAGTTCTGTTCTGCAATGTTTTAGATCTCATTGAGGTCTACCACTTCTGTGTCAGAAGTTCTTCCTGAATCATCTTGCATCATGATGAAAATATGGCCAGAAGTTTTGAACTTATCATATTTTCTTAACACTTAGAAAAATTTCTAAGTGTTTAGAACTTTGACTTTTCCAAAGTAATTTTGAATTTTGATTTTCTTGATGAATCAACTTCATATTCTACCATGTCTTGATGAAATGTGATTCTTGAAACTTGATTTTGACCAAAAAAGTCAAAGTTTGACTTTTTAGTGTGCATTTTGACCATTTTTCCCTTGTGTCAATTCCAAACCCAAATTGATGTATCAGTGCTGCAAACTTGAGTCATGGAAGATCTTGTGAGAAAATTCTTGAGAAATGAGAGGGCAAATTTTGGGGTACAACAGCTGCCCCTGTTCAATCTTCTTAAACCTGAAGAGTTAGATTGGCGAGTCCGCCATTCGTAACGTGAAGGTGGAAGATGATTGAACACTAGAGTGCCCAGAAATATGCACTCGATGATGTGGTGGTTGATTGTGTAGGGAATGGGCTTAAATATGCCATTTGGAGGAATGATGGAAAGTTGTTGGAGATGGGCTTACAGATGCCAACCAAATGTGATTGTTGATAGAAATTAGACTAAGTCTAAGTTTGACTGTATTTTGAAGAAGTATCAGGATAAATATTTGGTTAACTTAAATCTGAAGGATATGCTAGAACGGACCCGTGTTAAACCGTGTCTAGAAATGTATTAGAAGGAATCTGTGTAAGATTACTTTATGATGAGTCTGTGTAGGACTTCTTTAGGAGATATGTGAGAGGAAAGCCTGGGTAGGGATGCTTCCGGATGAATCCATGTGAAACTTCATCTGGAATTTTAAGAGAAAGAACCTGAGTAGAGTAATTTTATGATGAGTCAGTGTGAAACTTCATCTGGAAATATCTGAGAAGGAACCTGGGTAGGGTTACTTTATGATGAGTCAGTGTAAAACTGCATCTGGAATTTAAGAGAAGGAACCTGGGTAGGGTTACTTTATGATGAGTCCGTGTAAAACTGCATCTAGAAATGTCAAAGAAGGAACCTGGGTAGGGTTACTTCATGACGAGTTCGTGTAAAACTGCATCTGGGAATGGCAAGGAACCTAGGTAGGGTTGCTTCAGGATGATTCCATGTAAAACTGCATCTGGAAATGTCTAAGAAGGAACCTGGGTAAGGTTACTTCATGACGAGTCTGTGTAAAACTGCATCTGGGAATGAGAAGGAACCTGAGTAAGGTTGCTTCAGGATGAGTCCGTGTGAAACTACATCTGGAAATGTCTGAGAAGGAACCTGGGTAGGGTTACTTCATGATTAGTCCGTATAAAACTGTATTTGGAAATAAGGAGGAACCTGGGTAGGGTTACTTCATGATGAGTCCGTGTAAAACTGCATCTGGAAATGTAGAGAAGGAACCTGGGTAGGGTTGCTTCATAACGAGTCCGTGTAAAGTTGAATCTAGGAATGAGAAGGAACCTAGGTAGGGTTTCTTCAGGATGAGTCCATGTAAAACTGAATTTGGAAATGTCTGAGAAGGAACCTGGGTAGGGTTGCTTCAGCTGGTCGTGTAGATAGTTTCCCTGGCTTGTTTCAGGTATTGATCTTTAACCTTAGAAAGAAAGATAGTTTTCCTGGCTTGTTACAGGTATTGATATTCAATCTGCTCATGTAGATAACTTTCCTGGCTTGTTACAGGTATTAATCTACAATCGGTCGTCCACAGATAGTTGTCCTGTCTTGTTATAGGTATTAATCTGGAACTGTTGAAAATTGTTGACGATAGTTATCTGTTGTTTGATATTTCCTGAAAAGGCAAAGAGTTAGCTATATGCAATGTCACGATGTATGAAATGCATGGCGTAATGATGTTCTCTAAATAAATGAGATTATGATGTATGCATTTATCATGTATGAAATGTTATTGGAATGTAATTTTGTCTAGGAAACTAAATCCTTGACAAATGTTGGGGAGTTTTGGGAGGCTAAATCTCGGGCTGTCGTTGGGGATGAAGAGTATGCACCTCTCTAGACCTTGTTTTAGGATGTTTCCGCTGGGGATTCCTATTTTGTTGTTTGAGGAGAACTCTGTTGGGGAAGTTGACTTTGCTTGAGAAGAAAAAATCTGTGGAGGGTGTTGATTCCTGCTTGGGGAAAAGAGTTCGAGAGTTTCAATTGTTTGTTGCTTTACTGGAGATCTATCTCTTGATGGAAGAGAAAGGGAGTTAACAATTTGTTGGGGACAAAGAAATTAACTATTATCTAGTTGTCTCCCAGGTTTCTCAGCAACTCACTGGGGATTGTAGAAGTCTAATGGGGAAGAGGAGTTATGGTCTCTTGGTTTGTGATAGTCTGGGAGGCAAACTCAAGTTGGGGAATCTTTCCGTTGTTGGGGAAATAAACCCGATTTCCAATCTGTTGGAGAGGTATTTTCTTTTGGCAGAACTCCTCGAGGATTCTTGAGATCAACTCAGTTGGAGAGAAGTTTTAGAGATTGAAACTCTGGCTGGGATCACCGTATGAAAAGGATTTTGTGAGGGATTTGTCACTGCCCCAAGTAAAAAATGTTGTAGCATTTCCAGAAAATGTTTTCCTGGTTGTACGTAACCCTTTGTTGGAGTTCATGTTCAGTGCCCCAAGCAATTCAGATACAGACTTTCCCCTGGTTATTCAACACCTCTCGAGAGATTTATTGGAATCTTAACTTGACTTCCCCAGGATAGTGATCACGCTGATGCCCCCTTTCTTACAGGAGACCTGTCATTGGAAGAGTCATCCCATTTGAGGTGATTTTGTTTCCTGAGAGAATTTATGTTTTATGGATATTCGCCGTGCGAATTTCTCTGTTGTCAAACAATTATCCATATGCAAACAACGATATTCAAATAATGCAAAGTTTATGCTTGTCTTGAAGTTTTGAAAATGTGTTTTAGAAAATAAAAGAATTTTTGTAAGAATATGAATTCAACTCAGAATTTGGAGTAAGCCTTACAGAAGTCAGGATACCTTTTGTATCAGTATGCTTTCGAACTAACCCATGCTTCAATTAGGACTTTTGAAGGGTTATGACGTGGCTTGGTTCACGATTTAAGAAACAAATGATAAGGCTCAAAGTGTATTTGTACCCTCCCGTTCTTCATGATGTTATTCAGTCCTAAACTCAGTTAATTGTACGTTTAAACTCCAATTGAGTCTTGAATGACGTTTTGGTGATGGTTCAAACAAGCTAAGTTTGTCGCAAGGCAGTCATTTTTGCAACATTTTTCATGTTCTCGAGGATTTGCAGTGACCTCTTTTATTATCTCTGATTTTGCCTGACTGTTCTTGCTTTTGAGATTACAGTCAGCGGGATGCCCCAGTTTTTCTTAAGTCTCCTTCGTAGGTTTTGACTTAGTGGGCTTTTCTTTTGAGAGATAATGACTTCCTATTTTGGTAGCAAACTATCACCGTCTTTTGATTCCAGAGGAATGTTTTTGATGTCATTCATTGTATACGAAGTGAAAGTTTGCGACTGAACGCGCATTTGAATTAACTGAGAGACTACCCTGCCCCAAGTTTTGATTAAAGGTTTCAATTTGTGTAAAAAAGAAAGCTCCTACTTCTTAGGCTCAAGGGGGTTGACTAGGGATTATCCTCCTTATAACTCATGTGTTTAGGAATTGAGAGAAACGCCTGTACATCGACAGCAAGGTCTGTCCAGAAGCATACTATATGAGATTATGGTATTGTTTTCATCATCCTCCCTCTAAAGGATTGTAACTTTTAGAAAGAGTTGAATGTCATAAAGAGAGTAAAAAGCATAGCTTAAATATAGTGAAAACAATATGGATGAATTCAAGACAAACATATGAAATGCATTAACGAAACAAAGTTTAACATTAATAAATAATTGTTTAAATAACAAAAGAAATTACAATTGAAAATTCAAAATGAACTGGAACACTCAATGATTTGGCATGGGAGCGGTGATCACGTTGGAAGTCTCCGGAGGATCAAACTTGATCTCCTTGGCGTCAATCCTGTTTTGAATCTTGTATTTCAGCGCCCAACAATCGTTAGTATCATGCCCCGGACTGCCGGAATGATATGCACATGTTGATTAGGATTGGAGTTAGGAGAAGAAGTTTTGGGGTTTGGATGAGGCCCTATCAACGTAATCAAATTCATCTTCAACAAGTGTTGCAATGCTTGAGATAGTGGCATGTTTATTTTGGTAAACTTTCTCTTGGGCTCGTCTTGCCTTTGTTGATTTCCACTTTGTTGTTGTCGCTGCGACGCATGACTGGAGATCAGGACTGCCCTCACATGATTGCTCTTGTTATGACCCTTTTGAACATACACAACATTAGACTCTTTCTTCCCATTGTATGTATTTTTCTGAGTATCATAGGGTGTAGCTCCTTGGATCTTTCCTCTTTTGATGCCAGCTTCGACCCTTTCGCCAGTCAGTATTATCTCGGTGAACTCGGATGAGGAGCTTCTGATCAGGTGATTAAACAAAGGTCCCGTAAAGTTCCCATAAAGATGTCAATCAGCTCCCTGTCAGTTAAGGGTGGCTGCACCCTGCCAGCCAGATCTCTCCACTTTTGGGTGTATTCTTTGAAGCCCTCGTTGGAACATATGGTCATATTCTACAATTTCACACGAGTTGGTGCAAGATCAACGTTGTATTGGTACTGCTTATAGAAATCATCAACTAGATATTCCCAAGTGTGAATGTGGGAACTCTCCAATTGATAGAACCACTCAAGTTGCATCCCAGCTAAGCTCTCTTGGAAGAAATGGATCCATAGCTTCTGATCAGTTGTGTATGGTTGAATCTTGCGGACATAAGACTTCAGATGCATATTAGGACAAGAGACTCCATCGTACGTGGCAAAGGTAGGGATTTTGAACTTTGGTGGGATGACAACTCTAGAAACCAAACCCATGTCTCCTAAGTCCAAGCCAGGCACAACTTGGATCTCCACAACTTTTAGTTTGTCTTCAAGTTGTTTGTATTTTTCATCCATCGGTGGATACTGCTCCTCAGAATAGTCTTCATCATCAGTAGCTATGTTAGATCTAACACTTCTAGCTTCCTCTTCTTGATTGTCTTCTTCTTCAGAAGAAGCATCTTCTTTTTGAGCTAGTTGGGTATGCACCTTGGACCTTCTTCCCACGTTGAGGATGACAACCCTTTTGTTAGTCTTCTTCTTGCTCTCTTTGGTGAAGTGTGTTTTCATATTTTCCTGGCCCTTAGCCAGATCCAGGAACATTTGTTTGAATTGAGAATTTTGTGCTTGAAGATCCTTCACCGTTTGTTCCATATCCATCTTACTAAAATAAACAGTAGGAAGATAAGGAAATCTGCGTAGGATAAACTTGTCATGATATGATGCATGGTAAGTGGATGCATGTTTTCAAAGACCTCACGGGGTAAACACAAGAAGATGTTAGAAGTTGAATTTTGATCAACAACTTTGATTGGAGAACTTCGTATCGGCGGATGTCCTTCCGCGAGAATCAAGCTCACCATGTCAAGTGGGTCATAGCCCTTGACTCAAGTTAACATGCTTTGGTCTTTGACGGTGTTTGATTAGAGAATGAATCCTTTTGCCCCTTGATAGGAGTCTGGTTCAACATGACCCTGCATCATAGGCCCTTGAGATCCTTGAAATGGTTATTGAAAATTCTATAGTATGATGTTATGATGTTTATGATGTTATGATGTTTATGATGTTATGTACAAGTATGCAAAGTGAGTAAGTTGTTATGTACACACAAAGCAGACAAGTCCTTAGGTTTAGGCTTGCATGGAGTTGGTAAGTAAGTACCCTCTTGAAGTTTAGTTGGCTCAACCTGTCCTAGAAAGTAACCGGGTTCTAGGGGATCTCAATATCACTGACCTTTATTTTAGGCATTGTCTCGGCACAATCAATCTTTTCTTGCGTATGAGATATCCCAAAAGTCTGATCTCAATGAGTGTATTATCGAGTATTAACCAATTTTCAGCTTTCCACTGAAACCGACTATCTCACTACTTCCTAATGGCCAAGTTGTTCAATTAAGGTCTAAGGTCAGTTAGTGCTTCATGACACCGCTCAACGGCCCCGTATTCTCCTTGATTCAACACAAGGGATACTGGTACCAACAAATGCGTCACACTAACGTAGTTATTGTTTCAACCATATCAGTCTATGTTGTACAATTTCCACAATCTATTGCTGCTTATCTAAAAAGGTGCCCCAGATCCGGGTAGAGGATCAAAACAAGCACAAACAAGGAACCATAATGTAAAGCAAACAAATCAAACAAAGGAAAGCAAGTAAAGGCGATCTAGCCCTAAGGTAATCCCACTTTTAAGTAATTCCCCAACAGAGTCTCCAGTTCTGTAATACGGTGGGAGAACTGACTTGGGTGTTTTGCATTTTATCGCAATTATTGCGGATAGCAAGAGTCGCCACCGACTTTTCTTTTATCCAATAAGGAAAGGTTGAAAAGAACAGGAAAGACCTTTCGAGATTATTTCATGAGTTCAGGGGGTATGTTATGAAAAGGGAAGGTATTAGTACCCTTTCCATTCGTAGTTATCTACGGGCTCTTAGTTGCTTGCTAGATCACTTGCTTTTGTTTTAAAATATGCTTGTGGTGTGGGTTTTGAAAGTATTTTTAAAACGTCTTTGTAATGGTTCTCGTCTCTATAAGAATGCGTACAAAGTGTTGTTTGGAAAATAGTTCAAAGAAGTGTTTGTGGAATGTGTTTTTGAAAGTGATTTTGAAAAGGGGTCTTTGTAATGGTTCTCGTCTCTATAAGAATGCATACAAAAAGATTTTTCTTTTGAAAATGTTTCAAAATGAAAGTGTGAGTGTATAAAAAAGTTTTTTTTGTGAGCAAGCGAGCAACTAGGAGCAACCTACCTACTCAAAAGGGTTTAAATGTTCTTTTCCTCCTCCTTTAGATGTTGTTATCTTACCATTGATTTGGTAAGAAGCCCCATCGTTGGATGTGAAGGGACGGGCGTGGGACGTTTGCATAGTCATAGAAGGCAACCTATGGGACGTTTTAGCAATGTCATTTAGGGACTATATCGTTCACTGAAGGCAACATTGAGTGTCATCGAGGGACTACGATCTTTTATCAAGGGTCTTTTCTAAAACGCCCATACTCGAGGGACATGACTATTCTTCCGAGACAACAAGTGGAATTATCCTAGGGGTACATGTGTGAATAATATGTTTGATTTACAATCATTTAGTCTTTGATTATGGGTTCTCTACTTGTTGTTTTTATCTTCCCATACAAATCCCACTTTACTAGCATTTATATGAAAGCGATAAATTGCGGAAAGTAAATATCCTACGCTATTACAATAACTTGGGGATGGGGTGTACAAATTTAAGAATGGGGGTTGCAAGAAATTAAAGTCCTAATTATCTATTACAACCATATTGAAATAATGTACAAGAATTGCAATGTAAAATAGATTTGTTTTATTTTTGTTAAGAGAAGAAATAAATTGGCTTAAGGAAATGTTTTTAGTCTTTTTGGTTTAAAAGAAATAAAGCAAAGTATACGAACATAAAGTATTTTTTGTGTTTTCGATTAATGAAAATAAAATTGATGATAAAAATAATAAGAGAATAAGAGTTAGAGTCAGCGTGTTGCTGAAATAATAGAAATAATAGAGAGCTGAAGTTTTGACTCTGGCGTGCTGTAAATCAGAAAGCAAATGTTAGTGGAAATGGGGAAAGCCAGAAGTTTTGGGTTCAGACATGCTAAAGTTCTAGGGTTGCTGGAAACAATGAAAATCCTAGAAGTTTTGATTGCTGGGAGCGCCTATAAGTTCTGATGCAGCTGGAAATCTAGAAGTTCTAGTGTTATTGGAAGGTTAGAAGTTCTGATTGTGGGTAAGTGAGGTGACAATGCTATTGGATGAGAATATCTAGAAGTTCTGGTCCAGGAGTACTGTTTTGACAAACAACTGGGAGGGGGTTTATCTAGAAGTTCTGATCCAGGAATCTTGTTTGACAAATAATGGGGTAAAAAATGTTAAGAAATAAACACAAAAGATGCTTCTGGGGCTAGAACCCAGGACCCTTAACACTAATGCCTTATGCGCGCGCTCTCTACCACTGGAGTGGCTATACATCCGGTATTAGAAGAAAAAACATAAACATATATTACAAAGTAAGCTCTGATGATGAACTTCATCTCCTTCTTTTCCCCCACCACAGTATATGCAACTTAGTCATTTCTCAAAAAAAATGGAAAATGCAAACATAGAAGTTATGGAAAACTTCATCATGGTTTCAGAAATACAAAGCATCAAAACTGTAAACTAGAAGCAAGCATGAACTTTGCTAATCCTAATTATGAACCCTAATTTTCTCAAGAAGTTATGATCTTAAATTCTCTCTACTTAGGCCATATAAATGAAATCTATAAATATGCACAGATTCAGATCCATGATATCTACATTGTGTCTTTGAAATTGCAAGCCTAACAATGCCTAAGTTATGAGATGAAAATCAGAAGAAACTTACCTTGCAGCTTGAAATTGTTCTGTGAGTTAGAGCTTGGTTCAGATTGCTGTGATGTTCTGGTCAGCTTCCTCAAGTTCTCAGAAAGCTAAAGCAACCCTTAACTTGAGTTATGGATGGTTAGAATGCTCTGGAGCAGTCAAGATGCAAAGTTATGATTTTTGAAATGGAGAGTGGTGAAGACTATATTACAGTTTGAAAATAGAAGTTGGGAAGGCTTCTACGTGTATATCAGAAACTGTGTGGATGATTTGTCCAAGAAAAGCACAAGGAAAATTAGAGTTTTGATGCAAAAATCAGAAACTAGCAGGTTTTGTGTTTGTGTTGCAGTTTCAGGTTCTTGGGAATTTTCAGCAAGGTTTCAGGGCTTTTTTCCCATCCTCCTTTAATTTGCAAATGAAGTTTAATTTATAGGCAAAGGATTTAGAGGCTTGGAGAAGTCAGGAGTACAACCATCATGTGTTATGGATCGTTGACTTGTTTTTGAAGCAAGTTTAGACAAGCATGGTGTCAAGGCAAGGTAGGGTGGTTAGCAGCTTTAAATACGCCTAAACTGAGTTTGTAGGCATGGTGTGTGGGAAAGTATGCTTAGAAACAAAGTATAGTATAGGCTCAAAATAAACTTGTACAAAAGTTTACTTTTCAAGGACAACAGTGGTACTTTTATGCAACACGTGGGAGGATCCTTTGGATAAAGGCTTAAATACTGGGATAAGGACTCAAAAGTTGGTGTAAGCATTAAATGATGATGAGATTTAACAAGAAATAAGGCATGCAACATGAGATTATGCAGCATAGCCTGAAACTGGATCAGAATTTTAGCATAAACGTAAGCTTAGATTAAGAACAAATGTCCAACTTCTGATCTTTGGTTATCCTTGCTCTAGCATGATCTGAAGGAGTTCTCAGACTTTTTAGAAAGCTTGTAACATGATTTGTAACCCCTCTTTGAATCACTTTTTCAAACTCTGATTGTACCTACGTGAAAACTTGCCCAGAAAATCTAATCAAATTATGACTTGGAAATGCTCAGAATTTACTAAGTGTTTTAGTTTCATGGACGTGTCTTCAAGGATTTATAACTTGAAATCCCAACATTTCTAGGAGGAGTTCTATTCTGCAATATTTTAGATCTCATTTAGGTCTACGACTTCTGTGTCAGAAGTTCTTCCTGAATCATCTTGCATCATGATGAAAATCTGGCCAGAAGTTCTGAACTTATCATATTTTCTTAACACTTAGAAAATTTTTTAAGTGTTTAAAACATTGAATTTTCCAAAGTAATTTTGACTTTTGATTTTCTGATGAACTAACTTCATATTCTACCATATCTTGATGAAATGTGATTCTTGAAACTTGATTTTGACCAAAAAAGTCAAAGTTTGACTTTTCTGTGTGCATTTTGACCATTTTTCTCTTGTGCCAATTCCAAACCCAAATTGATGTATCAGTGCTGAAAACTTGAGTCATGGAAGATCTTGTGAGAAAATTCTTGAGAAATGAGAGGGCGAATTTTGGGGTACAACAATCTTCATCTATTTCCTTCAAGAATTCTGCAAGCATATCTCCCTCCGCCTCTCTTTCTTGTGCGTCACCAGCCATCATTACCTCTCGCCGCCGTGAGTTCCAGATGAATTATTGATGAATTATTGATAATTGTGAGGATTCGATATCATCGCACATTGAATAATTTGTGTTGTTTATTTTCAATTGAATTTGCACGTCAATTTAGTTTCCAATTGGATTATGTTGAAAAATAATGTTGAATTCATGAGTTGATATATTTTGAGTTGAATTAAACGGTGATTCATATTTGTTTCGACATTAAAACATTTGATTCAATTAATTGTGTCAACTCATGAGTTATATTGTTTATGATCGGAAACTTGTGTTTTGATGTGAATTAATCATTTGCAACTTGTTTACAACTTCATAGAGACAACACTTGAATTGATAATCACTTTAGTGCATCCATTTAGGATTTTGAAATTCAATTTTTATCAATATTATTTCAAGTGTAAGTTGTTGTCCGGAAAGTGTAAATATGTTGCAAAGTGCATTCTAAAATCTTTTTATTGCTTATTCATGCGTATTTGTACGTTTGTGGACTATTGTGGTTGATTTTTACTGTTTTCGGTGCAATGTTTCGGTTGATTCTGTGTTACACCACAATGCTGCCCGGTTATGGTAAGTTGAGCATAAGGAGATATTTCTTTGATGGTTAATTCTCATGGTACTTTCTTTTGGTACTTGGATGACATTTGTGTTGAGTTTTCTCAATTTCAGATCGAATTTTCACACGGTTTATGTGTTAACGGAGTTGCTACTCGGGAGTGGTAAGTAGTGCTTACGAGGTGATTTAATTCACGGTTATGGTTTATTTGAGCTTGATGGTAAGTTTGGTGGCTACCGGTACCGCTTTCAGTCATTTTTATTCCAACTTTTCGCGCACTCGCATATGTGATAAGTTGCTGCCTGGAGTTTCATTTTGATGTTGCAGTGCATGTTTGCATATCATTTCTTCATGATTTAATTCCAAATTTAATTGTCATGAGAATGCATAACTCCACTTCATTTCCTTGTTATTTCTAACATGTTTGTTGACTTGTGCAAGGGACTTTGAGAGCTTTTGATCGTCTAATTAATGTATTGATTATTCGATCGAAAAGCATGTTATGCCACTTTATTTGTGGACTTGTTGATTACACTTCTGAGGTGTTGCTTATTGATTCTCTTGTTGTGAGATATATACACTAATTGTGTTTTTGTCTGGATGTGCATCTTGTGCAGGTTTACTGTTTGTTATGGGGATGCGTCCGATGCACATGTCACATGTGATATATTTTGATGCTTATGCTGAGCGTGTGATTTTTGACTGGTTTGTGATGTTGATGCTAGATTACGCGAAGTTTTTTGGAGTTATTCTGGTTTTGCTTGCTTGCTAAGAACTCTTGTTCGTTTGGTATTGTACTGATTTTGGTTTATGTTTCTGCACCCTTTACCGTTTTCCCTGCCATAAGAAGTAGGAATAGAGATGCATGACTAGGAGTCCCTACTTTAGGTGGGAAATCTGTTTAAAGTCCTTAAGTGAGGTGATGTTTGTTCTATTAAAGTCCTCTAATTGAGGCGATGTTTTTGTTTGCAAAAGACTCCAAAAGGAGAAACTTCGTGTTGTTTGTTTAAAGACCTCAAAAGAGGAATTTTTCCAAAGTTATCGAAGAAGGAAATTCCCCTTCTATTTTGCATTGTGCTTTATATCGATTCAATAAAGTGGATGAGGGCTCGCAATCGGCCCCCACACATTCTAGTCCATGTCGTTCCTAGCTCGCGTCATTCATTAACGCTTTGAACTGTGCCTATTCTAATCCTTTGAGTCGAATAAAGTGGAGGATGGTTCGTAATCAACCCCCACATTTTTTCATTTGTTTCGATGATGTTAGCTTGGGTCGCTCAATGTTGATGCTCCGAGTTATTACTCGATGTTGGTGCTCAAGAAAATCTAGTGGAAAGAGTTCCTTACTCCCACTTTGAGGTCCATTGGACTATATTATTTTCTATTAGCTTGCACCCGATGTTTTGTTTTAGCTTCGGCTCAATTTTTATGTTCGATTGCACTTGTGTTGTGCTTCTCTTTCTACCTTTGCATGATCGCTTAGGATTACTTGTTTCATTTTCGATTTCGGTTGGATATTAGGTTGTAACCTTTGCATGTCCCCTTAGGATATCTCGATTCAACCTTTGGCGGAGATTTGAGATGGACATTAGGTTGTAATTTATGCATGCTAACATAGGTAGAGATTTCTATTTTTGATATCTGAACATTAGGGCCATCATTGTATGATAACATTAGGGATAAAGCTAGATAGTTTCCCTTATACGTTTTTTTTTCTTTTTTCTTTTGCATCCTTAAAACTAAAACCACTTATTATTTAAAAATTCTAAAAAACTTAATAAAGGAAGACGCGAATTGTATGTTGTTGAGTCTTGTGGGGAAGAGCAATTGTTTAGAATGAGTCTCACACTATTTTCACTTTCGGACTTTATTACGGTTCAAGTTGCAAATTCTTTCACAATAAAAAGTACAAACCAATGAAATTTTTTTTTGTCTTCAGACCTTTTTTCCCTTTAAAACCTTTTTAATAAGGATGTGTTGTTTCAAATTCGAACAACATGGAAATGCTAAGTGTGCGAGGGGACGAGCATGAGTCTTTTACAAGATGAAACACCAAGCACGAATTGCAATCCTAACCGTAAGTATGAAAATTCGGCATTGTCTACATAAAATACAAAATAAACGGAAACTTTTTAGCCAAAATATAGCGCTCTGATTCCTTAAAAGGGATACGTAGGCATTTGGTCGCGGGGCCCAGGCGAGCGAAACTTTTAAATATTCCTTATTTTCCTCGTGTTTTCTTTTACATGCATTCCCTCTTTGCATTTTTATTTTAGCTCGTAAGCTTTAGATTAGAACACACCCTTTGATTAGAACAATAAGAGTGGATCCCGCAGAGTACCACGAACGTGAGGGGTGCTAATACCTTCCCATTGCGTAATCGACTCCCTTACCCGTATCTCTCGGTTGTTTGGTCGTGATTTCACCCTTCTCATGTTTACTCGATGTTTACCTTTCCCTTCTCGTGGGATAAAAAATGTTCAATGGAGACTTCATTTATTTCATCTAGATGATTTGTTCAGCCGATTATTTCAGCTGGTGACTTCACTGGGGAAAGATTGACCAAATGTTGGTCCATCCCGGAGTCGATTATAGCTCTTGCTCTCTTTTCCTTGGGTGTTTTTTTATGCTTTACAATTTATTCATTTTTACATGTTTATCTAAGCATATATTTGCATTGCATCTTTATTGCTTTCCATATACTGGTGTTGTGCTGGATCCTGTGTTTCCTTGTTGGGTGGGAGTTACTGCTGAGGTAAAAGGCCTAATACCCAGGCCATAGTTGTAAACTCTTAGGAACGCATATGAATAGAGTGGATCGTGACGGCTAGGGGATGTAGATCTTTCTAGTGCGTTCATGTCGTCCACGCTCAGATGAGGTTTTAATGAGGTACTATAATTATCACATATGTGTAAGATGATAGTATTTTCAAGCAAACCCGGGATTCTGAGTTACCATTGGCTTTACCTTGACCTAGATTTCACCTGTGAGTGGGGTGGGAATGATCTTTACAGGTACAGATGGTGATTTTGTTCTGATGGTAACTGTATGTTCTGTTGGTGACTATGATTTTCATGTTATTTTCTAGATTTATGGTTCTGGTATTCTTGGCATGTTCAGAGACAGTACAACAGCCCGCATTATGGAAATCTTGATTCCATGATTATTGAACTTGCATCATAGCATATTTATTTTTACAAAATAATTGTATAAAAGAAAATATGTATGAAACAAAAAAGTTAATCTGCATATGCATACCATTTCCAGGTTAATCTGAGATTGTCATTTTCATCAGGGATGGATAATAGCACATATATAGGCAAAGAGCTGCTTAGGAAGTCATCTTGTTACCACTTTCATGGCTTTGCTCTGGCTCCGCTGAGATAAGTGGGGGTTCTTGTTCGATCCCAATGAGAATATTTTCATAGATCGTTATGGAAATTTATTGCAATTGGTGGGCTATGGTGTCACTGTTGTAATTCTATGATCCAGAGCTGCATTATTTCACTTTATAGAACTATCAGCTAGCACCCGTACTTGAGGAATATGCTTATATCCTTGATGTCAAGATCATAAGTCGTGTTTCTTTCGTTTGTGTACCCGAGGTTCTCGATTATGATACTATCATTAAGGCTCTTTATTTGAACCTTAGCGATGTAAAAAGAAATTGAATAGAACAGAGTTGCATATCTGGTTTTCATCTGAGATTTATGATAACCAAAGCTTAAGAGTTTGCAGAAATCAAAGATTTGGTCACATTCAACGCACTTTTGGCCGCCGTGATTTATGGTATTGTCATCTTTCCAAATATGGAGAATTTCATAGGTTTCTCAGCGATTTGTGTTTTCATGAACGGAAACCCAGTGCCGACGATTCATGCCAACACTTATTATGCCATTCATTCCTGGCATGGAAAGAAGGGAAGTGTTTTCTGTTGCATTCCTATTTTGTAAGTGGTTTATGCTGCATATGCTCACGAGGGGACCATTTGTCGACTCCGCAAATGCTCTTCTTTGGTCTCGACGAATCATGGCTCTTACTTCTTATGACATTGTCTGGAACAACATGAGAGGGGTAAAAGAAATCATCGTAAGCTGTGGAGGATTTTCCAACGTTCCGCTCATGGGGACGGAGGGTTGTATAAATTATAATCCTATCTTAACATGGCGTCATCTAAGATACATTATGACAGATAAACCCACCAATCTTGAAGTGGAAGAAACTGTTTATTTCGGCAAAGGTGAAGACCCTATCTTGTTAGAGAGAATAAGAATGGCCTGGAGTCATGCTCACAGAAAAGGAATAGCTTTCTTTGGTCAAAAATGATGTCTAGCTCTCGATCCATATATGCAGTGGGTCAAAAATCGAGCTAAAGTGATGTAGTTGCCTTTCAAGAATAAAGTGTCATTGTATCTACAACCTACTTTTGATCCACTAGTCGATCGCCAGTTAGCACCTGATATTGCTGTCAATCAATCACTTCCTCCCGAATCGTCTAGTCAACAGTCTGTTCCAGATGTGTGCACATTTGGGCCAATGGAATTCTATAAGCAGGCTAAAGTTGATAGTCTCAAGTTAGAATTAGAAAAACAAGAGCAGAGTATTGAGCTTTATTTCTTTGTCCAATAGAGGAAAAAGATGCTCAATAAAGCTAGACTAAAAGACAAAGTGTTGGAAGATCATGGTTTGCTTGAAATATTGAAGAGGCCAAGAGTAGAAATTTCTCACTCTGTAGTTCAGACAGAAGTTATGGGAAAAGTTTAAGTCGGTCTCACAAAAAGTCAACAAAAGCTTTAAAGTCTTCGATTGTCCAAAGACAAAATGCAATAAAATCACAGAGAAGAAGTCAAAGATTTGAAGAAACAAATTCGAGAAGAGGAATCCAAATCTCAAGAGGCTCGGAAATAGCAAGAGAGTTTGGAAAAACAGGTTCAAAGTCAGCGAGTGCAGATTGACCAATTGACTAATCAAGTTGGTGAACTCGCGATCCAGCTCAAAGTGAAAGATGATCAAAAGCTAACAGACGAAACCCAGTGGAAAGGGAGAGGTGCCCAGTTGACCCAAGTGACTGAATAATTGGAAAAGCCCAAAGCTCAGTTTGGAGTATGAAGTCAGTTCTCAATTTTTGTTGATCTCTTTGTACTTGTTAGGTTCACCGCCAGTTTTATTGGACGGGTTCCTTTTGACTTTTATTTGTATGAAATTGTCTTGTCGAGAAAGCTTTGTATGGATGATTATTCTTATGATATGAGCAGTCTCTTTCTTTAATGATGATTTGTTTATATCTTGTTTCCTTTTGTCCTTGATGAAGAATCTAGGATTTTCCTGGAAATGGTGAAAAATTGCATGCATAATCATGCATTCATGCATATCATATCATGACAGGTGGTTCTAGCAGGTTTTCTTACATCTGATATGGGTTTTCTTTTCAGAATATTGCCACTACAAAATCTCACCGTTACAACACTCGAAGTAATTCCAGAAGATAAATGGAACCAATCCAAGCCGATGTTGCCACTATGGGTGTCAAGATGGAAACAGGAATGATGGAGATTATCCAGAACATGGCCCGTCAATAAGAAGAGTTGAGAGCTTTAATTGTAAGGCCCATTGCAATGGTAGAAAACGGGAATGAGACTTCAATCATTAATCCTCAAGGGGCCGTTGTTAACAATCCGAATGGCAATCTGGGTGGTCCTACTCTAAATGGTAATCTAGGTGGTGCTACTCTGAATGGTAATTTGGGAGGCATGACTCTGAATGGTAACGCAGGTGGTCAGAATATGAATGCAAATGTTGGTTTAAATCAAAATGGTAATGCTATTGTGAACCTTGGTAATCCTGTTGGTAATAATCAAGGTGTTTTTTGGTCCAAGTGGGTAAGAAATAATCAGCCTCTGCCCACTCCTACTCGGCAGAATAATGAGCCAACTTTTGTTCAACTAAGGCCTATTTGTATTCCTATTCAATAGTTGAAGAGGATAACCATGAGGATTGGATTTCTAATGTTGATGAACCAATAGAGGAAGACAAAAAGCTATGTATGCTCGAGGTCAGTGATAAGATAGTACCTTGGAATTATGTTGGTGAAATTACTATCAAGGGAAGAAACTTGTTACTCAGAAGCCCGATGAAAGTAAGTGTGATCGGTGGGAATGAGAACTGACTGTTTTGGAATGCTGGTTCGCGTTTGCGTTTGTTTTCGCAAAATGTCGCGGTAAGCAAGAGTCGCCACCGTCTTTTATTTTATCCAACAAGGAAAGGACAAAAGTACAGAAAAATTCCTTTTCGAGATGTTTCTCGGGTTCGGGAGGTAGATTATAGAAAGGGAAGGTGTTAGCACCCTTTCTATCTGTGGTTATCCACGGGCTCTTAGGTACTTGCTCACTATGTTTTCAAAAGTTTGCTTTTCTTTGTGTTTGTGGGTTTGAAAAGAGTTTTTGTTTTAAAAGGGGTGTAAGTGCGAAAAGTTTTGTTTTGTTTTTAAAAGGAGCAAGTACTTAAGAACATCTACCTACTCAAAAAGGAATTAGACTGTGCAAGTGTCCTTTAGACAATGCCATCCCACTATTTAGGAGTAGGTAGCATCGTTGTTGGAGTTTTCGGGTCAATTCGATTTAAGGGACGTGTGGCCACTAAAGCGATGTTAGGATGCCCTAGCGGTAACCCTAATGTCCTAGATCATTTTTTCGAGGCAACCGTTTCGAGACAACTTATGATCTTTGGACAAGAGAGCGACCTCTAAAACATCCTATACTCAATGACCACCTTCGAGGTAACCAAGTGAGGCGTACCCTAAGAGTGGCATGTGCGAGTGTATTATTTTTCAGTTATATTATCTTTGTATATTTAGGTGTTCTACCATTTGTTTTCAGATCTTGTCATGCAATCCTAGTTAGCATACATCTAAACAGTTAATATATGTATAGTAATTTAAAGTGCGGGAATTGAAAATCCTACGCTATTACAAGGCTTCGGGGAGGGGGATTATTTACATATCCAAAATTGGGGGAATAAAGCAGTAAAGTATAAAAGTCTTAGTTAAGCTATTACAAACCAGTAGGCAGTTACAATAAAATAAACGCGCGCGAATCTGAACATAACCTCTAAAAATCCTAAGAATAAAATCTTTTTGTTTTTTTTTTATTTTGGGAAAATTATCTAAATCTTCTTAATTTTAGTTTTGAGAAAATGTTAAGATAATTAAATGATTAATTAACAAAGTTAATTTAATAGAAAAACTAGCCTAATGTTTTTGTGGTTTTTTTTAATTGATTTTATGTTGATTAAAAAAAAGAAATAAAATAGTCAAAACAAAGATGAAATCGAAGGAACAGGCAGTAAATCAAGAAAGGTATAATTCTGGAGGCCTGGATCGAAAGAGGTGTGGGCTGTCTTTCGATCCAGTGAAGAGGCTTGATCGAAGTTGCATGAGGGGATGCACTTTGGGGGTGTTCGATCTGGGTATGTCATCCTTCGATCTGTGAACCCTGGATCCAGTTCGAAGCTAAGCTACTAAGCTTCGAAGCTCTGAACAAAATTCTGAGAAGATATTTCCTGCAAAACGAGACAAATGTTAAAGATCCAGGGGGGATTTTACCCCCTGATTCGAATCTCCTCCCAATTCGAATCCTTCCTCAATTTGAATCTGCTGAATCTGGGTCTGGGTTTGTTTTATCCCGAGATTCGAAGGAGAAACTTAGATCGTGCCCCAGCAATGGCACGATCTCATCTTTGCGCTTCAGCTTACATGTAACATAATCAGTAATAACAAGAATACATATGCAATGTGTATTTAAATGTCATGAAGGTGCAATTTTGGTTTTGCAAACCCTTACCAATTAAAGATGTATGATCTGTGGCTCTAGGTGTGGAGATGTTCGCTGAATGGCTGCTTTGGCTTGGATTACTTATGAAAATGCTGATAACCTTTGGTGGGTTTGTGGGCAGCGTATCTCCAAATCCTCCCGGTTTTTCTTTCTCCTTTTTTTGTGTCTCTTTTTGGCACTGTATGCTGGCCCTTGTATTTATAGGAGTATGATGGTCTAGTAACGGCAAGAGACAACCAATTAAATAGGCCTTTAAAGCCATGAGACAAGAATCAGACATATTAAAAGATTTCCTTTTTTGAAATATTCATGTCTCTTTGGAATCTTGAATGAACCTGGACACCTTTGATTTTCGAATGCCTCCAGGCCATGCTCTTCGATTGGTCTTGAGTTGCCTCCTTCGAATGGACTTCTTATGTGCCCTTCGAATGGGCCTTCTGAATGCTTCGACTGCTTGATTTGAAAAGAATAACTCTGGTCGAATCAGCTCTTGTGGAGTTAGGAACAAAAAAGGCAAGAATCTGGCCTTTAACTCAGGAATTGAATCCACAATCAACTGAATTCTTGCCATATTTGCAAGGAAAACATGCCATTTTCTCATGTTCAGTGTACCTGGACATGTTTTATTGAGTGCCCTCTTGATGGCCCCTTTCAAATGGCCTGGAAGAAGTTCTTCAAATGGCCCTTGTCCAAATATCAATCGAAGGGTATTTATCAATCGAAGAGTCCTTTGCTACGCCAATCGAAAGATCTTGTTCATGCTAATCGAAGGACATGGTTAACATGCCTGTCGAAGCTTCCTTGACACAATGCTAAATCGAAGGATCCCTTGGCATGCCAATTGAAAGGCTTGGCCCAGGGTTCCAAACGAAAAGGTCTTTCAGAATTCCAATTGAAGGCCTTGACATAATGCCAATCGAAATGCTTGTCCATAATGCCAATTGAAGCATTTTTGGAATGTCAATCGAAAGGATTGGCCATAATGCCACTCGAAGGGAATTATCCATGCCAATCGAAAGGCTCCTTTAGAATACCAATCGAAGTGTCTTTCAGAATGCCAATCGAAAGGTACTTAAAGCACCACTCAAAAATTTTCTTTTTCCTTAGGCAAGGGTTTATGACCAACCATGTAAGGGAAGACCTTTGAAAACATGAGAGGGCAAATTTTGGGGTATAACAGTAAGTATGAAGAAAATAAGCCTGAAGTTCAAGACATTGTCAGTGAAATCCGGATTACCCGAAGCGGTTGGATTTTCTCTCCACCTGAACGATCACAAAGTAGCACAGATGCCTCAACTAAGGTTAAAGGTAAACATATCATGATTAATGGTGAGAAGCCATGGAAGAATCCTTATGTCCTAACCTTGGATGCTGAGATGGATAAAGATGTCACCAAATTGATGAGATATATAAAGAAGAGTGACTACAAGATTATCGATTGATTAAGCTAGACGCATGCGAAGATTTCGATTCTTGCCTTGCTCCGAAATTCTGAATCTCATAGGAATACATTGATGAAGCTATTGGGGGCTTCTTTTGTTCCTCAAGAAACTTCAGTGAATCAACTTGAAGAAATCATGGCTAGCATCTTTGTGAGTAGTGGCATAAGTTTCACGAATTTTGATTTACCTCCCGAGGGGAGGAAGCATAATAAGGTACTGCACGTCTCAATGAATATTGCGAGGACTACCTTATTCTGTGTGTTGTTTGAAACGGGATCATTCCTCGAGGTTCTACTAAAGTCTGCTCTTATGAATTTGGATTATGAAGGGCTTATGCTAAGGCCCATCGATTTAGTTGTCAAGGCGCTTAACGGGTAAAAAAGAACAGTGTTTGGGGAAGTTGATTTGCCTATCAAAATAGGTCCTCAGATCTTTGACGTGAAATTCTTTATCATGGATATCAATTCTTCTTACTGTTTCTTGCTAGGGCGCTCGTGGATCCATGGGTCCGGTGCTGTCACTTCTATTTTGCATCATAAGTTGAAATTCCTGGTTAATGGAAAAGTGGTCACCATTTGTGGTGAAGAAGACTATATTGCCATCCATCTGAGTACCTTCCGCTATGTTGAAGTTAAGGGAGAGGGACATGATACTCTGTACCAAGTGTTGTACCCCAAAATTTTCCCTCCCATTTTCTCCAAGACATTCTCATGGGGTCCCTCATTTGCTCAAAACTACTCCAGAGTTGACTAGTCAAAACCTCCTCCTAAGCAAGGGTCTTCAACTAGGGTTTTGTGCTTCACAAGGAAGATTTGTTTGCAAATGTCTCAAATGACTTTCACCGTTCATCATAAGTCCTAAATAATTCTTATGTCAAGTTTCAAGTCTTGTATCACATGTTTACTCAGTTAGTGGCTCAGATGATTGAAAATTAACTGTATTGAGTAAATAGTCAATTGTGGTCAACATACAGTCAAACTTCAATATTTTTTGTCAACATCAATATTTTGAAGTTATATTCATAATTTGATCAAGGGTTGATCATGATTCCTCAAGTAAAGCCCTCAAATCATCAAAGGTAAAAAATTGCTAAAATTAGTGTTTTGATTGAAGATGATTGATCATTGAGTGATGGCCTAGTGCATGACCTAATGGCTTAAAACATGATCTCAAGAGCTCAAATACAACATATTGACCTAATTACATGGCTCAAGACATTTCCAAAGATACAAAGTGATTAATAGTTGAAGAATTAATTGAATGAAAAGTCAACAGTCACTTAAAAGTCAAACTTTGACATCAAACTTGATCATCAAGAATTAAAAAGTCAACACAAGTCAAAAGTTGGAAAATTTTCCAACACTTAGAAAAATTCTAAGTGTTTTTGTTCTTAACAAAATCACTACTTCATGGCCATTTTTCACTAAGATCCAAGTTGATTCAAGGAAAATTTTCAACATGAAAGTTGTAGGTATTAATGAATTCTACAACTTTGTCAACGTGGTATGATCCTCAAGAAGTGCTTGGATTAAGAGATATAGGCCCATGAAGTTCTGATATTTTTTATCCAACACTTAGAAAAATTTTCAACAGGTTTTGATCAGTTTTTTATCCCAACTTCTTGGCCAATTTTCACCAAGTTTCCATTTGATTTAGCCAAAATGGTAAACATAAAAGTTGAAGATCATGTTTCAAGCTTTCCAAAATGTCCAATAGCACAAATTTATCATGCCTGAGCTAGGAGATTCGAAGAGATGAAGATGGCATGTCAAACTTGAATTATAGGTCATTTTTATGATGAACTCATAATCAAATCTCATAGCCATGCCTTGTAATCTCCCTTTGCATGCCTCTAAACTTGTAAATTTTATCTCTAATCAGAATATTACATAAGCTTTTGAGTTATGGTCCATTTGATTCAAGCATTGTCCAATGCATCATTCCATTTTGGGAAAAAGATCACACTTCCATTCTAGTAAAACATGTTTTATGCAATTGTCAACTCTACTTGAGGCTCTCACTTGTTTCCTCTACACACACTCAACTTAAAAGATCAGATAAACTTGCTTAAAGTATCCAGAAACTCTATGAGACAAGGTACAATGTATTGGAACCATGTTCTTCAAGGTTACTTCAAAATTAAGTTTCCACACCATAACATGCTATCTTGAAAATATGGTTACTTAAGTCTTCCAAACCTCTTGCCTATAAATAAATAGGTCATTAGCAAGCCATAGCACGATTTCACAAGCCCTAAAACACTCTCAGACTTAGAATCACTTAGAAAACTCCATTGTTGCACATTTGAAGATTCCAACATCCAACTCTCAATCCACTAGTGTGTTTGCTCTTTTATCATTCAAACAACATCTATACATCATATATAACTCATCCATACCCTTGTTACACTTCTGTAACATCATCATCACCATCCTCCAAACTCCAAAACCGTGGCCTACAACTTGACTTGGCTAGAGCATTTCAGCAACTTTCATAGCAAAGTAGGCATTAGAACACGTTCCGGGAGGTCCAAGGAAGCTTTTGGCATCATTTATTTGCACCTGGAAGCATTCATGCGCATTCTGAGTTTTCACTTCAAGAGGTAAGTTTTCCAAACTTTGATATCTTGATTCACACATAATTTGCTTTCAATTTCAAAAGATAAAATGTAGATATCATGTTTATGAAGTTAACTATATCCTTAGTTTTCATTTATGTTGACTGTATGATGAGAATTTGGAATTGAATTTTTTGAAATATTAGGTTTTCATTTTGGTACCAAACAAAATTTGTGCTCATCTTTAACCTATAACTTTCATGATTTATATGGTTGTATTCCTTGAGAAAAATCAAGCAAGTTTGGTTTTGGAAGTTTTCAATTTGGTTGAGAAATGAGCATTTTACAAAATAAAAAATGGAACATTGTTGTTGTTGTTACTGTAAGGCGCGCAAGAAGAAAGAGAAGGGTGAGCTGGCCATTTCAAATTTCTCAAACTCGTTTTATAATATATTTAGTGGGTGTTGTTTCATAACCGGATGAAACAACCATCCATGTGGCAAGTGTGTGTGTGTGTAAGTCATTGGTGTGCCAGGGTAGGGGTTCGATCCCTGCCTCTGGCATTTTATTTTCTAGCATTTCCCTTGCAGATTCCATGCCTTGCAATCCAATATGCACACCATGCACTTCCAGTCTTTGACCATCAGATCTCAACCATCCTGATCCAACGTTCCCAAATCAACATGCCTATGGTGCACTCCAAGGAATTGTCCATAATTGATCATCACAGGCGCCCGGGCCTCCCTGATTTTGGCTTTTCATTTTTGCTTTTTAACACCCCCAATTTCTTTTACAAACACAGGGCCATTAGTTTCTTTTTTTCTTTTTGTGTTTTATTGAATTCTTTTCTTTTTAATTTCATTTTTTATTTAATCAACAAAAATCATAAAATCATGAAAAATATAGATTTAGTTTTTTAATTAATTAATTTAATTTTTGATAATTAAAATTAATTTAATTTAATCACCTTGTTTTATTTTAAATGATTAATTTTTAAATTAATTAGAATTAAGGTTTATACTATAAAATATATTCTAAATGATACATCAAAATTATTTTTTAACAATTAGTTTTCTTTTTTTATTAAAGTTAATTTAGACTTCTTTTTTAATTGATTTAACTAAATTAGCTTTCTTCCTAATTAATTAAAATTAATTAACCTTTTTCATTTATTATTAAATTTAATTTAGTTTCCTTAGGTTTTTACTAAACTTTTCTTAATGAAAATTAATTAAATAATTAATCATCAAACTTTTTCCATCAAAAAATCACAATTTTTTTTTTCTTTCTCTTTTCTTTATTTTACAAATCTTCGCATACTTTATTTTCCAATCATTGTAACTGCTCAATGGTCTGTAATATCTTTAATTAGAGTTTACTGTTTTTCATCCCCATTCATAAATTTGTACTCCCCACTCCCGAAGCATTGTAATAGCGTAGGATATTTAATTTCCGCAATTTACTACTTTCCTTATTATTGTTAGTTTAATAGGATCAAATGACAAGATTAAAATAAACCAATAGCAAAACCCTAATTTCAAGAAAAAATTAACTGAAATCAAAACACTTCGCACACACACACACCTCTAGAGTAACCTCACTTGTTGCCTCGGATTTAAACAATCATGTCCCTCGAACGTGGATGCTTTAGAAAAGACCCTCGGTTAAGAGATCACTGTCCCTCGATGACCCTTTGATGTTGCCTTCGGTAAAAGATCTTAGTTCCTTACAAAAATTTCTAAAGCGTCCTACAAGTTGCCTTCTATGACTGTACGATGACCCATGCCTGTCTCTCACATCCAATGATAGAGTTTCCTATTAACTAATAGTAGGGTAGCACTATCTAAAGGAGGATGAAAAGAACAAAGACTTTTTGAGTACGTAGATCGCTCGTAATCTCTTGCTCACAAACTAAAGACAATTTTCAAACCTCACACTTTCAAAATAACTATTTTCAAAATGCTTTTTAAACACTCTTGAGGACTGATACAAGGGTTATTATAAAGCAAACCGCCTTACATTTGGCATATTCAAAATACTTTTCACAAAACAACACTTTCTTTCATGAATATTTTCAAAACAAACATTTTTGTATACATTCTCAATGATACGAGAATCATTACAAAAATTGTCGCACTTAGGCATTTCCAAACTATTTTCAAAGTATACACAAACACAAAGCATTTCAAAAGTGAGCTAGTGATTAAGAGCCCATAGATAAATACTGATGAAAAGGATGATAACAACTTCCCTTTTCATAAGCTACCCCCCCCCCCCCCCCCCTTACCTGTTGTACCCCAAAATTTTCCCTCTCATTTATCAAGTATTTTCTCACAAGACCTCCTTTCGTTCAAGACTGCACAAGGGTTGATCAACTCAAGATACCTCCTTAAACACTGATGACTGAAATTAGGGTTTGAGATTGCACAAGGATAATTGAACATTTAATGCCTCATATGAATTTAATGGATAATTATGGACCCTCAAGATTTCTTATGTCAAGTTTCAAATCTTGGATCACATTTTTGCTCAGTCAATTGATCAGTGGACCTAAAAATCAGTTGTATTGGGGAAAAAGTCAATTATGGTCAATTTACAGTCAAACTTCATAATTTTTTATCCATATCAACATTGTGAACTCCTATATGTTATTTGATCAAATTTGGACCATAATTCCTCAAGAAATTTGATCAGATCATCAAAAGGGCAAAATGGTCAAAATTAGGGTTTTGACTAGGAAAGGGAAATTTATGATTTTTGGCCTAGCAAATGGTTGATTGGTTGGAAACATGATCTCGAGGACTCAATTGCATCATCTTGACCTAATGGCATGACTCAAAATATTGCTCATGGTCATAGTTGATTTTTCAGTCAACTGATCAAAAGTCAATTGTACACTGAAAAGTCAAACTTTGACTTTTTGGTCAAAATCAAGTGTCAAAGATCACAATTCATCAAAACATGTCAAAATATGAAACTTGTTCATCATGAAATCAAAAAGTCAAGATTTCATTTTGAAAAGTCAAAGTTTCCAAACTTAGAAATTTTTCTAAGTGTTGAAAACTTCATATTTTTTCACAACTTTGAGCCAATTTTTCACCATGATGCAAGATGATTTAAAAGAAACTTTCAACATGAAAGTTGTATATCTCAATGAGATATAAAACATTTCTTTACACAAATTCTCCTATAAATGCATGGATTTCTAGTTATGATTTTGTGAATACATGTTCATGAAACTAAACACTTAGGAAAATTTTGCCCTAGTTTAGGCAGGATTTTGACCTAACTTCATGGCAATTTTTCACATAGTTCCAAGGGAAGTTTTTGAAAGTGATTCAAAGAGGGGTTTTATATCACATTACAATCTTTCTAAAATGTCCAAGAACTCCTTGAGATCATGTTTGAGCAAGGAGAATCGAAGGCATGAAGTTGGCATTTTATTCTTGAATTATAGGTCATTTTCATGATGAACAAAAATTCAAATCCATGCTAGGATGCACAATCTTTTCTTTGCAGGCCTCAAAATTTTTTGGTACTCCATAATTAATGTTTGGCACAACTGTTAGAGGCTTTAACTCAAGCATTCAATGCATTGCCCATGCTTATTTTCATTTTGGGAAGAAAGTGCACATTGCCATTTTGGAAAAGTAGCTTTATGCACAAAATCAAATCTTGAGCTTTGAACTTGTTCTCTTCTGATCATACACAATCTATAACCCAAAAGAAACTTGTCTAAAGCCTCTAAACAACTCAGCCCATGCTTGTACTTTGCCTTGAAACCATGTTTTCACTTTTCTTCAAAATCAAGTAACATAGCCATAACTTGTACTTCTATGATTCTGACCCTCTTAAGCCTCATAACTTTTTACTTACTTATGCACAAGTTGTTTGCATCAAAAACACATGATTTCAAGCACCCTCAAAACCTCCCAAGCACCTTACTGCACAAGACTGCCCAAAACTTGACAGTTTTGAGCAAAAACTCACCATCTTCATCTCCACTCGTGCGTTTTGAAAACTAATCATCCAAACACCTTCCATACATCATATTAAAGTAATCCAGGACCTCATTTCCTAACTGTAACTCCTCCATCACCATCCATCATTTTTAAAACTGAAGCTTGCAACTTGACTTGAGTTAGGAGTTTCAGCCATCCTCAAAGCAAAGTAGGAGTTGGAACACATTCAAGGAGGTCCAGGCAAGCTACAGAAATCATCAGCCCATCTCAAAGGTTTCTCAAACTCCATACACGACTCCAGCTGCAAGAGTTAAGTTTTCAAACTTCTATCTCTTCATACAAGCATCATTTGATTCTGATTTGTGAAGATAAAATGTAGATACCATTGCCGTGAATCTGTACATATCCATAGTTTTCATTCATATGGCCTGAGCTTAGAGAATTTTAGAGTTGAAGTTTCTGAAATTTTTAGGTTTCAAATTAGGGCCATTAAAATTCTCACTCATCTTGGATTTATAGCTTTAGTTATTTATATGGTTGGATTCGTGGGAAGAAATGCCACAACTTTCATGTTTGTACTTTCCATTTTTGTTGAGAGATGAAGAAGTTATAGGTACTCTGGCTTGCTGAAGGTTGAAGACGAAGTACAAGCCTTGGAAGCATGTTACGTTATGTATTTATCATTTCATTTTAATTAACGGATGTATAGCCACCCCAGTGGTAAGGTAGTGCGCTGGTAACCAAGAGGGCGTGGGTTCAACACCCAGCGCGCTGCCTTTTGTTATTTTTCATACTTTTTTCACATTTTTGTTTTCTTTACAGTGCCTGGGCCCAACTTTGGGCCTTCTTCATTTTTTGCTAACCTTCCCCCTGCATTGTTTCAGCACTCCCTGGCCCATTTTCATTATTATTTTCATTTCTCTTATTTAATTCTATTTCTTTTTTCCTTTATTATTATTAGTATTATTATTAATATTATTTTTTATTGTTATTAATAAAAACCCAAAAAATATTTTATTTATTATTTTTACATTTTATTTAGTTTATTTTGTTTTTATAAAACTAAAAGAACAAAGACATTTTCTTAATAAATTAATTCTTTTCTTAATAATTAATATTTAGGTTTAGGTTTAACCATTATATTATTTTCTTGTAATTAAAATTAATTTAGAACTTAGGTTTTTTTTAATTAATTAATATCCATATTATTTTTATTAATTTAAAACCTTTTCATAAATAAAACCCTAAAAAAATCTTTTTTTAGTTATTTTCTTTTCTTAATTAGTTTAAGTTAATTTTGTTTAATTTTCCTTAATCATTTTTTAATTAGGTCAAGAATAAACCCCTTTCATAAAAAACCAAACAAAAAAAAATCATTTATTTTTCATTTGCATTTGTACATTGTTATTTATTCATTTTTGTACAATATTCAATATGGTTGTAATAATTATTTAGATTTAATTTTCTTGCAATTTCCCCATTTATAAATTTGTACACCCCCTCCCCTAATGATGTAATAACTTAGTATTTTTATTTTCCGCAATTTAATGCTTTATATACAAATGCTAGTAAATTAGGGTTTGTATGGAAAGATAAAATCAATGCTTAGAAAAACCCTAATTCAAAGACAAAACAAATGCAAATAAATCAATACACTTGCACACTTACACCTCTAGGATTAACTCCACTTGTTGCCTTGAGAAATAAATGGTCATAATACGTATGTAAGATGTCTTAGCAAAAACAAACAAAATACAAGATCACAGTCCCTCGATGACGCTATCAAAGTTGCCTTTCAAAAATGATCTTAGTCCCTTAAAGAAAATGCTAAGATATCTTACAATGTTGCTAACCATGGCTATACGATGACCCTTTCCCGTCCCTTTTACATCCAAAGATAGGGTTTCTTACCAAATCAATGGTAAGATAACAATGTCAAAGGAAAGAGGAAATAAAAATGAAAGACTTTTGACTAGGTAGAATGTTCCTAGTTGCTTGCTCATTTTCAAACCAAAACATCCTTGCTATTTTCAAAACAAACACCAACACTTTCAAGAAACATCTTTCAAACTTGAAAACATTTTCAAAAGATCAACACTTTGTATACATTCTTACAAACGAGAATCATTACAAAGTTTGCCTAAACGATGACGCCTTTTCAAAGCACTTTCGAAAACCACACAAAGCACATTTTCAAACAAAAGCAAGTGATCTAGCAAGCAACTAAGAGCCTGTAGATCACTACGGATGAAAAGGGTGCTAATACCTTCCATTTTCATAATCTACCCCCCGAACTCAAGAAAACATCTTGAAGGTCTGTCCTGTTATTTTTAACCTTTGATTTTGGATAAAAGAAAAGTCGGTGGAGACTCTTGCTAACCGCAACATTTGCGATCAAACGCAAAACAACCATGTCAGTTCTCCCACCGCGTTACAGAACTGGTGACTCTGCTGGGGATTATTTTAAAAGTGGGGTTACCTTAGGGCTAGATCATATTTACTTGCTTTCACTGTTTGATTTGTTTGCTTTACATTTTGGTTCTTTGTTTGGGTTTTAAATCCTATACCCGAATTTGGGATACCTTATAGGTAAGTAGCAATACATTGTGGAAACTGTGCAGGGTATACCGACATGGTCTAAGCAATAGCTACGTTAGTATGATATATTTGTGGGTACCGATAGCCCTTGAGTAGTCAAGGAGAATACAGGGCCTCTGAGTGATGTCATGAAGCACTAACTAACTTCTAGAACATTTACTTGACCAACTTGGCCATTAGGATGTAGTAAGATGACCGACTTTGGTGCAGTCCGAAGTTGGTAGATACTCGATACTACACTCATTTGGGTTTGGTTTTTTGGGATATTTCGGTCGCCATTAAAGAGGCTTGCGCTGAAACAATGCCCGAGGAAACAAACCAGTGATATTGAGCTCCCTTAGAACCCGATTACTATTGCTAGGACAGGTTTGAGCCAACTAAACTTCAAGAGGGTACTTACCTATGAGACTCCATGAAAGCCTAAACCTAAGGACTTGTTTGTTTTGTTTGTATATATTTACTTGTACATAACATCATAAACATCATAACATCATACTCATACTTACTAACCATTTAAAGGATTTTTGGGGTTTATCTTTTTTCTGTTTTGTAGGACATGGATTCTATTCGCAGGAAAACCATTCAAGTCAATCTCGTAAGGATCCATCCTAAAATTAAAGAGTTATAATCAAGGGTTCCTAAGAATTCTCCATTTACCGAAAGACATGGTCGCCTCCTAAACTTGGTTACCTCCAACACTGACGAGGATATGATGAAGGTGCTCTTCCAATTCTTTGATCCTCTACACCATTGCTTCACATTTCCCGATTATCAACTTGTTCCAACTTTGGAAGGATTCTCCCAACTCTTGAGGATTCCCATTCTCAATCAACTACCCTTCAACGATACGGAAAGAGATCCAAAACCCGAAGAGATTGCTCAAGCCCTACACTTGCAACCATCTGATGTCACAACTAATTGGGAAACAAGGAGTGGTGTCAAAGGTTTCTTAGCCAATTTCTTGTTTGAGAAAGCCCAAAACTGTTGGAACTCCTTGGACTTGCAAGCTTTTGAGGAAATTGTGGCTCTCCTCATCTATGGGATGGTTTTGTTTTCAAATCCTGACCAACTCATAGAAGTAAATTCCGTCAAAATCTTCATGTCTCGTAACCCAGTGTCTACTTTGTTAGGAGACATCCTACTTTATTTTCACTCTCGAACTATGAGGAAAAGGGGTATTCTCATGTGTTGTACTCCTCTCTTGGCAAGATGGTTTATTTCGCATCTTCCCCAATCTATATTGAAGAACGAGCAAGGTTTAAGGTTGTCACATAGGTCGATGACGTTCAGACATTCAGATATTCATTGGTGTTCCTGATCTATTGAGAATGTTACTATCGTTGACCGTTATGGAGAATTCTCTAATGTCCCCTTACTTGGAATTAGAGGAGGTATCACTTACAACCCCTGCTTAGCCTTACGACAGTTTGGTTACATCCGAAGGGATGGTCCATATGAGATGCTTATTCAAGGGTTGGTATTTGACTACGATAATGACGATCAAGGTTACCGCCAAAGGTTTATCCGAGCTTGGAGGATGTTGAAAAAGGTAGATAGAAAGACATTAGGGCATAAGAATTCCATCCCTCTTGAGCCTTATCTCAAATAGGTACGAGCCCATGCTCAAAGTCTTATGATGCCTTACCCCTCCATTCTCCCGATTATCATAGAACCTGTTGTGGAAGGAGATGTCCCATACACTATCCTTCATCCTGACATGCCCACCTCTCTCGAAGACTTATAAAGGGATTGGTTACAGCTTAAGGGGGAGCGAGACACTTTCGAGGCCCAATTCTATGCCAGTGAGAAGAAAGTTCTGGAACTCACCAAGCAACTTCACAAGGAGCAGAGTCTGAATGCCTACGTCGCACCAAAGAGGATGCGTTCAACTTTTTTATCTTAGAGTTTTTGTATTTCTTTGTAACCCCAAAGAGGCATGATGTACTAAAACTTTGATTTATTAATATAACGTGTGTTCCTTTTTTGTCTAAAGTAAATTTAAGTCTCTAATTTCCTTGAAATCATTTGCATATGCATCTTCATTCATCATAACATAAGCAGACTTCTTACAACAAGTCTCCTCATCTTTCTATTGTTTATTTCAGTGAGATGGACATGGAACAGACGGTAAAATATCTTCAGGCGCAGAACTCTCAATTTCAACAAATGTTCTTGACTCTATCCAAAGGACAAGAGGATTTGAAAACTTTGTTGATCAAAGAAAAGAAGAAGAAAGCAAAGAAATCAACCAGTGTTTTGAATCTGGGAAGAAGGTTCCCAGGGCCAGCCAGACGGATCTTAGACTTCGCAACATCATCTAGTGAAAAGGATAATCACGAAGGGAAAAACAAGGAAGTGACTGACCATCCAGAATCTGAAGAATAAGAAGAGGATAATTACTCTAAAGAGCAATATCCTCCAGCTTATGAGAAGTACATACATCTGGAAGAGCGTCTAAGTGCAATGGAGATTCATAAAGTGCCCAGGCTAGACTTTGAAGAGATGGGTTTGGTGTCTGGGATTGTCATTCCACCAAAGTTCAAGGCACCAGTGTTTTCTAAGTACGACGGGGTTTCGTGTCCCAAGATGCACCTCCGATCTTATGTGAGGAAGATACAACCTCACACTACTGACAGAGATTTATGGGTCCACTTCTTTTAGGATAGTTTATCCGGGACTCAGCTAGATTGGTTCTATCAACTGGAGAGGGCTAATATCCATAATTGGGAAGACCTGGCCGCTGCTTTTTATAAACAGTATCAGTATAACACAGACCTTGCTCCCACCCGTACTCAACTCCAATGTCTGGCTATGAGTTCGAGCGAGGGTTTCAAAGACTATGCTCAGAAATGGAAGGACTTAGCAGGAAGAGTCCATCCTCCCCTGTCGGACAAAGAGCTATTAGACATGTTTCTGGGTACCCTGTCCGGTCCTTTCTTTAATCATCTAATTGGAAGCTCCTCAGCCGGCTTCACTGAATTAATCTTGACCGGGGAGAGAGTGGAAGCTGGGATTAAGAGTGGGAAGATTCGAAAGGACGCATCCTCCAGTGCCGTGAGAAAACCATTCATTAGGAAGAAAGAGGTTGGTGCTACATACCATCAAAGGAATCAGGACAAAACTGAACGCCGTCCAACGGTAGGAGTCGTCATGATCCCTAAGCCTGCACCTACTCAACAAAGGAACAACCAGCCTAGAGCGGAAAGACCAGTAAGACAATTTACTCGGATAAATATGACGTTGTCTCAAGTCTTGCAACATTTGTTGAGATCTAATCTGGTAACTTTGAAGGAAGCCCCAAAGAATCCCAATACTGCCTCTCCTCATTACAACTCTAATGCTCGTTGTGTTTACCATTCAAAAAGTCCAGGCCATGATACCAACAACTATTGGGCTTAGAAAAACAAGGTGCAAGACCTTCTCGAGGCAAAAGAAATGGAATTTGATGCTCTTGAGATCCCAAATGTTATCACTGATCCTATGCCCAAGCATCGCCGTGATGTTAACACTGTTGAAGATGATGTGTTTGTTACTGTTGTTGATGAACTTGTTACTCCTCTCCTGACCGTCAAGAGGAACCTGTTGAAGACCGGTTTATTTTTGGGCTGTCACCTCTGTTTATCCCTACCAACTGGTTGTCATTTATTGAAAGAAGGTGTTCAACGCCTGATGGATGACAAAGAGATTTTGTTTGAAAAGACTCTCATTCCAACCATTTTTTACAAGTATGTTTCAAGAGTAACTGTTTCACCCCAAAATTTACCCTCTTGATTTAGGCTTATGTTTCATCATGAATATCATATTGCATTGCATTCATACATTGTGATGGGATCAAAGTACTTTGGTTATCAAGTCTTCCTCAAGCTTTGAAGTTTGTTTGCATGGACAAGGTGCTCAATTAGACTCTTATCATCTAAACCTCTGGATCTTTCAAGTTCAAAAGTTATTGCATATCTCAAGATATTTCATCCATCTCTTTGGATCATCAGAGGATTGAAGTTTGTGTTTGATTATAAGAAGAATCACTCTTTGGATTCACCAGTCAAATTAGGATTTTGTTTGAACAAGTCTAAATTTGGAAGCTACAACATCTCATTGGCATTTTAAAAGTCTTTGTACAAGAAATTGGTCAAGATGCCCAGAGGATTTGAAGTTTTGGAGATGATTCATCAGTCTCCTAAGGTGTTGACCAAAACTAGGGTTTGGGATTTCATCAAGATTTATTGAGAATTTTGAAGTGAAACTTTATACAAGGCCTCTATATGTTTGAAAGATCATATGATTGAAGTTTTGATCATCAATTTTGAAGGGAAGTGGATCAATTGATTCAGAGGGGTAAAATGGTCATTTTGGTCAAAATCAGTCAAAGTCAAAGTTGACCAAGGCAACTTTTGGTCAACCATCAATTCTAGGATGCACTTTTCATATTTCAAGTCCATTTTGGTCATTGGATCAAGGAGATTGAAGTTTGGGTTGAAACTTGTTCTTGAAGAAACCCTAAAAGTTTCTAATTTTGGAAAGTGAAGACTTAATTTCAAAAATTCATATTTTATTCACCTTTGATCACAAAAATGAAAATGAAATATGCTTGGAAAGCTAAGAGGGTGATATTTCATATCCTTTTGGTCTCATTTCCAAATTGAAAAGGAATCAGGAGTTATGGTCTTTTGAAGTCACCAAAATTATAGGTCATTTTCCAAAATTAGTGAATTTCAAGCCCAATTTTGAGAAACTTAATGAACTCAATTGCAAAAACTCAAAACTAAGGGATTGTATATCTTTTCAATACCTTTCCAAATTGTGCTCATTTGTATCAAAACTCAAAATTATGAGCAAGTTGTGTACTTTGGAATTTTGAGGCTTTTCATTGAATTCATGCATGCCATGCAAATTGCAAATTCTTGATAACTTGATTTATGGCCATTTGTTTCACTTAAAACTTGGCCCAAGACCAATATGCAATGTACCAAGGGCCATCATGCCAAAGCTTGAGCTGCACATGGGCAAATACAAAGGGAATTCGTGATTTTGCAAAAATTGGCATGAAGTTGCCTAATCACCAACACTAGCTTAATACAAGGATTTAAGTCTTAATTTTGTTGCTAATCTCTTCTTGAGGTAAAATGGACTGAAATGCACGTAAAAAGCAAGCCCACACACGAGGGATTGGAGGGCTGCATATGCATACTTGATTTTGGCCAAAAGAAGATTTCATTCTTTCCAAGGGCTTTCAACGCGAAAAACCTATCCTACCCTCCTCCTGATGCTCTATATATTGAGAGGCAAGCCTCAGTGAGAGTGATTCGTGCTTCATTTCATGAATCAAATCAGAAACTCCATAGCTTGTTGCTCTGCATTTTTCTTTGATTCTTCCATCTCCCTTGCGCGTTTTGGTCAATTCTTCTTGCATTCTCTTCTCCAAGTGATAAGGATTGTAGATCGAGGCTTGGTTTGCAACTGGAGTGAAGGAGACAGTAGATCCATTTTTTTCCAAAGGTTTGAATTCTCAACTTTGGATTTTGATTTCTAGCTGTGCATTGTGAGATTTAAGTTCATAATTATGTTGTATGAAGTCCATTAAGTGTTTTTGAAGCTTCCGAACTTTTAATTTGATGAGATATTCATGAATGATGCATCTGGATTTTTCTGTTCAAGTGAGTTTTTGACATTTTTGCATGATCTTTTCTTGATCCTTGGTTCATTATTTGTTTTGATTCAAATTGCAATGTGAAGTATGAAATGCTAGCTTGAATTTGCACGAAATTCCATCGAAAATGGTGTAGAATTTAGCATGTTATGTTGACTGGAAAATGAGATGATGAACTGGATCATGTGCGCGTTTTTTCCCTAGCCAGAGGTTGAAGATGATTACGTGGCTTCCTCTGGTTGGCTGGCTTATTTCTTTAATTCATTTGAATTTTGTTTTATAAATTGATTTCTATAATTTTATTTCTTACTCAAAAATGATTGAAAAATTCTGGAAAAATTATCACAAATTCCAAATAATATTTCTGACTTTGTGTATTTTTTTGAGAATTTTTGAAAATATTTTGATTGGTTCAAAAATTGTTGAGTTTAATTAATTGTTTGTTTAATACTTATTTTTGTTTTAATATCTCTTTGATCCAAAAAATTCCACAAAAAATGTTTTTGACTCACAAAATAATGTAAAGTTTGATTCTGAAATTGGTTTAGCATATTTTTTATTTTTTGGTTAGAATTTTAATTTGATAAGTTTATTTTAAATTTTTGCTTTGTAATTTTTATTTTAATATTTCTTTTAATTCAAAAAATTCAAAAAAAATTATGTAAGCTTGTTTTTAGTCATGGAGTCAAAATATAATTTCATTTTTGACCTTTTGTTGATTTTTGGCTAGGGTTTACATTTTGTCATTTAAATAATAATTCAATTATTAATTGTTTGTTTATTTTTTATTTTAATATGTCCTTTAATTCAAAAATTCCACAAAAAATCAGGGATGTGTATTTTTAGTTATAACATTTGAATATAATTTTTGTTGGGCATTTTTCTGACTTTTTGATTTAAATATTATTTTGATATGTGAATATTTGTTAGTTGAATAATTGTTTGGTTTTAATTTCATTTTTGATTTTTCCTTAATTCAAAAAATGTGAAATAATATATTTTCTGACATTTAGGGTTTCTTGGTGATTGGTATGACCTTAGTTTAAGTTGTTTTAGTTTTGATCCTATTTAATTAATATTTAGGATTAAAAGTCAAAATTTAGGGTTTTGTTGCTTATGGTGCAAGTTTCAAGTTCAAAACCCTTGTACCTTGGATTTTTACTAGGATTCAAGTTTTGATTAGGGTTCATGAATGCATGTAGGATCTTAAAACCATTCATCTTGATTTTTTTAACTTGGTTTGACATTTTTCCACAAATTATTTTGAAAACTTGTCTAGCTTGGTAGTTTTGCCAACTAGTCTTGAACTTTGAGCTTCATTTGGTCTCTTCCTCAATTATTCATGAACTTATGGCTTGCATTATGACTTCTAAATACTTCAAAGATGTTAAGATATTTTTGACTTGAATAATGGACCCTTGTTTCCATTTTTGGTGTATTTTTAAAGTGAAGGTACCCAATTGATGTTTGCATATCTTGTTGCAATTTGTTTGATGGATAATGAACTTGAGTGAGGCCTATAATTGGGAACCTAATGATCATTTTGATTCTGATTGTCCATGTTAGCCCAAGCCATTTAATTTGAATGCCTCATGTTTGAACCTTCTAGTGCATTATGTAGGTTCCATCTTTGATTGTGTTCATGAAGTTGTGATTGAATTAATTGTGTATGATTAAAATGTGTTTGCTACTGACATTCATGGTCTTTGTTCATTTTATTCTAAAGCTCTTATGATCCTTGATTGACATTCAATTGTCAACTCAACATGGTGATAAAAAGGAGCAACATTCCTCTATTTCTTTTGACCTAATTGTGCATATGCTTGTTTCCTCTTATCTGTCATGTATAATGTTTGATAATTGTTATCATGTTGTTCTCACCTCATCATGTTGCATCCATCCCCTATGTGAGTCATCATTCACCTTGTGGAATACTAACTTGGTTGTTGAATGTGCGAGGTACTTTGAGAAAGTTTCCACTTTTGGCTTGAGGCTTTTGTGTTTCACTTTATTTGTGAAACACAACTTGTTATATTGGAATTGCTATTGTATTTGGCATATTTGATGTTCCATACAGGACATATGCATTTGATTATGAATGTTACACATTGCCCCTGGGATTTGTTCATATCTGATAAATTGCTTACATCCTGATGGTGTAATTCCTGACTCAATTTGTCTACTGATGCCAGCTTGCTTGAAGTTTCTCTGGGTTTCTTTTATTCTTGTTTGACTGCTACAGATAGTTATCTGTTTGGTATTGTACCACTTCTTTTTTCCCATCTTCATTTTGCATAAATCTCTGACTGCATGATGGGACCTCTGCTGCTGATATATGTCAGGAGGCCCTCTGGTTTTTTATCTGATGCATGTGGTGTGTTTGCTTTTGATCGATGAGTCACTCAATTTAGAAATTAAGATCACGACTTCGCTCTTAGTGAATGTTCCCTATAGGATGTTTATCGCTTTTCTTCTTTAATTGTTGATCGATGAGTCACTCAATTTAGAAATTGAGATCACAACTTCGCTCTCAATGCATGTTCCCTATATAATGTTTATTTCTTTTCTTCTTTAATTGTTGATCGATGAGTCACTCAATTTAGAAATTGAGATCACGACTTCGCTCTCATTGCATGTTCCTTATAGGATAGTTTTGTTAAGCTTTCTTTGACATGTTGACTAAGATAGGAATCCATGTATGCTAACATAGGATAGGAATTTCCCTTTATCCTCAACCTTAGGGTCAACCATTGTATGATAACACTAGGGATAATGCTAGGCTAGTTTCCGATAGTTTGTTTTCCTTCTTTTGTATTTTGCATCTTAAAACAAAAAGTTGTTTTCTTGGCAAATCATAAAACACCTTTAATAAACTCAAACCTTTCTTCAAGGTAAAATATACAAATCAATCCTATTTGTTTGTACGCCTCTTGGCTTTGTTTTTAAAACTTGGTTTGCCGATGTTTCTCCATCGCACATTTGCTTGAAGCCGATGTTTTTCCATCGCACATGTTTGTTATCCTACTTTGATTCTCAATATCATTGTTAGGTGTGATGTTTTGTCATCCGTTTTATTGATGTTTTGCCATCTTTGCCATGATATCTTTTTTTCTTGAAGCCGATGTCTCGCCATCGCACGTGTTTGTTGTCCTGCTTTGATTCTCAATATCATTGTTAGGTGTGATGTTTCGTCATTTGTTTTATCGATGTTTCGCCATCTTTGCAATGTTATCTTTTAGCCGATGTTTCGCCATCGCACATTTGTTTGAAGCCGATGTTTCGCCATCGCACATGTTTGTTATCCTACTTTGATTCTCAATATCATTGTTAGGTGTGATGTTTTATCATCCGTTTTTATCATTTGATGTTTCGCCATCTTTAACATGTTACTTTGTTATTATTTAGTCGATGTTTGATCACCTTATTGGTTTGTTGTTTCATTCGATGTTTTGCCATCTTGTTTGTTTTTCTTGTCTTAACTAAAAAACACAAACCAACCAAAATATGTAAGCCGAACTATGGCTGCTCTGATCCCTTAAAAGGGGTACGTAGGCATTGGGGTAGGGCCCAACCGAGCACAATTATTATTTTCCATGCATTGTTCTCTTTTCTTCTTTCGCATGCATTCCTTTTTCAATTTTAAGCCATAGACATAGGATTTGACCACACCCATTTAGATTAGACAACAAGAGTGGATACCGTAGAGTACTACGGGCGTGTGGGGTGCTAACACCTTCCCCTCGTGTAACAGACTCCCTTACCCGATCTCTCGGTCAAAAGACCGTGATTTCTCCCTTTTCAGGTTTTCTCGATGTTTACCTTTCCCTTTCGGCGGGATAAAAGATGTTCGGTGGAGACTTCATTGATGTTTCATTAACATCCAGATGATGGGTTCCGGCCGCGTAGTTTCAGTTGGCGACTTCACTGGGGACAGATTGACCTTTTGCTGGTCCATCCCGGAGTCGATCCTAGCTCTTGTTTATTTTTTTCCTTTTGGGTGTATATTGTTACCGTTTAGCATATTTATCTGTTTGCATTGCATCCTATGTGAGCTTTACTTTCTGCATACTGGATTTGGCTGGACTGTTTGGATTCTGGATTTCTTGGTGGGTGGGTTGTTCCATGAGGTAAAAGGCCTCATACCCAGGCTATGAGTGAATTCCATAGGAACTAGGAATAGAGTGGCCATGGCAGCTATGAGGCGGATGCTTTATAGACCTGACCATGAGACCCACGACTTCAGAGGTAGTTCGGATAGGTGTTATCGTATGATGATACCGACATTCGAGCTCTCGTACTCTGATTTGGCTTTTAACCTTACCTTGACCTAGACTACACCCGTGAGAGGGGCGGGAAAATTTTTCTTACAGGTGTAGGTACTGTTGGTGACTTTGTGTTGCGAAGGTGACTCAGGTTCCTATTTCAGTCTTGAAGCTTTGGGATTTTCTTTTGACCTTGAGTGGTGTTATTCTGTTATGGTCCAGCCATGATCCAGTGTGAAACTATGATCCTGTCATGTTGCATCATAGCATATTTATTTCTAAAAAATGATGTACAAAAAATAACTAGCACACACATGTCATTTTCCAGGGACATTCAAGAGTCTTCTTTCTATCAGAAATGGTTGGCCTCCCTCCAGTTGAGTTTGATTCAGTTCGTGTTAAAGAGCTCATCAGGCGTACTTTCTCTTATCAGATTCCTACCATTGATGTGTCCGAATTGAAGAGGTTGAGTTCTTACCTGAAGGGTGGTGTTCTGAATAATTTCAACAAAAATTATGGCAATTTGTTACTAATCCTTAACACTCCAGTTGACCCAATGGCTTTGATCACTCTCTTCCAGTTCTATGACAAGGAATTACGGTGTTTTACTTTTCATGATTATCAACTGGTTCCTACACTAGAAGAGTACGCGTACATACTTAATATCAAGTTGTCTGATGAAGTTCCTTTTGTCCAAGTGCCGGAGAAGCCGAAGTTCGAAGTTATTGCTGAAACTCTTCATTTGAGTTGGAAAGAAGTGAAAGACAATTGGAGATCAAGTGAGGATACTACAGGGTTTTATTTGGATTTCTTAGTGAAGAAAGATGAAGTATGGGCAAAGAAATGGAATTGGAATGACTTCCGCTCTCTGATTGCTCTCATGATATACGGGATCGTCCTCTTCCCTCACAACAGAAATTTTGTGAATTTGGCGGCTATTTGTATTTTTAGAAACAAGAACCCGATACCGACACTCTTGGCAGATACTCTTTATACCATTCATTTCAGGCATGGAAAAGGTGGTAATGTAAGTTTATGTCATTCGATATTGTATCAATGGCTTAAGTTGCATCTACCAGTAAGTGGTCCTTTTGTGGATACCAGGCATTCTCTCCGATGGTCATCAAGGCTTGTCAACCTTACTTCATTTGATATCCGGTGGAATTATGACATGGGGGAAGTACGAAGTATTATCACTAGCTGCGGAGATTTCCCTAATGTTCCCCTCATAGGAACTAAGGGGTGTATCAACTATAATCCTGTGCTTGTTTATCGTCAATTGAGATATGCAATGGATGGACCTCCAAAGGTTGAAGAGGTGTCTGAATCAGTGTATTTTGTTAGAGGAAGTGATCCTGTGATGTTGAAAAGAGTGACAAGTGCTTGGAAGGGAATTCACAAGAAGGATAGAACTGCTTTGGGAAAGAAGGTTCCTATTGCTAGGGTTCCTTACCTGGATTGGATTAGAGTCAGGGTTAAGATTTTGCGGTTACCATTTGCAAGGTCCGCTCCTATATATGAGCAACCTCCTACTGTTCTTAGTAACACGGTATCAACTGAGATGTTCACCCAGGTTCATGTTGAGAACATTCAGCTTCGTGCAAAAGACCGTGAGGCGGGGATGAAACTTTATTGGGTAGATCAAGAAAGGGCCGACTTAGCTCACAAACTCAAAGAAGCTCAAGGGGAAAGTTCTGATGCAACCAGTTTCAGGAAGAGGTCTCATGCTGAAATGGAAGAAGAATTGAGCAAGACTCAGCAAGAGTGTCAGAAGATTCAGGTATCTGAAAATAGCTACAGGAAGAAGATTCAGAACTTAGAGAAACAGCTCAAAGACAAAGATGCTCAGCTTAAGAAGGAAGTAGCCCAGAAGTGTGTAGCATAGGATCGGTTCCAAGAAAGTAAAATAGTCGCATCTCAACTTTTGAAGGAGAAAGCCAGACTTAAAGAGTACTGTCAACATCTTGAAGCATGTCTAGTTCCGGAGATTTAGTTCTGTTACTCACTTTTGGTCTATTTGGTCACCCCCAAAATTGTTGGAAGGGACCATTTGATTTTTGTTATTATTCAGTTCTTTTTGCTTTATTGTTAAGACATGTATTTAGTTGTTTACCATTATGCTCTTAATTGTCCAAAGTCACCCGAACATCATTTCTTCTGTTTGTAAATAATTGAAGTATTCATCTTATTGTCCTTTCTCTTTTGATTGTATGGTCGCACACCGTGACTGATGAATAAAAGGACTCTTGAATACCTGGAGATGACAAATATATCATGCACATCATGCATTTCATAACATTACAGGTTGTCTCAAGACGGTTTTTCTAATTCTGCTGCTTTTCTTATTCAAAATTCAAGACGACTACTCATCGATATTCCACCAGAAACAATTTTCCAAGACAGATGGAACAGGTTCAGGCTGAACTCGCTGAAATGAGGGCCCAGATGGCTACTCAGATGACTCAGTTCATGGAGGTCATCACTAATGTGAATCTCCAATAGGAAGAACTAGTTGCTATTGTCAACAACCAGTGCCGCTATCCAGGGGATGGTGGAAATTAAGGGCTCTATCAGGACATTTTTGTAGGCCTGGGGGATGTGCAAGATCAGCCTGCTGGAAATTTTCACGGGATGCCGGGAAACCCTTTTGTGTGCAACATAGGGCAGTTTCCTCCGTCTCCTGGACCTCGTCTTGTGGGGAACAGAAGAGTTAATCAGGGCGGTGTAAGGAATTATCAGGAACAGGATTATGACTTTGACCAGGATGAAGATCAGTTTTCTGTGCAGCGTTCAGAGCCGGGGGTTCAGATTGAGGATATGAAGTATCATTTATTGGAAGAGCGTTTGAAGGCTGTGGAAGGGAAGGGAGTCCTTGGTATGGATGCTAATGATCTCGGGTTGGTGTAAGGGGTGAAAGTTCCTCCAAAGTTCAAGCCTCAAACATTTGAAAAGTACAATGGAACATCATGTCCTATTACTCATGCCACTGCTTATTTCCGGAAGATGTCAGTGTATACTGATGATCAGGGGCTTTTGATTCACTTTTTCCAGGATAGCCTGTCTGGGGCATCCTTGGAATGGTACATGAAGTTGGAGAAAACTCATATTCATTGCTGGAATGATCTCGCTCGGGCTTTTGTCAAACATTATCAGTATAATATGGATATGGCGCCTAATCGCACTCAGTTTCAGAGTATTTCGTAGGGACCAAGAGAATATTTCAAGGAATACGCTCAGAAGTGTCGTGAGTTGGCTGCGAGGGTTCAACCTCCACTCATGGAGAGAGAACTCATCGATATGTTTATGAGTACACTGCAGGGGCCATTCTATGAGCACATGATAGGAAGTACTTCGGCAGGATTTGCAGACTTGGTCATGGTTGGTGAAAGAATTGAGGTAGGTTTGAAATTGGGGAAGATTCAGATTGGAGGTTCTAGTGGCTCATCAGGGGGCAGTGAGAAACCATTCAACACTTACCCTAAGAAAAGGGAAGGCGACGCAAGCGCGGTTTACTCCCATAGAGGAAGAAGAGTGGATCGTCAGCACCAACAAATCAATGATGTTTATATTCCTGTTAATGCTCCTATGCAGCAGAGACCGAATGTAGTTCCTCAACAACAAAGGCAGCAAGATGCTCCCCGTCAGTATAATAACCAACAGCAGAGACAACCAAGGAAATTTGATCCCTTTCTAGTAACTCTTACTGAAGCACTCCACCACCTGCTTGATTTGAAGCTGATCAGTTTGAGAAATATGCCACCGCCACCCGCGAGGCTCCCTGTTAAATATGATGCTAACGCTAGATGTGAATTCCATTCGGGCGGGGTTGGTCATTCTACTGACAATTGCTTTGCGTTGAAGTGAAAAGTACAAGACTTATTGGATGTTAAGGCAATTGAGTTTACTCCAGTGACTGGTCCGAATGTTGCTCAGAACCCAATTCCTAGGCATGGAGGGGGTGTTGTTAATATGATTGATGATAATGGTGAAATGTTGAATGTAATCATGGATGTGGAACAAGTAACTACTCTGTTAAGCTGTGTTAAGAGGTATTTGCTCGACAATTCTATTTTCCCAGGTTGTACTTCAGAGTGTGCCAAGTGTAGAGAGCAACCGAAGGGCTGTGATGATTTAAAACCCGGTATCCAGTTGATGATAAAGGAGGGTTCCCTATAGTTCGATAGAAAACCGAGCTACCATAAGGTCACTGAATTGGATGTTGCTGTAATATCTATTCCTTACACCCCTGCGTGCATTCCTGCCCCGTCAAGGGCACCTCCTTTGATGGTTACGGTACCTGGTCCCATGTCGTATACCAGTGAGAAGGTGGTCCCGTGGCATTACGGTGCCGACGTTTATTACCATGGGGTGAAGCAGGAGGTAAGTGCTCGTTTTTCTGAGGAAGAACATTCTAAAGATAGTGAAGAAGAAGTTCATAATTTTTCTGGTGTGGGTCAAATGACTAGAAGCGGGAGAGTATTTGGTCCTCCTAGTGTGCAAGATATGGCAGATGCTTCTGCAATAGAAAAAGGAAAACAATAGGCGATGATTGGTAATCCAAGGGTTACGCCAGCCAATGTGACTCAACCAATTCCGATACCAGAACCTTCTTCAGTTCCCGATGAGGTTGAAGAGTTAATGTGAATTATCAGAAAGAGTGATTATAGCATAATTGATCATCTGAGCCATACTCCTTCTAAGATGTCTATCTTGTCTCTGTTGATTTATTCAGAAGCTCACATAAATGCTTTGATGAAATTGTTAAAGAATGTGTTCGTGCCACATGAGATAACAGTCAATTAGTTTGAGAATGTTTGTGCTAACATATCTGCCGGGAATGGTTTGGGCTTCACAGATTTTGATCTTCCTCCGGATGGGCCAGACCATAACAAAGCGTTGCATATTTCAATGGAGTGCAGGGGCACTACGTTATCCCGGGTTTTGGTAGATACCGGATCGTCTTTAAATGTATTTCCCAAGTCAGCATTGATGAAGATTGATTATTCTGGAATGGAGTTGTGCCCTAGTGACTTGATGGTGAAGGCGTTTGATGGGTCTCGAAGGTTAGTATTTGGGGAGGTGGATTTACCAATCAAGGTTGGTCCTCGTACCTTCACGGCCACATTTTTTGTGATGGATATACAACCAGCATACTATTTCTTGTTGGGGAGGCCATGGATTCATAGAGCAAGGGCAGTCACTTCTACTCTTCATCAGAAACTCAAGTATCCTGCCGAGGGAAAGGTAATAACTGTATGCGGCAAGGAAGAGTACATTGTGAGTCATTTGACATCATTCCGCTATGTTGAAGTTGAAGGCGAGATTCATGAAACTCCGTTTCAGGCATTTGAGACAGTTCATGCCGTCCATCTTCCTCCTCCAAAGCAGAAAAAGAAACTGGAAACTGTTATGTCTTCTCTCAAGGATGCAAGATTTATGGTGGAAGGTGTTAACCCTGAAGGTTGGGGTCAGGTGCTGGATATTACTCCAAAGTTTGATAAGTTTGGTCTTGGTTTTAGCCCGAGTCAGCAGAGTGCAGCTCCCAGAGCATCTAGTTTATCTACTCCTGTGAAGTTTTCCCGTCCTTGTGCTGCTCAAGAAGGACACGTCAATGCAGCTGGTGATGAGAGGGATGATGGCTACAATATCGAAGATTGGATTCGCCCTAGTATTCCAGGCCAGACACTCAACAATTGGACTTCTGTGGATGTTATCCAAGTTTTAAGCGCTGAGGAGTAATTTTCTTGTTTCTTTTATTATCATATCATAATTCCTACGCTATGCCTAAGGCGTAGTGGATCATTTGTGTAGGGCCACCATGTTTATTTTTCAAGTTTATCATGAAATAAAGGACGTTTTTGCATTCAAAATTTTGCTTCTTTTCCTTTTAATTTTTTTAAAATGGCAATGTTTCGCTTTTCACACACTGTCACTAAAAAACGCCAAAATGTCATTCATGCAGATGCACTTCCACCACCGATCCTATTGATAACGACTCTGTTATGGATCATTATGACTTTGATACTCCTATTTATCAAGCTGAAGAAGAAGCATATGAAGATTGTGGTCTTCCTGAGGAATTAGCAAGATTGTTAAAACAAGAGGAGAAGGTTATCCAACCGAATCAGGATTCGATTGAGGTGGTGAATATTGGCACAAAAGAGGTAATAATAGAGGTCAAGATAGGGGAAGATCTCGAAGAAAGTATAAAAGTCAGATTGATTGAGTTACTCCGTGAGTATTCTGATATCTTCGCTTGGTCTTATGAGGATATGCCTGGGTTGGATACGGACATAGTGGTGCATCGACTACCGCTCAAAGAAGGTTGTTCTCCTGTCAAGCAGAAGCTCCGAAGGACTCATCCTGAGATGTCCAAGAAGATCAAAGAGGAGGTCCATAAGCAGTTGGACGCGAATTTATTAAAGGTCGTCAATTATTCGCCATGGATTGCAAATATTATGCCTGTGCCCAAGAAAAATGGTAAAGTCAGGATGTGCATGGATTATAGGGATTTGAACAGGGTCAGCCCTAAAGACGATTACCCTCTTCCGCATATTGATGTATTGGTTGATAATACTGCTCACTCCAAGGTGTTCTCGTTCATGGATGGCTTCTCGGGTTACAATCACAAAGATATTGAGGTATATGTAGACGATATGATTGCTATGTCTGACACGGAAGAGGAACATCTTGTTCATTTGGAAAAATTGTTCGAGAGGCTGAGGCAGTTCTTGCTGAGGTTGAATCCGAATAAGTGCACCTTCGGGATGAGATCCAGCAAGCTTTTGGGTTTTATTGTAAGTGAAAAAGGTATCGAGGTAGACCCGGCCAAAGTAAAAGCGATACAGGAAATGCCTGAGCCAAGGACAGAGAAGGAAGTACGCGGCTTTTTGGGAAGGTTAAACTACATTTCTAGATTCATTTCTCATCTCACAGCCACATGTTAACCTATGTTCAAGTTGTTGAAGAAAAGTCAGACAATGAAATGGAATGAGGATTGTCAGAAGGACTTTGACAAAATAAAGGAGTATTTGCAGGAACCTCCGATACTCATGCCTCCAGTGGAAGGGAGGCCACTAATCATGTATCTAACTGTGTTGGAGAGCTCAATGGGTTGTGTCCTTGGTCAGCACAATGAAACAGGGAAGAAAGAGCAGGCTATTTACTACTTGAGTAAGAAGTTTACGGAATGCGAGTCGAGATACTCATTGTTGGAAAAGACTTGTTGTGCGCTTTCCTGGGCAGCCAAACGTTTGAGGCAATACATGTTAACTAACACCACCTACTTGATATCCAAAATAGATCCAATCAAGTACATTTTTGAGAAGCCAGCTCTTACAGGCAGGGTAGCCCGTTGGCAGATGATACTCACCGAATATGATATCCAATACAATACTCAAAAATCAATTAAGGGTAGTGTACTGGCCGACCATCTTGCTCATCAGCCCATGAACTATTATGAACCGATGAAGTTTGATTTTCTAGATGAGGAAATTGTGTATATTCCGGATTGTAATATGCCAGACCCAGACGAAGGACCCGGGCCGGGATCACGTTGGACGCTTGTTTTTGATGGTGCCTCCAATGCCATGGGCAACAGTGTCGGAGCTATTATCACTTCCCCTGAGGGATACCACATTCCTTTCACGGCTCGTATTTGTTTTAATTGCACTAACAACATGGCCGAATATGAGGCTTGCATTTATGGCATTGAAGCAGCGATTGACCTGTGCATCAAATTCTTGAAAGTTTACGGGGATTCCAATCTTGTTATCAGCCAGATTAATGGAGATTGGGAGACTCGCCATCAGAATCTAATTCCCTATCGTGAGCATGTTATGGAGTTGATTCCGTACTTAGAAGAGATCACGTTTGAGCATATTCTCAGAGAAGAAAACAATCTAGCTGATGCACTGGCAACTATGTCCTCCATGTTCAAGGTTAAGTGGGCTAATGAGGCACCTTCCATTACCATCAGAAGTTTGAGTGAGCCAACTTTCTGTTTTGAGGCCAGTTTGGAACCAGATGGTAATCCTTGGTTTTATGATGTTAAACGATATCTTGAAACACAAGAGTACCCTGAAGGGGCATCCGTTACAGATAAGAAGTTCTTGAGAATATTTCCAGCCATGTTCTTTCTCAGTGGTGGTGTGTTGTATAGGAGGCATCATGATGGTATACTGCTCAGATGTGTTGACAAGAAAGAAGCAGCTAGAATCATTGAGGAGATACATAAAGGTGATTTCGGGACCCATTCTAATGGGCATACCATGGCCAAAAAGATCTTGCGAGCAGGTTATTATTGGTCCACCATGGGGACTGACTGTTACAATCATGCACGGGTTTGCCACAAATGTAAAGTCTATGCTGACAAGGTGCATTTGTCGCCAGTACCTTTGAATGTCTTGACTTCCCCTTGGCCATTTGTGATGTGGGGAATTGATATGATCGGCAATATTGAACTGACTACGTACAACGGGCACCGTTTCATTCTGGTTGCCATCGATTATTTTACAAAATGGGTCGAAGCTGCATCCTATGCCAATGTCACCAAGCAGGTGGTAACTCGATTCATTAAGCACAATATTATCTGTCGCTACGGAGTGCCCGAGAAGATTATTACTGATAATGGGTCTAATTTGAATAATAAGATGATGAAGGAGCTTTGTGAGTCTTTCAAAATCAAGCATCATAATTCTTCCCCATATAGACCCAAGATGAATGATGTTGTCGAAGCAGCCAATAAGAATATCAAGAAAATTATGCAGAAGATGGTGGTAACCTATAAATATTGGCATGAGATGCTGCCTTTTGCTTTGCATGGTTATTGCACCACTGTGCGTACTTCGACTGGGGCAACCCCATTTTCATTGGTTTACAGCATGGAAGCAGTACTGCCGGTAGAAGTCGAGATTCCTTCTCTTAGGGTCATGAGAGATGTTGAGCTGGATGAAAGTGAATGGGTACAGAATCGGCTGGATCAGTTGGAACTTATTGATGAGAAGAGGTTGACGGTTGTATGCCACGGTCAGGTATATCAGCAAAGGATGAGGAAAGCTTTTGATAAGAGGGTACAGCCTCAATGTTACAAGCCAGGTGACCTTGTGCTAAAAAGGATAATTCTCCCCCAGGGAGATCCCAGGGGCAAGTGGGCTCAGACTTATGAAGGTCCTTTCGTGGTCAGAAAAGTTTTCTCTGGTGGAGCGATGATGCTCACGACTATGGATGGAGAGTACTTCCCTCTCCCTGTGAATGCTGACGTAGTTAAAAAATACTTTGCATAAAAAATAATAAAGAAACCCGCTAAAATGAAAACTCGAAAGGGCGTTTTAGGCAAAAAAGGGTGTCCTGGTGAATCGAAAACCCGAAAGGGCGATTCAGGCAAAAGTTAGGGACTTAAAGCAAATGACTACTCTCGGCATGAGATCCTTTGTTTCTTTCCTTCATTCCGTCACCTAGCATAAGCTCGAGGCTAATCCGAGAATGATCCGTCTGAAAGCAAGAAGATGAGAGTCATAAGAGTCATAGCAGAGTTAGACTTGATGGATATTCACATTCACATTGCCATTTGTAAACACTTGTTTGCTTTGATTTTGTAATTACTTTCTTCTAATGTAAATGCCTTTTTCACAGACTGATTTCCCAAAATCAATAGAATATCTTCTTTCAAGTATGCGTATGCGTTTCTTTTCTCCCTTTTTACTATTTTGTTTGCAAAAATGTCCAATATTTTGATAAGCATGTGCATATAAACTTCGTGGGCCTTACACGGAAATGGTAATCTAAGTCATGGTTAGTTGATCGCTTGAAATACGGATAACAACTACTATTGTGCAAGGGGCATGTTTGGTTCCATGTTTGGTGAATCTCTCCTTCACTCTGTTGGTGGATGCCTTGCCAATTTTGTTTCACAACTCTGTGCTGTTGGTAAAAGTCTTGGAACAGGATAATATCAAGATTTCAGCAGGTCGGCGGGATCGGCGAACCTAGTTGGAAACATTCCTTCCCCCTTTATGGTTTTTATTACGTTTCTTTGCCGCACTTTCATGTGTTATCTTGATTGATTGTTTTAGCATTGTCTGCATATATGATTTTGTTTATGGCCGAATGTTAGTCTTGATGCGTCGAATATTTTTGCTTTGAAAAAAATTGTTTCATTTTACTTAATCCATCCAGTATCACTCTTTAATCGATTTTTTCGAGCATTTTGATACCAACTGTGCCAATTCTTTTGCTTAGCCAAGAGTTTGGAGGAAGGAGTTTTTAAAAAAAAAGATGACTATAGTGGTATGCTTTTGAGTAGAACCCTGTTGACGATGTACAGACATTGTTTCAATTCCCAAACATCGGAGATATAAGGGAGTTAAACCCTCGTTAACCCCTCTGAGCCTTCGAAGTAGGAGTTTTCTTTTCCGTTAAAAAAAACAACTTTTTAACCAGGGGCAGGGTAGATGTTTAGTTGATTTGCCCAAGCATTCAAATTTCAGAAAGAATGACCCCTCTGAGGATCACCATATTTTATCTTTCGCATCATGAGATCAGGAAAAATGTCTAAACCACAATGTTCATTTCCTCACAAAGCCCTGAGGTCGAGATCGAATTGATACAATAATGGCTATCCCTCGCCGACCAAGGAATGAGGCATTTGTTTTCTTAAAAAAAAGAGAGAAAGAAAGAAAAAGTTCAAAGATATAAAGTCACATTGACTTGTTCGAGGTGGAAAGCATGAATAAGAAAGAAACAAAAAGCCCTGCTAAGTCGAAACTTGAAAACAAGTTGCTTAGGCAAAAGTTAGGGCGTCCCGCTGGACTCCCAAAATTGAAATTCAAAAGATTTTGTCCAGGCAAAAGTTAGGGAAAAGAAGAGCCTATAAGGCCAAAAAAAAAAGATTATTCAATAAAATTTTCATCAAAAGAAGAGGAACAATAAAATCAAAAACAAAAGCAGCAAAAGTTAAGTGACAGTCATGTTGGAGAATTTGTTGTGATCGCTCAACCGTTATAAATCCTTTTGAAAGGTGAATGCTTATGACAAGTCAACTGAACTTAGGATAGGAGAATATCACGAAGGGGGTGGGCACCAAATAACTTGAGCCTTGAAAAACCTTTTTTCAAAAGAACCTCGAACCAGGCCACGTTACAACCTTTAAAAGTCCTAACTGAAACTAGGGTTTAACTCGAAAGCATACTACAACAGGATAGCATTTCCTAAACTCCCAAATATGCACTGCATATTCATGTTGGTATCTTATCACCCTCTTCTTTACTCGTTTGTCAAAAAGAAAAAATGGGTTTTGAAATTTTTGCACTCTAGCCAGTGATTCATTCACAACAGAGATGCGACACTTTGTTAAGGTTTTCAATTTCAGGGCTTAAATAATCATCGCATCAGGTCTTTCATTCCCAAAATAAACATCTTTCTGTATGCAAAACAGTTGTTTAGACATCAAAAAGGAGTTTACACATTGAAAACCTGTAAAGAGCTTAATGATTGTCAGGAAGGGAATGTTTGGTTTTCTTCTATTTGGACATAGTCCATGTATGTTTAGGACTCTTCTTATCCCCTGTGAATTTTCTTATCCCCAGTGAAGTTTTGTTTCCGCAACAAAGTTTTTTTTCCCCAAGAATCTTCCCTTTTCAAAAGCTTCATTCCAAGACTTCAAGTTTTGATACGCCACACACCCCCAGTGGAGTCGTTTAAAGGGGAACTCACATTCTGAGGAGTTTCAACTCCCCAACAAGAAGTGCCAACGGAGATTCCTCGCCTTGACCTCTCATTTCCCAGTTATTTTGCTGACTGGAGCATCCTTATGTTAAGATATTTCCTTATCCCCAGTAAGGTCGGTACTGTGTGACTATCTGCATGATCCATCTATTGGCTGGATTCCAAAGAATCTCTCTCCAACAAGAATCTTCAACAAAGTTTTGTATCCCCAGTGAAGTCCCACCCCTTTAGCAGAGCTTTGTTCCCCCATCAAGGGTGTTCACCCTTCACGTCGGGTTTGTTGTCTTGGTGTCATCCTTCAACACGGCCGTGTGCTGTCTTTTCCAGAGATTACAGTCTTGTCCTGATTTTTCTCCCTCGATGTATAATCTTCAGATAGGCGTCCCTCTCTGGAAGCTACAGTGTCGATCTGATCTTCTCTAGGAGTTTGCAATTTATTTTTGCAGCTCCTCTCAATGTTTGTGGCCCGTTTCTACTAGTTGCTCGGTTGTTATTCCCCGCAAAGCTTCATCTCTTCGAGGTTCCCTCTCTAGCGGTTCCCCGTATTTTCTCCTCTCCTTTGGATTTTGCAACTTATTTTTGCAAGTCTTGTCAGGTCCTGACTTCTTGGTTATTGACTTCTTAGTTGGCCATTCCCAAGTGAAACTTTTAAAACATGCATCATCACATTGCATCTACCAAAATGCGTAGCATTTCCATTATATGGAGCATTGTGCTATATAAAGGAATCCAAGCATGCATCAGAATATAAGCCATTATTATTTCCGTCATCCCCAGTGATTTTGCTTTTACTTTGGAGTTTATCCCCAGCGAGGTCTTCGTCCTCATTATCTCAGTTTCCTCCCCATACCAATATCCTTTTGACGTCAATCATTTGTTTGTTTGAGTGTCCACTCTTGACTGTAGTTCAGTTTTTCCCTGGCACGGTCTTCTCGGGTTTAGTCTTCACTACCCTCTCCGGTTCATTCCAATGACTATTGATGCACCTCTCGAATACCAATTTCGTCTTGATATTCGCTTTCAATAGGTTTTAGTTGTACGCCCTAATCTCTTTGCTTTGGGTTGAGCTCAGAGTTTCATCTCCTAACCTTGTGCATGAAATCCAGTTTCGTCCTGGAACTCATCTAGTTTAGTTTTGCCTAACTAGTTTTTGAATCGAGTTTCGTCTCGTCTTTGTTTTCATACCTTGGACCATTTGACGGTGTTCGTTTATCGAGTGCAGTGTTCGTACTGCGTCCCTGGTTTGAAATTTGTCTCTTTTGTTCCTTGGATTCCTCTATCAGTTTTCGTCACTATTTATCCATTGACCTGAGACCAGCAGGTGCTCTAAGAAACATGCACTCTCATCATTTTGCTATGGGTCGAGTTTCGGCTCGTTACCCATGCGTGAAATCCAGTTTCGTCCTGGTACTCATCTAGTCTAGTTTCGTCTGACTGGTTTTTGAGTCGAGTTTCGTCTCGCTTGTGTTCCTCATTTTTGAGATTCTTTCAGTTCCTTCATACTGTCTATCTTAGTTGAGATTAGCAAGTGTCCCTAGAATCACACACTCTAGCCACTTTTGCTTTGGGTCGAGCTCAGAGTTTCGCCTCCTCACCCGCGTACGCTTTCTTTTCCAGAGTTTAGTTTCGCCTATACTCTGGTTTGAGTTTTAACTCACCCTTTTTGAAGCCCATTTTTTCCCTGGCACATTTGTCCGGAAGTTTAGTTGCGTCTACTCTTCTTTTTATTTGTTCTATTTCAACCTGCGTTACAGCTTCATTCTGACGCATGATTTTGGGTTTTTCTTCTTCTGTTTCTTTCTTCTTCAAGAGTGTAAATTTTCGGGTTCTTTTGTATTCAAACATCTTCAACCATGTACGCTCGAAGTTGTCACTTTTCTCACTTACCATGTTGAAGATATTTGAATAGGGGCAGCTGTTGCACCCCAAAATTTACCCTCTTGATTTAGGCTTATGTTTCATCATGAATATCATATTGCATTACATTCATACATTGTGATGGGATCAAAGTACTTTGGTTATCAAGTCTTCCTCAAGCTTTGAAGTTTGTTTTCATGGACAAGGTGCTAAAGTAGACTCTTATCATCTAAACCTCTGGATCTTTCAAGTTCAAAAGTTATTGCATATCTCAAGATATTTCATCCATCTCTTTGGATCATCAGAGGATTGAAGTTTGTGTTTGATTATAAGAAGAATCACTCTTTGGATTCACCAGTCAAATTAGGTTTTTGTTTGAACAAGTCTAAATTTGGAAGCTACAACATCTCATTGGCATTTGAAAAGTCTTTGTACAAGAAATTGGTCAAGATGCCCAGAGGATTTGAAGTTTTGGAGATGATTCATCAGTCTCCTAAGGTGTTGACCAAAACTAGGGTTTGGGATTTCATCAAGATTTCTTGAGAATTTTGAAGTGAAACATTATACAAGGCCTCTATATGTTTGAAAGATCATATGCTTGAAGTTTTGATCATCAATTTTGAAGGGAAGTGGATCAATTGATTTAGAGGGGTAAAATGGTCATTTCGGTCAAAATCAGTCAAAGTTGACCAAGTCAACTTTTGGTCAACCATCAATTCTAGGATGCACTTTTCATATTTCAAGTCCATTTTGGTCATTGGATCAAGGAGATTTAAGTTTGGGTTGAAACTTGTTCTTGAAGAAACCCTAAAAGTTTCTAATTTTGGAAAATGAAGACTTAATTTCAAAAATTCATATTTTATTCACCGTTGATCACAAAAATGCAAATGAAATATGCTTGGAAATCTAAGAGGATGATATTTCATCTCATTTTGGTCTCATGTCCAAATTAAAAAGGAATCAGGAGTTATGGTCTTTTGAAGTCACCAAAATTATAGGTCATTTTCCAAAATTAGTGAATTTCAAGCCCAATTTTGAGAAACTTAATGAACTCAATTGCAAAAACTCATAACCAAGGGATTGTATATCTTTTTAATACCTTTCCAAATTGTGCTCATTTGTATCAAAACTCAAAAGTATGAGCAAGTTGTGGACTTTGGAATTTCGAGGCTTTTCATTGAATTCATGCATGCCATGCAAATTGCAAATTCTTGATAACTTGATTTATGGCCATTTGTTTCACTTCAAACTTGGCCCGAGACCAATATGCAATGTACCAAGGCCCATCATGCCAAAGCTTGAGCTGCACATGGGCAAATGCAAAGGGAATTCGTGATTTTGCAAAAATTGGCATGAAGTTGCCTAATCACCAACACTAGCTTAATACAAGGATTTAAGTCTTAATTTTGTTGCTAATCTCTTCCTGAGGTAAAATGGATTTAAATGCACGTAAAAAGCAAGCCCACACACGAGGGATTGGAGGGCTGCATATGCATACTTGATTTTGGCCAAAAGAAGATTTCATTCTTTCCAAGGGCTTTCAGGGCGAAAAATCTATCCTACCCTCCTCCTGATGCTCTATATATTGAGAGGCAAGCCTCAGTGAGAGTGGTTCTTGCTTCATTTCATCAATCAAATTAGAAACTCCATAGCTTGTTACTCTGCATTTTTCTTCGATTCTTCCATCTCCCTTGCGTGTTTTGGTCGATTCTTCTTGCATTCTCTTCTCCAAGTGATAAGGATTGTAGATCGCGGCTTGGTTTGCAACTGAAGTGAAGGAGACAGTAGATCCATTTTTTCCAAAGGTTTGAATTCTCAACTTTGGATTTTGATTTCTAGCCGTGCATTGTGAGATTTAAGTTCATAATTATGTTGTATGAAGTCCATTAAGTGTTTTTGAAGCTTCAGAACTTTTAATTTGATGAGATATGCATGAATGATGCATCTGGATTTTTCTGTTCAAGTGAGTTTTTGACATTTTTACACGATTTATTCTTGATCCTTGGTTCATTATTTATTTTGATTCAAATTTCAATGTGAAGTATGAAATGCTAGCTTGAATTTGCACGAAATTCCATGGAAAATGGTGTAGAATTGAGCATGTTATGTTGACTGGAAAATGAGATGATGAACTGGATTATGCGTGCGTTTTTTCCCTAGCCAGAGGTTGAAGATGATTACGTGGCTTCCTCTGGTTGGCTGGCTTATTTCTTTAATTCATTTGATTTTTGTTTTATAAATTGATTTCTATAATTTTATTTCTTACTCAAAATTGATTGAAATATTCTGGAAAAATTATCACAAATTCCAAATAATATTTCGGACTTTGTGTATTTTTTTGATAATTTTTGAAAATATTTTGATTGGTTCAAAAATTGTTGAGTTTAATTAATTGTTTGTTTAATACTTATTTTTGTTTTAATATCTCTTTGATCCAAAAAATTCCACAAAAAATGTTTTAGACTCACAAAATAATGTAAAGTTTGATTCTAAAATTGGTTTAGCATATTTTCTATTTTTTGGTTAGAATTTTAATTTGAGAAGTTTATTTTAAATTTTTGCTTTGTAATTTTTATTTTAATATTTCTTTTAATCCAAAAAATTCAAAAAAAAAAAATTATGTAAGCTTGTTTTTAGTCATGGAGTCAGAATATAATTTCATTTTTGACCTTTTGTTGATTTTTGTCTAGGGTTTGCATTTTTCCATTTAAATAATAATTCAATTATTAATTGTTTGTTTATTTTTTATTTTAATATGTCCTTTAATTCAAAAATTCCACAAAAAATCAGGGATGTGTGTTTTTAGTTCTAATATTTGAATATAATTTTTTTGTGCATTTTTACGACTTTTTGATTTAAATATTATTTTAATATGTGAATATTTGTTAATTGAATAATTTTTTGGTTTTAATTTCATTTTTGATTTTTCCATAATTCAAAAAATGTGAAAAAATATATTTTCTGACATTTAGGGTTTCTTGGTGATTGGTATGACCTTAGTTTAAGTTGTTTGAGTTTTGATCCTATTTAATTAATATTTAGGATTAAAAGTCAAAATTTAGGGTTTTGTTGCTTATGGTGCAAGTTTCAAGTTCAAAACCCTTGTACCTTGGATTTTTACTAGGATTCAAGTCTTGATTAGGGTTCATGAATGTATGGAGGATATTAAAACCATTCATCTTGATTTTTTTAACTTGGTTTAACATTTTTCCACAAATTATTTTGAAAACTTGTCTAGCTTGGTAGTTTTGCCACTAGTCTTGAACTTTGAGCTTCATTTGGTCTCTTCCTCAATCATTCATGAACTTCGGGCTTGCATTCTGACTTATAAATACTTCAAAGATGTTAAGATATTTTTGACTTGAATAATGGACCCTTGTTTCCATTTTTGGTGTATTTTTGAAGTGAAGGTACCCAATTGATGTTTGCATATCTTGTTGCAATTTGTTTGATGGCTAATGAACTTGAGTGAGGCCTATAATTGGGAACCTAATGATTATGTTGATTCTGATTGTCCATTTTAGCCCAAGCCATTTCATTTGAATGCCTCATGTTTGAATGTTTGAACCTTCTAGTGCATTATGTAGGTTCCATCTTTTATTGTGTTCATGAAGTTGTGATTGAATTAATTGTGCATGATTAAAATGTGTTTGCTACTGACCTTCATGGTCTTTGTTCATTTTATTCTCAAGCTCTTATGATCCTTGATTGACATTCAATTGTCAACTCAACATGGTGATAGAAAGGAGCAACATTCCTCTATTTCTTTTGACCTAATTGTGCATATGCTTGTTTCCTCTTATCTGTCATGTATAATGTTTGATAATTGTTATCATGTTGTTCTCACCTCATCATGTTGCATCCATCCCCTATGTGAGTCATCATTCACCTTGTGGAATACTAACTTGGTTGTTGAATGTGCGAGGTACTTTGAGAAAGTTTCCACTTTTGGCTTGAGGCTTTTGTGTTTCACTTTATTTATGAAACACAACTTGTTATATTGGAACTGCTATTGTATTTGGCATATCTGATGTTCCATACAGGACTTATGCATTTGATTGTGAATGTTACACATTGCCCCTGGGATTTATTCATATCTGATAAATTGCTTACATCCTGATGGTGTAATTCCTGACTCAATTTGTCTACTGATGCCAGCTTGCTTGAAGTTTCTCTGGGTTTCTTTTATTCTTGTTTGACTGCTACAGATAGTTATCTGTTTGGTATTGTACCACTTCTTTTTTCCCTTCTTCATTTTGCATAAATCTCTGACTGCAAGATGGGACCTCTGCTGCTGATATATGTCATGAGGCCCTCTGGTTTTTTATCTGATGCATATGGTGTGTTTGCTTTTGATCGATGAGTCACTCAATTTAGAAATTGAGATCACGACTTCGCTCTCAGTGCATGTTCCCTATAGGATGTTTATTTCTTTTCTTCTTTAATTGTTGATCGATGAGTCACTAAATTTATAAATTGAGATCACAACTTTTCTCTCAATGCATGTTTCCTATAGGATGTTTATTGCTTTTCTTCTTTAATTGTTGATCGATGAGTCACTCAATTTAGAAATTGAGATCACGACTTTGCTCTCATTGCATGTTCCTTATAGGATAGTTTTGTTAAGCTTTCTTTGACATGTTGACTAAGATAGGAATCCATGTATGCTAACATAGGATAGGAATTTCCCTTTATCCTCGACCTTAGGGTCAACCATTGTATGATAACACTAGGGATAGTGCTAGGCTAGTTTCCCTTAGTTGTTTTTCCTTCTTTTGCATTTTTCATCTTAAAACAAAAAGTTGTTTTCTTGGCAAATCATAAAACACCTTTAATAAACTCAAACCTTTCTTCAAGGTAAAAGATACAAATCAATCCTATTTATTTGTACGCCTCTTGGATTTGTTTTTAAAACTTGGTTTGCCGATGTTTCGCCATCGCACATTTTCTTGAAGCCGATGTTTCGCCATCGCACATGTTTGTTATCCTACTTTGATTCTCAATATCATTGTTAGGTGTGATGTTTTGTGATCTGTTTTATTGATGTTTTGCCATCTTTGCCATGATATCTTGTTTGCTTGAAGCCGATGTCTCGCCATCGCACATGTTTGTTATCCTGCTTTGATTCTCAATATCATTGTTAGGTGTGATGTTTCGTCATCTGTTTTATCGATGTTTCGCTATCTTTGCAATGTTATCTTTTAGCCGATGTTTCACCATCACACATTTGTTTGAAGCTGATGTTTCTCCATCGCACATGTTTGTTATCCTACTTTGATTCTCAATATCATTGTTAGGTGTGATGTTTTGTCATCCGTTTTTATCATTTGATGTTTCGCCATCTTTAACATGTTACTTTGTTATTATTTAGTCGATGTTTGATCACCTCATTGATTTGTTGTTTCAGTCGATGTTTTGCCATCTTGTCTGTTTTTGTTGTCTTAACTAAAAAACACAAACCAACCAAAATATGTAAGCCGAACTACGGCTGCTCTAATCCCTTAAAAGGGGTACGTAGGCATTGGGGTAGGGCCCAACCGAGCACAATTATTATTTTCTCTGCATTGTTCTCTTTTCTTCTTTCGCATGCATTCCTTTTTCAGTTTTAAGCCATAGACATAGGATTTGACCACACCCATTTATATTAGACAACATGAGTGGATACCGTAGAGTACTACGGGTGTGTGGGGTGCTAACACCTTCCCCTCGTGTAACAGACTCCCTTACCCGATCTCTCGGTCGAAAGACCGTGATTTATCCCTTTTCAGGTTTTCTTGATGTTTACCTTTCCCTTTCGGCGGGATAAAAGACGTTCGGTGGCGACTTCATTTATGTTTCATTAACATCCAGATGACGGGTTCCGACCGCGTAGTTTCAGCAACCATTTCCGCCAATCCTTCCAGGGTCTCCACCAAAAGACCCGTTAGGATTACATTTGTTCCTAAGGTGACTCCACTGATTATTACAATGCCAGGGCTGACCCCGTACTCCTTAGATAAAACTATCCCCTGGAACTATGGGGGTGACGTCTACTATCACGGCGTCAAGCAAGATTGGTTGGCTGATGAAGACTCAGTTTTTGAGAAGGCTGACCCTGACAACGGCAACATTGTGGGAACCAGCAAAATAACCCGAACTGGAAGAATATTCTCCCCTGAGATTGCTCCTCCGAAAACTGTTACCGTTCATGTGATCATCCCTGCTTTTGTTCCTGTTGACACTACTACTACAGTTCCTATGGTTACCCCTACTGACACCCCTACTGCCGAGTCGACCGAGACTCAGGGAAAAGGCATATTGGTTGAACCTGTTCGGATGAAGGCGCAATTAGTATCTATCCCAGAGGCCTCCAAGAAGGAGATGGAAGAAATTCTGAAAATTATAAAGAGAAGTGACTACAATGTAGTCAAACAGCTAGGGCAGACCTCTTCAAAGATCTCTATGCTAGCTTTACTGTTGTGTTCTGAGGCTCATGCGAAGGCCTTGGTGAAATTTCTTAAAACTGCCCATGTGCCACAAGAAACCTTTGCTGACCAATTCCAAGACTGTATGGCCAGTTTAACAGCTGATAACGGTCTGGGATTTTCTGATACTGAGGCATTGCATGTCTCTATTGAATACAGGGGCACTACTTTGGCCCATGTCCTGGTTGATACTGGTTCATCTTTGAATGTGCTACCTAAGAAGGCTTTGGATAGACTATATTGTGAAGATTTTACCTTAAAACTCAACAACATAGTGGTGAGGGCCTTCGACGGTTCGAAGAGAATGGTGCATGGGGAGGTGGACATCCCCATAAAAGTTGGAACTAAAACCTTTGATTCAACTTTCTATGTAATGGATATTCACCCTTCCTATTCCTTTTTATTGGCCCGACCTTGGATTCATGACGCTGGTGTCGTTACCTCTACATTACATCAGATGCTGAAATACCCAACCGAGGGAAAAATCATCACTGTCCATGGAGAGGAGGAATATATGGTCAGTCACCTGAACTCCTTCAGATACATGGAAATGGATGGTAAATTCATCGAAACTCCGTGTCAGAATTTCGAGGAAGTCCCACAAACAGTGGCAGCAACCAAGACTGTTTCCCAAGTCCCAAAGATTACCAGACCTCCACTAAAGATGTCTTCTCTGAAAGATGCCAAGGCAGTAGTCGAAGAAGGTGGGTGTACTATTTGGGGCAACCTCCCGGATATTCCTTACAAATATGATAAATTTGGCTTAGGTTTTACTTCAGGAGCCCAGAAAGTTGTTCGTCATGCTTGTGTCGGGGGACCACCTTTGCAGATCAGCAACCATGGAGTCAACACAGTGGAGGATAGTGATGACGGTTATGACCTGGAAGAATGGATTTTCCCAACTATCAGCGGAGGACTCAACAACTGGGAAGCCAAAGATTTTGTTCCAATTACTTTTATCCAACATTAATTGCCTTTAAATTTTTGTCGGGCTTGTAATAATTAAACAATTGAGACTTTTAAAACCTTGTGTCTTACCCGAGGCACAAGGTTCCATTTGTAAGGGTTGTTACTTCATTTTCATATGTCATCAATGAATCATGGACGTTTTTGCATGCAAACTTTACGCTCTTTGTTTTTATTTTTCTACATGTTTACTTTTTCAATAATAGCTATGCTCTTACACACACTCACATATCAAAATGTAGATCCACATCCACTCAGGATCCCATGGGTAACGATTCTGCTATGGCCTATTGTGACATTGAAAATCTGATCTACCAAGCCGAAGACGAAGGTGAGGAAGATTGTGATGTGCCAGGGGAACTAGCCAGGTTACTACAACGGGACGAAAGGACCATACATCCCCACGAAGAACAGGTTGACACAGTTAACTTAGGTATGGAAGAGGACAAGAAAGAAGTCAAGGTAGGAGCCAATCTGGAACCCAGTGTCAAGAAGCGTTTAACTCAGTTACTATATGACAATGTTGAGGTCTTTGCTTGGTCATACAAAGACATGCCAGGACTTGATGCTGATATCATGGTCCATCGTCTACCGTCAAAAGAAGACTTCCCTCTGGTAAATTAGAAAGTTCTTCGCATGCGGCCATACATGTCAGAGAAGATCAAGACTAAAGTCATGAAATAATTCAACGCTGGATTCTTAGCCGTCACCTCCTATCCACAATGGGTCGCCAATGTTGTTCCAGTGCCTAAAAAGGACGGTAAAGTACACATGTGTATGGATTATAGAGATTTGAATAGGGCAAGCCCTAAGGATGATTTCCCACTTCCCCATATCGATATTTTGGTTGACAATACCACACAACATAAAGTGTTCTCATTTATGGATGGTTTCTCAGGATACAATCAAATTAAAATGGCACCTGAGGACATGAAGAAAACGACCTTCGTCACACAGTGGGGCACTTTCTGTTACAAAGTTATGCCATTCGGGTTAAAAAATGCTGGGGCAACTTATCAGCGCGCAATGGTAGCTCTATTTCATGACATGATCCATCACGAAATAGAGGTCTATATGGACAACATGATAGCCAGATCTCAAACTGAAGAAGAACATATTGACCATTTGCAGAAACTGTTTGAAAGGCTACAGAAATAGAAGCTAAGGTTGAACCCGAATAAATGCACATTTGGGGTGAGGTCTGGTAAACTCCTAGGCTTCATCGTCAGCGGTAAAGGTATCGAAGTGGACCCTACAAAGGTAAAATCAATACAAGAAATGCCTGCTCCTTGCACCGAGAAGGAAGTCAGAGGATTCTTAGGACGGCTAAACTACATCGCCAGATTCATTTCTCACCTAACCGCTACTTGTAAACCAATCTTCAAATTACTGAAGAAAGATCAAGTAGTCAAATGGAATGATGAATGCCAGGCTGCCTTCGACAATATTAAAGAGTACCTTCAAGAGCCTCCTGTTTTGATGCCGCTAGTCGAGGGAAGACCTTTGATCATGTATTTAATTGTCTTCGAAAATTCAATGGGGTGTGTGACGGGGCAGCATAACGAGTCTAGCCGAAAAGAGCATGTTATATACTACATGAGCAAAAAGTTTACCGACTGTAAAACAAGATATTCACTGCTCGAGAAAACTTGTTGCGCTCTGGCATGGGCTGCTCGCCTGCTAAGACAATATATGATGACCCTTACTACCTTATTAATATCCAAGATGGATCCAATTAAATACATATTCGAGAAGCCTACCCTCTCTGGGATAATAGCAAGATGGCAGATGATCCTGACTAAATACGACATTCAGTACACTACCCAAAAAGCAATAAAGGGCAGTGTTCTAGCCGATCACCTTGCTCATCAGGCTATGGATGACTACCAGTCCATGAAATTCGAGTTCCCAGATGAAGACATCATGATGGTAAACAATTGTGAAGAACTCAGACCATATGACGGACCTGAACAAGGATCCCGATGGACCTTGGTTTTTGACGGAGCCTCCAACACACTCGGCAATGGCATAGGTGTTGTAATCATATCCCCTGAAGGATGTCATACTCCCTTCACTGTAAGACTTTATTTTAACTGCACCAATAATATGGCGGAATATGAAGCATGCATTATGGGTCTCAAAGCTGCCATAGATTTGTGAATCAAGTCCTTAAGTGTATTTGGAGATTCAGCCTTAGTCATCAGTCAGATTAAAGGAGAATGGGACATGAAGCACCCTAATCTCATCCCCTACAAAGAACATGTGTTGACATTAATCCCACATTTTGAGGAAATTACCTTTGAGCATTTTCCACGAGAGGAAAATCAACTAGTGGACGCGCTAGCCACTATGTATTCCATGTTTAAACTCAAGTGGGGTAACGAGGCTCCCCAGATCACCATTGAGCGGATGGATGAACCAGCTTACTGTCACGAGATCGATACTGAAGAAGTAGTGGACAATCCTTGGTTCCATGAAGACAAGAGGTATCTCGAGGCCCGAGAGTATCCGGAGGAAGCTTCAGTCAATGATAAGAAGTTCTTGAGAAGATTCTCTGCTAAGTTCTTCCTTAGTAATGGCATTCTCTACAAGCGCAACCACGACTATGTTTTGCTTCGTTGCGTAGACAAGGTTGAGGAAGACAAGATCATGGCTGATCTACATGAAGGAACTTTTGGCACCCATTCTAGTGGTAACACGATGGCTAAAAAGATCCTACGGGAAGGGTACTACTAGTCTACCCTGGAAGCATATTGCCATCATCATTCACGAACCTGTCACAAGTGTCAGATCTATGCTGACAAAGTACATGTGCCTCCAGTTCCTTTAAACGTCCTGACTGCTCCCTGGCCATTTGTTATATGGGGCATCGATATGATTGGAGAAGTCAAACCTACAGCTTCTAATGGACACCGCTTCATCTTTGTGGCCATTGACTATTTCACGAAGTGGGTTGAGGTAGCTTCTTTCACTTTCGTTACCAAGAATGTTTGGCCCGATTCATCAAACAGAATATCATCTGTCGGTAGGGTATCCCGAAGTGAATCATCACATACAATGGTATGAATCTCAATAACACTATGATCATCGCACTATGCACGCAATTCAAGATCCAACACCATAATTCTTCTCCTTACCAGCCAAAGATGAATGGTTATGTCAAATTCGCAAATAAAAACATCAAGAAGATCATACAAAAAATGACATTAACCTACAAGGATTAGCATGAGATATTACCATTCGCTCTCCATGGTTACCGTACCACAGCGCGCACATCAACAGGGGCAACTCCCTTCTCCTTGGTATACAGCATGGAAGTTGTTCTACCAATTAAAGTCCAAATACATTCTCTGAGAATCATAAAAGATGCAGGTATGAATGAAGATGAATGGATTCAAACTCGGCTTGACCAGTTGAATTTAATTGATGAGAAGAGGCTTACGGTTGTCTGTCATGGTCAGATGTACCAAAAACGTATGATCAAAGCTTTTAACAAGATGGTAAGGCGTCGGGTATATCAGGTTGGTGATTTGGTAATCAAGTGTATCATATTTCCACAAGGTGATCCAAGGGGAAAATGGACTCCTACATATGAAGGACCATTTGTGATCAAAATCATATTCTCTGGTGGAGCAATGATCTTAACCACTATGGATGGGGAAGACCTTCTGCACCCTGTAAACGCGGACATAGTCAAAAGATGCTACGCATGAATAAAGACCCGCTAGGTCGACTGGGCTAGGCAAAAATTAGGGCATCCCGGCGAACCACAAAGGTTCGGGCAAAAATTAGGGATAAAATACAAAAAGAATTATACACCCAGCAAGTTGAAAACCCAAAAGGGCGGCTTGGGCAAAAAAGGGTATCCCGGTGGACTGAAAACCCGAAAGGGCGATCCAGGCAAAATTTAGGGAATTAAAGCGTATGACTATGTCCCATTAAATCACCTTACAGATAACCTTCAGTATCTATTGACAAATTCAAACGGGTCTAATCAATCCAATCAACTTCGGACAAGGCAACAAGTGGACGAGACGCTCAGAGACACGAAGGCTATAGCAAAATCGGAACCCCATGGGATTATTTCACATAGCTATGTTTTCTTTGTATCATTTTTCATATTCTACGACGACATTCTCTTACTAGAATATTCGTCTCGTTGTACAAAAATACTTATTCAAGTTAATACAAAGATATCCCTTTGAAAGTTCAAAACTATATGTTTTTTCTTTTTCCGTGTTTTATTTGCGAAAACATCCAATGGTTATTGTTGAACATATGCATTTGAACGTGATTACTATTTACAAATGAGCAAAAAAAAAGGGGAACAGAAAATAGAAAGACAATCACTAATGGCTTTAAGAAATAGGATAATATCTTTAGACTATTCCATAAGATTCCCCGCAGGTACTTTTCCAGCAAGAGCGGAAGATGGGACATCCCACTATAGGACCACTAACATATCTCCAGTATGCATCCTAATGGTATCAAGTGCTCTCACACCCCCGGCGAAACAAAACTTCTGGTTACAGCTCCAAAGATTCCCCAGTTGAAAATCACCCAGTTTCTCAAGATTCCCCAGCAGGATTTCACAAGGTCCATAAGCAATGCACGGCGTTTCCCTTCCACAACAAAGTTTATTTCTCTAACAAATGGAAACTCATCAACACTTCAACTTCAAAATATGAAGACTCACCTTCCCAGCAGTACTCAGGGATTTATTTTCCCAACTCCAGCAACACTGCGGCATAATAATTAACATATCCATACATTACATCCATACGTCGTAGCATTGAAAGCACAAATACATATGACACAATCTCATTTATTTTGAGAACATCATTGCACCATGCATTTCATACACCATGATATTGCATACAACTAACCTTTCATCTTTTCAGGAAAGATCAATCAACAGAAAATTATCGTCAAATTTTCAACAAGTCAATTACAGATCAATTCCCAATAAAGGACTGGTCACCCATCTACATAACAGATATTTATTTCATACCCCTGCCGGTTCAATTTTAAATCTCTCAACGGTTTATTCTGATTATTTCCTGCAGAAGTTTTCCTCTGGTTCAAATAAATCTCTCAATGATTTATTCTGATTCTTCTCCAGATCCCTGCTAGTTCAGATAGATCTCTCAATGATTTATTATGATTCTTTCCTAGTAGGCACTTCCTCTGGTTCAGATAAATCTCTCAATGATTTATTCTGATTCTTCTCCAGATCCCTGCTGGTTCAGATAAATCTCTCAACGATTTATTCTGATTTCTTCTCCAGATCCCTGCTGGTTTAGATAGATCTCTCAATGATTTATTCTGATTCTTTCCTAGTAGGCACTTTCTCTTGTTCAGATAAATCTCTCAATGATTTATTCCGATTCTTCTCCAGATCCCTGTCGGTTCAATTTAAATCTCTCAATGATTTATTCTAATTCTTTCCCGCAGATGTGTTCTCTGGTTCAGATAAATCTCTCAATGATTTATTCTGATTCTTCTCCAGATCCCTGCCGATTCAATTTAAGCCTCTCAACGGTTTATTCTGATTCTTTCCCGCGGATGCTTTCTCTGGTTCATATAAATCTCTCAATGACTTATTCTGATTATTTCCTAGTAGGAACTTTCTCTGTTTCAGATAAATCTCTCAATGATTTATTCTGATTCTTCTCCAGATCCCTTCCGGTTCAATTTAAGCCTCTCAACAGTTTATCCTGATTCTTTCTCGCAGATGCTTTCTCTGGTTTAGATAAATCTCTCAATGATTTATTCTGATTCTTTCCCGAAAATGTGTTCTCTGGTTCAGATAAATCTCTCAATGATTTGTTCTAATTCTTCTCCAGATCCCTACCGGTTCAGTTTAAATCTCTCAACGGTTTATTCGGATTCCTTCCCGCAGACGCTTTCTCTGGTTTAGATAAATCGCTCAAAGATCTACTCTAATTCTCTCCAGTTAAAGAATATTTAAGACCTCTTTTAGTTCAGTTTTAAATCTCTCAACGGTTTATCCTGATACTTTCCAAATGAACATTTCTGGTTCAGATGAATCGCTCCAAGATTTATTCTGATTCTTCCCAGTCAAACAACATACAAGACTTCTTCTGGTTCAGATAAATCGCTCCAAAGATTTGTTTTGATTCTTTTCCAATTGAAATCAAGATCAGACTTAGTCCATTTTCTGTCAAAAGTCACCCTTGGATGGCATCTACAAGCCCATCTTTGACAAATCTCCATCATTCCTCCAAATGGCATCTATAAGCCCATTCACAATCCATCTTCGAGTGCAAATTTCTGGGCGCCCTAGTGTTCAATCATCTTCCACCTTCAAGCCACGAATGGCGGATCCGCCAATCTAACTCTTCAAGTTTAAGAAGATTGAACAGGGGTAGCTGTTGTACCCCAAAATTTCCCCTCTCATTTATCAAGTATTTTCTCACAAGACCTCCTTTGGTTCAAGACTGCACAAGGGTTGATCAACTCAAGACACCTCCTTAAACACTGATGACTGAAATTAGGGTTTGAGATTGCACAAGGATAGTTGAACTTTTAATGCCTCATATGACTTTCATGGATCATTATGGACCCTCAAGATTGCTCATGTCAAGTTTCAAATCTTGGATCACATTTTTACTCAGTCAATTGATCAGTTGACATAAAAATCAGTTGTATTGGGGAAAAAGTCAATTGTGGTCAATTTACAGTCAAACTTCATGATTTTTTATCCATATCAACATTGTGAACTCCTATATGTAATTTGATCAATTTTGGACCACAATTCCTCAAGAAATTTGATCAGATCATCAAAAGGGCAAAATGGTCAAAATTAGGGTTTTGATTGGGAAAGGGCAATTTCTGATTTTTGGCCTAGCAACTGGTTGATTGGTTGGAAACATAATCTAAAGGACTCAATTGCATCATTTTGACCTAATGGCATGACTCAAAACACTGCTCAAGGTCATAGTTGATTTTTCAGTCAACTGATCAAAAGTCAACTATACACTGAAAAGTCAAACTTTGACTTTTTGGTCAAAATCAAGTGTCAAAGATCACAATTCATGAAAACATGTCAAAATATGAAACTTGTTCATCAAGAAATCAAAAATTCAAGATTTCATTTTGAAAAGTCAAAGTTTCCAAACTTAGAAATTTTTCTAAGTGTTGAAAACTTCATATTTGTTCACAACTTTGAGCCAATTTTTCACCATGATGCAAGATGATTTAAAAGAAACTTTCAACATGAAAGTTATACATCATAATGATATCTAAAACATTGATTTACACAACTTCTCCTAGAAATGCATGGATTTCAAGTTATGATTTTGTGAATACATGTTCATGAAACTAAACACAGTGAAAATTTTGCCCTAGTTTAGGCAGGATTTTAACCTAACTTCATGGCAAGTTTTCACATAGTTCCAAGGGAAATTTTTAAAAGTGATTAAAATAGGGGTTGTAGAGCATATTACAAGCTTTCTAAAATGTCCAAGAACTCCTTGAGATCATGTTTGAGCAAGGAGAATCAAAGGCATGAAGTTGGCATTTCATTCTTGAATTATAAGTCATTTTCATGATGAACAACAATTCAAATCCATGCTAGGATGCACAATCTTTTCTTTGCAGGCCTCAAACTTGCTTGGAACTCCATAATTAATTTTTGGCACAGCTGTTAGAGGCTTCAACTCAAGCATTCAATGCATTGCCCATGCTTATTTCCATTTTGGGAAGAAAGTGCACATTGCCATTTTGGAAAAGTAGCTTTATGCACAAAATCAGTTATTGAGCTCTGCACTTGTTCTCTTCTGATCATACTCAATCTATAACCCAAAAGAAACTTCTCTAAAGCCTCTAAACAACTCAGCCCATGCTTGTACTTTACCTTGAAACCACGTTTTCACTTTTCTTCAAAATCAAGTAACATAGCCATAACTTGTACTTGTATAATTCTGACCCTCTCAAGCCTCACAACCTTTCCTTACTTATGCACAAGTTGTTTGCATCAAAAACACACGATTTCAAGCACCCTCAAAACCTCCCAAGCACCTTGCTGCACATGACTGCCTAAAACTTGACAGTTTTGAGCAAAAACTCACCATCTTCATTTCCACTCGTGCGTTTTGAAAACTAATCATCCAAACACCTTCCATACATCATATCAAAGTAATCCAGGCCCTCATTTCCTAACTGTAACTCCTTCATCACCATCCACCATTTTCAAAACTAAAGCTTGCAACTTGACTTGAGTTGGGAGTTTCAGCCATCCTCAAAGAAAAGTAGGAGTTGGAACACATTCAAGGAGGTCCAGGCAAGATATAGAAATCATCAGGCCATCTCAAAGGTTGCTCAAACTCCATACACGACTCCAGCTGCAAGAGGTAAGTTTTCAAACTTCTATCTCTTCATACAAGCATCATTTGATTCTGATTTGTGAAGATAAAATGTAGATACCATTGCCACGAAGCTGTACATATCCATACTTTGCATTCATATGGCCTGAGCTTAGAGAATTTTAGAGTTGAAGTTTCTGAAATTTTTAGGTTTCAAATTAGGGCCAGAAAAATTCTCACTCATCTTGGATTTATAGCTTTAGTTATTTATATGGTTGGAATCGTGGGAAGAAATGCCACAACTTTCATGTTTGTATTTTCCATTTTTGTTGAGAGATGAAGAAGTTACAGGTACTCTGGCTGGCTGAAGATTGAAGACAAAGTACAGCCCTTGGAAGCATGTTACGTTATGTATTTATCATTTCATTTTAATTAACGGATGTATAGCCACCCCAGTGGTAAGGCAGCGCGCTGGTAACCAAGAGGGTGTGGGTTCAACACCCAACATGTTGCCTTTTGTTATTTTTCATACTTTTTTCACATTTTTGTTTTCTTTACAGCGCCTGGGCTCAGCTTTGGGCCTTCTTTATTTTTTTGCTAACCTTCCCACTGCATTGTTTCAGCACCCCCTTGCACATTTTCATTTTTCTTATTTTATTCTATTTCTTTTTTCCTTTATTATTATTAATATTATTATTAGTATTATTATTAATATTATTTTTTATTGTTATTAATAAAAACCCAAAAAATATTTTATTTATTATTTTTACATTTTATTTAGTTTATTTTGTTTTTATAAAACTAAAAGAACAAAAACATTTTCTTAATAAATTAATTTCTTTCATTATAATTAATATTTAGGTTTAGGTTTAACCATTATATTATTTTCTTGTAATTAAACTTAATTTAGAACTTAGGTTTCTTTTAATTAATTAATATCCATATTTTTTTTATTAATTTAAAACCTTTTCATAAATAAAACCCTAAAAAAAATCTTTTTTTAGTTATTTTCTTTTCTTAATTAATTTAAGTTAATTTTGTTTAATTTTCCTTAATCATTTTTTAATTAGGTCAATATTAAACCTGTTGTACCCCAAAATTTGCCCTCGCATTTTTCCTCAAGAAATCACAGCTTCAAGCGTTTCCTAATTTTTCAAACTGGCTCAAGAATCGGTCAAACAGACTTTTCTCGTCAGTCAGACAAAATTAGGGTTTTACTGGTTTTCAGGGCTCTAGAATGTTTCAAACAATTGGTTTAGGGTTTTGGTTGATTTTGGCTCAACTTTGATCAGGCGAACATTCTTTGGCATTTGATCAGGAATTAGGGTTTTCGTGCGCGGTTCCTCAGAAAGATTTAATTCTACGATGCTTTGCAAGTTATTCAGAGATTTGGACTGAATTCGTGTTGTTTAACTTAATCAGTAAAAGAATGCGTTTGGATTGAATTCACGATTGTTTGACTGAATCAGTAAAAGGTTGCATTGGGTTAATTGATTGAAGTTAGTAAAGGGAAAAAGCGTTTGGGCAATTGCTGTGATTGACTGTTGTTTTGCTCTGAATGTTTGAAACGCCAGGTTTAATTGATCAAGTGTTGAAGCTTTGTTTATTTCATTATTTATTATTCTAAGATTAAATAGATGGAATTTAATTTTCAGTTATTTTAATTTAAAGAACTATAAATAATAAATAAATAATTGAAAAAAGGAGGAAAAAGAATTAATTGGATAAAGAAACTTTTATTGATTTTTAAATTAATTGTACAATTGTTTTGTTGTTTACAACAATGATTTTACATTTATTTAAATTTAAATAAAAATAAAACTATCCTATTTTTTCTAAGTATCCCTAAGTCTCCAATTCTTCATTCTTCATTTGATACCCCTCTCCACTCAATTTTTTATCTGCAAAAGAAAGGAAGAAAAGTCAAATAGCAGATAAATAAATAACGAGACAGATAAAATTACAGTACATCATTAAGGGCAACTGATTGGGATCAGTTAACCCTCTCTGCAAATCACGGGATTTCTCCCGGTTCACAAAGAGGGATGAATGTTTATTTGCTAAAAATGAATGCACAAAAGTCAAAATTACACAATTCAAAAATTGTCAAACTGCATAGTTCAATACAAACAGAAAGTCCAAACTGAATCACAACTTTCAAACCATCCAAAAAACTGTCAAAGTACAAGTTACTGTCACAAAGCTATTCAAAGCTATCAAAGAAGAAGATTTGGAAAGATGTCAAAAGCACAAAATCTGGAAGAAAAGAGACAAGAATGCAGAGAAAGCATGTTATGCAAGCAAGCATATTCTTTTCATCATTTCCCAAAAAGTGACCCTTTCAGTTAAAGTACAATGCAAACATTATTCTAATGCAAACTGTACTGGAGAGAGAAGAAGAAGAGAGCAAGGAAAGCAGGTTTAGGCTTGAGGCATGAAGAAAAAGAATATAAAACAAACTGAACACAGTGGATAAAAGGGGAGAGAGCAGAAAGATATCAAACAGAGATAACCAACTGTCAAAACCCTCCAGATACAAAAACCTGCATATGCCAAAATCTGCCTGTTATCAAAAAAAGGACATAACCATCAGTAATGTCAAAACCGGCATGAACCAAAAGCCATAAACTGCATTCCATGGCCTTAAGCCAGTAAATACACAAAACCAGTTCAAAACACCCAATCTGCCTTGTGATACGGTGGGAGAACTGACTATGGTTTTGCGTTCGTATTCGCACTTGTGCGGTTGAGCAAGAGTCGCCACCGACTTTTTATTTTATCCTAAAGGAAAGGTTAAAAAAGCACAGCAAAAACCTTTTGAGATATTTCGTGGGTTCGGGGGGTAGATTATAAAAAGGGAAGGTATTAGTACCCTTTTCATCCATGGTTATCCATGGGCTCTTAGTTACTTGGTTTTTTAGATCACTTGTCTTGTTTTTTGATTGCTTGAAAATGGTGTGTGTGTGGGTGCTTTTGAAAATGTTTTGGAAGAAGATGCCTTGTCTTAGGCAACTAATGTATTTGACTCGTGATTGACTGTTTTACAAAAGTGTGGATCTTTTCGAAAAGATATTTTCAAATGTTTTTGAGAGTTTGTTTGAAAGTGTTGTGGATTGTGGTTTTTGAAAAGAAGGCAAGTGTTTTTGCAAATTGATCTCAAGTAACTAAGAGTTTTGTCTACCCTATTGTACTCAAAGGTTTTTGTTATGTTTTAACCCCTTTTAACAATTTTGTTTCACCATTGAAATTGATGGACAATCTTGCGTTTTGGAAGTTTATTCGGGACGGGCGCGGGTCATCGTATGGACCATGAATGCAATGATGCCAAGTGTCTTTGGCAATTTGCTTTGAAGGGACTATGATCATTCCGTTTAGGCAACACTTTGAGACTTATGATCATTTGATTTTGTTTTGCCAAAGATACTCGACGTGCAAGCATGGCCCATTTTGGAAGGCAACATGTGGGATTACCCTAGAGGGTGTAAGTGTGATTGTGTATTGATTACATGTATTTGTCTTGTGTTAGGTTATCTAGCGTTTGATTTTATGTACATGCAAACCCTAGGTCTAACCATGGTATAATTGGAAAACTGTAAATTGCAGAAATGTAAAATCTACGCTATTACAAAATAGTATCCGGAATTAGGGGTACAAGTGTATGAATGGGGATGAGACTTATAGTATCCAATAAGTTACAACCAAATCGAATTTGCGATCAAATGTAAATATCGAATATACAAATATAAGATAAACAAATGTATAGGAGCAATATGAATGTATTGTGTAAGTGTAAGTGTGAGATGTATATGTATTGTGATTATTTTACAAATGCGAAATGTGAAATTGAAGTGGATTAGGGTATTTGACCTAAATATGTGTTTTAAGGAATCTTTGATTTGTATATTTTTAATATGTACAAAAAAAATGTTTTAAATTGAATGCTCAAGTTTTAATTGAATTGTGAATATGATGCTTTAAGAAAAGAAACTATTTCTAGGTTTTCATTATGTATATATAAAAAAAAAAAGAGTATTTGTTATGTACGAATATGTTTTGATTAAAAGAATGGAAAAAGCTTTTTATTTTAATTACATGGTGTAAAAATGTATTTTTATTACTATATACAAAAAGTATTAAATGTCCAAAACTAAATTATGTATGTTAAAAAAAGTATTTTTAAATTGTTATGTACAAAGATATTTCAAGAAATCAAATTATGCAAAAAATGCTTATTTACTTATTATGTGCAAAATATATTTTAATCAAAAGAATAGAAAGATATTTTCAATTCTAAATATATGAGGTAAAAAAAATGTATTTTAATTAAGTTAGGATTTTGCAAAGAATAAAAAAGAAAGTATTGTTTATAATATAAAAAAGGGTTAGCATTAATGTTTTTGTTAAAAGAAGAGGAGACATCTTAATGGGCTTAGGTGAAAATTAAAAACGGGTCAAGCCCACTGATTACTGGAGCAGCGTTTTAGGGTTAGGGATTGTTATTCAGTTTGGTAACACATTAGGGTTTGGGACGGCGCCGTTCGTGTTCGTTCATCGTCGTTTTCATCTTCAACTTCCTGAGCGCTTCCTCCATCCGGCCACCAGTGTCACCCCCCGCATCTCTCTTCCCTCCAGCTCGAGTTCAAAGGTTTTATTATAGTAAGGTTTGTTTTCAATGTTATGTTTCCTTTTTCTTTTATGAATTGCACGTTTATTCGCTTTGAGCTAAAACCTTGATTCTTTTATTGTTATGAGCTAAAGGAGAAAAGGAGAGGGAGAAGGATGTACTACCTGACCTTGGAGAAGGAGGAGAGAAAAGGGGACGTGGCGCTCAGGAGGCCGGGACGGCGAGAGGAACGTGACGAATCTTCGCTTCTTGGTGACCCTGGTATCTTTTATCTGGTTGCTATTTTCTAGGGTTTTGATGATGATAGACTTGTACTGAGAACCCTTTTAAAATTCACTTCTTTATCTCTTCTACTGCATGTTGCCTTTGAGAATTCGTATCCTTTTGAATATGCTGAGCTTGTACTTATGTATACTTTCTGAGATGCTTCCCTGAGTTTGAAATGTGATGCTTTGATATTTGTTGCTCCTGAACTTTCGTTGAATTTGCCTTCTGAGATGTTTATATTGGCCGATGATGTTTATACTGAGGGCCTAGGTTGCCTTTGAATATGTTGTCTTCTTGTTTGATTGCCTTCTTCTGAATTGCCTAATTTGACATGTTTCTTCCTCGCCCCATGATGAATCCAGGATTCTGAGGGCTTGAAGGCTTGATGCCTTTTTTTGGAGCCTTGAGGCTTTGAAAAGCTTAAGCTTATGTTTTACAATGAATGGCTTGAGTATGCTTTGATATGTTTATCGCCTATGATGAAAAATTTCTGAGGCTTAGGAGTTGGTTTTGAATGCTTTGAGGTTTGAACTGGACAGGTATGATGCTTGCAGGTTGTTAGCATGGTTCAGGCAGATTGTTGGTTTTGAGATGGGTTGTATATTTTTTGTTTTGACAGTATGTGGTGTTTCTGGTTTAAGGTTAGGCTTCAGCAGGTTGATGCTTGGTTCAGGCAGGTCGTGTATGAACTTGAGCAAGTTTTGAGTTTTTTTTGCTTTGTGACAGGTTCAGCATGTTTATGTTATGTGTTTGTAATGGTTTTGGCAGGTATGGTGAGGTTTTTACAGCAGGTAAGCTTCAGGCTTGACCTTGGTTTATCAGGTTATTGTTGTTTTATGTATGGTTTCAGCTTGCAGGTTATGCCTTGACAGTAATGTGGGGCTTTTGGCTTTCTGAGTTTGTATATCTCCCTTTCTCTCTGCTGAACTGAGTTCTCTTTTTGTATATCTTTTTTTCTATCCTGCCTAAACCTAAAGCCTGAAAACCTGCTTCTATTCTCTCTTTTTCTCTCTCTGTAGTACAATTGGATATTATTATATGATTCTTTCTTGTACTATCTTTTCTGAAAGGGCTATTGATGGGAAATGATGATTTGAGTTAGCTTGCTTGCATACAATTTCTCTGCATCTTCTTTATCTCCTTTTGACAGCTTTGGTACTTTGTGATATCTTCCATATCTTTGCCAAATCCTTTTTTGACAGCCTTGAGTGGATTTTGCATTTTTGACAGTAAGTTGCACTTTTGGCTTTTGATAGAAAGTTGTAACTTGGACTTTTTCTGGTTTGGTTTGAATTTGAAGTTTGAGATTTTGAAACTATGCAGTTTGATATTCTATGCATTTTGACATTTGCATTTTTTCAACTTTGCATAAAAATTCTTCCCTCTCTGTGAACCGGGAAAAATCCCGTGATTTGCAGAGAGGGTTAACTGATCCCAGTCAGTGGCCCTTAATGATGAGTCTAATCTTAACTATCTTTTCCAATTTAACTGCTTTCTGACTTTCTCTTGTTTTTGCAGATGAATAATGGAACACCGGAGCGGAGTGAAGAATGAAGAGATTAGGGACTTAGAAAATGTTTAGAAAAAGATAGGATAATTTTTATTTTCAATTTAATTATTTGTAAACCATTATTATTTTAAATACTTCGTAATAAATACTTGTATCCAAATAATAATTGTAACAACTATTAAATATGAAATAAAAATTCTATTGATTAAATCTTTTCAATTCCTTTTCTTTAATTATTTACTTGTTATTTATAATCCCTTAAATTAAATAAAATGAAAGTTAAATTTCAAGTATTTAATTCTTAGAACCATAAATAATCAACTAAACCTTGTTGATCAAAATAAATGAACTTGACGTCTCCATCATTCAAAGCAACGCACAGTTGAACACATAAACTGATCAGACGCAATCCTTTTTTATTGATTCTTACTGTAAATCCAAACTGCACACCTTCTTTGACTGGCTCAAACAAAACAACATGAATTCAACCCAACTGCCTCTTTTACTGATTAAATCAAGATAATGCGAATTTAACCCGAATCTCGGAATAAACTGCGACGCGCTGTAGAATTTTAATCTTTCTGAGAATATGCCCACAAAACCTTAACTCCTGACTAAATGCCAAATAACGTTCGCCTGATCAAAATTGAGCCAAAATCAACCAAAACCCTAAGCCAATTGCTTGAACTGTTCTAGGGCCATGAAAACCAGTAAAACCCTAATTTTGCTTGACTGACAAGAAAAGTCCGTTTGTCCGATTCTTGAGCCAGTTTAAAAATCAGGAAATGCTTGAAGCTGAGATTTCTTGGGGAAAAATGCGAGGGCAAATTTTGGGGTACAACATGCCTGAAGCCTTCAAGCACACTAACATAACTAACATATGCCCAAAACCTGCAATCAAACAAAAATAACCTGCCTGAAGCCTCACTAAAGCTAAAACCTGTGAAATCTCCAAGCCTTACCTGCATCAGTCTAAACCATAAACCATATCAAAACAAAATAACCAGAAAATTCATCCAAGGCCAAGAGCCAGTTTCAAACCAAAAGCCTACCATTCAAGAAGAAGCAAAACTGTAAAGCTTTTAAAACCTCATATGTCCATAATCCAAAAACACCCTCAAGTTACTGCATAAACCAGTTCAAAATCCCAAACCAGCTTGAACCATCAAACAAAAACTAGCCTAACCAGTAGAAGCATCAGCTTGTCAAGCCTATACCAACTCAAGGCCCTCAGAAAACTCATCATTGGGCAGTAAAAAAAGGCAAACATTCAAGGCAATAGAAGGAGGAGATAAAGAAGTAATGAGGAAACAGAAGCAAGGTATCTCAGAATAATCAAGCATTCAAGGTATCAAAACATTCAAAGCATATCAGCATCAACACAACATATTGAGCAAGCAACATAAGCATACGAGCGAACTAGGCAACAAGGGCGAGCCAACAGGAAGAAGAAGAAAAAGAAGCGTTTCGAGGCATCAAGGTAATCACACAAAAGAAGCATACCTAATAGGCATTCAAAGGCAATACAAGCATACAACCAGGGAAGGAAGAGAAGAAGAAAGAGAGACATCAAAAATTAGGTTTTCAGTTCATCATTAAACCCAATAAACAGGCTAAATATACAAAGGTACCAGGAAGCAAAGATTCGTTCACGTTCCCTTCACCGTCGAGCCTCAACGCCTCCAAAATCCCTCCTCCTCCATCTCCAAAAGGTAGTGCTCTTATACCTCCTTACATGCATGTCAAAATAACGAAAGAAACACATAAGTAAAAGCCCAATTGAAACTAAAAAATCAAAAGAGGAATGAAACCCTAATGCGTTTGAGATCGAAATCATACCTTGTAACTTGATCTGGGTGGTCTACGGAGGGTGAAGGAGGGATGATGGCGTCTGTTTGGCCTTGCATGAAGGAGTTGTGTTCAGAAATCCATGGCGAAAAGATGAATGAAGACGAAGAGGATAGAAGACGAACGCCGCCGCTGCTCACAAACCCTAAAGCGTTATCCAAATGAAACGAATATCAGAAACCCTAAAAACCTCTGTCTCACCCATCCGGGCCTTGTCCCACTCCCAAAACGCCTAAAGCCCATTCAAACCCTTTTATTTAGATTTTAAAACATATTATTTTTGATTAATAAATTAACAAGACATAACATTTTTTACACTAACAATATTTTTATATATAGCATAATTAAGTTTATATAGAAACTTATAAAAATAATATTTTTTTTCTCTATAATTAAACTTACATTTTCTTTTATTTTTTATACATAGAATATTAATTTTTCTTAAGATAAATACTTCTCCTTTTTTTTGCAAAGATATTATATTTGTACATAATAAATGAAATGTATCTTTTATACACAATGTAATTAAAATTGAAAACATTTTTCTTTTCTTTTAAGTAAAATACTCATTTGTACATAAATATATAATTTTTCTTAAGATTAATACTTAATTTGAACATTAATACTTTAACACTTTTAAAATATATTTTTCAATATACATAAACTTGAAAACATTTAATTAAAATACTTATTAACAATATACAAGAAAATACAAAAGATTAAGTAAATAGATATTTAATTCTTTTCATTTAGGTTAAACAATGTTTAATAATACATTAATTTCACATCTCTTACCTGTAAATAAGTACATACACATATACACATATACACGTACACTTACACAATATGCTTACATTTGATACATTATGCATTTGCTTATTTTGTATATTCGTTACATTTACATTTGATCGATTCGATTTGGTTGTAATCTATTGGATACTACATTCCTAAAGTCTCATCCCCATTTGTAAATTTGTATCCCCACTCCCGGATACTTATTTTGTAATAGCGTAGACTTTACATTTCCGCAATTTACCGTTTTCAATTATACCATGGTTAGACCTAGGGTTTGCATGTACATAAAATCAAACGCTAGATAACCTAATACAAGACAAATACATGAAATCAATACACAATCACACTTGAACCCTCTAGGGTAATCCCACATGTTGCCTTCCAAAATGGGCCATGCTTGCACATCGAGTATCTTTGGCAAAACAAATTCAAATGATCATAAGTCCCTCGATGACGCTTTCGAAAGTCGCCTAAATGGAATGTTCATAGTCCCTTCAAAGCAAATTGCCAAAGACACTTGGAATCATTGCATTCATGGTCCATACGATGACCTGCGCCTGTCCCGAACAAACGTCCTAAACGCAAGATTGTCCACCAAATTCAATGGTAGAACAAAATTGTTAAAAAGGGTTGAAAACATAGAGAAAACCTTTGAGTACAATAGGGTAGACAAAACTCTTAGTTACTTGAGATCAACTTGCAAAAACACTTGCCTTCTTTTCAAAAACCATACTTCACGAACACTTTCAAAACAAACTCTCAAAACATTTTGAAACATCTTTTCGAAAAGATACACACCTTTGTAAAACATTCGAGTAAAGAATTGTTACAAGGGTAGCCTAAAACAAGGCATCTTCCTCCAAAACATTTTCAAAAACACACACACATACACACCATTTTCAAGCAATCGAAAATCAAGGCAAGTGATCTAAAAAACCAAGTAACTAAGAGCCCATGGATAACCATGGATGAAAAGGGTGCTAATACCTTCCCTTTTCATAATCTACCCCCCGAACCCACGAAATATCTCAAAAGGTTTTTGCTGTGCTTTTTTAACCTTTCCTTTAGGATAAAATAAAAAGTCGGTGGCGACTCTTGCTCAACCGAACAAGTGCGAATACAAATGCAAAACTCATAGTCAGTTCTCCCACCGTATCACAGAACTGGTGACTCTGCTGGGGAGAAACTTAAAAGTGGGGTTACCTTAGGGTTTAGATCACCTTTAATTTCTTGCTTTGATTGACTTGATTGCTTTATCTTTTGGGTTCTTGTTTGGGTTTGTTGTAAATCCTACACCCGGATTTGGGGCACCTTCTTAGGTAAATAGCAAAAAACTGCGAGGGAACTGTGCGGGGTATACCGACACGGTTGAAGCAGTAAGCTATGTTAGTGTGACATATTTGTGAGTACCGGTAACCCTTGAGTTCAATCAAGGAGAGTACGGGGCCGCTGAGTGATGTCATGAAGCACTAACGAACTCTTAGAACCTTAATTGACCATCTTAGCCTTTTTAGGGGTAGTGAGATGACCAACTTTGGTGCAGTCCGAAGTTGGTAGATACTCGATACTACACTCATTTGAGGGTTGTTTTCTTGGAATATTTTGGTCGCCAGTAAGTGGCTAAACCGAAACAATGAACACGGAAAACAATCCAATGATATTGAGCTCCTTAGAACCCGGTTTCTATTTTAGGACAGGATGAGCCAACTAACTTCAAGAGGGTACTTACCTGAACCCCATGCAAGCCTAAACCTAAGGACTTGTTTTGCTTTGTGTGAATATGTTTGCCTGTATATACACTCACTTGCTTTTCGCATACATGTACATAACATCATGACATCATACCATAGCATTTTCAATAACCATTTCAAGGATCTCGAGGGTTCTTTTGATGCAGGGTTACGTTGAACCAGACGTCTACCAATGGGGCAAGAGGTTTCTCCTCTAACCAATGCCAATCAAAGTTCAAGTACAACAACTTGAATCAGTGGCTATGACCCACTTGACATGGTGAGCTTGATTCTCGTGGAAAGACATCCACCGATACAAAGTTCTCCAGCCAAAGATCAAGTACAACAACTTGAATCAGTGGCTATGACCCACTCGACATGGTGAGCTTGATTCTCGTGGAAGGACATCCACCGGTGCAAAGTTCTCCAATCCAAGAGCAAAGTTCAACCTCTAACATTTTCTTGTGTCTACCCCAAGAGATCCTTGAAAGCATGCATCCACATATCATGCATTGGATTTTGACAGTCTTTCCTTTTTAAGGTTTCCTTACTCTCCTGCTGTTTATTTCAGTAAGAGATGGCTCTAGAAAGGTCTGTCAAAGACATCCAACACCAGACTGCTCAGCTGTAGGAGATGTTCCTGAACTTGTCTCTGGGGAAAGAAGAGGTGAAAGATCTCCTCACAAAAAGCTTGGAGAATTCAAACAATGCCAGGAGTGATCAGCTTGCGGAGTTGCAGTTTGATCTGACAACATTGAGGACCCAAGTGATGGGACAGTTGGTGGGCCAGATGGCTCTCATCCAAGAACTATCTCAAAGACAAGAGGAACTCAGAGTTCTTGTCCGCCAACTGCTTCCAAATAACCAATTGGGGAAAATAGTTGAGGTTGAAGAGCAAGTCACCACTCAGCCTCCATCCACTCAAGAAGACAAGGGGCAAGCTCCTTTGCTTGCTTCAGGGTCACAAACCCATCAACAACCTCGCCAGCGTCAACGGGGTAATCAGCGTAAGCCAGAAACGTCGGGAAGACAGTTCACGAAGACTGAAATACCATCATTCTTCATACTGAAGCGCCTGTTGGAGGTCAACCTGCTTACCTTAAGGGATCCTCCTCAGAAGCTCAATACCTCCTCTCCTAACTATCGTCCCGACGCATTTTGTGTTTACCACTCCTACAGCCCGGGACACGACACCAACGATTGTTGGGCCTTGAAGAACAAGATTCAAGATCTGATCGACATTGGAGTGCTGGAATTCATGCCAGACGGCGAGATGAAAATCTTCCGTTAAAGGGTTCTCCACCTGAAGTGACGAAGCTCAAGCTGAAAAACTTTTGCTTCTTTTTGAATTTTCAAAGTTGTAATTTCTTTTGCTGTCAAACAATTATTTGTTGATGTTAAACTCTGTTTTCATTAATGCATTGCATATGTTTGTCTTGAATTCATCCATTCGTTTCACTACTCTTATGCTTTTCTTTATGATATCTAACTCTTGATAAAAAGCTGCAAACCTTTAGAGGGAGGATGACGAAACAATACCATAATCTCATACAGTATGCTTTTGAACAGACCTTGCTGATGATGTACAAGCATTTCTTTCAATTCCCAAACACTGGAGTTATCAGAAAGATAATCCCTAGTCAACCCCTTTGAGCCAAAGAAGTAGGAGTTTTCTGTTCTAAACAATCAAAACCTTTGATATAAACCCGGGGCAGGGTAGTATCTCAGTTAATTCAAAAGAAAACGCGCATTGAAGTCGCAAACTCTCAGTTCGTAACACAACGGACGACGTCAAAAAAAAGAAGAAGAAGGCATTCCTTTTGAATCAAAAGACAAGGGTGGTTCCCTATCACATAGACAGTCAATCTCTCAAAAGAGAAAGGCCCACTGAGCCAAAACCTATAAAGGAAGCTCAAGAAAGCTGGGGCATCCCGCTGACTGTAATCTCGAAAAACGGGAACAGTCGGGCAAAAGTTAGGGATAACAAATCAAAATCAAAATAGTGAGGTCATTACAAAATCCTCAACAACAAAAAAAAATGTTGAAAAAGAAAAAGGAGATGATGACTGTCTCCCCAAATTCAACTGGTGAACCATCGCCCAAAAGTCGTTGCAAACTCAAAACAGAGTACGACGCACAATTAACTGAGCTTAGGTATGAAGAACATCACGAAGAGCGGGTGGGTACAAATATACTTTGAGCCTTTATCCTTTGTTTCTTAAACCGTGAACCAAGCCGCGTTACAACCCTTCAAAGGTCCTAATTGAAGCATGGGTTAGTTCGAAAGCATACTGTTACAAAAGGTATCCTGACTCCCGTAAGGCTTTGCTCTAAATCTTGTGTTGATCTGTCTTATAAAAAGTTTTCTGCTAAAAAACGCATTTTGCAAAATTTCGAGACAAACATAAACTTTGCATTGCTTGAATATCACTGTCTGCATTTGGCTTTTTGTTTGACAGCAAAGAATTTCATATAGCGAATGTTCGGAGGAACGAAAGCTCTCTCAGTGAGCTAAATCACTTCAAAAGGATGACACTTCCAACGAAAAATCTCCTATCAACAAGGGGCATGGCATGTCACCATTCAGTTAACCTGGGGCAGTCCAGTCAAGATTTCAAGAAATCTCTCAATTCGCAGAGTAATCTGATTCAAGACTCCTTCATCATCACTTGGGGCATTCGAATGTCAAAAGTGTTCAACAATTCCCTCATCATCTCAGAAGATTGATATAGTTCAAGATGTGACCCAGAGATGGCGACATTCTATAACTCATTCAGACTTTCAAGATATAGTTCAAATGTGACCCAAGATTTGGCGACATTCTATAACTTATTCAGATTTGTTTCTAGAGATAGTTCAAGATGTGACCCAGAGATGGCGACGTCCAGTAACTTATTCCAGACCAACACCTGCAGCAATCAGAGGACTCTCGCAATCCCCAGCCAGAGAACCTTCCAGAAGCTAACTCCACTCAGAGTCAAGTTTCATTATCCCCAGCGAAGCTAAAATTTCCAACTATCAATCCCCAAGCAGATTGAAGACTCTCATTCTTAGTTCCCCACAGAATGTTCAAATATTCTCCAGTGAAGATCTCCTCAAGACAGGAAGTCCCCAGTAGTTTGGCATACAACCCAAGCTTCTGATTTCCCCAACAGTGGTCCCAAGACTTCTCATTTTTAACAATTGAAGATTCTTACCCTCCACAGCAGCAGCCAATGAATTATTTTCCCCGGCAGCAGTCAAGATTCTTTTATCTTCAGCCATCCAGGATTCATTTATCCTCAGCAAGATAGCTCATCAGCTTACATGCGCATTCATCACATTCATGTCATAAACATTGGTGTCACATACATTGCATCATGCATGATAACATTGCATACAACTAACCCTTTACCTTTTTAGGTAAGATCAATCGACAGACAAAGATCATCTTCCGAGATTCATCCAGAAATAGTTCAGATGTGACCCGGACACGGTGGCATTCTGATACTTATTCCAGATTCACCCAGATGCGGTTTTACACGAACGCATCATCAGGAAGCCCTACACCGGTTCCTCTTCAAGATTTCTGAAAACAGCTCACGGGTTCTCCAAGTAACGGATGTTAACCTATCGCTTGTTCAGATTCTTCTCAACTTTTGAAAACAGTTTACGGACGCTTCTCAACAACGGATTCTGCTCTATTGCTTATTCAACTTCAAGATTTCTGAAAACAGCTCATGGGTTCTCCAAGTAACGGATGTTAACCTATCGCTTGTTCAGATTCTTCTCAACTTTTGAAAATAGTTTACGGACGCTTCCCAACAACTGATGCTGCTCTATTGCTTATTCAACTTCAAGACTTCTGAAAACAGTTCACGGGTTCTCCAGTAACGGATGTTAACCTATCGCTCGTTTAGATTCTTCTCAAGACTTCTGAAAACAGTTTATGGATTCTTCCCAACAACGGATGTTAATCTATCACTTGTTCAGATGCAATTTTTGAAAACAGTTTACGGACGCTTCCCAACAACGGATGCTGCTCTATTGCTTATTCAACTTCAAGATTTCTGAAAACAGCTCACGGGTTCTCCAAGTAACGGATGTTAACCTATCGCTTGTTCAGATTCTACTCAACTTTTGAAAACAGTTTACGAATGCTTCCCAACAACGGATGCTGCTCTATTGCTTATTCAACTTCAAGATTTCTGAAAACAGCTCACGGGTTCTCCAAGTAACGGATGTTAACCTATCGCTTGTTCAGATTCTTCTCAACTTTTGAAAACAGTTTACGGACGCTTCCCAACAACGGATGCTGCTCTATTGCTTATTCAACTTCAAGACTTCTGAAAACAGTTCACGGGTTCTCCAGTAACGGATGTTAACCTATCGCTCGTTCAGATTCTTCTGAAGACTTCTGAAAACAGTTTATGGATTCTTCCCAACAACGGATGTTAATCTATCACATGTTCAAATGCAATTTTTGAAAACAGTTTACGGACGCTTCCCAACAACGGATGTTGCTCTATTTCTTATTCAACTTCAAGATTTCTGAAAACAGATCACGGGTTCTCCAAGTAACGGATGTTAACCTATCGCTTGTTCAGATTCTTCTCAACTTTTGAAAATAGTTTACGGACGCTTCCCAACAACGGATGATGCTCTATTGCTTATTTAATCTCAACTTCTGAAAACAGTTCACGGATTCTCTAGACACGAATGTCAATCTATTGCTTATTCAGACCCCCAGTTCAGAGATGTTCCGAAACGGGGAGGCCTTTCTGATGCTCGTCCACTCACCATTGACATACAGTTCAACATTTCCAGATGGCATCTATAAGCCCATCCTCCTACCAGCAGTCACCAAATGGCATCTTTAAGCCCATTTCCAGATGGCATCTATAAGCCCATCCTCCTACCAGCAGTCACCAAATGGCATCTTTAAGCCCATTTCCAGATGGCATCTATAAGCCCATTCTCCTACCAGCAGTCACCAAATGGCATCTTTAAGCCCATTTCTAGATGGCATCTCTAAGCCCATCCCCCGACAAGATTCTATCGCATCAGATGGCATCTTTAAGCCCATCACCAAATGGCATCTTCAAGCCCATTCACCTCTACCATCACATCGCCGAGTGCAAATTTTCTGGGCACTTTAGTGTCCAATCTTCTTTTACCTTCAAGTCGCAAAAGGCAAACTTGCCAATCTAACTCTTCAGGTTCAAGAAGATTGAACAGGGGCAACTGTTGTACCCCAAAATTTGCCCTCGCATTTTTCCTCAAGAAATCATAGCTTCAAGCGTTTCCTGATTTTTCAAACTGGCTCAAGAATCGGTCAAACAGACTTTTCTCGTCAGTCAGACAAAATTAGGGTTTTACTGGTTTTCAGGGCTCTAGAATGTTTCAAACAGTTGGTTTAGGGTTTTGGTTGATTTTGGCTCAACTTTGATCAGGCGAACATTCTTTGGCATTTGATCAGGAATTAGGGTTTTCGTGCGCGGTTCCTCAGAAAGATTTAATTCTACGATGCTTTGCAAGTTATTCAGAGATTTGGACTGAACTCGCATTGTTTAACTTAATCAGTAAAAGAATGTGTTTGGATTGAATTCACGATTGTTTGACTGAATCAGTAAAAGGTTGCATTGGGTTAATTGATTGAAGTTAGTAAAGGGAAAAAGCGTTTGGGCAATTGCTGTGATTGACTGTTGTTTTGCTCTGAATGTTTGAAACGCCAGGTTTAATTGATCAAGTGTTGAAGCTTTGTTTATTTCATTATTTATTATTCTAAGATTAAATAGCTGGAATTTAATTTTCAGTTATTTTAATTTAAAGAACTATAAATAATAAATAAATAATTGAAAAAAGGAGGAAAAAGAATTAATTGGATAAAGAAACTTTTATTGATTTTTAAATTAATTGTACAATTGTTTTGTTGTTTACAACAATGATTTTACATTTATTTAAATTTAAATAAAAATAAAACTATCCTATTTTTTCTAAGTATCCCTAAGTCTCCAATTCTTCATTCTTCATTTGATACCCCTCTCCACTCAATTTTTTATCTGCAAAAGAAAGGAAGAAAAGTCAAATAGCAGATAAATAAATAACGAGACAGATAAAATTACAGTTCATCATTAAGGGAAATTGATTGGGATCAGTTAACCCTCTCTGCAAATCACGGGATTTCTCCCGGTTCACAAAGAGGGATGAATGTTTATTTGCTAAAAATGAATGCACAAAAGTCAAAATTACACAATTCAAAAATTGTCAAACTGCATAGTTCAATACAAACAGAAAGTCCAAACTGAATCACAACTTTCAAACCATCCAAAAAACTGTCAAAGTACAAGTTACTGTCACAAAGCTATTCAAAGCTATCAAAGAAGAAGATTTGGAAAGATGTCAAAAGCACAAAATCTGGAAGAAAAGAGACAAGAATGCAGAGAAAGCATGTTATGCAAGCAAGCATATTCTTTTCATCATTTCCCAAAAAGTGGCCCTTTCAGTTAAAGTACAATGCAAACATTATTCTAATGCAAACTGTACTGGAGAGAGAAGAAGAAGAGAGCAAGGAAAGCAGGTTTAGGCTTGAGGCATGAAGAAAAAGAATATAAAACAAACTGAACACAGTGGATAAAAGGGGAGAGAGCAGAAAGATATCAAACAGAGATAACCAACTGTCAAAACCCTCCAGATACAAAAACCTGCATATGCCAAAATCTGCCTGTTATCAAAAAAAGGACATAACCATCAGTAATGTCAAAACCGGCATGAACCAAAAGCCATAAACTGCATTCCATGGCCTTAAGCCAGTAAATACACAAAACCAGTTCAAAACACCCAATCTGCCTAAAGCCTTCAAGCACACTAACATAACTAACATATGCCCAAAACCTGCAATCAAACAAAAATAACCTGCCTGAAGCCTCACTAAAGCTAAAACCTGTGAAATCTCCAAGCCTTACCTGCATCAGTCTAAACCATAAACCATATCAAAACAAAATAACCAGAAAATTCATCCAAGGCCAAGAGCCAGTTTCAAACCAAAAGCCTACCATTCAAGAAGAAGCAAAACTGTAAAGCTTTTAAAACCTCATATGTCCATAATCCAAAAATACCCTCAAGTTACTGCATAAACCAGTTCAAAATCCCAAACCAGCTTGAACCATCAAACAAAAACTAGCCTAACCAGTAGAAGCATCAGCCTGTCAAGCCTATACCAACTCAAGGCCCTCAGAAAACTCATCATTGGGCAGTAAAAAAAGGCAAACATTCAAGGCAATAGAAGGAGGAGATAAAGAAGTACTGAGGCAACAGAAGCAAGGTATCTCAGAATAATTAAGCATTCAAGGTATCAAAACATTCAAAGCATATCAGCATCAGCACAGCATATTGAGCAAGCAACATAAGCATACGAGCGAACTAGGCAACAAGGGCGAGCCAACAGGAAGAAGAAGAAAAAGAAGTGTTTCGAGGCATCAAGGTAATCACACAAAATAAGCATACCTAATAGGCATTCAAAGGCAATACAAGCATACAACCAGGGAAGGAAGAGAAGAAGAAAGAGAGACATCAAAAATTAGGTTTTCCGTTCATCATTAAACCCAATAAACAGGCGAAATATACAAAGGTACCAGGAAGCAAAGATTCGTTCACGTTCCCTTCACCGTCGAGCCTCAACGCCTCCAAAATCCCTCCTCCTCCATCTCCAAAAGATAGTGCTCTTATACCTCCTTACATGCATGTCAAAATAACGAAAGAAACACATAAGTAAAAGCCCAATTGAAACTAAAAAATCAAAAGAGGAATGAAACCCTAATGCGTTTGAGATCGAAATCATACCTTGTAACTTGATCTGGGTGGTCTACGGAGGGTGAAGGAGGGATGATGGCGTCTGTTTGGCCTTGCATGAAGGAGTTGTGTTCAGAAATCCATGGCGAAAAGATGAATGAAGACGAAGAGGATAGAAGACGAACGCCGCCGCTGCTCACAAACCCTAAAGCGTTATCCAAATGAAACGAATATCAGAAACCCTAAAAACCTCTGTCTCACCCGTCTGGGCCTTGTCCCACTCCCAAAACGCCTAAAGCCCATTCAAACCCTTTTATTTAGATTTTAAAACATATTATTTTTTATTAATAAATTAACAAGACATAATATTTTTTACACTAACAATATTTTTATATATAGCATAATTAAGTTTATATAGAAACTTATAAAAATAATATTTTTTTTCTCTATAATTAAACTTACATTTTCTTTTAATTTTTATACATAGAATATTAATTTTTCTTAAGATAAATACTTCTCCTTTTTTTTGCAAAGATATTATATTTGTACATAATAAATGAAATGTATCTTTTATACACAATGTAATTAAAATTGAAAACATTTTTCTTTTCTTTTAAGTAAAATACTCATTTGTACATAAATATATAATTTTTCTTAAGATTAATACTTAATTTGAACATTAATACTTTAACACTTTTAAAATATATTTTTCAATATACATAAACTTTAAAACATTTAATTAAAATACTTATTAACAATATACAAGAAAATACAAAAGATTAAGTAAATAGATATTTAATTATTTTCATTTAGGTTAAACAATGTTTAATAATACATTAATTTCACATCTCTAACCTGTAAATAAGTACATACACATATACACATATACACGTACACTTACACAATATGCTTACATTTGATACATTATGCATTTGCTTATTTTGTATATTCGTTACATTTACATTTGATCGATTCGATTTGGTTGTAATCTATTGGACACTACATTCCTAAAGTCTCATCCCTATTTGTAAATTTGTATCCCCACTCCCGGATACTTATTTTGTAATAGCGTAGACTTTACATTTCCGCAATTTACCATTTTCAATTATACCATGGTTAGACCTAGGGTTTGCATGTACATAAAATCAAACGCTAGATAACCTAATACAAGACAAATACATGAAATCAATACACAATCACACTTGCACCCTCTAGGATAATCCCACATGTTGCCTTCCAAAATGGGCCATGCTTGCACGTCGAATATCTTTGGCAAAACAAATTCAAATGATCATAAGTCCCTCGATGACGCTTTCGAAAGTCGCCTAAATGGAATGATCATAGTCCCTTCAAAGCAAATTGCCAAAGACACTTGGTATCATTGCATTCATGGTCCATACGATGACCCGCGCCCGTCCCGAACAAATGTCCTAAACGCAAGATTGTCCACCAAATTCAATGGTGGAACAAAATTGTTAAAAAGGGTTGAAAACATAGAGAAAACCTTTGAGTACAATAGGGTAGACAAAACTCTTAGTTACTTGAGATCAACTTGCAAAAACACTTGCCTTCTTTTCAAAAACCATACTTCACGAACACTTTCAAAACAAACTCTCAAAACATTTTGAAACATCTTTTTGAAAAGATACACACCTTTGTAAAACATTCGAGTAAAGAATTGTTACAAGGGTAGCCTAAGACAAGGCATCTTCCTCCAAAACATTTTCAAAAACACACACACATACACACCATTTTCAAGCAATCGAAAATCAAGGCAAGTGATCTAAAAAACCAAGTAACTAAGAGCCCATGGATAACCATGGATGAAAAGGGTGCTAATACCTTCCCTTTTCATAATCTACCCCCCGAACCCACGAAATATCTCAAAAGGTTTTTGCTGTGCTTTTTTAACCTTTCCTTTAGGATAAAATAAAAAGTCGATGGCGACTCTTGCTCAACCGAACAAGTGCGAATACAAATGCAAAACTCATAGTCAGTTCTCCCACCGTATCACAAAACCCCTTTCATAAAAAACCAAACAAAAAAAATCATTTCTTTTTCATTTGCATTTGTACATTGTTATTTATTCATTTTTGTACAATATTCAATATGGTTGTAATAATTATTTAGATATAATTTTCTTGCAATTTCCCCATTTATAAATTTGTACACCCCCTCCCCTAATGATGTAATAGCTTAATATTTTTATTTTCCGCAGTTTAATGCTTTATATACAAATGCTAGTAAATAAAGGTTTGTATGGAAAGATAAAATCAATGCTTAGAAAAACCCTAATTCAAAGACAAAACAAATGCATATAAATCAATACACTTGCACACTTACACCTCTAGGGTTAACTCCACTTGTTTGCTTGAGAAATAAATGGTCATAATACGCATGTAAGATGTCTTAGCAAAATACAAGATCATAGTCCCTCGATGACGCTATCAAAGTTGCCTTTCAAAAATGATCTTAGTCCCTTAAAGAAAATGCTAAGATATCTTACAATGTTGCTAACCATGGCTATACGATGACCCTTGCTCGTCCTTTTTACATCCAAAGATAGGTTTTCTTACCAAATCAATGGTAAGATAACAATGTCAAAGGAAAGAGGAAATAAACATGAAAGACTTTTGAGTAGGTAGAATGTTCCTAGTTGCTTGCTCATTTTCAAACCAAAATATCCTTACTATTTTGAAAACAAACACTAACACTTTTAAAAAACATCTTTCAAACTTGAAAACATTTTCAAAAGATCAACACTTTGTATACATTCTTACGAACGAGAATCATTACAAATTTTTCCTAAACGATTACGCCTTTTCAAAACACTTTCAAAAACCACACAAAGCACATTTTCAAACAAAAGCAAGTGATCTAGTAAGCAATTAAGAGCCTGTAGATAACTACGGATGAAAAGGGTGCTAATACCTTCCCTTTTCATAATTTACCCCCCGAACTCAAGAAAACATCTCAAAGGTCTTTCCTGTTCTTTTCAACCTTTCCTTTTGGATAAAAGAAAAGTCGGTGGCGACTCTTACTAACCGCAACATTTGCGATCAAACGCAAAACAACCAAGTCAGTTCTCCCACCGTGTTACATTACCCAAGAAAATTCTCAAAAGGTCTTTCATGTTCTTTTCACCCTTTCGTTGATTGGATAAAAGAAAAGTCGGTGGCGACTCTTGCTATCCTCAACATTTATGATAAAACGCAAAACCAAAAGTCAGTTCTCCCACCGTATTACAGAAATGGAGACTCTGTTGGGGATAAAACTAAAAGTGAGGTTACCTTAAGAGCTATATCACCTTTATTGCTTTACTTGTTTGCCTTGTATGCTTTATATTTTTGGATATGCTTGGGTTTATTTCTTGTATAGATCCTATACCCAGATTTGAGGGCATTTTAGGTAAGTAACAATAGATCATGAAAACTGTACGGCATAGACCGGTATGGTTGAAACGATGGCTACGTTAGTCCGACACATTGGTTTGTGCTGGTGTCCCTCGAGTAAGTCAAGGAGAATGCTTGGCTGTTGCGTGGTGTCATAACCAGTAACTGACCTTAGAACCTTAGTTGACACAACTTAGCCATTAGAAAGTAGTGAGATGGCCAACTTTGGTGCCGAATAAAGTTGGTTGATACTCGATGTTACACTCATTGAGATTGGACTCTCGGGGTATTTCGGTCGCAAATTAGATGCTTGTGTATAAACAATTCCTGAGAGAAAGGTCAGTTATATTGACATTCCTAGAACCCGATTACTTCTTTTAGGACAAGTTGAGCCAACTAAAACATCAAGAGGGTACTTATCTATAAACTCCATGCAAGCTTAAACCTAAGGCCTTGTGTGTTTTGTTTGTGTTTGATTAATTATTCAAACATGGCATCATAACATCATGACATCATTATACATATCATTTTCACTAACCATTTCAAGGATCTAGGGATTTATCTTTGTTCTGTTTTGTAGGTTATGGCTTCCGCTCGTAGAAACACTATTCGGATCAGTTTTGTGAGGATACCTTCTCAACTTAAGGAGTTAGTCTCAAGGGTTCCCAAAAGTTCTCCATTCATCAAAATGCATGGTCGACTACTCAGTTTGGTTACCTCGGGTTTTGAAGAAGACATGATGAGTGTTCTATTCCAGTTATTTGACCTTGTACATCACTGCTTCATATTTCCAAATTATCAGTTAGTACCCATAATGGAGGAGTTTTCTCAATTACTGGGAGTACCTGTTCTTAATAAAATACCTCTCACCGGTTTAGGGAAAGATCCACAACCTGAAGAAATTGCAACGGCCTTACATCTGAAGCGATTTGACATTGTATCAAATTGGGAAACAAGGAGTGGAGTCAAGGGTTTTCTAGCTAAATTTCTGTTAGAGAAGGCTCGACTGTTTTTGGATGCTATGAGTTTTCAAGCTTTCGAGGAAATCTTAGCTTTGTTGATCTATGGTTTGGTGATATTCCCTAACCCAAACCAACTCATAGATGTGAACGCCATCAAAATATTTCTTTCTCGTAACCCTGTGCCTACTTTGTTCAGAGACATTCTGCATTCCCTTCACACTCGTACTACGAGGAAGCGAGGAACTCTTATGTGTTGTATACCTTTGCTATCCAGGTGGTTTATTTCGCACCTTCCTCGGTCAGTATTGAAGAATGAACAAGGTTTGAGGTGGTCTCAAAGGATGATGTCGCTCTCTCATTCAAATATCCATTGGTTTTCTCGATCTCTGGAAGATGTTACTGTCATTGACTGTTGTGGGAAATTCCCTAATGTTCCACTCCTTGGCATTACAGGAGGCATTACCTACAAACCTTATCTGGCTTTACACCAATTTTGTTATGCTCAGAGAGATGGTCCTCGTGACGCACTTATCTAGGGTATTTTGTTCGACTATGAAAATGATCCTCAAGGTTATCATCAAAGGTTTATACGTGCTTGGGGCATGGTAAACAAGGTTGATAGAAAAAATTTAGGAAAAAAGAATTTTATCCCTTTGGATCCCTATCTCAAATGGGTACGAGCTCGCACTCAAAACCTTATGATGCCATATCCAGCTGTTCTACCGGTGATCTTAGAGCATGTTGTCGAAGGAGACATTTCTCGCATCATCCTCCATCGGGACATGCCAACTGACCTCGGAGAATTACAGAAGTCATGGATTCAACTCAAAGAAGAACGACACACCTTTGAAGCTCAATTCTATGCAATTGAAAAGAAAGTGTTGGAGCTCATAAAGTAACTTTGCGAGGAGCAAAGCCTTAATGCATACATCGACACAAAGAAGAAGCATTTATGGGAGACTTGAGTTTTAGGTTTTAGAAGTTATGATTGTTGTCTCTGTGAGACCCTTTTGTTTTTCATTGTAAGCCTAGAAGGCAGTTGTAATTTTGAACTTATTAATGAAATCGTTGTTTCTGTTTCCTTTTGGCTAGCAAATTTAAATTTCTTAAGGTCCTTGAAAACATTACATCTACATATCATGCATCATTTCATAAACCAGGTTTTCCAATACGGGTTTTCCTCATCTATTTACTGTTTATTTCAGTATAAGATGGCCCTCGAACAAACTGTCAAGGATCTCCAAACTCAACATGCATAATTTTAAGAGACTCTTTTGAATTTGGCCAAAGGGAAACAAGAGATGATGGCACTCCTCACCATGAAAAAGAAGACTAAGAAGTGGTTTGTTGTCCTTAACATGGAGAGAAGATTTAAAGGTCCTGCTCGACCAGTTCGAGTGGATGATTTTTCCTCCGAGGAAGACGACAACCAAGAGGAGGATGGCAGAAGTGTCAGGGGTGAAGATGGAAACAATCAAGTTCCGAAGATGAAGACTATTCCGACAAATAGTACCCTCATGCAGATAACAAGTACAAGCAGTTAGAAGACCGTCTCAAAGCTATGGAAATCCAGAAAGTGCATGATTTGGATTTTTGAGAGCTAGGTTTAATTCCATGGGTGGTCATCCCTCACAAATTCAAAGTCCCTATCTTTGCTAAATATGATGGGGTCTCTTGTCCCAAACTTCATCTGAGGTCGTACGTTCGAAAAATCCAACCTCATATTGCTGACAGGAAATTATAGGTCCATTTCTTTCAAGAAAGTTTGTCTGGTACTCAACTTGAATGGTTCTATCAACTGGTAGGAACCAACATTCACACATGGGAAGACAAGGATGCTTCTTTCTATAAGTAATATCAATATAATGCTGACCTTGCACCGACTCGGGTACAATTGCAAAACATGTCAATGGGCTCGAATGAAAGGTTCAAGGAGTATGCCCAGAATTGGAGGGGCCTATTTGGAAGGGTGCAACCTCCTTTGACTGACCAGGAATTGGTGGATATGTTCATGGGCACTCTGACGAGTCCATTCTTTAATTTGCTAATTGGTAGTTCTTCATCGGGGTTTACTGAGCTAATTCTGACTGGTGAACGAGTTGAAAGTGGAATAAAGAGTGGGAAGATTCCAATGGATGCGTCTTCTAGTACTGTAAAGAATACATTCAATAATAAGAAAGAAATAAGTACAGTTTACAAGGGCCATAGTAAAAATGATCGTCATCAGTCTGTAGGGGCGTTGTTGATCTCTAATCTAGCGCCTGTTCAACAACAACAACAACAGGGAAACCAGCGTAGGTCAGATTCTTTGAGAAGGCAGTTCACCAGGATTAATATGCCATTGGATCAAGAATTGCAACATTTTTTAAAGGCTAAACTCATAACATTACGGGATCCTCCTCCAAATCCCAACACATCCTCTCCAAAGTACAATCCAAATGCGATGTGTGCCTATCATTCGAACAATCCTGGGCACGACACTAATAACTGCTGGGCCCTGAAAAACAAAATTCAAGACATGATTGATAATAAAGAAATTGAGTTCGACCCTCCAGAAACTCCAAACGTGATTACTGCACCTATGCCGAAGCATGACAAAGGCATAAGTGCTATTGAAGATATTTTGTATGTTACCTCTGTAAGCGATGTGGTTACTCCCCTCTCAATAATCAAGGAGAATTTTCTATAAGTCAGTTTATTTTCAGGTTATGTTAAAGAATGTTATTACTGTGCAGTTCAACCCAATGGCTGCGGGTTACTGAAGAAAGGCATTCAAAGCCTGATGGATGAACATACAATTTTGATTGAGAAAGTTTTGTATACTGAGAACTTGTGCTGAGATTTGTCTGTCATATCTGGTACTCCTTTCAAGATCACTTCCAAGGGTCCTGTAAGGATTACTACCAATCCAAAAGTTGCTCCTTTAATCATTACAAAACCCGGGCCCATCCCTTATTCCTTGGAGAAGGCTATTCCATGGAATTATGGGTCTGACGTCTATTACCACGACATTAAACAAGAGTTATATGACGAAGACGATGAAGAGGCTGATCCTGATATTGACAATATTGCGGGGACCAGCAAAATTACTAGAAGCTGAAAGATTTTCTCCCAATAAATCTCTCCACCTGTTCAAGTCACAATTACCAAGACAACTGCCGAAGCTCGAGGTAAAGATCCAATGATAGAGCCTGTCTGGACGGAGGCACCAAAAGAAGCTACAGTCAAGGATACCTCTGGATAAGAAATGGAAGAGGTTTTGAAGATCATTCATAGAAGCGATTACAAAATTGTTGAACAGCTGGGACAAACCCCATCCAAAATATCCATGTTATCTTTACTACTGTGTTCTGAAGCCTATGCGCAAGCTTTAATGAAATTTTTGAAGACTGCTTATGTACCACAAGAGATTCTGTCGGTCAATTTGGAAGTTATGTTGCTAGCTTAATGATCGATAGAGGATTAGGTTTCTCTAATGTCGGTCTGACTCTGGAGGGGAGAAATCATAATAAGGCCCTGTATGTCTCCATTGAATGCAGGGGCACTACGTTGGCTCATGTGTTAGTTGATGCTGGCTCTTCTCTAAATGTTCTGCCAAAGGGAACTTTTGACATATTGGATTGTGAAGGGGTTATGCCGAAACCAAGTGACATTATAGTTCAAGCCTTTGACGAGTCTAAAAGAATGGTTCATGGAGAAGTGGATCTTCCTATCAAAGTAGGCTCACAGATCTTTGAATCAACCTTTTATGTAATGGACATCCGACCAGCTTATTCTTGTCTATTAGGACGCCTCTGGATCCATGGGGCAGGCGCCGTTACCTCCACCTTGCACCAGAAATTGAAGTATATTGTGAAAGGGAAGATTGTTACTGTCTGCGAAGAAGATGAGTAGATGGTCATCCACCTAAATTCATTTTGGTACGTGGAGATGGACGGAGAATTCATCGAGACTCCCTGCCAAGCTTTTGAAGTAATTTCCCCTACTGTTGTTGAAGATGTTTCTACCATTCCAAAGACTAATAAGGTTCCACACAAGATGGCTTCCTTGAAAGATTCCAAAGGTACTATAGAAGAAGGTGGTTGCACAATTTGGGGTCAGCTTCCTGATATCCCCTGAAAATATGATAATTTGGTTTGGGCTTTACTGCAGAGGTTCAAAGGGTTGTTTGTCACACTCGAGCTAAAAGACCTCCATTCCGTGTCAGAAACAATGGATTTAATGCAATATAAGATACTGACAGTGATTGTGAATTCGACAACTGGATCTTTTCTACCAGGGGCAACTGACTCAACAATTGGAAAGCATAAGACATTATCTCCATCTCCTTTAGCCAGGAGTAATAGATATTTCTGTTTTTATCGATTTAAGAAGTTTGGTTATGTAATTTCTTTTAAAACAATGACTTTAAACCTTGTGTCTTACCCGGGGCACAACAGTTCATTTGTTAAGGGTTGCCATTTCATATGTCATATTTTCATTTAATGAAAATATTGAATGTTTTGCATTCAAATTTTGTGCTCTCTGTCTCTCTTTTACTTTATTTCACTTTCAAATAGGTATATGTTCTTACACATACCCACACACTATATTGCAGATCCCCATCCACTATGGGTCTCGTTGATAACGATTCTGCTATTGTCGGTTATGACTTTGAAAATCCGATCTACCAAGTTGAGGCCGAAGGTGAGGAAGATTGTGAAATACCTAGAGAAGTTGCTAGACTCTTAATACAAGAAGAAAAGGCTATCCAACCACATGAAGAGCCAGTTGAAGTTGTAAACTTGGGTTCTGAGACAGACAGAAAAGAGATCTAGATAGGCGCCGACTTAGAGGACAGTGTAAAGAACAGGTTAATTCAAATGTTGCACGACTACTTTGAGGTATTTGCTTGGTCATACGAAGACATGCCAGGGCTCAATACTGACATTGTGGTTCATCTTCTGCTGATGAAAGAGGGTTGTTCTCCGATTAAATAGAAATTCTGCCGCATGCACCGTGAGATGTCAAAGAAAATCAAGGTTGAGGTTATGAAACAATTCAACGCAAGTTTCTTAGCAATGAAGTCATATCCTTAATGGGTTGCTAATGTTTTTCCGGTACCAAAGAAAGATGGAAAGGTACGTATGTGTGTAGATTACAGGGATCTGAACAGGGAAAGCCCCAAAGGTGACTTCCCGCTTCCATATATTGATGTTTTTGTCAACAACACCGCTCAGCACAAGGTATTCTCCTTCATGGATGGTTTCTCAGGTTATAATCAGATCAAGATGGTGCATGAAGACATGGAGAAAACTACTTTCGTCACACAGTGGGGCACATTCTGTTACAAAGTCATGCCTTTTGGGTTGAAGAATGTTGGGGCAACTTATCAGCGTGCCATGGTAGCTTTATTCCATGACATGATTCATCATGAGATAGAAGTCTATGTTGACGACATGATATCAAGATCTCGGACTGAAGAAGAACATCTCGACCATTTACACAAGTTATTTGAAAGGCTGAAGAAGTACAAACTGAGGCTAAATCCGAACAAATGCACCTATGAGATGAGGTCTGGAAAAATCCTAGGTTTCGTCGTCAGTGGTAAAGGTATTGAAGTTGATCCTGCAAAAGTTTAAGCTATTCAAGAAATTCCAGCTCCCCGTACTGAGAAAGAGGTCAGAGGTTTCTTAGATCGACTGAATTACATTGTCTGATTCATTTCTCATTTGACTGCTACTTGTGAGCCAATCTTCAAGCTACTGAAGAAATATTAAGTAGTAAAGTGGAATGAAGACTATCAAATAGCCTTTTATAAAATCAAGGAGTACTTATGAGAACCTCCGATTCTGATGCGACCAGTTGAACGAAGACCTTTAATCATGTACCTAACAATGCTAGAGAATTCAATGGGGTGTGTACTGGGGCAGCATGACGAGTCTGGTCAAAAAGAGCATGCAATATACTACCTTAGCAAAAAAATTTACCGACTGTGAAATAAGATATTCACTTCTAGAGAAAACTTGTTGCGCTTTGGCATGGGCTGCTCGCCGACTAAGATAATATATGTTGACTCATACTACTCTATTTATCTCTAAAATGGACCTCATCAAGTACATATTCGAAAAGCTAGCTCTCTCCAAAAGAATAGCTCGATGGCAAATGGTCTTAACAAAATACAACATTTAGTACACCACTTAAAAAGAAATCAAAGGAAGTGTACTGGCAGATCATTTGGTGCATCAAGTTGTAGACGACTACCAATCTATGAACTTTGAATTCCCAAATGAGAACATCGTGTTAATTACAAATTATGAAGAACCTGGACTATATGAAGGACCTGATTTGGGATCACGATGGACTATGGTCTTCGATGAAGCTTCTAACGCACTTGGAAACAGGATCGATGCTGTAATTATCTCTCCTCAGGGTTGTCATACACCTTTCACTGCCAGACTTTGCTTTGACTGCACCAATAATATGGCTGAATATGAAGCATGCATCATTGGGATTAAAGCTGATATTAACCGGAGAATCAAATTCATGAGCGTATATGGGGATTCAGCCTTGGTAATCAGTCAGGTCAAGGGAGAATGGGATACAAAGCATCTGAATCTTATCCCTTACCGAGAACATGTGCTAACCTTGATTCTGTACTTCTAAGAGATTACTTTTGAGCATATCCCAAGAGAAGAGAATCAGTTGGAGGATGCATTAACAACCATGTCATCCATGTTCAAGGTCAGATGGGACAATGAGGCTCCAAAAATTACCGTTGAAAGATTCGACGAACCGACACATTGCTATGAAATTGATATTAATGGAGTAGAAGAAAAACCTTGGTTTCATGAAGTGAAAAGGTACCTTGAAGCTCAAGAATACCCTGAAGGGGCATCGATCAATGACAAGAAATTCCTACGGAGGTTCTCGTCTAAGTTCTTTTTGTGCAATGGGATTTTATACAAGCGCAATCATGATTCGACTTTGCTTCATTGTATGGACAAGAAGGAAGCAGGGGAAATTATGCAAGACATGCACGAAGGCATCTTTGGTACTCATTCCAGTGGGCATACTATGGCTAAAAATATTCTGAGAGCGGGTTATTATTGGTCGACTATGGAAACTGACTGTCACCACTAATCGAGGATTTGTCATAAGTGTCTGATCTATGTTGATAAGGTTCATGTGCCTCTGGTGCCTTTGAACGTCATGCCTGCTCCCTGGCCATTTGCAATATGTGGAATTGATATGATCGGAGAAATCAAGCCTACTGCTTCTAACATACATCGCTTCATTCTCGTCGCCATTGACTACTTCACAAATAGTTTGATGCAACCTCGTTTGTCTCTGTTACCAAGAATATGGTCGCCCGTTTCATAAAACATAATCTTATATACCAGTATGGCATCCCTGAGAGAATCATCACGAAAAATGGTACCAACCTCAACAACACTATGATCACTGAACTCTGCATGCAGTTCAAGATCAAGCACCACAACTCTTCTCCTTATTGACCAAAGATGAATGGCGTAGTGGAAGCTGTCAACAAGAATATTAAGAAGATCATACAGAAGATGGTTGTGACTTACAAAGACTGGCACGAGATGTTACCATTTTCCCTACATGGCTATCGCACTTCAGTGCAAACATCAACTGGGGCAACCCCATTCTCTCTGGTCTATGGCATGGAGGTTATCCTTCCTGTCGAAGTTCAGATTCCTTATCTGAGGATTATGAAAGATGCAGGCTTAGATGAAGATGAGTGGATTCAGACCAGGCTAGACCAGTTGAGTCTGATTGACGAAAAGAGGCTTGCGGTTGTCTGTCACGGTCAGATGTATTAGAAATGTATGATTAAAGCATTCAATAAGAAAATCAAGCATCGGTATATCAGGCTGGTCACTTGGTAATAAAACGCATCATTCTACCGTAATGTGATCCCAGGGGCAAATGGACTCCCACCTACGAAGGGCCATTTGTTGTCAAGAAAGTATTTTCGGGCGGTGCTATGATATTAACCACTATGGACGGTGAACATTTCCCACACCCTATGAACGTGGACATAGTTAAAAGATACTACGCATGAAAACGACCCGCTTGGTTGACTGGCCTAGGTAAAAATAAGGGCATCCCGGCGAAGCAAAAGGTGTTGGGAAAAAATAGGGATATATATAAAAGATTATACACTTGGCAAGTCGAAAACCTGAAAAGGCGGCTTAGGCAAGAAAGGGTATCCCGGTGGACTGAAAACCCGAAAGGGCGGTCCAGGCAAAAGTTAGGGATTAAAGCATACGACTATGTCCCGTTGGATCACTTACAATAAGCTTTATTACCAAAGTCAAAAGTTCAAATGGTACATATCAGTTAATCAACTTCTTCCGGTAGCAAGGGATAAGATGTTCGAAGACATAGGGGAAATAAAGGAGTTGGAACCCAACGAGATCATTTCCACATAGTTGTTGTACCCGAATTTTTGCCCCTAAGATTCCTCTATCATCTCATATCAACTCAATCACAACAAGGTCACACTAGGGTTTGGTTCTTCTCCTTATCTTTAGGTTTGGTCATGAGGAATCACCAAGCACCTTGATTTATATATTGTGATCATCTATGTTTTAAATTTATTAATTTTTAACTAATAAATACAATGAATGTTTGCTCTAATTGATGATATAGGTAAGGGCACAACACATTTCATCAGTTTGATTTATAGGTTCATGAGTTTATTTCCATGCCTTCTTCAACAAAGTTTCATTGAGATTAAAGCTTCATCATTGAAGATAATTTGAATTAATATCATGACAAGGTCTACTATGATTTATCATTCCTCAATTTGTAAAAGAAAATCAAAAGATGCAAGAGTTGATTGAAGAAGTTTGACCTAATTGGACAAATTCTTGATTTCTTGATCACAAGTGCATAACTCTCTCAACTTTTAATATTTGGAGTTGGTTTTTGTTTCTGTTGGTTCTTATTATCATCCACAACAACTTCTATTCACATGGAAAGAGTTATTGTGCAAGGAAGATTGTCAAAATTGAAAGGGTTTTCCAAGTCATTTTGGTGCTCCAGAAGCTAGGGTTTTGAACTTCTAAGGGATATATATTGCTCATATTTTGGTATTTTTAGTGATTCCAAAGACATGCTTCTCTTTAAAGAGTTATAAACCAATCACTTCAAATGTTTCAAGAGAATTTTATGTGGAAGATGCCTAATGACGGAGAAAGATTACATGTTCTGTAGATATGCCATCAAATTCTCTTATGTGACTTCAAAAGATCATAACTTGGTCAATTTTTATATCCTTGAGCCCATTGGTTTTCCAAAATGATCTTAAGGATGTGAACTTTAACTCTTCTTTTATGTGAAAATCTTGAAAATGGATGGAAGATTCCCTAAGAATGCAAGAGATTATAGGTCATCTCATGTATTTTCACCAATTTTGCAACACCATAACTTTTTCATATCTTGGTATTTTTTAGTGATTCAAGTTTCACAATTCTCTTTAGAAAGTCTAATTCAAGCTAGTATAATTGATCAAATCTCAATTTTTAATTAAGGCCTTATTTGGATTCAAAACATTATAGGACATTTTTTGAGAAAAACTTAGAATTTTTCTAAGTACAAAAAGTCAGCATCTTTTTCTCAACTTTGACTCAACACATTTCCTAGATCAAGCATCCATTTGATCCTATTCTTTGCACATTGTAAAATTTGTGACCTTATCTTTCAATTGCTTCAAGAACCATGCCCTAAGACTCCTTGAGTTGTGATTACCATTGATTCAAAGTTGGTACCTTGAAACTGACTTTTTCCTCCAAGTAAGAATTTGAAATGCACAATTCAGCTTCTAATCATTAAATATTTATGCGTTTTCACTTCTAATCATGTTTAAAAATCTTCCATAAGTGATTAGCACCTTGAAACACAAGTTTTGGTTGAGTTTTGAGCAAAATACGAGTCACACTTTTCATGCTTGCAACTTCACACGAATTCCCTCCAAACTTCATCATTCCACACGCTTGAGCATCCCATTTGCTTCCCTATAAATAGAGTGTTATATCTCACTCATTTTCTCAAGCTTAGACAGGAAAAATCACCATGTCAAACTCTCTCCATAACTCACAATTCTGCAACTTCGAATTTAGTTTTATAGCCTTCTTCAATCCATTTTTTTTCTAATTCTTCATCCTTGAACTTCACTAAAGCTAATAGAAGAAGAACCAGGCATTGAAGCATTCTAAATCGTGCTAGCCGAGTCAAGTTTTAGAGCTCTGAATTTGAACTTCAATAGGTAGATTCCTTCATCAATTCTTTCAAAATTTGTTGCTACAATAAAGCTCTCATCACTCTGATACTCGTCGCATTATTTGTTTTCAACAGGAAGTGAGTTTTGATCATGAATTTTCAAATCCCTATTCAACTTTTTTCTTATGGTTTTCTTAAAATCAACTGAGCTACATCTTATATAAATTTTTCGCGAGGGTACAATTTCCTTCATCTTGATGAGACGAAGAGAATGGCATTAGTCTGAACCTCTAATTTTACAATTTATTGAACTTGGATTTGAGGTTGACTGGAGGTTGAAGACGACCACGCTGGCGTCTTCAACCAATGAGAATTTGCCACGCATTTTTAAAATCTGTTTTAAATTTTTGATTCAGTGGTTTATTTACTAATGACCTTGATATGCACAGCACGCCAGATCCCTTGGATTTGATTACTAATGTGTTTTGACATTGATCCAATGGTCTATATATTTTTGGTTTATTTCTATTTTCTGATTTTTATATTTTAATTGATTTACACTTCAAAAATTCATAAAAAATTCATTTTTGACTCAAAAAATCTTTAAAATACTTTGAATTATTTCTGACTTTGTGAATATTTTTTCATATTTTTATTTTAATGTTTGATATTTTTCATAATTTTTTGTATTTTTTTCCTTATTATAATTGTTTAAAAAAATACTTCTTGGCATTTTAAAATTCTAAAAAAAATTTATCAAGAACATTTTCTTTATTTCTGACTTTCTGAAATTTTTCTAGAATTTTATTTTGATTTTTATTATTTTTTATCTTTTTTTCACTTATTTGAGTGATTTTAATTAGTTTAAAAATACTTTTTTGTTTTAAAAAATTATCAAAAAACTTATAAAAATATTTGAGATCACTCCTGACTTTTCTATGGTCTCTTTTAATTTTTCCTTGATACTTTGAACATAGCTTATTATTTTACCTTTTATTTTCATTTTAAAAAAACAATTTAAAAATCATTTTATTTTTTTATTTTGTTTATTAATTACAATTTATTTTTTGAATATATTCTGACCATGTGATTTTTGATCATGAACTTCATTAACATCATTGGATCTTGGGTGTTGACTTTAACTCCAACGGATGGATGATTTTAATGATAGTTTGACTAAAATCTTTAATTCAAATATTTTCCCTCCCTCTTCATCTTATCCCTTTCTTACTTGTACTATATGTTGTGAGAGGATGATTTACATATCATCTATCTAAACATATGGTACATAGATTGCTATTGACCGACCTCAAAATAGGTGTGACTTGTATACAAGTCCACTTATGATTGCTTAACATAGCGCTAAATTTTGTCTCGATTCGAGAAATGATTATTCATGGCCCAAACTTATATTTGCAAGCCCAAGTATGTTTAATTTGAAACCTTTGATCCAATAGCCTTGAGGTCCATTGTTAGGAGGCTTTGGTCTTATCAATCCTCTAATGAATCTTCATAAATTTTAGAACTAAGTGAATCATTTAAACACCGTTGATCATTTATTGTTACCTTGAGATTTTGAAATGAATGATATACTTGGCAAAAAGTAAATGAAACTTGTTGTTGAGAAGCTTTGATTTTATCAATCTTCTAATGATTTTTCAAATGCAAGTTTCAAGATGGTCATTCAACTAACCTCTAACTTCTAACAATTTACTTTATTTTATACTTTTAATTTATGCTTTTTACTTTAAACACATTTTTTTAGCATTTTCATTTCATGTTATTTTCATCTTTGCTCACTTGAGCATTTATCTTTATGTCATTTTTATTTTGCTCACTTGAACTTTTCATTTCTTTTTGAAGATACCTAATAATCAACTTGAACCATAAAAAACTTTAATGTTACTTGGACTATTTGGTTACTATCCTTGGCATGATGGAGTTATGGAATTCTTGGACTTAGGATTAGAGACCTTGACCTACCTTGAGACCTTGTGACTTCTATTGCAGTTTATTCTGGAGTTTTGGGGGTTTGCCCCAAGACATTGGGTTGTTTGTTTTCTTTGTGTGCAGGTTATTATGATTATGTGTTGTCTGTGATTGGGAATTAATTTGTATACAGTCGTTACTCTACCCAATTTTTGTGAAGATTAAATACATTTGAAGTTGGTGTTCTTAAGAGGTTTGATATCTTTGCTTCTATGGTTTCAATCCAAAGGATGAGAATTCTACATTTACTCATTGTGTCAAGTGTTTTCTTCTTGTTGGTTAGATGGTTCTTTTCCCTAGCTTTTACCTTATGCTTTAGGATAGTCCCTTTATCTCCTCCCACCTTCTTTAATTTCAAAAATCTTCTCCCTCCTTTTCAAAACTATTCTTGTTTTCCAAACTTGAACCGCTTTCATAATAAACTTTGACTTAGGTCCATGCATTTTTAAAAATATTTTCTTAATCAACTTAATAGTAGCTTAACATTATTTTCGTGAGAAGACTAAAAGTCAATCAATCTCATTCAAACCATTTTGCCATTTTGGATTTTTTATCTTTAAAACCTTTTCTCAAAATATCAGACTCATGTCAAATTCTTGTAGTGATGTGAACTATTATACTTCTATGGTATGTAGTGAAGCGAGATATTTTCCACTTGGGTTTTGAGCGAGATTTTGTTGATTTTAAAATCTAAGCCATATCCTCCACTTTGAGATGACGCAAATTCCCCTTTCTCATAATCATGGGTAGTAAGTATGTTCTTCCACTCAGATAAGACGATGATGTCTCGTCTCTTAAAATTAACCAACACACTTGTGTTTTAAATTTTTTTAAAGGTGAACTATGAGTACCCTGTTCCCTTATTGCACGAAAGGTGGTACGTAGGCACTAAAGGTTCGCAACCGCGGCAGGTGCAAAAATTATAAAAAATACTTCTTTTCTCATTCCCACAATCTATTTTTTTATACAACTCTTATAGCCAAAATACATAAATTTTCAAAGAGGTTCCTGCGGAGTACCATAGATGTTTAGGGTGATAATACCTTCCCTTTTGCATAAGCAACCCCCGAACTTAGATTCTATCCACCTCTTTTTGGTTTATTCACTCTTTTTCCATTCCTCTGGAAACAATAAAGCATGGTGGCGATTTTTAATTTGATTTGTGCGAGTCAAGTCAATCCAATGGCTTAGTCTCAACATTTCTACCGGTATAGAAAAAATAATGACTCTGCTGGGGAAAGATCAACCAATTGATGGTCCATCCCTAAGTGGGTTGAGCCTATCTTTGATTATTTGTGTGTGCAATTATTTGTTGTATATTATATGTTGTGCATATGCTTGTCCAGATTTTCTTGGTTTTCAGGATGCTTGGTGATTTCTCATAAGTCCTCTACCCAGACTTGGGAAAAATTAAGATAGGACGAGCGGTATAGTCATGTTAACTTTGAGGGAGTAATCCCAAAAAAGGAGGCATGAAATCCCCCACTCAGTGCTGGCCCCTTTCATTGTAGTGTCATTTACCGAGTAATTGGGAAGATGTGCTGCTTTCGACCTGGGAGCCTGCTGAAGCTGAGGACCGTAGAACCCTCAACCCATCTTGGCATTTTAGGTGTTGTGCGGAAACTACGACGGAGTAATTCGGAAATGGCTGTCACAAGATACTACACTCAGACGAGTTTTTCTTGATAATGTTACTAATTACCGAGTCAATTGGGACATTGGTAATATCCAAAGGAAGGATGTAGACTCTGGGAACCTTTTATAATCTTGTTCGGCAGGTGATAAACTATTAGATCATACCTTGTGGGTAGTACCTTTGGCTTCATGCTCGTGACGTCAAACCTATGAACCCCCCATGTTTGTGACCTTCTGTGTGATTGTTGCATTATGCATTCATGCACCCATGAGCATCTTTTAAAATATTTTGGTTCAAGGGACTTAAAGTTGACTTTTTACGAATATTTCAGGTACTTTTGACCATGGATTCTGGAAAAAGAAAGACTCTGAAGTATAGTTTCAAGAATCCTAAGATAGATGATTTGATGAGTCTGATTCCCGAGATTGAGAGTTCTACATATTTTTGGAAGAAGTATGGATCCATCGTGTCTCTCATGAAGCTCAGGATGAAGGAGGCTATTCTTTTGACTTTGGTCCAGTTCTATGATCCAATGTATTGATGTTTCACTTTCCCTGATTATCAGTTGATTCCTACATTGGAGGAGTATTCTTATCTACTGGGTTTACCTGTTACTGATCGTGTTCCTTTCACTGGTTTAGAAGAGGAGCCAAAGTCTCAAGAGATTGCTGCTATGGGTCATTTGAGGAAGTCCGAGATTGAGGCCCACATGACTAACAAAGGAGGAATTAGAGGATTACCCACTCAATTTTTATTAGAGAAAGCTCATTATTTTTCTAGGATGAATAGTACAGTTTCCTTTGAAGCTATCTTTGCTCTGCTTGCTTATGGGTTGTTCTTATTTCCGAACGTCGACAACTTTGTGGATATCAATGCCATTAGGATCTTTTTGATAGGGAATTAAGTCCCTACATTATTAGGAGATGCTTATTACTATATTCATCTTTGGGATTCTTATCATGGAGGGATGATCATTTGCTACACGCCTTTGCTGTATTAGTGGTTTATTTCTCACTTACCCCAATCTGATGCTTTCTGGGATGTTAAAAAGGAACCTCGTTAGGCTCCAAAGATTATGGCCCTCACTCATTCAGATATTGTTTGGTATCATCAGGCTTACCATGATGTAGAGATTATCGATAGTTGTGGTAGTTTCCCTAATGTACCTCTTCTTGGTACAAAGGGAGGAATTAACTATAATCCCGTTCTCGCACGATGACAACTTGGATATCCGATGAGAGATAAGCCAAATAGTATTCCTCTGAGTGGTTTCTTTCTCAAAGAGGGAGAGGGTCATAAGAAAGATAAGGAGGAGATTGCAAAGGCTTGGGGACATATGCACAGGAAGAGTAGAAAGGACTTGGAACCTAGATGAGTTGTTTCTTTGGAGCCTCATCTCCAGTGGGTACAAGCAAGGGAAGTTCAGTTGAAAATGTCGTATTACCGTGAGGAACCTTTACCTGATATGTTTGTAAAGACCATTCCTCCCCATTTAGATGATATGGAAGAGCTTCGGCTTGCCCTAGTTAAGATGCAGTAGGAGAAAGAGGCTTGGAAGAATAAGTGTCATACTTTAGAGATGTCTTATCGAGCAGACTTAAAGGAGAAGGATGACTTGATCGAGATTCTTGAGAGTTATGCTGTAGAGATGATGGAGAGGCAAGAGGATTTATTTTCCTCTAGAGCTCAATCAGGACTTAGTTACTCACTTCCCGACTCTGGTGATTGGAAAGAGGTTACCGACAGGTATGCAGAAGAGAACAAGCGGTTGAAGGCTCAGATTGCAAGACTCACAGGAAAGCGTCAGTGTGTGGAGTGATCTTTATTAGCTTTGCCTTCTTAGGATTTTAGATTCTATCTCTTCTTGTACTTGGGATTGTTGAAACTTGTACTAAAAAGTTGTAATCCATTTTGAAGTTATTATAATGAGATTTTCAGTATTTCAAAATGTGTTGGTACTTTAATATTTGCAATATTGTCTATAATTATTTGATTCCCTTGAAATATTAATAATAAAAATAATAAATCATATGCATTGCATATCATGCATCATCTGGTACATATTTCTTGCATTTCTGTTCATACCCAGGTGTCTTACTGAATTTCTCTACTTCGTTCTGTAAGTTGTCTCACCGGTACAATACTCGAGCTAATTCCAGGAAGAAAATGGAGAATCTTAAACAAGAGAATCACGAGCTGCGTAAAGAGGTTACTGCTTTGAAGGCCGTTATGGCCAATCTGACTACTTTGATGGAATCATTGGTGGCTGCTCAGAATCAGCCACCACTTGCTCAGCCTCAACAAACAACAGTTGCTTCTGAAGGTCCATCAGTTCATGTTTCTATTACCCTAGTTATTGTTGCTTAGAACCATATGCCTCAAGGTTACCCATGGGGAATGCCTGGAAATTTCATGCCAAAAGGTTATAATTTTGATGCTCAAGTTGCTCCAGGTTTTCAAGCTGCTGCTACTCCCACACCTCCTGTGGTGAATATTACTCCTGGTGCTAGAAATGAGATCCATTATACTACACCTCCTTCGGTGAATGTTATTCCATTTGTTAGTGATGAAGTTTATCATCTTGTTCCTCCACCAAGTTAAAGTGAGGGTTTCTATGACCGGTTGGATGACTTTCAAGACCAGTTCAATGAGATGTAGAAGGAAATGAAGGCCCTTCGAGGAAAAGAATTGTTTGGACAAAACTTTAGTGAGCTCAGCCTGGTTTCCAATGTAAAGGTGCCAGCCAAGTTTAAAGTACCGGAATTTTAGAGGTACAAGGGAAAATCTTTCCCTAGTGACCACCTTGTGATGTATATCAGGAAAATGTCTACCCATACTGAAGATTAGCATTTTCTCATTCATTTCTGCCAAGATAGTTTAATTGGTGCTACTCTGAAGTGGTATATGAATCTAGACAGTAGTAGTATCTGCACCTTCAATGATCTATGGGAAGCCTTCATCAAACAATATAAGTACAACATGTTTATGGCACCTGACCATGACCAGTTGAGGGCAATGGCTCAGAGAGACAAGGAGTCGTTCAAAGAATATGCGCAGAGATGGCGCGAGATAGCTTCGTAGGTGGTGCCACCTATGGGAGAACAAGAAATGACCAAGGTCTTCCTAAAAACCCTTGGATTATTTTATTACGAAAGGATGGTCGCCAGTGTGCCGAGTGATTTTATCGAAATGGTAAGCATGGGTGTTTGTTTGGAAGAAGTTGTCAGAGAAGGGCGCTTGACAAGAGATGAAGGGACAAAGAAGTCATTGTACGGTTTCTCTCGAAAGAAAGAAAGTGAAACAAATGTTGTTATTGGAGAAAGGAAGATTAGACCAACTAGAAGGCATCAACAATACCAGTAATAGGTTGCTTCTGTGACTTCAGTTGTCAATGTAGCTCCAACCACAGTTTCCTATCAAAGACCATCTCCTCAAGGGAATCAAGGGCAAAGTCAGAAGAGAGAAGCCTTTGACTCAATTCTGATGAGCTATGTAGAGTTGCTCCCAACTTTGATTCAGAAGAAGTTGGTTCAGACCAAGCCACCCCCTACTATACCATCACCTTTACCTTGGTATTATAAGGCAGACCAGACGTGTGCTTTTCATCAGGGAGAAAAAGGGCACAATATTGAGAATTGTTATCCTTTGAAATCTGAAGTACAAAAGATGGTGAGATCTGGCCTTTTATCCTTTAAAGATGTTGGCCATGACGTGAAAGATAATCATTTGCCAAAGCATGAAGGAAAAATGATGTAAACATGGTTGCTGGTTGTCCAGGCGACTTCCAGATTTTTTTATATCAACTTGGTTAAAGGAGATTTAGTAAAGATGCATGGTGACCTCTGCAAGTTCAATTACTATACGCACGACCATGCTGGTTGTGATATTTACAGTACCGATATCCAAGGATGTGATAAGATAAAAGCTGATCTTCAGGAAATTATAGATGAGGGCCTCATTCATATAATCAGGCCAAGGGCAGAGCACAAAGAAGATGTGAATATGGTCTTTGGATTTCCTCGAGAATTCTGGATTTGTGACGTGAATAATATGAATGATGATTTAGCATAGTTGCATGCTACCTTCTGTCACATGGATGGTCAAGAAGAACACCATTATGGGTCTTGACGAATCTGCTGCAGAGATTCTCGTGGTTTTTCCATAGTGAGGAATGGTGTTCAGTTGTTGTTGGACAATGGTACTATCAAAGTTTCAGGCAATAGAGATGATTACAATGAGATTAATGTGATTGAAGATTTCTTGGCTGAGACTGTGTCAGATGATGAGTATGCTTCTGCAGATGAATTCTTTTTCTCAGATGAAGATGTATTTTCCTGCAATGATTTTGTGATGTCTAATTATTCTGAAGAGGGGGTGAATGTTATTGTGCCTTATTTTGGTGTCCGCGCCCCTATAGATATTGAGTACCATAGCAAAACAGTTGTTTCTCCAGTGGTGATTTGCTTGTCGGGTCCTATTCCTTACGAATCTGACAAAGTTGTGCCATACAAACACAATGCTACAATCTTGGAGGATGGTGTGGAAGTTCCCATCCAACCTTTGTCTGATGTTAAGAATATTGCTGAAGCCAATCTGGTGACCCACAGTGGCTGTGTTTTTGCACCTGTCATTCGAGGGAATGTTAATGCTGATAAAAAGGTTACTGAAAGTACTGAACCTAAGAAAGCAGTGGGGGATCTAGTTGTACTACTCTGGAAAAGGATGTGGACAATATATTGAAGATTATCAAGATGAGTGACTATAAGATTGTAGATCAGTTGTTGCAGACCCAATCTAAGATATCCATTCTAGCATTGTTAATGAATTCTTTTGCCCATAGGGAATCTTTGATGAGAGTATTGGATCAAGCTTTTGTGGAAAATGATATGTCTCTGGACCAATTTAGCAGTGTCGTAGAGAATATTACATCTTGTAATAACCTGAGTTTCTGTGATGAAGAATTGCCCGATGAGGGAAGGAATTATAACATGGCTCTCCATATCTCCATGAATTGTAAGAATGACTCGTTGTCCAATGTGATGATTGACAGTGGATCAGCTTTAAATGCATACCAAGGAGCAAACTCTTGAAGCTGAAATACCAAGGAACTCCCATGCGCCCGAGTGGTATAATTGTGAAAGCTTTTGATGGATCGAGGAAGTCTGTTATCGGGATGTATATTTGCCTATTCATATAAGCCCGCACTTATTTCAGATTACTTTCCATGTTATGGATATAGTTCCCACCTACAGCTGTTTACTGGGACGACCATGGATATACGAGGCAGGAGTTGTTACTTCGAATTTTCACCAGAATCTGAAGTTTGTTCGGGAAGGAAAGGTGGTCATCATAAATGGAGATCAAGCTTTGTTAATATCTCATTTATCCTCTTTCAGTTTTGTGGAAGCAAATGAAGCTGCCTTTGGAACTCAGTTCCAAGATTTATCCATTGATAATATAAGGGGAAATGAGAATTATATAGCTTCGTTTAAGGATGCTCAGTAGGTAGTGCGTAATGGCCCTAGTAAAGCATGAAGGAAGATTGTGGATCCATCTAAGAATAAGAATAGAGCTGGTTTGGGATTCTCTGTGAAGAATGATAAAGGTGAGAACACGAAGCTGAAGTCTGCTTTGGGCAAATATCAAGACATCTTTCACAGTGGAGGTTACCTTCATCCAACCGTTCTTAGGATCAATGCTGTTATGGAAGGTGAAGCAGAGCAAGAGATGTCGAACTACGTGACGCATAGAGTTAGAGTCCAAAATTGGATCACTATTGATGTTCCCTCTTGCATTCATGTCTTAAAGTAATTTGTTTTTTGTTAATATTTTCAAAAAATCCTTCACTCTGCCCAAGGTGAAAGTATTGATATTGTATGGGCATATTTGTTTGCTTTGATCTTTAAATCAATAATAAAAGTTGTCTTTGATTCCCAAATTATGTCTTTATTTTTTGCTTTTTCTTGGAAAATGGTAATCAGAAAAATCCCTTTCAAAATAAGTAAGAATTGAATCTTCATAATCACTTATTATATGGGTCAGTTTCTAAAAGCAATCATAAATCATGTGCAAATTAATTAAAAAACCCGTTGAGTACAATGACCCTGCACCCTCTCCCAACTTTGAATATCCTGTGTATGTGGCCGAAGAAGAATAATATGATGAAATCCCAAAAGAGGTTTCACGATTTCTTGAGCACAAGGAAAGTCCCATTCAGTCGTATAAAGAGACGTTGAAGACAATCAATTTGGGTTCAAAGGAAGATCCAAAGGAAGTCAAGATTGAAGCATTGCTGCATCCCGACATAAAGAGCGGGTTGATTGAATTGTTGAAAGATTATGTGGATATATTTTCTTGGTCTTACCAATATATTTCGGGGTTAGATACTAATATTGTGGAACATAATTTGCCGCTAAAGCTAGAATGCCCGCCAATCAAGCATAAATTGCGAAGAACTCACCCTGATATGGCAGTGAAAATTAAAGAAGAAGTTTTAAAGCAGACTTATGCCAGTTTTCTTGTGACCTCAGTGTACCCTCAGTGGATTGTCAATATTGTCTCAGTACCAAAGAAAGACGGAAAGGTTCGCTTGTGCGTGGATTATAAAGATTTAAACAAAGCTAGTCCAAAAGATGATTTTCCATTGCCACATATTGATATGTTGGTTGATAGTACATCAAAATTCAAAGTTTTCTCGTCCATGGACGTATTTTCTGGATATAATCAAATCAAAATGGCTCCTGAGGACATGGAAAAAACAATGTTTATCACACCCTGTGGAAGATTCTGTTACATAGTGATGCCCTTCGGGATGAAGAACGCTGGTGCAATGTACCAGAGGGCTATGACAACCCTTAATCCCAGACTGAAGAGGGACATATAGAAGATTTGTTGAAATTGTTTCAATGTTTGAGGAAGTATCGTCTCCGCTTGAATCCAAACATACGCACCTTTGGTGTCCGATCAGGGAAATTGTTAGGTTTCATTGTCAGCCAAAAAGAAATTGAAGTTGACCCTGATAAAGTCAAAGCAATTCAAGAAATGCTCGCGCCAAGAATTAAAAAGCAAGTTAGAGGATTCCTCGGGCGTTTGAATTACATTTATAGATTTATTTCCAATATGACTGCAACGTGTGAACCGATATTTAAGTTGTTAAAGAAAGATTAAGGTTGTATGTGGACAGATGATTGCCAAAGGGAATTTGACAATATTAAAGAATATCTGCTAGAACCTCCTATTTTGCTACCTCGTGTTGAAGGAAGACCATTGATTATGTATCTGACATTGTTAGATAACTCTATGGGTTGTATTTTAGGACAACAAGATAAAACAGGGAAGAAGGAATATGCCATTTATCATCTCAGTAATAAGTTTAATTACTGCGAGTCATGGTATTCTATGCTGGAAAAGACATCTTGTGCTCTGGCCTGGGCGGAAAAACAGTTGCGGAAATATATGTTAAATCATACTGCTTGGTTGATTTCCAAAATGGATCCAATTAAGTATATTTTTGGAAATCCTGCTCTTACTGGGAGAATTGCTCGTTGGCAGATGCTGTTATCTGAATATGATATTGAATATTGTACTCAGAAGGCTATAAAAAGCAGTGTGTTGGCGGATTATCTTGCTCACCAACCGGTTGATGATTATTAATCTGTTAAATATGATTTCCCTGATGAGGATGTTATGTTTTTTAAAATAAAATATTGTGATGAACTGTTGCCTGAGGAAGGTCCTGATCCTGAATCTCGTTGGGGCATGGTGTTGATGGAGCTGTGAATGCTTATGGGAATGGAATTAGTGTTGTGATTATCACTCCCCATGGATCGCATATCCCATTTACTACAAGGTTGGAATTCGACTGCACCAATAACATGGCAGAGTATGAAGCTTGTATCATGGGACTCGAAGAGGCTATTGATCTCAGAATCAAAATTCTAGATGTGTATGGTGATTCATCTTTGGTAATAAATCAAATTAAAGGAGAATAGGATACTCATCACCCTGACTTGATTCCCTACAAAGACTATGCTAGAAGATTATTAACCTTCTTTAATAAAGTTGAATTCCATCATATTCCCAGAGATGAGAATCAGATGGCGGACGCTTTGGCCACTCTAGCTTCTATGTATCAAGTGAATACTTGGAACGATGTGCCCCATATCATAGTACGACATCTGAATAGGCCAACTCTTGTGTTTGCAACAGAGGAAACATCAGACAAAAAACCTTGGTATTATGATATCAAGAATTTTCTCCAGACTCAAGAATACTCGTTTGGTGCGTCAAACAAAGATAGAAAGACATTGAGAAGGTTGGCAGACAGCTTCTTCCTCAATGAAGATATGTTATACAAAATAAATTAGGACATGGTCTTACTCAGATGCATGGATAGACATGAAGCAGACATGTTCATGCATGAGATCCATGAAGGTTCCTTTAGCACTCATGCTAATGGACATTTGATGGAAAAGAAGATCCTTAGGGTAGGTTACTATTGATTGACAATGGAATCTGACTGCCACAAATTTGCAAAGAAGTGCCATAAATGCCAGATTTATGCTAACAAAATTCACGTGTCTCTGACGCTTCTCAATGTTATTTCTTCCCTGTGGCCTTTCTCTATGTAGGGTATTGACATGATTGGAATGATTGAACCCAAGGCGTCGAATGGACATCATTTTATCTTGGTAGCGAAAGACTACTTTACCAAATGGGTGGAAGTAACTTCATATGCAAATGTTACTAAGAAGGTGGTAGTATGTTTTATCAAGAACAATCTTATATGTCGGTATGGTGTGCCCAGCAGGATTATCACCAACAACGGCTCAAATCTGAATAACAAGATGATGACAGAACTTTATGAAGAATTCAAGATTTTCTATCACAACTCATCTCCTTATAGACCAAAGATGAATGGGGTTGTTGAAGCTGCTAATAAAAACATCAAGAAGGTCATTCAAAAGATGGTTGTTACCTATAAATACTGGCACGAGATGCTCCCTTTTGCTTTGCATGGGTATCATACATATGTCCGCACTTCAAGAGGGGAAACCTCGTTCTCTCTTGTGTATGGTATGGAAGCAATGCTCCCCATCGAGGTTGAGATTCCCTCTTTACGTGTGATAACGGAAACCAAGTTGTCAGAAGCTGAATGGGTCCATAACAGGTTTGACCAATTGAATTTGATTGAAGAGAAAAGAATGACGACCTTGTGTCATGGTCAGTTATACCAGAAGAGGATGAAGAAAGATTTTTATAAAAGGTCAAGCCTCGGGAATTCATAGAAGGAGACCTCGTGCTCAAGAAGATCGTGTCTTTTAACGCTGATTCCAAGGGAAAGTGGACTCCCAATTTTGAAGGCTCATATGTTGTCAAGAAAGACTTCTGTGGTGGTGCATTGATTCTTGAAACTATGGATGGTGATGAGTTCACACGTCCTGTGAATGCTGATGCAGTCAAGAAATACTTCTCCTAAAGAAATAAAAGAACAGCCCGCTAAGTTGAAAATCTGAAAGAGAGGCTTAGGCAAAAAAAGAGTGTCTCGGTAGGGTGAAAACCCGAAAGGGCTATCTAGGAAAAAATAAGAGACATAAACAGAATAAATTCTTGCCACTAGGTTGAAAACCCACAAGGGAAACCTAGGAAAAAGTTAGAGATTTCTTGGCAAGTAACTGCGTCATACAAGACTTGATCATTGAAGCAATAATTTCTCGGATTATCACCACACTTCAACAGAAGTTGCTACTCGGGAATTCAAAGTTATTAGGGAGAATAGTGGTCATTGTGTTTCAATGTATCTTTTCCAATGTATTACCATTTTCCAAACATTGTAATCATCTATGGAGTCTCGCCATTCACAGACTACCATTCTATTAATAAAGTTTGAGCTTTTGTCCAATTCTTTGTAATTCTTATTTTATTCTGCTTACAAAGACTCCATTTATTACTAATAGTAATTTTCAAAACAAAAATATTAAATAAAAAAATTGTTTTTTGAAAAGAATTTACAATTTACTTTTTACTTTAGATTTTGTGACTCAAGAAAAACAAAAATGGTGATTCCAAGGATGGACGAACTTTGAAATTTTGGAAGTATGCATTCCCCAGGAAGGTTCTCCCAGGTTACTTTTGCTGGTATGTGTATGATCTTCTTGTGTTTCTAAGATAGTTAGAGATGATACCAATTGATGTATGGTTTGGTGTTGGATTTGTGATCCCATTTGCCCAGTCAAGTCTTGGTTCATTTTGATTTCGGGTTTGCATGGTATGAAGCCTCTATCCCATATTCCCCATTAAGGTCTTCGCTCATATGACAAAATTCCCTTCTCCCTTTGTGTGCTGAGGTGGAATCATTTGCAAAACGTCGCCCTTTTGCAGTGTTAGCATTATTGTTGTTGTTTATTTCACAGGCAACTAGACAAGGGCAGTATCTTTTCTAAGAAGTGTTGAAACAGTTGTCGACTTTTTGGGTTTTCTCCCGCCAAGTGCTGGGTTTGATTTAAAATCCCATAATTTTGATTTCTTGCGGTATTGTTTGACTTCTTAGATCCCCAATTGAAGCTGGGATAATGTTTCTCTCTAAAAGTTGTTATCCCCATGTGGTTTCATAATTTCTCCCAAAGGAGGTTTGTGTAATCTTCACTTTTGGTATTGAAGAATATATTTTGGGCTCCCCTTAATGATGCGGTGTTTCACTCCCTAATGAAGTTAGCACGAGATCCCCAGTTGATATCTCGATGATGCGGTTTTCATCTGCCCTAATGAAGTTAGTATTGTAATCTCCAGTGGAAATCTAGACGTTGAGACATTTATTTTCCCCATTGAAGTTTGTGTGATGTTCCCCAGTGAAGCATGGAGGAGGATGTTATATCTCTGTATTTGTATTGATTTATTGTTTTGATTTGATTACTTTCGGATTGTGTTTCTTCCCAGTGAAGTTAAGTTGTGGAATAGGAATTTTTTTCCTGAGTTAGGGCTTACTTTCTTATAAATTCTTCCTCCTAGATATGATTTAGCCGAGTGTTGACTTTACCCAAATTGGTTTGTTCGGTCGAGTGTTGTATGTCTTTTTTGTCAGCATATACATAATAATATTCATATATACATCATGCATAGCTGAATTAAAATTCATTTCTCATTTGCATTTATTATAATATTTTGTTAGCATATTACCCTATTTTGCGAAGTTATATTACCCTCTCTCCATTGAGTTATCCCTCGTGGAAGAATTTTGCTTCAACCTTCCTATTCAGCTCATTGTCTGGTTAGATCCGTTTTTCCCTTTTGAGTTTATTTCTCATCATGTGCTATCTTGGTTGACTGTTACACTCTGGTTTATTTCTGGTTTGGATATGTGGTTCTCGGCAACATTATTATTTAGATTTCTGCGAGCTTTGAGCCCTGGTTTGAGAATGTGCATTTACTTTGCACGTAAAGATTTTATCTCCTCAACAAGAATATATTGGCATTTCCCCAGGAAGTAATTATTACAACTCCCTCTCATAACAGCCATTGGCAAGTCTCTTTATTTGAGCAACTTTTACTTCCCCAATAAGTATGTTAGTTCCCATAGAAGATTCCTGATTTTTACTCCAATGAATGATAGTCTCGTCATTATGGGAGATAGTTCGTTATTGAGATTTGTTACTCCGATGAATGGTAGTCTCGTTATTATGGGAGATAGTTTTTTGTTGAGATTTGTTACTCTTATGAATGGTAGTCTCGTCATTATGGGAGATAGTTCGTTGTTGATATTTGTTACTCCAATGAATGGTAGTCTCTTCATTATGGGAGATAGTGCATTGTTGATATTTGTTACTCTGATGAATGGTAGTCTCGTCATTATGGGAGATAGTTTGTTATTGATATTTGTTACTCTGATGAATGGTAGTCTCATCATTATGGGAGATAGTTCGTTGTTTAGATTTGTTACTCCAATGAATGGTAGTCTCGTCATTATGGGAGATAGTTCTTTATTGAGATTTGTTACTCCAATGAATGGTAGTCTCGTCATTATGGGAGATAGTTCGTTGTTGAGATTTGTTACTCCAATGAATGGTAGTCTCGTCATTATGGGAGATAGTTCATTGTTGAGATTTGTTACTCTGATGAATGGTAGTCTCGTCATTATGGGAGATAGTTTGTTGTTGAGATTTTTTACTCTAACGAATGGTAGTCTCGTAATTATGGGAGATAGTTCGTTGTTGATTTGTTACTCCAATGAATGGTAGTATTGTCATTATGGGAGATAGTTCATTGTTGAGATTTGTTACTCTGATGAATGGTAGTCTCGTCATTATGGGAGATAGTTTGTTGTTGAGATTCACTTTGCTCTGAAGAAGTTTGTTTGTTTCCAGTCATAAGTACTGATGCTGGTCATTTGTGGCTTACCCTAATATTAATGTTTGCTGGTGTTATCCTACCACTTCTTTCCCCCTGTGGGTCGACATTACCTTTTTTTCTATCTTCTTAGTGAATGGATAGTTTGCGGTTAACTGTTGATCATTATTATCCATTGTTTTCTCTCCTTAATGTTTGAGTTGATGTTACTTTGTCTCCTCCTTGGGCTTTACCCAAATAGAGTCGAGTCTTCTGTTCACTAGTGATTTATTTTCCTGGTCTATTTTTATTTTGATCTTTTATTTTCTGTTTCCTCAGTGGTATCCCGTGTCACCTTTGGATTTGTTTATTTGCATTCACAATCATAAGCATTGCATGGCCTCTTAAGGCCAAAAATAGGGTTTGTTTTGTATTTAAATATCTTCAATCGCGTCGACACGAGGATTTTAACCTTTGTATCTCCGGATAGAAGACACTTAAATAAGATCAGTTTTTATACCCCAATTTTTGCCCCTAAGATTCCTCTATCATCTCATATCAACTTAATCACAATAAAGTCACACTAGGGTTTGGTTCTTCTCCATATCCTTAGGTGTCTCATGAGGAACCACCAAGAACCTTGATTTATATATTATTATCATCTATGTTTTTTATTGATTAATTTTTAACTAATAAATACAATGAATTTTTTCTCTAATTGATGATATTATAGGTAAGGTCACAACACATTTCATCAGTTTGATTTATAGGTTCATGAGTTTATTTCCATGCCTTCTTCAACAAAGTTTCATTGAGATTCAAGATTCATCATTGAAGATACTTTGAAGTAATATCATGACAAGGTCTACTATGATTTATCATGCCTCAATTTGTCAAAGAAAATCAAAAGATGCAAGAGTTTATTGACGAAGTTTGACCTAATTGGACAAATTCTTGATTTCTTGATCACAAGTGCATAACTTTCTCAATTCTTAATATTTGGAGTTGGTTTTTGTTGCTATTGGTTCTTATTATCATCCACAACAACTTCTATTCACATGGAAAGAGTTATTGTGCAAGGAATATTGTTAAAATTGAAATGGTTTTCCAAGTCATTTTGGGGCTCTAGGAGCTAGGGTTTTGAACTTCTAAGGAGATATCAAACACATATTTTGGTATTTTTGAGTGATTCCAAACACATGCTTCTCTTTAAAGAGATATCAACCAATACCTTCAACAGTTTCAAGATAATTTTATGTGGAAGATGCCTAATGATGAAGAAAGATTACATGTTGTTGTAACCCAAAATTTTCCCTCTCATTTTACTCAACACATGCTCATTGAGGTCCTTAACTTGCTCAAGGATGCCCAAGAGTTGACCAGACAAACTCTCTCCTAAGGCAAAGAATCTCAAACTAGGGTTTCCATTTTCATCAGGGTGTGGGAACTCCAAAGGTTCCAAATGCTTTCTATGGTCCTAATATGTTCTCAAGATCATCCATGTCAAGTTTCATGCCTTGTACAAGAATTTTGCTTAGTCAATTTCTCAGATGTCTGAAAATTAATTGTACTAGGTCAAAAGTCAACTGTGGCCCACATACAGTCAAACTTCAAGATTTTTGGTCAACATTAATATTTTGAAGTGATATTCATCATTTGATCAAGGGTTGATCATGATTCCTCAAGGAACGCCCCAAATTCATCAAAACCCAAAAGTTGCTAAATTAGGGTTTCTGAGGAAAAGTCAACCAAACTTTGACAAAGCATAATTTCCTCATACTTTATCAGAAATTTTCCATCCAAGGCTCATTTTGAAGAGGATGAATTACCTACAATTAATCTTCATCCCACAAGTTCAAAATATTCACCCATCAAAAGATATTAATTTCTACATTGTAGGTCCTTTTGAAAAGTCAACAAAGACACTTTTTGGGTCAAAGCTTCTTACATGAACATGGAAGACCCAATTGAGATGAAACCAAAAGGGTTTTTTAGGGGATATCCTAAGTTTTATAAAAAGTCCAAGAACACCTCTCTAGGGTTAAAATTGAGGAGATATGCCTTGTCAAAGTTGACCATTTTTGCAAAATTTGCCAAAAGTCAAATGTGCTCAAAAGTACATTTTTTGTCAAATGGGCCTCGTATTTCATGATTGCATCTTGCTTATGACATGGTCCACGACCCAAATCAGAATCCACACATTTTTTTCTTTCTTTATTTATTTTGATTTTTTATTATTTAAAAGTTAAATTAAATCAAATAAATAGCAAAAAATACAAAAGATTGATTTTTGATCTGATTTTTTGTAGGAATCAAATCCTATTAGGCTGACAAATCACATCCAAATCGTGACTATGCTTGTTTTGGAAACATATCATACAAGAGAAAAATAAAACCAAATCTTGATGATCTTCAAAGATACAAAGCATTTTTGTTAACCTATTTCATTCTAGTATATATGCTGAACATAACCAAGGCGCAAGAAGAAGGATTTGCAGTGAAAAAACGCCATACCAAAACTCAAAAAGTTGGACAAAAGTGATGGATCATTTTTGGACTTAGAAGGTAATTCAAGCTGTTAAAACGCTCCCAATCGTTTCCTGGACCTTCCCAGAAGCTAATACGATCAGTTCCACGCCTCAAAGCTCCAGGAATCGTCACATAATCCTCACGGTTTGCGCCCTTTGTACTCAAACTTGTTCCTTTGGTTTTACGTACTTTTAATCCAATTTGCTTGCATAATGTATTCATAATCATGTTTGTGATCTTTTGGATAGCCTGAATTTGATTTCTAGTGCAGGAACAAGCTTACGCCATGATTAAGGTTTGGAAGCGTCAAATTAGGGGTTCTCTATAGAGGCAAACTTAGGACTGATTAATGATAACAATGAACTCAGGACAAGATTCTTAGTGGGTCTATGTCTTTAGTTTTGATTGATATTGCTTGCTTTGCGTTTTGAGATATTGCAGGTCTACAGCAACACACAAAAACCGTCACTAAAGCCTATAGTGACGGAAATTGTTGTTGGTAAAGGTGTTATTTCCTAAAATGATGAAACAGTGAAGAGGATGAAGACGTGTCAATATCTGAGCGGTGGATTTGAATTTTGCGCGTTTTATTGCTGCGTTGGCCTTTGTCATATGTTATATGTTGTTATTATCATATTAACAAATAAAACAGGTGGTCCAGTGGCAAAGGCGCACGTTTGTAAGCGAAAGGACCTGGGTTCGATCCCAGGTCCCAGTGTTTTGCAATTTTCTTAATATTTGACAATAGATTCTATACTCCATGTTGTCAGGAGTCCACCGTGTGCTCCAGCAATCCGGCCAATGGATTATCACCATCACCAATCCAACGCTCCATCAAAGAAGGTCCATGATGCACCCTCCAAGTGTGAACAACACTGAATCATGCGTTAACTGGGCTGATCAGCATAATGGGCCTACCAGATTCAACATTGCACCCCCCATTCAGCAAATACAGGCCAAATATTTCTTTTTCTCTTTAATTATTTTTAATTATTCACTAATTATTTTCTTTACAAAATAACCCAAAAAATCACAAAAAAACATCAAAAATTATTTTTTCATAAAATATTTTATTTCCCTAATTAATTAGTTTAATTAAAATTAGGGAAAATTTAATTCCTTCTTTATAATTTAAATTAATTAGAAATTAGGGTTTTAATTTGTACATAACCTAATTGATTTTTCTCAAAAAAAACCTAAATATTTTTTCAATTAGATTTTTAGGTTTTCTAAATTATTCTCGTATTTAATTCTCCGCGCGCATTTTTTTAATTTCCTTTTTATTATTATTGTAACTGTTTCGAGGTTGTAATAATAATTAGGGTTTAAATTCTGCATTTTTATTTTCAGTCCAAGATGATTATGTATCTACAAAAGCCCTGTAATATCTAGGACCTTTTAACTTTCCCGCATTTTATTTCCGCAAACTATAAACTGCTTAGATGTATGTTAATAGGATTGTATGGAAAGACTAATTGAAAATTAATACAGTAGAAAACCCTAATTGTGCAAAGATAAATTAACTGAAAATTACACTCGTACATGCTCACTCCTAGGGTTTAATCCACTCTGGTTGCCTTCGGTAAACAGTCATGAAGTATATGGTTTGTTAGTGGTCGTCCTCTAGCCCTGAAAGATCCAAAATGACCCATTCGTATGTTGCCTCGAAAAAAGATCTTTAAGGCTTTAGGATGATTACTAACATTTCCTAACATTGCTTTTGTGATCGTATTTATCCCTTCGAATGTCCCTAAAAAACTCCAACGACGATGCTACCTATTTCTCAATAATGGGATAGCATTGTCTAAAGGAAAACAAACAGTCCTTTTCGAGTAGGTAGATTAGTTCCTAGGTACTTGCTCAAACAAACAAATTTTTTTCACACAAACACTTTTCAAACAGTTTTCAAAAACAACTTCGTAACACTCTTGAGGACAGAAACAAGGGTTAAAATGAAGTAAAACAAAACTTTTTAAAGCAAAGCACACACAAGAAATTTTCAAAATGAGCAAATACCTAAGAGCCCATGGAAAACCATGGATAGAAAGGGTGCTAACACCTTCCCTTTCTATAATCTACCCCCCGTACTCAGAAACATCTTGAAAAAGGTTTTTTCTGTTCTTTTTCCTTTTCCTGATTGGATAAAATAAAAGTCGGTGGCGACTCTTGCTTATCGCGACATTTTGCAAACAAAAAACACAAACCAGTATTAATAGTCGGTTCTTCCACCGTATCACAGAACTTGAGACTCTGTTGGGGAAAAGAATATAAAATAGGGTAAACCTTAGGATCTAGGTCATATTTAACTGCTTTCTCTTGATTGTCTTGCTTGCTTTATATTTATGGGAACTGTTTGGGTTATTTGATCCTACAATGGATCGGGAAACACCTTTTAGATAAGTAGCAATAAACTGTGAGGGAGTTGTGCTGGGGTATACCGACACGGTTGAAGCAGTAGCTACATTGATGTGGCACTTTGGTTGGTAACCGTAACCCTTGAGTCAATCAGGGAGTTGTACGGGGCCGCCGCGTGGTGTCATAAAGCATCAACTGACCTTAGAACCTTTAATTGCACAACTTGGCCAGTAGGACGTAGCAAGATGGCTGACTTTGGTGTATGCCCAAGGTCGACAGATACTCAATGCTACACTCATTTAGGTTTGACTCTTGAGTTTTGTTTGGTAGCGAGTCAATCTCCAATTGAACGAAGCTGGGGGAAAGATCAGTGATATTGAGATCCCTTTAGAACCCGGTTACATATTTATAGGACAGGTTGAACCAATCCAGCCTCAAGAGGGTATGCCCTTAAAACTCAAGCAGGCCTTAAACCTAAGGACTTGGTGTGATTTGTCTGTGTTTTCTATACCTGTGATTTATCATGACATCATAAACATCATACCATATCATATCATGACTAACCATTTCAAGGGTTTCTAGGGCTCATCTTTGCTCTGTTTTGTAGGATATGGCATCCGCCTGTAGGAACACTATTCAGATCAACCTTGTGAAAGTGTCTTTCAAACTAAAAGACCTGGCATTAAGGGTTCTTGAAGGTTCTCATTTCACTAAAAAGCATGGTCAGTTGCTCAACTTGGTCACTACAAAACCTGATGAAGAATTATTAAAAGTGTTGTTTCAGTTCTTCGATCATGTGCACCATTGTTTCACCTTCCCAGATTACCAGCTAGTACCTACTATGGAGGAATTTTCTCAGTTACTAGGGATACCCATTCTTGATCAGCTACCTTTCAGCGGTACGAAAAGACATCCCAAACCTGAAGAGATTGTTGGAGCTCTGTCCTTACAACGGTCCGACATAGTGACAAATTGGGAAACCAGAGGGAGTGTCCAAGGAATTCCGGTTAAGTTTCTATTCGAGAAGGCTTACCATTTTTGAGATACCCTGGATCTACAAGATTTTGAAGAGGTTTTGGCACTTCTTGTTTACGGGACGGTACTTTTCCCTAATGCATATCAACTCGTAGATGCGAGCATAATCAAGGTTTTTGTCTCGAAATCCGGTAGCTACATTACTCGGGGATATTCTACACTCTCTGCATGCTCGCACTCTAAAAAGAAAGGGGACCCTCCAGTGTTGCACTCCTCTATTGGCTAGGTGGTTTATTTCACACCTACCCAAATCTACTTTGAAGAATGAACAGGGTAAAAGATGGTCTCATCGACTGATGTCCCTTACGCATTCAGACGTTCATTGGTGTTCACAGTTCTCGGAAGATGTTACTATCATTGATCGCTGTGGTGAATTCCATAATGTCCCTCTCTTAGGCATTAGGGGAGGAATCACTTATAACCCTTGCTTAGCATTACGACAGTTTGGTTATGCGAGAAGGGATGGTCCTCATGATACACTTATTCAAGGAATCGCCTTCAACTATGAGAATGTTGTTCAGGGTTACCGCAAAAGGTTCATACAATCTTGTAGTAGGGTACATAGGGTTGACAACAAGGCACTTGGGCATAAGAATTCCATACCTCTAAAGCCTTATCTTAGATGGGTACGAGCCCGCGCTCAAACTCTTATGATGCCTTATCCCGCTATCCGACCTATAATTATGGAACCAGTTGCCGAGGGAGACACTCCTCATCTTGTTCTTCATCCAGACATGCCAACTGATCACGAAGAGTTACAAAAGTCTTTGGTTCAGCTTAAAGAGGAGCGGGATACGTTTGAAGCCCAATTCTACGCCAACTAGAAGAAGGTCTTGGAAATCACTAGGCTACTTCATGAAGAGAGGAATATCAACGCCTACATCACGCCAAAGAGGATGCGCTCATGGGAAACCTAGTCTTCTTTTTGTTTATTTTACTTAATTATACTCTCAAAATACGTTCTTTGTAATAATTCAAGTTTACTAATACAATCCGCGTTTGTTCCTTTTTGTTTAAGAAAATTTGAGCCTTTAAGAATCCTTGAAAACATTGCATACATATCATACATATCATTGCATAACAAGATTCATAACAGGTTTCTCATCTCCTCTGTTGTTCATTTCAGCAATGGCTCTTGAACAAACTGTGAAAGATCTTCAGACTCAGAACACGCAGTTCCAGCAAATGATTGTGGCTCTGGCCAAAGGACAGGAATAGCTGAAGGCTCTGATTGTTAAGAAGAACAAGAAGACCAAGAGGACAGCCGGTGTGGTAAATATGGGTAGAAGGTTCAGAGGGCCGCCAAGACGGATTGTTGATTTAGCTTCTTCGTCTAAAGAGGGAGAGAATCAAGAGGTTGAAGCCAGATAAGAGGACCCTAGTCCTAAAGAGTTTGATAATGAAACTGATTATAATGAGGAGTAGTACCCTTCGGCTGATGAAAAGTATAAGCAGTTAGAAGAGCGTCTGAGTGCTATGGAAATCCAGAAGGTTCCTGGGCTGGATTTTGAAGAGTTGGGTCTGGTCTCTAGGGTTGTCATCCCCCCAAAATTCAAGGCACCGATATTTGCTAAGTATGATGGGGTCTCTTATCCTAAAATGCATCTCCTTTCCTATGTGAGGAAGATACAGCCTCATACTGCTGACAAAGACTTGTGGGTTCACTTCTTCCAAGACAGTCTGTCTGGAACACAACTGGATTGGTTCTATCAGCTGGAAAAAGCCAATATTCGTAACTGGGAAGACCTTGTTGCTGCATTTTATAAGCAATATCAGTATAATGCAGACCTCGTTCCCCCCTGTACACAACTCCAAAATCTGTCTATGGGTTTGAACGAGGGTTTCAAGGATTATGCTCAGAAGTGGAGAGATTTGGCTGGAAGAGTTTAACCTCCCTTGGCTGACAGGGAGCTCGTTGATATGTTTCTGGGAACTTTGACTGGGCCATTCTTCAACCATCTGATTGGAAGTTCATCGGCGGGTTTTACTGAACTGATCTTAACAGGAGAAAGAGTGGAAGCTAGAATCCGAAGTGGAAAAATTCAGAAGGATGCCTCTTCTAGTGCTGCAAGGAAGCTGTTTGCAGGTAAAAAAGAAAGTTAGTGTCGTCTATAACCAAAAGAATCAGAATCGAACCAAGCACCGTCCGACGGTAGGGGCTGTTATGATTCCCAAACCTGCACCTGCTCAGCAAAGAAACAATCAGCCAAGAGCAGAAAGACCAGCTAGACAGTTCACTCAGATCAACATGACGCTGTCTCAGGTTTTACCTCATTTGCTGAAGTCTAATCTGGTTACTCTGAAGGAAGCTCCAAAGAATCCTAACACCACCTCTACCTACTATAAACTGAATGCTCGTTGTGCTTACCATTTGGAAAGTCCAGGCCATGATACCAATGACTGTTGGGCTTTGAAGAACAAAGTACAGGATCTGATTGACGCCAAGGAGATCGAATTCGACCCTCTTGAGACTCCCAAAGTGATCACTGCTCCCTTGCCAAAACACGGCTAGGATTGAAAGCATTTTTGTTCATTTGAATTCTCAAGTTGTATTTTCTTTGCTTATTCGAACAATTATTGTCATGTCAAAACTTTGTTATTTCATTAATTCATTATACATGTTTGTCTTGAATTAATATGTTTTCACTATGCTTAAACTTCTTTATACTTCCTTTTCGTGATATTCAACTCTCGATTAAAAAAACTCTAAGCCTTAGAGGGAGGATGACGAAAATGATACCACAATATCTACAGTATGCTTTTGAACAGACCCCGCTGACGATGTACATGCGTTATTTCAAATCCTAAACAGTGGAGTTATAAGGAAGGTAATCCCTAGTCAACCCCTTTGAGCCAAAGAAGTATGAGTTTTTCTTTTCATGAAAATTAAAACCCTTAATCATAACCTGGGGAAGGGTAGTTTTCTTAGTTAATTCAGAGGCGCATTCAGTCAAAATCTGTCGCTTTGTACACAATGAATGGCATCGAAGACGTCCTTCCAAAACAAAAGACGGTGATGGTTCCGTATAATCGCCAAGACATGCAGTCATTATCTCTCGAAATAAAAGCCCATTAAGTCAAAACCTATGAAGGAGACTTAAGAGAAAAATTGGGGCGTCCCGCTGACTGTAATCACAAAAGAAATAGTTCAGGCAAGAGAAGGGATAACGAAAACCAAAAAAAGAGGTTACTACGAATCCTCAACAAAAAGAAGATTACAAAAATGACTGCCTTTTCAAAACAAATGTTCAATTTCTGAATCATGACCAAGTATCAGAGCAAAGATTCCAGACTCAATCAGGATCTAATCGCACAATTAACTGAGCATAAGACTGAAGAACATCACGAAGAGCGGGTTGGGTACAAATAAAATTTGAGCATTTACCCTTTGTTTCTTGAACCGTGAACTAGGCCACGTTATAACCCTTAAAAATCCTAGCTGAAGCATGGGTTAGTTTGAGAGCATATTGTTACAAAGGTATCCTGACTCCTGTAGGCTTTGTTACGAATCCTGAGTTGATATCACATTCTTGTAAATTTCGTTTTACTACACAAAACACATTTTCAAAAAAATTTCAAGACACACATGAGTTTTGCATTCTTTAAATGAAATTGTTTGGATATGACTAATTGTTTGACAACAGAGAAATCCGCACAATGGATATTTAATGAACAAATATCCTCTCAATGGACAAAATCACCTCAGCGGGAAAGACACTTCCAATAACAGGTCTTCCATAAGCAAGGGGCATGACATGATGTCTAAACACACATGGGGAAGTCTCTCCAAAAGTTCCAAATAACCAGGCGAAGATCTCCATCTGAAACGCTTGGGGCATTACGCACACATTCCAGCGATGAATCATGTGCCATCAAGAAAACATTTTTGACAGTACTACAACACAACACTATGGACAGTGATAACTCTCTACATCCTGAAAGCATGGACATAGTCAGAAATTACTCCGCATGAAAAAAAAGACCCGCTAGGTTGACACACCTAGGAAAAAATAAGGGAATCCTGGTGAACCAAAAGGGTTCGGGAAAAAGTTAGGGATAAACATAAAAAAAAATCTATACACCCGACAAGTCGAAAACCTGAAAAGGCGGCTTTGGCAAAAAGGTATCCCGGTGGACTGAAAACCCAAAAGGGCGGTCCAAGAAAAAGTTAGGGATTTAAAACGTGCGACTATGTCCCGTCACCTGTCTATCAGTGGAAGACTTATACCTTGATCAACATTCATCAAGAGCACCAGAATCGAGAAACGGTTCAGATACGATCCAGATACGGATGTCATTCCGCTACTTATTCAAGATTTTCATACATTGAGAAACAGTTCGGGTACGATCCAGAGACGGATGTTATCCTGGTACTTATTCCAGATTCAGCTTTCAGATACGCTCCAGATACGGATGCCATTCTGATACTCATTCAGATTCAGCTTTTCGATACAGTTCAGATACACTCCAGATACGGATGCCATTCTGATACTTGTTCAGATTCAGCTTTCAGATACAGTTCAGATACGCTCCAGATACGGATGCCATTTTGATACTCATGCAGATTCAGCTTTCAGATACAGTTCAAATACGCTCCAGATACGGATGCCATTCTGATACTCGTTCAGATTCAACTTTCAGATACATTTCAGATATGATCCAGAGACAGATGTCATTATGACACTCATTCAACACATGTTTCAAGTATAGTTTAGATACGATTCAGTGACGGATGTCATTCTGACACTCATTCAACACATCTTTCAAGTACAGTTCAGATACGATCCAGAGACGGATGTCATTCTGACACTCATTCAACACATGTTTCAAGTATAGTTCAGATACGATCCAGAGACGGATGTCATCCTGACACTCATTAAATACATGTTCAAGTACAATCATGATATAGACCCATCCAAAAAATCTCCGCATGTACTTTTTCCATCACGGTACAAGGGGCAGAGACAGTTGGAAGCAAAGTCACTATCACATACAAGCCAGTGATACCTATATTCCCCACAGAGCCAAGACAACCAAGGTCTGATCTCCGTATCCCCAAGCAGGAATCACTTCCCCAGCAAAAAGCTGATATCAGCATTCCCCAGCCGAGTTTTATAACCATGAGCAGTTTATAAATCCATCTCCCGAGCAGAGTTTATTTCTCTGGCAACGGAAGCTCAATCTCCAACAGAGCTCTTCTCTCCAGCAATGGAAGTTCATCCTCAGCTGAGTTTATTTCTCCAAATCAGCAGATCTTCCAACAGAGTATCTCTCTTCCCCACAGAGTCATTCCCCGGCAGGATTATTCTCAGACAGAGTCTCTCCCGGCAGAATATTCTCAAGTAGAATGGATGTAAATCTCCAGCTAATCATCTTCGGTCACTATTCCCAGCGGAAACGAAGAACTCAACTTCTTATACTCTCCAACAGCAGTCCAAGATTTATTTTCCCCACCTAGAGAATATCACAATAGCATTGCATATCCATATATCATGGCGTGTGCATACATATTATACAACACAATCTCATTTATTTTGAAAACATCATTACTCAATACATTTCATACATCATGACATTACATACTACTAACTCTTTACCTTTCAGGGAAAGATGTAATCAAGTTCTCACAAGTTCTCTCTGGTTTAGTCAAACCGACACTAAGGTTTCTATTCTAGTTGAAGATGTTCTAAGACTTTCGTCAGGGTCAGCCGAATCACCTCTAAGATTCCCCTGATTTCTATGCCCGTCAAAGTTATTCCGAGACCTCTCCCGGGTTCAGTCAAATCGATACTAAGATTTCTCTCCCAGTTGAAGACAACTCGAGACCCTTCTCTGGTTCATTCAAATTGATACTAAGATTTCTATTCCAGTTAAAAAAGCTATGAAGCCCGGAAACCGACCGGATAATAGTCAACCAACAATACATCATACTATGAAGCCTGGGACACGATCGGATAACAGTACAAAATACTACAAAGCCTGGAATCGACCAGATAGTGGTATATCTCAAATTCAAGCTATGAAGCCCGGAAATCGACCGGATAATATCTTAATTTCTCCAAATTACTGAAGCCTGGGACACGACCAGGTAATGGTATAAGACATCGTGAAGCCTGGAGCATGACCAGACAACGGTATGAGACGATGTGAAGTCTAGAGCATGACCAGATAACGGCAAGAGACACTGTGAAACCTGGACACGACCAGATAACAGTATGAGGTACTGCAAAGCTTGGAATTAGACCAGATAGCAGTTTACTCGGACAATTACCATAAAGCCTGGAAATGACTGGATGTTAGTATGCCTTAAATTCAAGTTGAAACTCGGATGCAACCGGATAACCACTTAATTCCTTCTGAAGCATGGGACACGACCAGATAAGAATTGAGAAATTGCAAAGCCTGGAGCACGAACAGATAGAAAGTTTAATCTCATCTCCCCAATAAGTCTCTGTGAAACCTGGAGCACGACCAGATAACAGTTAATCTTATTATCCTCAGCAAATCACTGTAAAGCCGGGAGCACGACCAGATAGCAGTTCACTTTCACCTCCTCGACTAAGAGATGATTCCCCAGTAAAGTAACGAAAAACTGAAGCTCCTAAAATTCTATTTCTCCCAAGACATAGACCAACATTCGTTAGCAGATTCCTCATCAACGACAGGAATAGGATTTCTCATCAAAGGAATATCTCGAGAAATCAACATCCTCTAGATGGCATCTTTAAGCCCATCTCCGACGATTCTCCATCATATCTTCCTGATGGAATCTTTAAGCCCATCTCCGGTGACCTTCCATCATTTCCTCCAAATGGAATCTGTAAGCCTATTCCCGATACTACCTACACAGTCAAGCACCATCTCAGACGAGTGCAAATTTCTAGGCACTCTTGTGTTCAATCATCTTCCATCTTCAGATTACGAAAGGTAGACAGACAATCTATATCCTCAGGTTTAAGAAGATTGAACAGGGGCAGATGTTGTACCCCAAAATTTTCCCTCTCATTTTACTCAACACATGCCCATTGAGGTCTTCAACTTGCTCAAGGATGCCCAAGAGTTGACCAGACAAACTCTCTCCTAAGACAATGAATCTCAAACTAGGGTTTCCATTTTCATTAGGGTGTGGGAACTCCAAAGGTACCAAATGCTTTCTATGGTCCTAATATGTTCTCAAGATCATCCATGTCAATTTTCATGCCTTGCACAAGAAGTTTGCTCAGTCAATTGCTCGGATGCCTGAAAATCAATTATACTAGGTCAAAAGTCAATTGGGGCCCACATACAATCAAACTTCAAGATTTTTGGTCAACATCAACATTTAGAAGTGATATTCATCATTTTATCAAGGGTTGATCATGATTCCTCAAGGAATGCCCCAAATTCATCAAAACCCAAAAGTTGCTAAATCAGGGTTTCTCAAGAAAAGTCAACCAAACTTTGACCAAGCATAACTTCCTCATACTTTATCAGAAATTTTCCATCCAAGGCTCATTTTTAAGAGGATGCAATTCCCTAAAATTCATCTTCATCCCACAAGTTCAAAATATGCACTCATCAAAAGATATGAATTTCTACATTATAGGTCCTTTTGAAAAGTCAACAAAAACACTTTTAGGTCAAAGCTTCTTACATGAACATGGAAGCCCCAATTGAGATGAAACAAAAAGGGTTGTTTAGGGGACAGCCTAAGATTTCTAAAAAGTCCAAGATCACCTCTCTAGGGTTAAAATTGGAGGAGATATGCCTTGTCAAAGTTGGCCATTTTTGCAAAATTTGCCAAAAGTCAAATGTGCTCAAAAGTGCATTTTTTGTCAAATAGGCCTAGCATTTCATGATTGCATCTTGCTTGTGACATGGTCCACGACCCAAATCAGCATCCACACATTTTTTGGTTTATTTATTTATTTATTTTGATTTTTTATTATTTAAAAAATAAATTAAATCAAATAAATAGCAAAAAATACAAAAGATTGATTTTTTATCTGATTTTTTGTAGGAATCAAATCCAATTAGGCTGACAAATCATATCCAAATCGTGCAAGGAAAATTGAATCAAAATTGGCATTATTATGCTTATTTTGGAAACATATCATACAAGAGAAAAATCAAATCAAATATTGATGATCTTCAAAGATACAAAGCATTTTTGTTGACCTAATTCGTTCTAGTATATATGTTGAACATAACCAAGGCGCAAGAAGAAGGATTTGCAGTGAAAAACACCATACCAAAACTCAAAAAGTTGGACAAAATTGTTGGATTGTTTTTGGACTTATAAGGAAATTCAAATCGTTCCAATGCTCCCAATCGTTTCCTGGACCTTCCCAGAAGCTAATACGATCAGTTGCACGCCTCAAAGCTCCAAGAATCGTCACATAATCCTCACGGTTTACGCCCTCTGAACTCAAACTTGTTCCTTTGGTTTTACGTACTTTTAATCCAAATTTCTTGCATAAATGTATTCATGATCAGGTTTATGATCTTTTGGATAACCTGGATTTGATTTCTAGTGCAGGAACAAGCTTACACCATTATTAGGGTTTGGAAGCTTCAAATTAGGGGTTCTCTATAGAGGCAAAATTAGGACTGATTAATGACACCAATGAACTCAGGACAAGATTCTTAGTCGGTCTATGTCTTTAGTTTTGATTGATATTGCTTGCTTTGCATTTTGATATATTGCAGGTCTATAGAAACACACAAAAACCGTCACTAAAGCCTATAGTGACAGAAATTTCTATTGGTAAAGGTGTTATTGCCTAAAACGATGAAACAGGGAAGAGGATGAAGACGTGTCAATATCTAAGCGGTGGATTTGAATTTCGCGCGTTTTATTGCTGCATTGTCCTTTTTTCATATATTATATGTTGTTATTATCATATTAACAAATAAAACAGGTGGTCCAGTGGCAAAGGCGCATGTTTGTAAGCGAAATGACCTAGGTTCGATCCCAGTTCCCAGCGTTTTTCAATTTTCTTAATATTTGACAATAGATTCTATACTCCATGTTGCCAGGCGTCCAACGTGTGCTCCAGCAATCCGGCCAATGGATTATCACCATCACCAATCCAACACTCCATCAAAGAAGGTCCATGATGCACCCTCCAAGTGTGAACAACACTGAATCATGCGTTGACTGGGCTGATCAGCATAATGGGCCTACCAAATTCAACATTGCACCCCCCATTCAGCAAATACAGGCCCAATATTTCTTTTTCTCTTTAATTCTTTTTAATTATTCACTACTTATTTTCTTTACAAAATAACCCAAAAAATCATTTTTTTTATTAAATCAAAAAAACATCAAAAATTATGTATTCATAAAATATTTTATTTCTCTAATTAATTAGTTTAATTAAAATTAGGGCAAATTTAATTCCTTTTTTTATAATTTAAATTAATTAGAAATTAGGGTTTTAATTTGTACATAACCTAATTGATTTTTCTCAAAAAATAACCTAAATATTTTTTCAATTAGATTTTTAGGTTTCCTAAATTATTCTCGCATTTAATTCGCCGCGCGCAATTTTTTAATTTCCTTTTTATTATTATTGTAACTGTTTCGAGGTTGTAATAGTAATTAGGGTTTAAATTCTGCATTTTTATTTTCAGTCCAAGATAATTATGTATCTGCAAAAGCCCTGTAATATCTAGGACCTTTTAACTTTCCCGCATTTTATTTCCGCAAACTATAAACTACTTAGATGTATGTTAATAGGATTGTATGGAAAGACTAACTGAACATTAATACAATAGAAAACCCTAATTGTGCAAAGATAAATTAACTAAAAATTACACTCGCACATGCTCACTCCTAGGGTTTACTCCACTCCGGTTGCCTTCGGTAAATGGTCATGCAGTATAGGGTTTGTTAGTGGTCATTCTCTAGCCCCGAAAGATCTAAAATGACCCATTCGGATGTTGCCTCAGAAAAAGATCTTTAAGTCTTTAGGATGATTACTAACATTTCCTAACATTGCTTTTGTGATCGTATTTGTCCCTTCGAATGTACCTAAAAAACTCCAATGACGATGCTACCTATTTCTCAATAACGGGATAACAATGTCTAAAGGAAAACGAACAGTCTTTTTCGAGTAGGTAGATTAGTTCCTAGGTACTTGCTCAAACAAACAATTTTTTTTCACACAAACACTTTTCAAATAGTTTTCAAAAACAACTTCGTAACACTCTTGAGGATAGAAACAAGGGTTAAAATGAAGTAAAACAAAACTTTTCAAAGCAAAGCACACACAAGAAATTTTCAAAATGAGCAAATACCTAAGAGCCCATGGAAAACCATGGATAGAAAGGATGCTAACACCTTCCCTTTCTATAATCTACCCCCCGTACTCAGAAACATCTCGAAAAAGGTTTTTTTTCTTTTCTTTTTCCATTTCCTGATTGGATAAAATAAAATGCGGTGGCGACTCTTGCTTACTGTGACATTTTGCGAACAAAAAATGCAAACCAGTATTAACAGTCGGTTTTGCCACCGTATCACACATGTCCTCTAGATATGCCATCAAATTCTCTTATGTGACTTTAAAAGATCATAACTTGGTCAATTTTTATCTTCTTGAGCCCATTATTTTTCCACAGTGATCTTAAGGATGTGAACTTCAACTCTTCTTTTATGTGCAAACTTGAAAATGGATGGAAGATGCCCTAATAATGCAAGAGATTATAGGTCATCTCATGAATTTCACCAATTTGAAAGACCATAAATTTTTCAATACTTGGTATTTTTGAGTGATTCAAATTTCACAATGCTCTTTGGGAAGTTTACTTCAAGCTAGTATCATTGATCAAAGCTCAATTTTGGAGGAAGGCCTTGTTTGGAGTCAAAACATTATTAGGATATTTTTTTAGAAAAACTTAGAATTTTTCTAAGTACAAAAAGTCAGCATCTTTTTCTCAACTTTGACTCATCACAACTCCTATCTCAAGCATCCATTTGATCCCATTCTTTGCACATTGTAAAATTTGTGATCTTATCTTTCAATTGCTTCAAGAATCATGCCCCAGGACTCCTTAAATTATGATTACCATTGATTTAAAGTTGGTACCTTGAAACTGACTTTTTCTTCCAAGTTAGAATTTAAAATGCACAATTCAACTTCTAATCACTAAATTTTTGCACGTTTACTTATAATCATGTTTAAAAATCTTCCAGAAGTGATTAGCACCTTGAAACGCAAGTTTTGGTTGAGTTTTGAGCAAAATACGAGTCACACTTTTCATGCTTGTAACTTCACACGAATTCCATCCAAACTTCATAATTCCACATGCTTGAGCATCCCATTTTCTTCCTTATAAATAGAGGGTTATATCTCACTCATTTTCTCAAGCTTAGACAACCAAAATCACTCTGTCAAACTCTCTTTATAACTCACAATTCTGCAACTTCGAATTTGGTTTTACAGCCTTCTTCAATCTATTTTCTTTGTTAATTCTTCATCCTTGAACTTCACTGAAGCTAATAGAAGAAGAACCAAGCCTTAAACCATCCTAAATCGTGCTAGCCGAGTCAAGTTTCAGAGCTCTGAATTTGAACTTCAATAGGTAGATTCCTTCATCAATTCTTTCGAAATTTGTTGCTACAATAAAGCTTTCATCACTCTGATACTCGTCGCATCATTTGTTTTCAACTGGAAGTGAGTTTTGATCATGAATTTTCAAATCCCTATTCAACTTTTTTCTTTTGGTTTTCTTCAAATCGACTAAGCTACAACTTATATAAATTTTTCGCGAGGGTACAATTGTCTTCGTCTTGATGAGATGAAGAGAATGGAATTAGTCTGAACCTCTAATTTTATAGTTTAAGGAGCCTAGTTTTAAGGTTGGCTAGAGGTTGAAGACGACCACGCTGGCGTCTTCAACCAATGAGAATTTGCTACGCATTTTTCAAATGTGTTTTAAATATTTGATCCATTGGTTTATTCATTAATGACCATGATATGCACAACGCGCCAGATCCCTTGGATTTGATTACTAACGCGTTTTGACATTGATCCAATGGTCTATATCTTTTTGGTTTATTTTTATTTTCTGATTTTTATATTTTAATTAATTTAAACTTCAAAAATTCATAAAAAATTCATTTCTGACTCAAAAAATCTGGAAAAATTCTTAAAAATACTTTGAATTATTTATGACTTTGTGAATATTTTTTCATATTTTTATTTTAATGTTTGATACTTTTCATAATTTTTTTTTGTTTGCCTTATTTTTATTATTTTAAAAATACTTCTTGGCATTTTAAAATTCTAAAAAAAATTATCAAGATCATTTTCTTTATTTCTGACTTTCTGAAATTTTTCTTGAATTTTATTTTGATTTTTACTATTTTTGATATTTTTTTCACTTATTTGAGTGATTTTAATTAGTTTAAAAATACTTTTCGGTTTTAAAAAATTATCAAAAAACCTATAAAAATATTTGAGATCACTTCTGACTTTTCTATGGTCCCTTTTAATTTTTCTTTGATACTTTGAACATAGTTTACTATTTTACCTTTTATTTTCATTTTAAAAAAACAATTTAAAAATCATATTCTTTTTTTATTTTGTTTATTAATTACACATTTTTTATTATATTCTGACCATGTGGTTTTTGATCATGAACTTTATTAACATCATTGGATCTTGGGTGTTGGGTTTAACTCCACCAAAATGGATGAATGATTTTAATGATAGTTTGATTAAAATCTTTAATTCAAATATTTTCCCTCCCTCTTCATCTTATCCCTTTCTTACTTGTACTATATGTTGTTAGATGATGATTTACATATCATCTCTCTAAATATATGGTACATAGATTGCTATTGATTTGCTTCAAAATAGGTGTGACTTCTATATAAGTCCACTTACGATTGCTTAACATAGCGCTAAATTTTGTCCCGATTCGAGAAATGATCATTTGTGGCCCAGATCTATGTTTGCAAGCCCAAGTATGGTTAATTTAAAACCTTTGATCCAATAACCTTGAGGTCCATTGTTAGGAGTCTTTGTTCTTATCAATCCTCTAATGAATCTTCATAAATTTTGGAACTAAGTGAATCATTTAAACATTGTGGATCATTTATTGTTGCCTTGAGATTCTGAAATGAATGATATACTTGACAAAAAGCAAATGAAACTTATTGTTGAGAGGATTTGATTTTATCAATCTTATAATGAGTTTTCAAATGCAAGTTTCAAGATGGTCATTCAACTAACCTCTAATTTCTAACAATTGACTTTATTTTATGCTTTTACTTTATGCTTTTTACTTTAAGGACATTTATTTTAGTATTTTCATTTCATGCTATTTTCATCTTTTCTCACTTGAGCATTAATCTTTACGTCATTTTTATTTTGCTCACTTGAGCTTTTCATTTTTTTTGAAGATACCTAATAATAAACTTGAACCATAAAAAACTTTGATGTTACTTGGACTATTTGTTTTCTATCCTTGGCATACTGAAGTTATGGACTTCTTGGACTTAGGATTAGAGACCTTGACCTACCTTGAGACCTTGTAACTTCTATTGCAATTTTGTCTGGAGTTCTTGGGGTTTTCCCCAAGACATTGGGTTGTTTGTTTTCTTTGTGTGCAGGTTATTTTGATTATGTGATTTGCCTGTGATTGGGAATTCATTTGTATACAGCCATTACTCTGCCCAATTTTTGTTAAGACTTAATACATTTGAAGCTAGTGTTCTTAAGAGGTTTGATATCTTTGCTTGTGTGGTTTTAATCCAAAGGATGAAAATTCTATATTGACTCATTGTTTCAAGTGTTGGCTTCTTGTTGGTTAGATGGTTCTTTTCCCTAGATTTTACTTTATTCTTTAGCATAAAAGAGTATGATCTTTTTCCCGATAATATCACCAACCTACGGAGTTCCAATCAGTACAGTTCATGGAAGTTCTCTTCCCCAACTGAGTTTATTCTTCCAAAACTGTAAAACCCCTTTATAGATTTCTTCTCTCCAACAGAGGTTGTTTCGTCATCAAATTATTTCTCTGTGAATAGGGTTTATTTCCCTAAAATATTACAGTCTCCCCAGCTTAATTCTATTCCTCAGATGGCTACGAATCACCAGAAAAATTCCTCTCCCCAGTGAAGTCGCCATTATCCCTAGAGAGTTGCTATGAAACCTGAAACCGGACCAGATATCAGTCAACTGTATCATCCCTAGACGAGTCAAAAGGTTATCCATCTCTTTTATCCCCAGTCAGGGTATATAAGAATTAAACTCTTTAGAAAAATCGGAAGTTTATCCATCTCTTTTATCCCCAGTCAGGACATATAAGAATCAAACTCCCCAGTAGAGCGATGAACGACTAATGTTCCTAAACTCTTCTCCCCAAACAGAAGTCAACATTATTATGCAGAGTTTCCTCAAACAGCAAGTAGGAATCCCCAGCGGAAGCATTCTAGACAAGGTTGAAGATTACACATGTTCTTCATCCCCAACACCAGTCAGGGATTCATTTTCCCCAACAAGATATCATACAGAACTATTAATACACTTCCAACAACATTTCACATTCATACAACATTTACCAATATCATAGCATATGCATACGAAACGAATGTAGCACAGTCTCATTTATTTTGAGAACATCATTACGCAATGCATTTCATACATTATGACATTGCATACAGCTAACTCTTTACCTTTTCAGGAAAGATCAATCAACAGACAAACATCTTCAACTACTTATATGACCAGACAGTCTTCCCCAAGGCTACATCCGACAAAGGGCTATTTCAACAATTTCCTCAAAGGATCATTCTCAAGAAAAAAAGACATATACTGGCTCATATTAAATCGACCATATATTTATTTTGATAGTTCTTCCAGTATACATTTGCGGGCTCATATTAAATCAACCATAGATTTACTCTGATACTTCTTTCATTTAAAAACAAGCGTAAACATCTTCTGGCTCAGATTAAATCAAGCGTAAATTTATTCTGATACTTCTTCCAATAGATATTTTCTGGATCAGATTAAATTAACCATAGATGTATTCTAATACTTCTTCCAGTAGACCTTTTCTGGCTCAATTTAAATCGATCATAGATTTATTCTGATACTTCTTCCAGTTAAAGACGGACGCAAACATCTTCTGGCTCAGATTGAATCAAGCGTAGATTTATTTTGATACTTCTTCCAGTAGACATTTTTTCTGGCTCAGATTAAATCGACCATAGATTTATTCTGATACTTCTTCCAGTTAAAATACGGACACAGACATCTTCTGGATTAGATTAAATCAAGTGTAGATTTATTATGATACTTCTTCCCGTAGACATTTTATGGTTCAGATTAAATCGACCATAGATTTATTCTGATACTTCTTCCATTAAACAACTTTTGGCTCAGATTAAATCGAGCGTAGATTTATTCTGATACTTCTTCCAATCGAAGCCAATCGTAGACGTAGTATAAGTCCTATCAACAGTTACTTTGGATGGCATCTATAATCCCATCTCCGACAATTCTCCATCACCTCTCCAAATGGCATCTTTAAGCCCATTCCCAATATTACATCAACCAACAACATTACTTCAGGCGCATGCAAATGCAAATTTCTAGGCACTTAAGTGTTCAATCATCTTCTACCTTCAAGTCACGAATGGCGAATAGGCCAATCCAACTCTTTAGGATTAAGAAGATTGAACAGGGGCAGATGTTGTACCCCAAAATTTTCCCTCCCATTTTCTTCAAGACATTCTCATGGGGTCCCCCATTTTCTCAAAACTACTCAAGAGTTGACTGGTCAAAACCTCCTCCTAAGCAAGGGTCTTCAACTAGGGTTTTGTGATTCACAAGGAAAATTGGTTTGAAAAGGTCTCAAATTACTATCATGGTTCACCATAAGTCCTCAATAATGCTTATGTCAAGTTTCAAGTCTTGCATCACATGTTTGCTCAGTCAATGGCTCAGATGATTAAAAGTCAGTTGTATTGAGTAAAAAGTCAAATGTTGTCAACATATAGTCAAAATTCAATATTTTTTTGTCAACATAAATATTTTGAAGTGATATTCATCATTTTATCAAGGGTTTATAATGATTCCTAAAGGAAAGCCCTCAAATCATCAAAGGTAAAAAATTGCCAAAATTAGGGTTTTGATTGAAGATGAATGATCATTGATTGATGGCCTAGTGCATGACCTAATGACTTAAAACATGATCTCAAGAGCTCAAATGCAACATCTTGACCTAACTACATGGCTCAAGACATTTCCAAATATACAAGTGATTAATAGTTGAAAAATTGAACTAATTGAATGAAAAGTCAACAGTCACTCAAAATCAAACTTTGACTTTTTGGTTGACATTGGAATTCAAAAATCAAGAATCATCAAAACATTCAAAACTATCAAACTTGATCATCAAGAATCAAAAAGTAAACAAAATTCAAAAGTTGGAAAGTTTTCCAACACTTAGAAAAATTCTAAGTGTTTTTGTTATTAACAAAATCACTACTTCATGGCCATTTTTCACTAAGATCCAAGTTGATTCAAGGAAAACATTCAACATGAAAGTTGTAGGAATTAATGAATTCTGCAACTTCATCAATGTGGAATGATCCTCAAAAAGTGCTTGGATTAAGAGATATAGGCCCATGAAGTTCTGATATTTTTCCTCCAACACTTAGAAAAAATTTCAACAAGTTTTGATTAGTTTTTTATCTCAACTTGTTTGCCAATTTTCACCAAGTTTCCATTTGATTTAGCCAAAATGGTCAACATGAAAGCTGAATATCATGTTTTAAGCTTTCCAAAATTTCCAAGAACACAAATTTATCATGCTTGAGCTAGGAGATTCGAAGAGATGAAGATGGCATGTCAAACTTAAATTATAGGTCATTTTTATGATGAACTCATAATCAAATCTCATAGCCATGCCTTGTAATCTCCCTTTGCAGGCCTCTAGATTTGTAAATCTATCTCTAATCAGAATATTATACAAGCTTTTAGGCTATGGTCGATTTGATTCAAGCATTGTCCAATGCATCATTCCATTTTTGGGAAAAAGATCACACTTCCATTCTAGTAAAGCATGCTTTATGCAATTGTCAACTCTCCTTGATCCTCTCACTTGTTTCCTCTACACACACTCAACTTAAAATATCAAATAAGCTTGCTTAAAGTATCCAACAACTCTATGAGACAAGGTACAATGCATTGGAACCATGTTCTTTAAGGTTACTTCAAAACTAAGTTTCCACACCATAACATGCTATCTTGAAAATCTGGTTACTTGAGTCTTCTAAACCTCTTTCCTATAAATAAAGAGGTCATTAACAAGCCATAGCACGACTTCATAAGCCCTAAAATACTCTCAAACTTAGAATCACTTAGAAAACTCCATTGTTGCACATTTGAAGCTTCCAACACCCAACTCTCAATCCACTCATGTGTTTTCTCTTTTCATCATTCAAACATCATCTATATATCATATATAACTCATCCATACCCTTGTTACACTTCTGTAACATCATCATCACCATCCTCCAAACTCCAAAACCGTGGCCTTCAACTTGACTTAGCTAGAGCATTTCAGCAACTTTCATAGCAAAGTAGGCATTGGAACACGTTCAGGGAGGTCCAAGGAAGCTTTTGGCATCATTTATTTGCACCTGGAAGCATCCATATGCATTCTGAGTTTTCACTTCAAGAGGTAAGTTTTCCAAACTTTGATATCTTAATTCACGCATCATTTTCTTTCAATTTCAAAAGATAAAATGTAGATATCATGTCTATGAAGCTAACCATGTCCTTAGTTTTCATTTATGTTGACTGTATGATGAGAATTTTGGAATTGAGTTTTCCGAAATATTAGGTTTTCAGTTAGGTACCAAACAAAATTCGTACTCATCTTTAACCTATAACTTTCATAATTTATATGGTTGCATTCCTTGAGAAAAATCAAGCAAGTTTGGTTTTGGATGTTTTCAATTTGGTTGAGAAATGGGCATTTTACAAAATCAAAAGTGAAACATTGTTGTTGTTGTGATTGTAAGGCGCGCAAGAGGAAGAAGAAGGGTGAGCTGGCCATTTCAAATTTCTCAAACTCGTTTTATAATATATTTAGTGGGTGATGTTTCATTACCGGATGAAACAACTACCCCAGTGGCAAGCATGTGTGTGTAATACGTTGGTGTGCCAGGGTAGGGGTTCAATCCCTGCCTCTGGAATTTTATTTTCTAACATTTCCCTTACAGATTCCATGCCTTGCAATCCAATGCATGCACCATGCACTTCCAGTCTTTAACCATCAAATCTCACCTATCCTGATCCAATGTTTTCAAATCAAAAATTCATATGGTACACTCCAAGGAATTGTCCATACATGATCATCACAGGTGCATGGGTCTCCCTGATTTGGGATTTTCATTTTTGCTTTTTGACACCCCCCAAATTTCTTTTACAAACACAGGCCCCATTAGTTTCTTTTTTTCATTTTTTGTTTTGTTTTATTTAATTCTTTTCTTTTTAATTTCATTTTTTATTTAATAAACAAAAATCATAAAATCATGAAAATTTAGATTTAGATTTTTAATTAATTAATTTAATTTTTGATAATTAAAATTAATTTAATTTAATCACATTATTTTATTTTAAATGGTTAATTTTTAAATTAATTAGAATTAGGGTTTATACTATAAAATATTTTCTAAATAAAACATCAAATTATTTTTCTAACAATTAGTCTTTTTTTTTATTAAAATTAATTTAGACTTCGTTTTTAATTTATTTAACTAAATTAGCTTTCTTCCTAATTAATTAAAATTAATTAACCTTTTTCATTTATTATTAAATTTAATTTAGTTTCCTTAGGTTTTTACTAAACTTTCGTTAATGAAAATTAATCAAATAATTAGGTTAACCATCAAACTTTTTCCATCAAAAAATCACAAAAAAACAATTACCTTTCTCTTTTCTTTATTTTACAAATCTTCATGTACTTTATTTCCCAATTATTGTAACTGCTCAATGGTCTGTAATAGCTTTAATTAGAGTTTATTGTTTTTCATCCCTATTCATAAATTTGTACTCCCCACTCCCGAAGCATTGCAATAGCATAGGACATTTAATTTATGCAATTTACTGCTCTTTATTATTGTTAGTTTAATAGGATTGTATGACAAGATTAAAATCAACCAATAGCACAACCCTAATTTCAAGACAAAAATAACTGAAATCAAAATACTTCGCACACATACACCTCTAGGGTAACTTCACTTGTTGCCTCGTATTTAAACCGTCATGTCCCTCGAACATGGATGTTTAGCAAAGACCCTCAGTTAAGAGATTGTAGTCCCTCGATGACCCTTCCATGTTCCCTTCGGTAAACGATCTTAGTCCCTTATGAAAATTGCTAAAGTGTCCTACAAATTGCCTTCTATGACTGTACGATGACCCACGCTTGTCCCTCACATATAATGATAGAGTTTCCTATTAACTAATAGTAGGGTAGCACAATATAAAGGAGAAGTAAAATAATAAAGACTTTTTGAGTAGGTAGATCGCTCGTAATCACTTGCTCAAAAACTAAAGACAATTTTCATACCTCACACTTTCAAAACAACTATTTTCAAAACGCTTTATAAACAGTCTTGAGGACTGATACAACGGTTATTATAAAGCAAATTTCCTTACATTTGGAATCTTCAAAATACTTTTCACAAAACAACACTTTCGTTCATGAATATTTTCAAAACAAACATTTTGGTATACATTCTCAACGATACGAGAATCATTACAAAAATTGCCGCACTTAGACATTTTCAAAATATTTTCAAAACATACACAAACACAAAGAATTTCAAAAGTGAGCTAGCGATTAAGAGCCTGTAGATAACTACAGATGAAAAGGGTGCTAACACCTTCCCTTTTCATAAGGCAATCCACCATTGCACTGTCATCTGTTGAAGTTAGATATATAGCAGCAGCTGGATGTAGCACATAAATGCTCTGGATGAAAAGTCAACTTGAAGACTTTAACATATATGAGAGTAACATTCCTATTATTTGTGATAATACGTCTTCTATTTATCTTTCAAAAAACCCCATTTTACATTCTAGGGCTAAGCATAAAGAAATTAAACATCATTTTATTAGGGACTATATTCATAAAGGAATTCTCTCATTAAAATTTACAGACACAGACCATCAATGGGCTGATGTTTTCACTAAACCCCTTTCTGAAGATAGGTTTAACTTCATTCTGAAACATCTCAGCATCAAAATTATGCCCAGAATGATAGTTTTGTTTCTGTATACTTTAATCCTCGGAATTTTATGCTTTAATTTTTCTTGTGTGAACATCTGATCAATTGTTCTTCAAAAATTAGAAGGAAAGTTGTATCAGGATTGTTGTACCCAAAAATTTTCCCTCCTTTTTCTCAAGATACTTCTCACAAAGATCTTCAGTGATTCAAGCTTGCACAAGTATTGATTAGGTCAAGTCATCTCCTCAACACTTATGCCTCAAATTAGGGTTGGAGTTTGCACAAAGACAGTTGGACTTCTAATATTTCAAATGACTTTCATAGATTATTATGGACCCTCAAGATTTCTCCTGTCAAGTTTCAAGTCTTGGATCACAAAATTGCCCAGTCAATTGATCAGGTGGTCTAAAATCAATTGTATTGCTTAAAAAGTCAACTATGGTCAACCTACAGTCAAACTTTAAGATTTTGGACCAATATCAACATTTTGAGGTCATATGTATCATTTGATCAAGATTATATCATAATTCTCCAAGAAAATTATTCAAATCGTCAAAAGGGCAAAATGGTCAAAATTAGGGTTTTGACTGAGAATGACCAATCTTTGACTTTTGACCTAGTACATGACTTATTGGTTTGAAACATGATCTCAAGGATTCAAATAAATCATTTTGATCTAATCTCATATTTCAATTCATCTCCCGAGATCAGTGGATTGATAGATGAAATTTGGTCAACTAATGAAAAAAAGTCAACTGTACACTGAAAAGTCAAACTTTGACTTTTTGATCAAATTTTAGTTTCAAAGATCACATTTCATCAAGACATTCAAAAATATGAAATTTGATCATCAAGAAATCAAGAAAGTCAAAAATCAAACTTTGCAAGACTTAGAAATTTTTCTAAGTGTTTTTTATACATGTTAATTTCATTACTTCATGACATCTTTTCACCATAATTCAAGATAATTCAAGTTGTTACAAGTTTTCAAGTAAACAACAAGGCTGTATTTTTAAGTTAAAAATTACAAGTTACAAATCCTAAGCTTTGTCTTGTTTGACCTTTTCCCTTTGACTCAATCTTCAAACTTTGCAACTATGATGTCCACAAATATGCCTTGTCTTTGTTACAAGCTGCATAAATTTGTCCACAAAACCAGACCTGCATCATGCTACATATCCTGTTGTCTAAAACCTACATTGTAATGCCAAGAAAGCTGTCAAAACATGCAATGCTGCCCTGCAAAATCAGTATCATATCAGTCCCATATTTGCACAAACTTAGAACATAAGAGCTGCATCTAAAAAGCAATGAAGCAGTGTACCCAAACAGTTCAAAAATATTTATCTATTTCCCTCCCAAATTTCAGTCAACTTCATCTAAAAATAAGCTATTTCACAACACATAAAAGAAGAGGTTTAGAGAGAGAAAAGGGGGAGAAAGAGAAAAAAAGAGGATTTGGAAAACTTAACAGAATTCTTTGTAAACTCTGCTCATCTTCAACTTTATTTTCATTCACAAAACAAAAACTGAAAACAGAAAAAACCTCAACCCACTGTACAACCTTGCAAGTTTTCCCCTAAACCAACTGTCCAAATACTTCATATACATCACATAGAAATTGTTGAAACACAAGAACAATTTATGTAACATCACTATTTTCCAAACTGAAAAACAACCACCTCCAACTTGATTTCTCCAAGATAATACAACAACTCAAACTCAAAACCACAGATTCCAGATTCAAGGTAAGTCTTCTTGACTTTGAGCTATTCATACAAGCATCATTAGCGGTTCATTTGTAAAGATAAAATGTAGATATCATAGCCCTGAAGTTAACTATATGCTTATTTTTTCACTAACCATGTGTTGAGAACAAACTTATATGTGTGACAGAACAATGTTATAAGTGAAAAATAACAGTATGAGTCGATGCATATCTCTATGAGTCGACACGTATTAGGTGTAAAATAGGTTACGGGCCGACACAAAACACGAATGAGTTCATGCAAAACAGAAATATGTCGATACAAACCATTGTGTGTCAACTCATACTTAGTTGATTTTGATTTCCAGAGATAGAAAATGAGTATGAGTCGATACAAAACACACATGAGTCGATACAAAACAGGTTATTAGTCAATACAAACCATTATATGTCAACTCATACTGAGTTGGTTTTGACTTCTAGGGGCAAGAAATGAGATGTATCGATGCAAACCATCATGTGTCAATACATAAAAGTTTTTTTTTAAAAAGAAAAAAACAATTTTCCTTTTTTTATTTTTTATCTTTACATTCTTGCATACTACGTATTCATTCAATATGGTTGTAATAGTAAAATTAGGTTTTATTTTCTTTTACCTCCCCATTTGTAAATTTGTACCCTCATCCCCAAATGATGTAATAACGTAGGATTTTAATTTTCACAATTTATCTCTTTTAATATAATTGTTAGTAATTAGGGCGTGTATGGCAAGATAAAATCAATCTTAGAGAATCTTAATCTCCAAGAAAAAAATGCATGAAATCAAACACTTTTCACATGCGCACCTCGATGGTAACCTCGCTTGTTGCCTACAAATAAATAGTCATGTCCCTCGAATGTGGGACGCTTTAGAAAAGACCCTCGAATGAAAAAGATTGTAGTCCCTCGATTACCCTTCGATGTTGCCTTCGGTAAAACGATCTTAGTCCCTTACGAAAATTTCTAAAGTGTCTCAAAGGTTGCCTTCTATGACTATACGATGACCCACGCCCATCCCTTCACATCCAATGATAGGGCTTCTTATCAATCAATGGTAAGATAGCAATATCTAAAAGAGGAGGAAAAGAACTAAGACCATTTTGAGTAGGTAGAACGTTCATAGTTACTTGCTCACAACATTTTCAAAATAACATCTTTCAAAACACACCAACACTTTCAAAACAAAATATTTTCAAAAGTCAACACTTTGTATACATTCTTATAGAGACGAGAATCATTACAAAGTTCACCTAAACAAAGGCACTTTTCAAAAATACTTTCAAAACCAATCACAAACACATTTCAAACAAAGCATTTTCAAAGTGAGCTAGCAACTAAGAGCCTGTAGATAACTACCGATGAAAAGGGTGCTATCACCTTCCCTTTTCATAACCTACCCCCTGAACTCAAGAAAATATCTTAAGATGTCTTTCGTATTCTTTTCACCCTTTCCCTTTCCTTTATTGGATAAAAGAAAAGTTGGTGGTGACTCTTTCTATCCGCAACAATTGTGATAAAACGCAAAACACCCAAGTCAGTTCTCCCACCGTATTACAAGGATCTATCTAGAAGATCCGAAGATTCCCCAAACGGTTTATTTCAAATATAGAATCATGCAGTTCACAATATCAACATCTCTCAACTTTATACACAAGGTCTTCCTCTAAGGCTGAACACGTGTTCAAATTCTGAAGAGACTCAAACATTGAGTTGATGCATTGAGGCTCGAGTAAAATCGATAATTGTTCCATATCTTCACGCTATCCCTATTTTCAAGAATCATTAAATGCATGTAATCATTCGCTTTAAATCTTTTTCTTGTTAATTAAGACTTATATTTTCTTATATATACTTTGTTCACCATCACTATCACACTTCCACTCTCAATTTGTTTTCTCTTCAACTTGTTCGATTTTTTTAAAAAACCCTAAAAGAGTTTGTGTGAACAAATGGCTTCCTCTCAACAAATTTATCAAGGTTATCAAAGCATTCCTAGTTCTTCTTCCTCAACAGCAGAAAGGAACGTAGAACCCTCAAGAACTCTCCTCACACCCATTGTTTGCTGGAAGTTTTGTGTGAGCTTATTGTAGATTTCGTAAGCATGAAGGAAAATAGATATGATTTAATCCCTAATGTTGAGTTCCAAGGATGTACTAAGTACTTTGATTGCCTCCTAGGTCCAGTTTTTCCAAAAATTGTTAAAGAATTTTGGATCCATGCCACAACTTCAAATCATTAGGTTACATATTTCGTTATGGGACAGAAAATTTTCATCTCTGAAGATCATTAGGCAACTAATAGGTCACGATGGCGGAGGTATTCGATGCAGTGATATGGCTGACAAAATTTCAAACCTAACCAATATCTCAAAGGAAATCTTTACTTCTAGCCAACCGTCCAACAAAATCAAAGATCTGAAGGATTACCTCAGAATTTGGTCTAAAATAATTTTGGGTTACATCAATCATAGGAAGCTTACAAGTTCTCTAGATTACATCAATATTGATCAACAGTACCTTATGTACTTCATCGCCACCAAAGCAAAAGTTAATCTTCCACATCTTCAGTTCAATCATCTGAAGAACAGCGTAAAAGAAACAAGAGAAAAAGAAAGAACAAAGAGAGATTGGATCCCTCTAGGAAGACTCATTTCAGATATTCTGACAGGAAAAAAATTGATAGAACATCTGACTGAGGCTCAACAAGCTAGCGCTCTGGAAGCTTGTGCTGGTAAACCTATCAACACCAAAAATCTGAAGAAGATAAAGATTATTGAAACTATTAAGAAGGATCCAACAATCACCACCAAGGAAGTCATTACCATTTGAAGAGTGCCTCTGAAGGATTTTCCTCTCTTCACTCAAGCAGACTCTTCTCTACATATTGTTCTCATGTATTTGAAAGCATGCAAGAGGGACTATACAAATCCAGATCTAAGGAAACAACCTCTAGAAGTTGCTCCCAGAAAATCAAGAAAAAGTAAAATAGTTGTAGAAGGAACTTCTCAGAAGACTCCCAAAGCTGCCAAAAAGAAAGGTAATCCTTCTTTTGTTTCTGTTATTGAATCAGTATTGTTATCAACATCTGAAAACCCTTCATCTCCAAATCCCACAGAAGATCCATTTCCCCAAACCTTTTATGATTTTGACCTATACTTTGACACCTCATTTCCTCTATATAACCTTCTGAACAATCCACCTTCTACCCATCTTGACCAAAATCAGCGTGAACTTGCACAAGTTCTCTCTGATATTGATCAATTTGATCCGCTATTTGAAGCTCCCCAAACCGAAAATCCAAACCTTGATTTTGATACCACAACATCCATCCCTGGCATCACTTGTCCTCTCATGGTCTCTCAACCACAAATAATTCCCTCAACTTCACAGAACCTCTCCATTCCAGATCTTCCATCTCCTTATTAGTCCACTCCACCAAACTCACCAAATTCTCCCATAATCCTTTCTGACTCTTCCTCTCCAAATAACTATCCAGAAGATCCCCTTAGAAAAATCATTGATTTAGAAGCCTGGGACAATCTCATCACAAGCTCTCAGAAAATTTCCGTTCCAAAACCAAAACCAAAAATCTGCAAAGCATATATTGGTAAATCCTTGTTTATTTTTGAAACATAAATACAGGAATGGGTTAACTCTCTAAAGTTATATTGCATAGATAATCTCAATCCAACTGCTTCTAATTCTCATTGGAACCAGTTCTGAAAATGGTTCAACTCTAAATCTCTGAAACTAAAGGATCTTAGTTATGAAATCGCTCAACAGAACTTCTGCGATCACCTGAAAATCTTCAAGGATCAAGTTCTGCGACACTGGGAAAAGAATCCACTCCTTCTGCTGGATAATACCCCTTGAGAAGCTCATCAAACATCAGAGTGTAATGAACCTTCCTCTTGATCCTCTTCCTCTGGTCATGTTTCAAGACAAAGACAAGGAAGTCAAAGAAGCTCTTGTGTTAGAATCAGTTACAGTTTGCTCTAAAAAAGTGGTCCCTTCTGATGAAATAACTACTTCTTCTATTGTGCTGTAAACTCTGGAGGAGTTGAAGAAAGAAAATGTTGTGTTTAAGGAAAGGTTAAACAAGCAGGATGATACTTGCAAGAAAATTAAAGGGATGCTTGGAATACAAGAGGAGTCGAACAATCAAATTAAGAGTTTATTGGAAGCCCTGTTCACATGACTTCCACCTTCTCAAACTTAGTTCTGAAATTTTTTGCTTCATTTTGTTTCTTATTTCCTTGAGTCTTTTTGAATACAAAATGCATTTTATTTTCTAAGTGTTTTTATTGATTTTTAATTCTTGACAAAAAAGGGGAAGAACATAAGATATTTCAAATATAACAGTATCGAGACTCAGTCTCAAACATTTTGAATATTATAAATTCTATCTTTTTCCTCTGAAAGCAAACAAGAAAAATCTATTGAAAAGCAACCTTTGTTGAGGACAATTATGGACGCATCAAAAAAATGTTCTTCTCAAAACTCTGTGTTGTACCCCAAAATTTCCCCTCTCATTTATCAAGATTTTTCTCACAAGACTTCTTGGACTCAAGACAGGATTAGGGTTTGCTCAGCTCAGGACATCTCATCTTGCACTGATGACCCAAAATTAGGGTTTGAGTTTGCACAAGGATTTTTGGACCATAAATGCTTCATGTGACTTTCAAACATCATGTTGGACCCCTAAGATTGCTCATGTTAAGTTTTAAGCCTTGAATCACATTTTTGATCAGTCAATTGGACAGTTGACCTAAAAATCAACTGTATTGGGGAAAAAGTCAACCATGGCCAATTTACAGTCAAACTTCATAATTTTTTATCCACATCAACATTTTAGACTCATATGTATCATTTGATCAAGTTTGGATCACAACTCCTAGGGGAATTTGATCAAATCATCAAAAGGGCAAAATGGTCAAAATTAGGGTTTTGACTGAGAAAGGGCAATTTCTGATTTTTAACCTAGCCAATGACCAATTGGGTTCAAACATGATTTCAAGGGTTCAATGGCATCATATTGACCTAATTACATAGTTCAAAAGATCCCAAGTTCATTGGATTGACAGATGAATTTTGCAGTCAACTGATCAAAAGTCAATTGTACACTGAAAAGTCAAACTTTGACTTTTTGGTCAAAATCAAATACCAAGGGTCACAATTCATCAAGATATGTCAAAATATGAAACTTGTTGACCAAGAAAACCAATTTTGAAAATTAGGGTTTTGGATTTGAAAAATTTCATAACTTAGAATTTTTCTAAGTATGGAAACTTTCTTATTTTTTCCCAACTTTCCACCACCTTTTCACCATGATGAAATTTGATTCAAAGAAAACTTAAAACATGAAAGTTGTAGTCCTCCATGAAATCTACAACTTTGATTCACAAAGTTTTCCCAAAAGATGCTTGGATCTCAAGTTATGAATTTGTGAATAGAGGTCCATGAACTAAATGACTTAGTGAAAATTTGCCCTAATTTAGGCAGTTTTGTGACCCAACTTCATGGACATTTTTCACCTAGTTCCAAGAGTTATCTCAAAATTCATTTCAAATATGTATTATAGAGAACAATTCAAGCTTTCCAAAATGTCCAAGAACTCTCCAAGATCATTTGTGGTTAGGGAGAATTGAAGAAGAGAAATTGGCATTTTGTCACTTTTGATCAAGCCATTTTTACAAGGCATCAAGTTGCAAATCTGATCTTGGATGCTTGTACCCTGCATTACAGGTCCTAAATTCATCCTACACTCCATAATTTAATGCTAACTCAGAAGATAAAGGCTTTATTTTGGCTTTTGGAACATTGTACAAGAGATAATTCCATTAATGGCATAAAGGGCACATTGCCATTTTCATAAAGGCAAGCTTTTGCAACTTTATCATTCTTGAGCCTTGGACCTGTTTCTTTGAGGCAAGCAGTCTCCACAGATCTTAAGCAATATGTACCAACTCCTATCATCTCACAAGCAAGCAGTACAAGCATGTTTGCATATGTCATTTCACCTTTCTTAAAATGCAAGAAAAGTTACAAAAGAAGTCAGAACTTGTACAGCAAGGGAAGAGTGAACTTTGTATCATTCTATACATATTCACAAAGTCATTACAATGCAGGACACAAATTGATAGCATCTGAAACTCTCCCAAACACAAAAACATCATTTTTCTGCCCAAACATTGCAGTTCTGCAAAACTCTAGCCATTTCATTTTTGGCTCGTGCGTTTTCCCTTTTAACACTTGAAACATCTTATCCACATAATATCAAAGCTATCCAAGCCCTTGTCCTGGTACTGTAAGCTTTGTTTCAGCCATTGCTATTTTCAAATTTGGAGGTTGCAGCTTGACTTCTACAGAGACTTCTGGCCATCCACAAAGCAAGCTAGGCATTGGAATAGCTTGAAGGAACTTCAAGGAAGCTCACACGATCCTCAGGCCTCACTCAAAGTCCCCACATTGTCATATCCAAATCCAGCTGAAGGAGGTATTTTTCAAAACTTTATCTCTTTGTTTAGGCATCCTCAAGCCATGATTTGTGAAGAAAAAATGTAGCCCTAATCATGGTGAAGCTGTACATATGCATACTTGTCATTTATATTAACCATGCTGTGAGAATCTAAAGCTTGAAGTTCATGAAATAATTAGGTCACGAATTAGGGATGATTAAATTCTCTCTGATCTTTGAGAGTTAGGTTACAAATTTTATATCATTGGAATCGTGAGATTACAAGCTACGTGTTTTATGTTATGGGTTTTGTTTTTATGAAAGCAATAGCAAGATACAGGTTTGAGCATATACGTGCGCGCAGAAGGAATGGCTGGAGAACAGGGATGACTGGCCTGGGCCTTGGGCCTTCAGTTTTTGTTTTTTCACACCCCCTGACCACTATTTGCACCCCCTGATTCTTATTCTATATTTTTTGCATTTTTCTTTATATTTTCATATTTATTGCTTTTAATCATTTTTTCTGAACATTAAAAATCCTAAAAAATAATTAAATAATTTTTTGCAGTTTTATTTATTTTTTATTATTTTTTTACATGGAAATTAATTTATTTTAATAAATAGAAAATTATTTTCTTATAATAAATTGTAAATACATTTAAAAATACTATACATTTTTATTTTATTATTTTACACCTAAAATATTTATTTTTATACATATTTTAATATTTAATATTTGTACATAATATTACTTATTATTTTCTTGCACAAAAAATGGATAAAATAATAATATAGAACATATATTTTATTTTAATTGAAAATTAGGGTTTCACCCCTTTCAAAAATAATAATATTATTTTTCCTTATTTTCTAGGGTTAATTAATTTTATTTTCTCATACCTTAAACAAATACAAAACCTTTTCCCATAAATACATTGCATTGCATATTTAAATATTTGTATATTTGTTTATTTCGCACAATATTCAATTGGGTTGTAATAGTATTTTTAGGGTTTATTTTGTGCAATATCCCCATTCAAAAACTTGTATCTCCCCTCCCATAATAATTGTTGTAATAGCTTAGTTTACATTTACGCAATTTATCGCATTTATACTTGTGTAGTAAATTAGGGTTTTGCATGATAAGACCAAAAATCAAACAAATAGAAAAGACCTAATTGCAAGACAAATGCATGAAAAATGACACACATTGCACACAAGCACCCTTAGGGTTTCATCCACTTGGTTGCCTAAAATAAAATGGTCATGTTACACATGCGAAGTATCTTGGCAAAATAAAACAAAATAAGATCATATTCCCTCGATGACGCTATCAAAAGGTTGCCTAAACAAATGATCTTGGTCCCTCAAACATGCTAAGATACTTGGCAACATTGCTATCATGGTCATACAATGACCCACGCCCATCCCGTTTACATCCAAAGATAGGGTTATTTACCAAATCAATGGTAAATCAACAATGTCAAAGGAATAAAAATGCACAAGAAAGACATTTGAGTAGGTAGATAGCTTCTAGTTACTTGATCAATTTCAAAACAATCCTTGTTATTTTCAAAAACAAACACACACACACATTTCAAAACATTTCAAAACATTTTCAAAACATCATACCAAACATTGAAACATTTTTCAAAAGACAAACATCTTTGTATACATTCTTACGAACGAGAATCATTACAAAGATCGCCTAAACGATGGCCTCTTTTCAAAATATTTTCAAAACCACACAAAGCACCATTTCAAACAATTTCAAAGCAAAAGCAAGTGATCTAAACAAGTAACTAAGAGCCCATGGAAAACCATGGATGAAAAGGGTGCTAACACCTTCCCTTTTCATAATCTACCCCCCGAACTCAAGAAAACATCTCAAAGGTCTTTCCTGTGAATTTTTACCTTTCCTTTTGGATAAAAGAAAAGTCGGTGGCGACTCTTGCTAACCGCAACATTTGCAAACACAAACGCAAAACCTCAAGTCGGTTCTCCCACCGCATCACAGAACTGGCGACTCTGCTGGGGAGAATTCTAAAAGTGGGGTTACCTTAGGGTTTAGATCACCTTTATTTGCTTACAATTGTTTGACTTGTTTGCTTTACACTTTGGTTCTATTGTTTGGGTTTGAATCCTCCATCCGGATTTGGGAAACATTATAGGTAAATAGCAATACGTTGTGGAAACTGTGTGGGGTATACCGACATGGTCTAAGCAATAGCTATGTTAGTGCGACATATTTGTGGGTACCAGTAGCCTTTGAGTCAATAAAAGAGAATACGGGGACGCTGAGTGATGTCATGAAGCACTAATGAACTTCTAGAACCTTTACTTGACCAACTTGGCCTTTTAGGATGTAGTGAGATGACCGTCTTTGGTGCAATCCAAAGTTGGTAGATACTCGATACTACACTCATTGAGGGTTGGTTCCTTGGAATATTTCGGTCGCCAATAAAGAGGCTTAAACTGAAACAATGAACAAGGAAATAATCCAGTGATATTGAGCTCCTTAGAACCCGGTTACTCTATCTAGGACAGGTTGAGCCAACTAAACTTCAAGAGGGTATTTACCTATGAAACCCCATGCAAGCCTAAATTCGGAACTTGTGTGATTTGCTTGTACATATATACTTGTTCATAACATCATGGGCATCATGAACATCATATGCATCTACTAACCATTTAAAGGATTTTTGGAGATTCATCTTTGTTCTTGTTTTGTAGGTTATAGATTCACTTCGCAGGAAAACTATCCAAATCAACCTTGTAAGAATTCCTCTAAAACTCAAGGAGCTAGCCTCAAGGATTCATGAGAATTCTCCATTCACCGAGAGACATGGTCGTCTACTCAACTTGGTCACTTCCAACACAGAGGAGGATATGATGAAAGTTCTCTTCCAGTTCTTTGATCCTTTGCATCATTGCTTCACATTTCCCGACTATCAACTTGTGCCTACTTTGGAAGAATTCTCTCAACTTCTGAGGATTCCTATTCTCAATTAACTACCCTTCAACGGTATGGAAAGAGATCCAAAGCCAGAAGAGATTGCTCAAGCCTTACACTTGCACTCATCTGATGTCACAACTTGTTGGGAAACTAGAAGTGGTGTCAAAGGCTTCTTGTCAAAGTTTCTATTTGAGAAGGCCCAAAGCTGTTGGAATTCCCTAGACTTGCAAGATTTTCAGGATATTGTAGCTCTTATCATATATGGGTTGGTCTTGTTCCCTAACCCTGACCAACTCATAGATATGAGCGCTGTCAAAATCTTCATGACTCGTAACCCGGTGCCTACTTTGCTTGGGGATATGCTCCACTCTTTTCACACTCGTACAATGAGGAAAAGAGGTGTTCTCATATGTTGCACTCCTCTCCTAGAAAGATGGTTTATTTCTCATCTTCCCCAGTCAGTCTTGAAGAATGAGCAAGGTTTGAGGTGGTCACAACGGTTAATGACACTTAACCATTCAGATATTCATTGGTGTTCTCGATCCAAAGAGAATGTCATCATTGTTGACCGTTGTGGGGAATTCCCTAATGTCCCTCTACTTGGCATTAGGGGAGGCATCACCTACAACCCTTGTTTGGCTCTAAGACAGTTTGGTTATGCCCGAAGGGATGGCCCACATGACATGCTGATTCAAGGATTGGTTTTTGACTACGACAACGACGACCAAGGACTCCGTCAGAGATTCATCCGAGCTTGGAGAATGCCCAACAAGGTGGATAGCAAGACCTTGGGACACAATAATTCCATCCCTCTTGAGCCTTACCTCAAGTGGGTACGAACCCGCGCCCAAAGTCTTATGATGCCTTATCCCTCCATCCTCCCGGTGATTATAGAGCCTGTTAAGGAAGGAGAGGTTCCATACACCATCCTACATTCTGACATGCCAACATCACTCGAAGACCTACAAAGGAGTTGGATAAGACTCAAGGGAGAGCGCGATACTTTCGAAGCCCAATTCTATGCAAGCGAGAAGAAGGTTTTGGAACTCACTCGGCTACTTCATGAAGAGCAGACTCTCAACACCTACATTGCACCAAAGAGGATGCGCAATGTCTTTTTACCTTAGAATTTTGTATTATTTTGCCCAAGGGGCATTGATGTACTAACAAATTCTATCTTATTAATATGACGTGTGTTTCTTTTTGTTTAAAACAACTTTGAATTTCTAAATCCTTGAAAGCATTGCATGAATACATATCATTTATCATAAGCATAAACAGATCTTCACACCAAGTTTCCTCATCTCTCTACTGTGTATTTCAGTAAGATGGATATCGAACAAATGGTCAAAGATCTGCAAGCTCAGAATTTACAGTTTCAACAGTTGCTCATGACCTTAGCCAAGGGTCAAGAGGAGCTGAAGACTCTGCTAGAGAAAGAAAAAGAGAAAAAGAAGAAGAAGCCAGCTGGTGTGGTTATCATGGGCAGAAGATTCCAGGGACAAGCCAGAAGGACCTTGGAATTCCCAACAACATCTGATGAAGGGGGAGAAAAGGAAAAGAAACGACAGTACCATCAGATTCTGAAGAAGAAGAAGATGAAGAAGAGGACTACTCTGAACAACAATACCCTCCGGCTGATGACAAGTACAAACACCTTGAAGAGCGACTAAGCGCTATGGAAATCCAGAGAGTACCGGGGATAGATTTTGAGGAGTTGGGGTTGGTGTCAAGAATTGTAATCCCTCCAAAGTTTAAAGTGCCACTATTTTCCAAGTATGATGGGGTGTCTTTCCCTAAAATGCACCTCAGATCCTATGTCAGGAAGATTCAACCATATTCTGCCGACAAAGACCTGTGGGTCCACTTTTTCCAAGACAGTTTATCAGGAACACAGCTTGATTGGTTCTACCAGTTGGAGAGAGCAGATGTCCATAATTGGGAAGACTTGGCAGTAGCCTTCTATAAACAGTATCAATACAACGCCGACTTGGCACTAACCCGTACTAAGCTACAAAGTATGGCCATGGCTTCCAATGAGGGATTTAAAGATTATGCGCAAAAGTGGAGAGACTTAGCCGGAAGGGTGCAACCTCCTCTATCTGAGAGGGAGTTGGTGGACATGTTCTTGGGAACTCTTTCAGGCCCTTTCTTCAATCATCTGATTGGGAGTTCCTCTGCATGGTTTACTGAATTGATTTTAACCGGCGAAAGAGTGGAGGCTGGTATAAGAAATGGAAAGATTCAAAAGGACGCGTCTGCCTCAACAGCTGTAAAAAATACCTTTAATGGAAGAAAGGAAGTATTTGTTGTCTATTCACAGAGAAATCAGGGAAGAACTGAGTGTCGACCAACGGTGGGGGCCGTTATGATTCGAAAGCCTGCATCAGACCAGCCAAGAACTAATCAGCAAAGGGTAGAAAGGCCAGTTCGGAAATTTACCAAGATTAACATGACTCCAGCTCAAGTTCTACCACATCTCTTGAAGTTGAACCTAGCCACTTTGAAAGAGGCACCAAAAAATCCTAATATTGCTTCTCCATATTACCATCCCAACGCCAGATGCGCGTACCATTCTGAAAGTCCAGGGCACGACACCAACAACAGTTGGGCTCTGAAGAATAAGATTCAAGATCTGATAGACACAAAAGAAGTTGAGTTTGAAGCGCCTGAGAAACCAAATGTTATTTCTGCTCCAATGCCGAGGCATGGTCACAATGCCAACGCTATTGAAGAAGATCTGTTTGTTGCTACCGTGGATGAATTGTTAACTCCGCTCCTAACCATTAAGTTGAATTTGTTAAAAGTTGGGATCTTCCCAGGTTGTGACAAATACTGCCATGTTTTCCTGTCCTCATCACTTGACTTCCCTCTGTTGAAGAAAGGAATCCAATAATTAATTGATAACCAAGAAATTTTGTTTGATAAAGCTCTTGTTTCACCTGTTCCAATTAAAGAAGTTTCAATAATAACCATCTACACCAATCCTTCCAGGGCCCCTAAAAGACCCGTTAGGATTACACCTGCTCCGAAGACTATTCCGCTTAAGATAACAATGCCCGGGCCTGCCCCATACAAATCAGATAAATCAGTACCATGGAATTATGGTGGAGAAATCTACTATCATGGTATTAAACAGATTGAACAGACTGCTGAAGAAGAAAGATCTGAAGAGGATAATTCCGACATTAGCAATATTGTTGGAACTAGCAAGATCACCCACAGTGGTAGGATCTTCTCTCCAGAGATTGCTCCTCCAGCAGCAGTCTTTGGACCCGTGGCCGTTCCGAAGATTACCTTTGTGCCAGTGATTGTACCTGCAAGCGTACCCACTGACAAAGACAATACAATTCCTATCCCTGCTTCCACTGTCGAGAATAAAGGAAAGAATGTTCAAGAGGATCCTGTCCAGACAAAGGCTCAATCACTAACTATTCCTGAAACATCCAAGAAGGAGATGGAAGAAATCCTGAGGATTATTAAGAAGAGTGATTATGATGTGGTTGAACAATTGGGGCAGACCCCTTCTAAGATCTCTATGCTAGCCCTGCTGTTGTGCTCTGAGGCACACACCAAAGAACTGGTAAAATTTATGAAGACAGCCCATGTGCCGCAAGAGACGTCTGCTGACCAGTTCGAGGACTGTGTGGCCAGTTTAACAGCTGATAATGGCCTGGGCTTCTCTGACACTGACTTGACACCCCGAGGGAGAAAACACAATGATGCACTACATGTCTTAGTGGAGTGCAGAGGAACAACCCTAGCTCATGTCTTGGTTGATACTAGATCATCTTTAAATGTCTTGCCGAAGAAAGCCCTTGATAGATTGGATTGCGAGGGGCCGACTCTAAAACCCAGTAATATATTGGTCAGAGCTTTTGGTGGGTCGAAGAGGATGGTCCACGGGGAGGTGGACATCCCAATCAAGGTGGGAACTCAGGTCTTCAACTCCACTTTCTATGTGATGGACATCCATCCTTCTTATTCCTGTCTGTTGGGACGCCCCTGGATCCACAATGCTGGTGCGGTCACCTCCACCTTGCATTAGATGCTAAAGTAACCAGTCCAAGGGAAGATCATAATTGTCCATGGGGAGGAGGAGTATATGATTAGTCATCTGAATTCCTTTAGTTATGTGGAGTTAGATGGTGAGTTCATAGAGACCCCTTTCCAACATTTTGAAGATGTCTCTCCGGAAGTAGCGGAGACCAAGGCGGTACCTTCAATTCCTAAAATCACAAGACCTCCGCCTCGGATGTCGTCTCTCAAGGATGCAAGGGAAGTAGTGGAAGAAGGGGGATGAACAATCTAGGGCCAGCTTCCATACATTCCTTACAAATCAGATAAGTTTGGCTTAGGGTTTACTTCGACTGGTCAAAAGGCTATGCGTCGCGCCCGTGCTGGGGGGCCACCTGTGAAGATTACCAACCAAAGCGTCAATGTGGTAGAAGAAAATGAAGAGGATGGCAGCTTGGAAGATTGGATATTTCCTACTGTCAGCGGAGGACTGCGCAACTGGGAAGCCAGAGACTTTGTTCTGATAACTTTCATACCGCAGTAATTTATCTTTTACATTTCTATTGGACTGTAATAATTCACAAACAATTCACACTTTAAAAACCATGTGTCTTACCCGAGGCACATCGGTCCATTTGTAAGGGTTTTTATTTCATTTTCATATGTCATTCAATGAATCATGGACGCTTTTTCATATATAAACCTTTTATGCTCATTGTATTTCTTTTACATTTTATTGTTTTAAGATGGCTATACCCTTACACACACCCACACTCACAAATGCAGGTACCCTTCCATTCCGGATCCCATGGGTAACGATACTGCTATAGCCTTTAGTGACTCTGAAGATCTGATCTACCAAGCCGAATACGAAGGTGAGGAAGATTGTGAGGTGCCAGGGGAAGTGGACAGATTATTACAACAAGAGGAAAGAGCAATTCAGCCTCATGAGGAGTTGTTGGATACAATCAACTTGGGAATCAAGGATGATAAAAAGGAAATCAAGATAGGTGCCAATCTAGAGCCGAGTGTCAAGGAGCGCCTAATTCAGCTATTGAATGATTATGTTGAGATCTTCTCCTGGTCATACGAAGACATGCCGGGACTCGATACAGACATTGTGGTACACCGTCTCCCCACCAGAGAAGACTGTCCACCAGTGAAACAAAAGGTCCGCCGCATGAGACCTGACATGTCAGAAAAGATCAAAGCAGAAGTTATGAAGCATTTCAATGCTGGATTTCTGGCTATTACTTCCTATCCTCAATGGGTGGCCAACATTGTGCCCATGCCTAAGAAGGACGGCAAAGTGAGAATGTGCATGGATTACAGAGATTTAAACAGGGCTAGCCCTAAAGACGACTTTCCACTTCCGCACATCGACATCCTGGTCGACAATACAGCCCAGCACAAAGTATTTTCTTTCATGGACGGATTCTCAGGCTATAACCAGATCAAAATGGCACCTGAGGACATGGAGAAAACTACTTTTGTTACACATTGGGGTACGTTCTGCTACAAAGTGATTCCATTCGGACTGAAGAATGTTGGGGAAACCTATCAACGCGCCATGGTAGCTTTGTTTTATAATATGATACATCATGAGATAGAGGTCTACGTAGATGACATGATAGCCCGATCACAAACTGAAGAAGAACACCTTGATCACCTGCAAAAGCTGTTTGTCAGGTTGAAGGAGTACAAGCTCAGATTGAATCCAAACAAGTGTACATTCGGAGTCCGGTCCAGTAAACTCTTAGGTTTCATTGTCAGCAACAAAGGCATCGAGGTTGATCCTGCCAAAGTCAAAGCTATACAAGAAATTCCTGCTCCTCGCACTGAGAAGGAAGTCAGAGGTTTTTTGGGACGCCTAAACTACATTGCCAGGTTCATTTCTCACCTAATGTCTACTTGTGAACCAATCTTCAAGTTGTTGAAGAAAGATCAGGTAGTCAGATGGAATGATTAATGTCAGATTGCTTTCGATAAAATCAAGGAGTATTTACTAGAACCTCTTGTCCTGATGCCACCCATCGAAGGAAGACCGCTAATCATGTATCTGACTGTCTTAGAGAATTCAATGGGGTGTGTACTGGGGAAGCATGACGAGTCTGGCCGAAAAGAGCATGCCATTTATTACCTTAGCAAAAGGTTTACCGACTGTAAAACCAGATATTCACTGCTCGAGAAAACTTGATGCGCTTTGGTATGGGCTGCTCGCCGGCTAAGGCAGTATATGTTGACTCATACCACTTTGCTGATATCTAAGATGGATCTGATATAGTACATCTTTGAGAAGCCTGCTCTATTTGGGAGGATAGCTAGGTGGCAGATGATCCTAACAGAATACGACATATAGTACACGACCCAAAAAGCTATAAAGGGGAGTGTGCTAGCTGACCATCTGGCTCATCAAGCTGTAGAAGATTATCAATCCATGAAGTTTGACTTCCCTGATGAAGACATCATGACATTGGACAATTGCGAAGAGATCAGACCATATGACGAACCTGAACAAGGATCTCGATGGACCCTGTACTTTGATGGGGCTTCCAATGCACTTGGTAATAGTATTGGCGTTGTGCTTATATCTCCAGAAGGATGCCATACTCCTTTCACTGCCAGACTTTGCTTCAACTGTACGAATAACATGGCAGAGTATGAAGCATGCATCTTTGGACTCAAGGCCTCCATAGACTTGGGAATCAAATCCTTAGATGTGTTTGGGGACTCAGCTTTGGTCATCAGTCAGATCAAAGGAGAGTGGGACACTAAGCATCCAAACCTCATCCCTTACAAAGAAGATGTTTTGACATTGTTACCACATTTAGAGCAGATTACCTTTGAGCACTTCCCGCGAGAAGAAAATCAGCTAGCAGATGCTCTAGCTACAATGTCATCTATGTTTAAACTTGATTGGGATAATGAGGCTCCCCAAATCTCCATTGAACGGATGGGCGAACCAGCACACTGTCACGAGATTAATACCAAAGAAGTAGTGGACCGGCCATGGTTTCATGAAGTCAAAAGGTATCTCGAGGCTCAGGAATATCCAAAAGGAGCTTCAGTCAACGACAAAAATTTCTTGAGGAGATTCTCAGCTAAGTTCTTCCTAAGTAATGGCATCCTGTACAAGCGTAATCATGATTCTATTCTGCTCCGTTGTGTGGACAAGGTTGAAGCTGAAAAGATCATGGCTGAATTGCATGAGGGTACCTTTGGCACTCACTCTAGAGGGCATACGATGGCGAAGAAGATTCTATGGGCAGGCTATTATTGGTCTACCATGGAAGCTGACTGCTATCAACACTCTCGAACTTGTCATAAGTGTCAAATCTATGCAGACAAGATCCACGTGCCTCCGGTTTCTCTAAATGTCTTAACAGCTCCTTGGACCTTCGCTATGTGGGGAATCGACATGATCGGGGAGATCAAGCCTACATCCTCCAATGGACACCACTTCATTCTAGTGGCCATTGACTACTTCACCAAGTGGGTCGAAGCAGCTTCCTTCGCATCTGTTACTAAGAATGTTGTTGCCCGCTTCATCAAGCAGAATCTTATTTTCCAGTACGGTATCCCCGAAAGGATCATCACTGATAACGGTACAAACCTTAACAACACTATAATCACCGCCTTGTGCAAGCAGTTCAAAATTCAACATCACAATTCATCCCCCTACCGGCCAAAGATGAATGGTGCAGTCGAAGCTGCTAATAAAAATATCACGAAGATCATACAAAATATGACAGTAACCTACAAGGACAGGCATGAAATGCTACCGTTTTCTCTTCACGGGTACCGTACCACGGCTCGCACATTAACTGGGGAAACACCCTTTTCTTTGGTTTATGGCATGGAGGTTGTTTTACCTATCGAGGTTCAGATTCCCTCCTTGAGAATCATGAAGGATGCTGGTTTGAGTGAAGACGATTGGATCCAAACCCGACTTGATCAACTGAACTTAATTGATGAAAAGAGACTTACCGTTGTTTTCCATGGTCAGACGTATCAAAAACAGATGATCAAGGCTTTCAACAAGAAAGTCAGACGCTGGGCATATCAAGTTGGAGATCTAGTGATCAAGCGCATCATCTTGCCAAAAAGTGATCCCAGGGGAAATGGACTCCTACCTATGAAGGACCATTTGTGATCAAGAACATTTTTTCTAGTGTGGCAATGATCTTAACCACCATGGACGGCGACGACCTGCCACACCCTGCGAACGCAGACATGGTCAAAAGATACTACACATAAATGACCCGCTAGGTTGACACACCTAGGCAAAACAAGGGCATCCCGGCGAACCAAAAAGGTTCGGGCAAAAATTAGGGATAAAATGAAAAAATTTATACACCAGGCAAGTTGAAAACCCGAAAGGGCGACTTGGGCAAAAAAGGGTTTCCCGGTGAATCGAAAACCCGAAAGGGCGGTTCAGGCAAAAGTTAGGGAATTAAAGCGTATGATTATGTCTCGTCGGATCACTATAAGGACAATCTCTTCACTAACAAACCTGGAGCTTTCTGATCAATCCAATCATCTTCGAACGAAGCAACGGACAGACAAGATATTCAGAGATACGAAGGCTATAGCGGAATGGGAATCCCATGGGATTTTTTACACATAGCTATCTTTCTTTGTTTAAATTTTTCTTACTTTTATGACACCATCCTCTTACTAGGATGTCTGTCTCCTTTGTACAAAACACTTATTCAAAGTAAATACAAAGATATCTCTTTCAAAGTACAAAAACTATTTGTCTTTTTCTTTTTACAACTTGTGTTTTATTTGCAAAAACGTCCAATGATTCATTGATGAACATATGCATTTGAACATAATTATTGTTTACAAATAAACAGAAAGGAAAAGATCGATTACTGTCAGACTGAAAGGATGGGAAAACGTCTTTAGGCTATTCCATGAGCAATCCCTACAGTACATTATCTAGATCCCCAGTGGAGCTAAGATTTAAAACCCTTAATCCCCATCAGATTTAAAACTTCAAACTCCCAATCCCCAGCGGAGCCAAAACTTCAAACTACCGGTCCCCATCGGAAACCATTCAGTTTCTCCAAATTCCCCAGCAAGTTGTCTTGAAGTCTGAAGATCAACCAGATAACAGTTAACTTTTGTTTCTCCCCAACCTAGGATAACTCCCCAGTAGAATGGCAGACAACCCAAACTCCTTAACCTACTCACCAGCAGTAAGCCTTCTTCCCCACGGAGTTTTTATTGCTCCCCAACAGAATGAAGATTCTCATTCTTAATTCCCCGCAGAAGTCATCAGAGCCTTCCTTATTCTCCAGCAGATCAAGGATTCCCATTGTGCAACCCCCAGTAAAAGTCATCAAAATTCTCTGGATTCCCCAAGCAGATTACTCAAGCAGTATACGACATTGCTCACAACAGAATTTTTGTCAAATACTCCAACTTCAAGACATGAAGGATCCATATATCCCCAGAGAAGCCATCAAGGATTTGTAATCCCCAACAGTCGCCAAGGATTTCTTATCCTCAGTAGTCCAGGATTTATTCTCCCCGACAGCAGTCAAGGATTTATTTTCCTCAGCAATACAGCAAATCAACTTACATGCGCATACATTACATCCATATATCATAAACATTGATAAAACTACTATATTGCATCATACATTTCATGCAACGTAGCTTTATGTTTCATCTAACATTTTACCCTTTTCAGGATAAGATTAACAGCTATCGTTTAACAAATATGCAATCATGATACAGTCCAGATACACTCCAGACACGGAAGTCATTCTGTTACTTATTCAGATTCAGCAATCATGATACAGTTCAGATACACTTCAGACGCGGAAGTCATTCTGTTACTTATTGAGATTCAGCAATCATGATACAGTTCAGATACACTCCAGACATGGAAGTCATTCTGTTACTCATTCAGATTCAGATCTTAGATACAGTTCAGATACACTCCAGACACGGAAGTCATTCTGTTACTCATTCAGATCCTAGTTCAGATACACTCTAGACACGGAAGTCATTCTGTCACTTATTCAGATCCTAGTTCATATACGCTCCAGACATGGATGCCATTCTAGCCCTTATTCAGATTTCAAATATCAGATACAGTACAGATACACTCCAGACGCGGAAGTCATTCTATTACTCATTCAGATTCAGATCTCAGATACAGTTTAGATACGCTTCAGACGCAGAAGCTATTCTACAATCATTCAGATTCAAGTACAGACACAGTACGGATACGCTCCAGACACGAATGCTATTCTGTTTCTCATTCAGATGCAGTCTCCAGATACAGTTCAGATACGTTCCAAATGCGGATACCATTCTGATACTTATTCTTCTGACCTACAACTTACAATTCAACAAACATTCTTGGATAGCATCTATAAGACCATCTCCAACAATATTCTATCACCTCTCCAAATGGTATCTTTAAGCCCATTCCCTCAACTACACTTCGACGAGTGCAAATTTATGGGCACTCTAGTGTCCAATCATCTTTTACCTTCGAGTCACGAACGGAAAAACTCACCAATCTAACTCTTCAGGTTCAAGAAGATTGAACAGGGGCAGCTGTTGTACCCCAAAAGTTTCCCTCTCATTTATCAATATTTTTCTCACAAGACTTCTTGGACTCAAGACAGGATTAGGGTTTGCTCAGCTCAGGACATCTCATCTTGCACTGATGACCCAAAATTAGGGTTTGAGTTTGCACAAGGATTTTTGGACCATCAATGCTTCATGTGACTTTCAAACATCATGTTGGACCTCTAAGATTGCTCATGTTAAGTTTCAAGCCTTGAATCACATTTTTGATCAGTCAATTGGACAGTTGACTTAAAAATCAGCTGTATTGGGGAAAAAGTCAACCATGGCCAATTTACAGTCAAACTTCATAATTTTTTATCCATATCAACATTTTAGACTCATATGTATCATTTGATCAAGTTTGGATCACAACTCCTCAAGAAATTTGATCAAATCATCAAAAGGGCAAAATGGTCAATATTAGGGTTTTGACTGAGAAAGGGCAATTCTGATTTTTAACCTAGCCAATGACCAATCGGGTTCAAACATGATTTCAAGGATTCAATGGCATCATCTTGACCTAATTACATGGTTCAAAAGATCCCAAGTTCATTGGATTGACAGATGAATTTTGCAGTCAACTGATCAAAAGTCAACTTTACACTGAAAAGTCAAACTTTGACTTTTTGGTCAAAATCAAATACCAAGGGTCACAATTCATCAAGATATTTAAAAATATGAAACTTGTTGACCAAGAAAACCAATTTTGAAAATTAGGGTTTTGGATTTGAAAATTTTCATAACTTAGAATTTTTCTAAGTATGAAATTTTTCTTATTTTTTCCCAACTTTTCACCACTTTTTCACCATGATGAAATTTTATTCAAAGAAAACTTCAAACATTAAAGTTGTAGTCCTCCATGAAATCTACAACTTTGATTCACAAAGTTTTCCCAAAAGATGCTTGGATCTCAAGTTATGAATTTGTGAATAGAGGTCCATGAACTAAATGACTTAGTGAAAATTTGCCCTAATTTAGGCAGTTTTGTGACCCAACTTCATGGACATTTTTCACCTAGTTGCAAGAGGTATCTCAAAATGCATTTCAAAGATGGATTGTAGAGCACGTTGCAAGATTTCCAAAATGTCCAAGAACTCTCCAAGATCATTTGTGGTTAGGGAGAATCGAAGAAGAGAAATTGGCATTTTGTCACTTTTGATCAAGCCATTTTCACAAGGCATCAAGTTGCAAATCTGATCTTGGATGCTTGTACCCTGCATTACAGGTCCTAAACTCATCCTACATTATATAATTTAATGCTAACTCAGAAGATAAAGGCTTTATTTTGGCTTTTGGAACATTGTACAAGAGATAATTCCATTAATGGCATAAAGGGCACATTGCCATTTTCATAAAGGCAAGCTTTTGCAACTTTATCATTCTTGAGCCTTGGACCTGTTTCTTTGAGGCAAGAAATCTCCGCAGATCTTAAGCAATATGTACCAACTCCTATCAGCTCACAAGCAAGCAGTACAAGCATGTTTGCATATGTCATTTCACCTTTCTTAAAATGCAAGAAAAGTTGCAAAAGAAGTCAGAACTTGTACAGCAAGGGAAGAGTGGACTTTGTATCATTATATACATATTCACAAAGTCATTACAATGCAGGACACGAATTGATAGCATCCAAAACTCTCCCAAACACAAAAACATCATTTTTCTGCCCAAACATTGCAGTTCTGCAAAACTCTAGCCATTTCATTTTTGGCTCGTGCGTTTTCCCTTTTAACACTTGAAACATCTTATCCACATAATATCAAAGATATCCAAGCCCTTGTCCTGGTACTGTAAGCTCTGTTTCAGCCATTGCCATTTTCAAATTTGGAGGTTGCAGCTTGACTTCTACAGAGACTTCTGGCCATCCACAAAGCAAGCTAGGCATTGGAATAGCTTGAAGGAACTTCAAGGAAGCTCACACGATCCTCAGGCCTTACTCAAACTCCCCACATTGTCATATCCAAATCCAGATGAAGGAGGTATTTTTCAAAACTTTATCTCTTTATTTAGGCATCCTCAAGCCACGATTTGTGAAGAAAAAATATAGCCCTAATCATGGTGAAGCTGTACATATGCATACTTGTCATTTATATTAACCATGTTGTGAGAATCTAAAGCTTGAAGTTCATGAAATAATTAGGTCACGAATTAGGGCTGATTAAATTCTCTCAGATCTTTGAGAGTTAGGTTACAAATTTTATATCATTAGAATCGTGAGATTACAAACTACATGTTTTATGTTATGGGTTTTTGTTTTTATGCAAGCAATAGCAAGATACAGGTTTGATCATATACACGCGCGCAGAAGGAGTGGCTGAAGGACAGGGATGATTGGCCTGGGCCTTGGGCGCCTTGGGCCTTCTGTTTTTGTTTTTTCACACCCCCTGACCACTATTTGCACCCCCTGATTCTTATTTTATATTTTTTGCATTTTTCTTTATATTTTCATGTTTATTGCTTTTAATCATTTTTTCTGAACATTAAAAATCCTAAAAAATAATTAAATAATTTTTTGCAATTTTATTTATTTTTTATTATTTTTTTACATGGAAATTAGTTTATTTTAATAAATAGAAAATTATTTTCTTATAATAAATTGTAAATACATTTAAAAATACTATACATTTTTATTTTATTATTTTACACCTAAAATATTTATTTTTATACATATTTTAATATTTAATATTTGTACATAATATTACTTATTATTTTCTTGCACAAAAAATGGATAAAATAATAATATAGAACATATATTTTATTTTAATTGAAAATTAGGGTTTCACCTCTTTCAAAAATAATAATATTATTTTTCCTTATTTTCTAGGGTTAATTAATTTTATTTTCTCATACCTTAAACAAATACAAAACCTTTTCCCATAAATACATTGCATTGCATATTTAAATATTTGTATATTTGTTTATTTCGCACAATATTCAATTGGGTTGTAATAGTATTTTTAGGGTTTATTTTGTGCAATATCCCCATTCAAAAACTTGTATCTCCCCTCCCATAATAATTGTTGTAATAGCTTAGTTTACATTTACGCAATTTATCGCATTTATACTTCTGTAGTAAATTAGGGTTTTTCATGATAAGACCAAAAATCAAACAAATAGAAAAGACCTAATTGCAAGACAAATGCATGAAAAATGACACACATTGCACACAAGCACCCTTAGGGTTTCATCCACTTGGTTGCCTAAAATAAAATGGTCATGTTACACATGCGAAGTATCTTGGCAAAATAAAACAAAATAAGATCATATTCCCTCGATGACGTTATCAAAAGGTTGCCTAAACAAATGATCTTGGTCCCTCAAACATGCTAAGATACTTGGCAACATTGCTATCATGGTCATACAATGACCCACGCCCATCCCGTTTACATCCAAAGATAGGGTTATTTACCAAATCAATGGTAAATCAACAATGTCAAAGGAATAAAAATGCACAAGAAAGACATTTGAGTAGGTAGATAGCTTCTAGTTACTTGATCAATTTCAAAACAATCCTTGCTATTTTCAAAAACAAACACACACACACATTTCAAAACATTTCAAAACATTTTCAAAACATCATACCAAACATTGAAACATTTTTCAAAAGACAAACATCTTTGTATACATTCTCACGAACGAGAATCATTACAAAGATCGCCTAAACGATGGCCTCTTTTCAAAATATTTTCAAAACCACACAAATCACCATTTCAAACAATTTCAAAGCAAAAGCAAGTGATCTAAACAAGTAACTAAGAGCCCATGGAAAACCATGGATGAAAAGGGTGCTAACACCTTCTCTTTTCATAATCTACCCCCCGAACTCAAGAAAACATCTCAAAGGTCTTTCCTGTGATTTTTTACCTTTCCTTTTGAATAAAAGAAAAGTCGGTGGCGACTCTTGCTAACCGCAACATTTGCAAGCACAAACGCAAAACCTCAAGTCAGTTCTCCCACTGCATCACACTCTGATCAGAACAATCTTCAGGGAAGTATTTTTCATCTGAGTATACAACTTATGGTGAGACTTTAAATGCTTTATGTTCTTTAAGTATTCTATCAAAATATCGAAGTCTTTGTCATCATCAAAAAGGGGGAGATTGTTAGAATATAGTTTGGTTCTACATCCTTGTAATATTTTCGATGATAACAAACACTCAAAGAACAATTATGCTCCCTAAATAAGTTTTTTTTTTTGCAGGGAAGTTATGATGTAAGAAGCATAGAAGATGAGATAGATCATTGTTTTGAAACTCTGATTTGACACATCTTAAGTAGAAATAAAATTTGTGTAACACTCTTATATAAAGAAGTTTTGAAATTACAACTTTTGAGTGCACTAAACGCTGCAAACAAGAACTCTGTTATTCTGATATGTAAAGTTCTGGAAAGAAGTAAAGGAGTCTCAACAGTAACATTCATCTTCTGATGAGATCTTTAGCAAGCATGTTCTGAAGCGTTACATTTTATTCATGGCTAATCAATAGTAACGGCTGAAAGAAGTAAAGAATCTCTATGTTTGTAAAGTTCATTAACTACTATTTATCAACCTTCCAAAAGCACCTCTCGTGCATTGCCTATATAAAGAGGATGTGAAGAAGAAATCATTTACGATTTTGTTGTGCACTGAAAATGAGAAATATCACTACCTTTCAATCCATTGCTTTTCAATTGTGTAATACATCACTCTTGTGATACTGTTTTTTTGTTAGAAAACATATTTGTACATTCTTTCAAATATATTACTGTGTAATACCTTGAGAAAACCGGGTTGTGGTTTAAACTCAAGAAGACTTTGATAGTTGTTATTATATCTGTGTAATCAAGTTTGATTAGTGGATTAAGACCTCATTTGAGAGAGGATAAATCACCTTGGCGGGTGGACTGGAGTAGTTTGAGTTCAAATGAACCAGGATAACCAAAGTGTCTTTTATTTTAAGTTTTAAAAACCCCAATTCAACCCCCCCTTCTTGTGTTTTTCCATTCTTCAATTGGCATGAGAGCTCTTGGTTCTGAGTGCAAACACTTAGTCGTGTAAGAAAAAGATCCAAGAAAGAAAAACACTGTGGTGGGACCAAGTCAGAACATCAACAATGATTATCATGATGAGAAAGACAGAATAAACAGAAGACCTCCAATCTTTAATGGTGAAAACATCGATTACTGGAAAGACAGAATCAAAAGTTTCTTTCTAGCTCATGACGCTGATCTCTGGGATATGGTGACTGATGGGTACATACATCCAGTTGACGAAAGCGGTTAGAAGATCGACAGAAAAAGAATGACATATCATCAAAAGAAAGAATTCATAAATCATAACAAAGCCAGAACAATTCTCTTGATTGCTATCTCATACACAAAGTATAAGAAGATCACAAACAGAGAATCAGCAAAACACATGTTTGACTCCTTGAGAATGACGCATGAAGGCAATACGTAAGTCAAAGAAACCAAAGCTCTTACTCTCATTCAGAAGTATGAAGCTTTCAAAATGGAAGAAGATGAAACCATTGAAACAATGTTCTCAAGATTTCAAATTCTGGTTGTTGGACTAAAAGTTCTGGATAAAGGGTACTCAACTGCAGATCATATAAAGAAAATCATCAAAAGTTTACCCAAGAAATGGAGACCCATGGTCACAGCCCTAAAATTGGCCAAAGATATGAACAAAATATCCCTTGAAGAACTTGTCATCTCCCTGAGAAGTCGTGAGATAGAACTATAAGAAGATGAGCCTCAGAAGCAAGGTAAGAAGATGAGTCCCAGAAGCAAGGTAAGTCTCTAGCTCTTAAATCTAATAAAAATATGAACCTAAAGTTTTGCAGGCAAAAAAAGAAAACTCTGGTAGATCTTCGTCAGAAGAAGACGAACTATATCTTCTCTCCGGAATAGTCAATCAATTGTGGAAGCACAGACAGCGGAAGTTCAGAACTTCCAAAAGAACATGGAATCATTCTGAACCATCTTCTGGATACAGAAAATCAAGTAACAGAGATATTTTTTGCTACGAATGCAATGAAAAAGGTCATTACAAAAGCGACTGTCCAAATCTTCAAAAATAGAAACCTAAAAAGAAGTTCTTTAAAGAAAAGAAGAAAAGTCTCAAGGCAACATGGAATGACTCAGAATCTTCTGAAGCTGAAACAAAATCAGAAGATGAAAGAGCCAACATAGCCCTAATGGCCAATGTATCAGATGACACTGGATCATCTGAATCAGAATTAGACTCAGAGGCAGAAGAGGTATTCTATAACTTTTCTAGATATCAATTAGAAGAAAGTATGTCATAAATTCTTGAAAGATGTCAGCAACTTCGAGTCAAAAACAAGAACCTGAAAAAGGATCTAGTATTTGACTCTGAAGAAACTAAGAAACTTCAAACAAAAAACTATGAGCTAAAAGAAACCATTTTTAAACTCGAAAATGAAAATTATTTTATTAAAAATAAATTACAAAAATCTCAGAAAGAAAATGTTTCAAAAGTTTCTAGTAACTCTGATAGAATCATAAAGAATATGATCATAGCTTTCAAAATTTCTAGCTAAAAACATAGATAGGAGCCAGATGGCTTCAATGATCTATGGAGTTAGCAGAAATGTCAGAAAAGGGATAGGATATAATATTAAAGTATCTCAACCTAAGAAAGTTAAGGATATGGTTATAAAACATACACCCCTTTATTCTCACTTCACCTATGGGCATACACATGACATAAAGTATACTAGTAATGCTTTTTCTACTAAACCAAAATTCAAACAGAATTTTGGTAACTCTAACAAAAAAGGACCCAAAAAGATATGGATACCTAAGGACAAAATTGTGTATGATGCAGATGTCTTTAACAACAAAATTGAAACACCAATCTTGGTACCTGGACTCTGGATGCACTCGACACATGGCGGGAAGAAAGCATGTGTTCTAAAGCTTGGAGCTTAAATCTGGAGGCTATGTAGGTTTCGGAGGCAATCAGAAAGGAAAGATTATTGGCTCTGGAACTATTGGTAACGGTATACTTCCTTCTATAACTAATGTTCTGTTAGTAGATGGATTAATGCATAACCTGTTATCCATAAGTCAATTAAGTGATAACGGTTATGATATAATCTTCAATCAAAAGTCATGTAAAGCAGTTAGTCAGAAAGATGGATCTATCCTCTTTAATGGAAAGAGAAAGAACAACATTTACAAAATAAAACTTTCTGAACTAAAAAGTCTGAATGTAAAATGCCTAATGTCTGTTAACGATGAGCAATGGGTCTGGCACAAAATATTGGGGCATGTTAGTATGAGAAGAATATCTCAGATTAACAAACTCAATCTGGTCAGAGGACTTCCTAACCTAAATTTCAGCTCAAGTGCTCTGTGTGAAGCATGTCAAAAAGGCAAGTTTGCAAAACCTTCTTTCAAAGCAAAAAAAAAATTGTTTCTACCTCTAGACCATTAAAACTTCTGCATATAGATCTGTTTGGACCAGTGAAAACTGCATCCATCAGTGGCAAGAAGTATGGATTAGTGATCATAGATGACTATTGAATATGGACATGGGTAAAGTTCTTAATACACAAGGACGAGTCACACTCTGTGTTCTGTACCTTCTGTAACCAAGTTCAAAACGAAAAAGAACTTAGAATTGTTAAAGTCAGAAGTGATCATGATGGGGAATTTGAAAACAAAAAATTTGAATTATTCTTTAATGATAATGGAATCTCTCGTGACTTCTCTTGTCCTAGAACTCCTCAACAAAACGGAGTTGTAGAATGAAAAAATAGAACTTTACAAGAAATAGCCAGAACCATGATCAACGAGACTAACATTACTAAGAAATTCTGGGCTGAAGCAATTAACACAGAATGTTATATTCAGAATAGAATCTCCATAAGACCTATTCTGGATAAGACTCCATATCAAGGACATTGCTACAATGTTTTTATTTTCAAAATTATCATCAATAAAGGACATATTTTTGCATTCAAATATTTTGCTCCTTGTCTTTCTTTTTATTTTTCAAAAAAAAAATTTGGCAATGTGTTTTTATTTTCCTTTTTTTAAAACTAAAACTAAAATAAAAAAAATCATAATCATGCAGATACAGTCCCCCATTAATCTCGGATTTTGTCGAAAACGATTTTGCTATGGCTCATTATGACTTTGAAAATACAATCTATCAAGCTGATGAAGAAGTTGAAGAAGATTGTGAACTTCCCAAAGAGCTAGCCAGATTGTTGAGGCAATAGGAAAGGTCATTCAGTCGTACCAAGAGACTATTGAAGTGATCAAGTTGGGTACCAAGGAGGTCCGAAAAGAAGTCAAGATTAGGGTCGTATTAGAAGACAGTGTCAAGCAGAGATTGGTTGAAATGCTCCGTGAGTATGTTTATATCTTTGCTTGGTCTTATGAAGACATGCCAGGGTTGGATACAAATATTGTTACGCATAAGTTTCGGCTTAAAGAAGATTGTCCTCCGGTTAAACAAAAACTCTATAGAACTCATCCTGAGATGTCTAAGAAGATCAAATAGGATGTCCGAAAACAGTTTAATGCGGGTTTCTTGAAAGTTATCTCTTATCCGCCGTGGATTGTTAATATTGTACCAGTTCTGAAGAAAGATGACAAAGTGAGAATGTGTGTGGATTATGAGACTTGAACAGAGCAAGCCCTAAAGATGATTTTTCGCTCCCTCATATTGATATTATGGTTGACAATACTGCTCAAGATAAAGTGTTTTCCTTCATGTACGATTTTTATGGCTATAATCAGATTAAAATGGCGCCGAAAGACATGGAAAAGACTACTTTTATTACATATTGGGGAACATTTTTTTACAAAGTGATGCCCTTTGGCTTGAAGAATGCAAGGGCAATATATTAGCATGAAATAGTCACTCTCTTTCATGACATGATCCATAAAGAGATTGAAGTTTATGTTGACAATATGATTTTAAAATCCCAAACAAAAGAGGAACATCTTATCCACTTGTTTAAATTGTTTGAAAGATTGAGGAAATTCAGGCTGAGGTTGAACCCTAACAAATGTACCTTCGGGTGTTATCAGGGAAGTTATTAGGATTTGTTGTAATTGAAAGAGGAATTGAGGTTGATCTTGATAAAATAAAAGCAATTCAAGAAATGTATGAGCCAAGAACAAAAAAATAGGTTCGTGGTTTTCTCGGGAGGTTGAACTACATTACTAGATTCATCTCTCATCTTATAGCCATGTGTGAACCCATATTCAAGCTATTGAAAAAAGATCAAGTGGTCAAGTGGAATGACAATTGCCAAGCGGCATTTGATAAAATAAAAGAGTATCTGCGGGAACCTCCAATTCTTTTTTCCCCTGTGGAAGGCAGGCCTTTGATAATGTATCTGACAATATTGGAAAAGTTTATGGGTTGTGTACTCGGTCAACATGATGAGATAGGTAAGAAGGAACATGTTATTTACTACCTGAGCAAGAAATTTACTGATTGTGAGTCGAGGTACTTATTGCTGGAAAAGACTTATGCACTCGCGTGGGCAACAAAGTGTCTCAGATAATACATGCTAACTCACACTACTCTTTTGATATCCAAGATGTATCCAGTAATATACATATTTGAAAAGCCATCTCTCACCGGAAGATTAGCCCATTGGAATACTATTTTGAATGAATATGATATCCAGTATACTACCCAAAAAGCCATCAAGGGTAGTGTATTGGCAGATAATCTTGCTCACTATCCTATGGAAGACGATTATTCGTCAGTGAAGTTTGAATTTCCTGATGAGGACATTATGTACATACAGGATTATAATATTCTCGACCTAGAGGAAGGACCCGAACCAAGATTGCGATGGACTATGGTATTCGATGGTGCCTCCAATGCATTGGGTAATGGCATTGGTGTTGTTATTACTTCTCCTAAAGGTTTCAATACTCCTTTCACTACTAGAATTTGCTTCGATTGCACCAATAATATGGCCGAGTATGAAGCTTGTATCTTTTAGTTAGAAGTTTTTATTGATTTACGAATCGAGATCTTGGAAGTATATGGGGATTCTGCTCTTGTGATTAGTCATATCAATGGAAATTGGGAGACTCGTCACCCAAATTTGACTTTGTATCATGAGCATGTTATGAAGTTGATCTCGTACTTTGATGAGATTACTTTTAATCATATTCCAAGAGAATAGAACAATTTGGAAGATGCTTTGGCTACTCTGTCATCCATGTTTAAAGTCAGATGGGCAAATGAAGCCCCCTATATCACCATCATAAGGTTGGATGAGCCAACGTTCTGTTACAAAATAGAAGAAGAAATTGATGAGAAACCTTGGTTTTATGATGTCAAAAGATATCTTAAAACACAAGAATACCCAGAAGGTGCATCTATCACGGATAAGAGGACTTTGCAGAAGTACTCGGATAAGTTTTTCATCAATGAAGGTGTTCTGTACAAGAGAAACTATGACTGTGTTTTGCTCAGATGCGTGGATAGACACGAAGAAAACAAAATCATAGAAGAAATTCATGAAGGTTCCTTCGGGACGCATTCCAGTGGGCATACCATGGCCAAGAAAATCTTGAGAGTAAGTTATAATTGGTCTACCATGGAAAATGATTGTTACAATCACTCTAGAATATGTTACAAATGTCATATTTATGCCGACAAAATACATGTGTCACCCAATCCACTGAATGTTTTGACTTCTCCTTGTCCCTTTGTAATGTGGGGCATCGATATGATTAGCCGGATTAAACCGACTGCTTCCAACGAATATTGCTTTATTCTGGTGGCTATTGATTACTTCATCAAGTGGGTCGAAGCAGCATCTTATGCCAATGTCACTAAGAAAGTGGTTACTTGCTTCATCAATCAGAATATCATTTGTCGTTATGGGATTCCCGAGAAGATCATTACTAACAACGGGTATGTAACACGGTGGGAGAACTGACTTGGTTCTTTTGCGTTTGATCGCAATTGTGCGATTAGAAAGAGTCGCCACTGACTTTTCTTTTATCCAATAAGGAAAGGCTAAAAAGAACAGGAAAGACCTTTAGAGATATTTTCTTGAGTTCGGGGGGTAGATTATAAAAAGGAAAGGTATTAGCACCTTTTTCATCCGTAGTTATCTACGGGCTCTTAGTTGCTTGCTAGATCAGTTTCTTTTGTTTGAAAGTGTGCTTGTGGTGTGGGTTTTGAAATTATTTTGAAAATGTGACTTTGTAATGGTTCTCGTTTCTATAAGAACGCGTACAAAGTGTTGTTTTGAAAATAGTTCAAAGAGGTGTTTGTGGAGAGTGTTTTTGAAAGATATTTCGAAAAGGTGTCTTTGTAATGGCTCTCGTTTCTATAAGAACGCGTACAAAGTGTTGTCTTTTGAAAATGTTTCAAAATGAGAGTGTTGGTGTATAAAACGTTTTTGTTATGAGCAAGCGAGCAACTAGGAGCGAATCTACCTACTCAAAATGTCTTAGATGTTATTTTCCTCCCCCTTTAGATGTTGTTATCTTACCATCGTTTTAGTAAGAAGCCCCATTGTTGGATGTGAAGGACAGACGCGGGTCAATCGTAAATTCGTAAAAGGTAACTTGTGAGACGCTTTAGCAATTTTTCGTAAGGGACTAGATTGTTTTACCGAAGGAAACATCGAGGGACATCGAGGGACTACGATCTTTTTTATCGAAGGGTTTTTGTTAAAGCGTCCCATATTCGAGGGACATGACTGTTTTTTCTGAGGCAACAAATGGAATTACCCTAAGGGTGTATGTGTGGATAGTGTGTTTAATTTGCATGCATTTAGTATTTGATTAGGGGTTATCTATTTGTTATTTTCATCTTGCCATACATACTCTATATTACTAGCAATTATATGAAAAGTGGTAAACTTGCGGAAATTAAAATCCTATGCTATTACATCATTAGGGGGATGGGGATACAGTTTGCAAATGGGGATGAAATAGGTGTCTAATTATTACAACCATATCGAATAAGTGGATAGTAATGGAGTATACATATATATAATACAGAAATAGTGTAAAAAGAAGGAAAACTACATTTTGTACTATTATGTGTCGACACATGTTGTTATGCATCGACACGTAATTTTCCTTGCCCCTGCCAAACTAAATCAACTCAGTATGAGTCGACGCGTAATGGGATGTGTCGATTCATTTCTTTCTTGTGTCGACACATACGCGTTTTGTGTTGACTCATGCACCTTCCAACTTTTTGTTTTACACCATGGATAGCAGTATGAGTTGATGCATACGACCATGTGTCGACTCATACCCTGCTTTTTCACTTAGAATGAGTCGACCCATGTGGGTATGTGTCGACCCATGTTACAGTTTTTTTGCCTCTGTCACCATTCTTTTGCACGTATCAGTCAGTTTTCAACATATAAATGATAAAAATGAACAGTAAGGAAATGATTAACTTCAAGAGTAGTGATTACTTTATCTTATCTTCAGAAATAAACCAAAAAATGATGTATGGAAAATGCAAGGTTGAGATGACTTACCTTGCAACTGCACTTTAGGTTTCGAGTCTAAAACCCTTCAAGATGTTGTGTGGACTTTAATGAAACTCCAGGAAGCTGCTAGAGTTCCCTTTGTGTTGAAGGTTGATGAACCAACTCCAAACAATCAAGTTTATGTAGTATTGTCTTTTGTTTAGAAGTTGAGAATAAGAGTACTACATAAATTGTTCTTGAGCTTGAGCAGTATCTATGTGATATGAAATGTTTTGAGGATTTATGGGAGGGTTTGCAAGGTTGTATAATAGTGGGTTGTGGATCTTTTCTGTTTTGATTAGTCCAAACAGAGTTGAAGATGAACAGAGCTTTTATGGATGAACTGGGTTTTATGAATGAGCTGGTTTTAACAAAAATTCTGTTTTTCTTTTCTCTCCTTTTTCTCTCTCAAAAAAATCCTCCCCATGTCTTATGAATCAATCCCTTTTGTAGCCCCTTGACTGAGGTTTAGGAGGGAAACAAAATAAGTTGTTTTGAACTATTTTTTCCTACTGCTTTGATGCTTTTTCCACACAATTTTCTTTTGCAATTTTGTGGCTGTTATGATGCAGGTTGGAGCATACTACATAGAGCAGTTTTGGGCTGGTTTTTTAGACTATATAGGGCAGCATATACAGGTTTTGTGACAGGTTTGTGGTGCAGCATAGCACAAGGTTCTGTAGGACAGCAAATGAACAGTTTTTTAGAGTGATGTGGCAATGCATAGAAGTAGCATATCATTTTTTTGTTCAGCCATAATTTGGACAGCATAGTTTGCAGCATGAAACAAGTTTGGTTTGTGGAGCAATTTATGCACATTGTATCAAAGACAAAGCATTGTGGCAAGTTTTGAGTCAAAGGGAAAAGTCCAAGCAATATAAAGTTTAGGGTTTGTAAACTTGCAAAAATGTCACTTTGTAATAACTTGAATTATTTATAACATCTAGAACTATTTTGAGTTGTAGTGACAAGATGTCATGAAGCAATGAATTTAACTCAGAAAAACTTCCAAGTCTTGCAAAAGTTAGATTTTTGACTTTCTTGATTTTTGATGATCAAATTTCATATTTTGGATGTCTTGATGAAATATGATTTTTGGGATTCAACTTTGATCAAAAAGTCAAAGTTTAACTTTTCCTACTAGTTGACTGGATTTTTTCTATCAATCCACTAATCTCAGGAGATGAATTGAAATGTGAAATTAGGTTAAAATGACACGCTCGGATCCTTGAGATCATGCTTCCAACCAATAAGCCATGTATTAGGTCAAAAATCAAAGTTCGATCATTCTCAGTCACAATCCTAATTTTACCCATTTTGTCCTTGTGAACGTCCTTCTTAGGAAATTGTAGTCCAAGACTTAAAACTTGATAGAAACAAGCCTAAGAGCCTAGGAGGATCCTTTGAGAAATTAGAGAGCAAATTTTGGGGTACAACAGGGTCGAATCTCAACAATAAGATGATGAAAGAGTTGTGTGACAGTTTCAAGATAAAGCACCACAATTCTTCTCCATATCGTCCAAAGATGAATGATGTTGTTGAGGCAGCAAACAAGAACATTAAGAAGATTGTGCAGGAGATGGTTGTCACCTATGAAGGTTGGCATGAGATATTGTCATTCGCTTTGCATAGTTATCTCACTTCAGTGCGCACTTTGATTGGGGCAACCCTATTCTCTTTGGTATACGACATGGAAAAATTCCTGCCTATGGAAGTAAAGATTCCTTCTTTAAGGATAATTTCAGATGTACAATTGGATTAAGCCGAATGGGTTCAGAATATACTTGATCAATTGAATCTCATTGATGAGAAGAGATTGACAACTATTTGTCATGGGCAGTTATACCAGAAGAGGATGAAGAAAGCTTTTGATAAGAAGGTATGTAACACCCCAAAAATTTAGATTAATTATTTAATTAATTTAGTATGAATATCACAGATTATTGGTGAATATATGAATTATGGCAAATTAGTCGATGCGGTGTATTTGTATGAGTTGATAGATTTTATGATGTAATGTGATGTGATGTGATATGATGTGATATGATGTGATGTGGTGTGATGTGATATGATGTGATGTGTTTTTTGATGATGATATGTCTTAGAAATTATAGAAGCTGAGGTGTTAAGGGTGTATGACCAAAATCATAGAACCATGGGGGTGTGGTGAGAAGACTAGTAATAATTTTATTATTATCATTATTATTATTATTATTATTATTATTATTATTATTATTATTATTATTATTATTATTATTATTATTATTATTATTATTATAGATACAAGTTATTTATAATATTAGTAATTAAAAATAAGGAAGGGCGATATGGGTTATTGATATTAGGGGTCTAAAGAGATAGAGAGAATCATTATTCTCAATAGATCGTAGAAACCAGAGAAGACGGAAAAGAGTGTTTTTGGGAGAACATGAGAAAAGGAAGAACCTAGGGCTAAAGGGAAGACTCCATTGGAGAAGGGAAGAGAAATCAAAACCTAAGGTAATGGTGGGGTTCTAACTCTATAAGGGTTTATATGATGGTGGATATTGGTAGAGTTAGGTATTTTCATCTTTATATGTGTGTTTGGTGTAAATTGTATTTGTGATGATTGATGATGATGATTTGGTGTGAAAAGTTTGATTTTGATGATGTAAGTTAATTCCTAAATGATGAAGATGAATTGTGCATGTTTGGTAGAATAACTGCCTCTATTTGGTGTTGAAAATTAGTGATTTTGGGTGTTTTGAGAAGAGGAATCGCAACCTGTTACACTGCAGAATTTTTGAAAAATAGTGCAGGGTAACCGGTTACCACCAGAAGGGAAACTGGTTATCGCATGGAAAAATTGATTCTGGGGAGAAAATTTGTGAATGGTAACCGGGTACCTATTGCTTTGGTAGAATGGCTGTTTTGAGAAAATAGCAGTAACCAGTTACTATAATAGGGTAACCGGTTACCGCGAGAAGTTTTAAATATCCAAAAGTTACTGTTTTGCAGTAACTGGTTACCACTAGAGGGTAACCAGTTACCGCTGAGTCAGAATGATATTTTTTATGAAAATCTTTGAAAACTCATAACTTTTACTCTGGTGTCCGTTTGACACGCCTTTCAAACTTATGAAAAGCTAAAAATATTTTCTACTCAATAAAAATGATTTGAAAATAGTATGAGATGATTTTATGGATTTTGTTTTGTTCTGATGTTGTGTTGTGATTGCGAAGTTGCGAATATGACAATGAAATTGAAGAGATTTCATGATGTAGTGATGTGTGATGATGTATGAATAATGATGTGTGATTAGAGAACTGTATTGGCTTGTTTTGTTAATGTGTGATGTGTCATTGCATAAGTTATTGTAGCATAGTAGTGTTACATGCATGTTCATCAATGACGATGTGGCATGTAATTGGCGAAGTTGTGATGAGTAAGAATGATAAATGTGAGTTATGTTCCGCATGATAGTGTCTCATGCATTCACAAAGCGAAGGCATATATTAGCGAGCAAAGGCTTGTATTGGAGAGCGAAGTTGATTGCCCTAAATTGAAATTATTGTGAAGAGGTGTTTACCTTGTTGGTACCACATGCATATAATTAGTGAAGTTGGTCTCATTGCATTTATTATGTATTTGGTGAATAAGATGTAATTTGTTGATTGTTAGGGGTGATCGTTAAAAATGTGTCGTGTATTGGTGTTGATGCATGAAGTATGATATTATGATTATGTATGCCATACTTTACCTGTTCATTATCATATATTTGTTTATATTGTTATGATATCTCACCCCTTACTGTTTTAATGTTGCCTCCACGTGCAGGTGGCAAAGATTAGATTTTCTTAAGGTTGATATGTGCCTCGTATTGCATAGATTGAGTCGTTTTTTTCTCTGATACGTAACACTGGAGATTGACATTTGTTTACTTATTTAGTTTTTACTTGTTTTTAAAAAGATTGTGAGAGCATTGTAGACTCTATTTTACTTGGTGAGACATTGTTTATGAATTGTTATTGGAGTTGGTGACTAAACATATTCTAAAATGTTTTACGTTGTAATTAATAAAGTGAAGTCGAGTACCTTGATAATTATGTTATCGGTTCATCCGAAATTAGTGTGTTATGTATCCATTTGTTAATGTTTGAGCAATTTTTGAGACAATGAAATATGATATCCTATTTTGACGTTGATTGGAATTTTTAAATTACTCTGATTTTATCAAATATGTGATGGGGAAAATAGGGTGTTACAAGGTGCATCCTTGGAATTTCCAAGTCGGTGACCTCGTGCTGAAGAGGATCTTGCCTCCCAATAATACAGATGTTAGGGGAAAATGGGATCCTAATTATGAAGGACCATATATGTTGTGAAGAAAGTCTTCTCGGGAGGATCTATGATGTTAATATGGATGGAGAGGATTTCCATCACCTCGTCAACATAGACGTAGTTAAAAAATATTTCGTATAAACACACCCGATGAGTCGACACTCAAGCAAAAAAGGGCGTTCTGGAGAACCAAAAAAATTAATAAAAGGTTTGAGCAAAAATTAGGGACAAAAAAGAAGAAGTTAAAATAATGAAAAAGAAATGATGTACACCCACTAAGTTGAAAACCTGAAAAGGAGACTTAGGCAAAAATGGGTATCCCGGTGGATTGAAAACCCAAAAAGGGAGATCCAGACAAAAATTAGGGATTTAAAGTGAATGATTACGGTCTGTATTTCATATGTATCATCATTTTATATTGTTGTTGGTTAGCTTGGAAGGATAAGGAATCAGTCCAATCAACTTGTTCAGAAACCAAGATACTAAGGAGCTTTGAGGTTATAAGAGTCATAGCAGAGTTGATACCTGATAAATCCACACTCACATTTCCATATTTGTGTTTCTCCTTTGTATTTCTTTATACGCAATTACCTCTTTTAGGAATTGCTTCTTGATGTAAATTCCTATTTACAGGCCAGTTAATCAATAAATTTTTTTCTTCAAATTTGCGCCTCTTTATTTTTATTTTTAATGTTTTGTTTGCAAAAAGACGTTCAACATTTTTGATAAACTTTGCATTTAAAAACATTAAATCTTTACAGCATATGATATAAATATCTGAAATTTCTTGAATTTTATAGTGCCTACGATGATGGCTAAGTATGCCATTTTATACCTGGAGCATGTTGCTGTAATTTCCCTTTTTGCAAGTGCTGTTGGTCTTTTAAGACAAGAAGTGTACCAGCAAATTAACAAAGGAAGGTTTGATTCTGACCAGCACGAGATTATTATTGGAAGGGATGTTTTCTCAAAATAGAATCCAATATCCCCTATGAATGCGTACTCTCGCCCAAACACAATCCCTTATCTCCAGTGAAAGCATACCTCTGTTTAATCCCCATTGAAGTGTGCACCCCTGCTTAGGAAAAGTCACAATCATCATAGGATTATGTACAATCCTTTTCCCTGGTGCAGTATATTCATTTCAAGGCTTCTTGGGGGAATCCTTTTGTTTTGTTGACCAGATACTCTTGATATATCCCTGTGAAGTTGGCATCTGCCTCCCCAGTATGGTTGGCACTCTTCCTCCCCGTGAAGTTTGCATCTTCTCCCCAATGCAGTTTGCTCATGTCGAGTTTTCTTGAAGATATTTTTGTTTACCTATGGGAGATTCTGGTTGGCATTCCCATTGAGGCGGTTTTTATTCCCGATGGAGTAATTTCTTCTCCCCAGTACAAGTCTTTGTTGGCATGAATCTTGCAAAGACGACCCCCTAGTGTAACTTATATTGTTGATATTATTGTCACGAGTGTTGTACCCCAAAATTTTCCCTCTTCATTTTAATTCTAATTGGATTAAATTTCATTACCATATGCATGCATACATATCATTGGATCTATACTCATGGGATCAAGGTATCTTATCAGCGTCAAGCTCTGAGACAAGTGTTTTACCAAGCGGTACAACAAAAATAGAAATTCAAGGATTTCTGTGTTTTAATGCACTCTGCATAATTTCCAAGTTATCCAAGCAATTTCCAAGCAAGTCTTCATCAAAACACTCATGTATTTCAATGCACTCTAAATTGTGGAGGAATTGGGTGTTTCGGTGAACCAAAAACAACGTCTTTACTGGTTTGAGCTTAGAAATTCACAACTTGCCATCGGAGTATTGTTTCGAGCTGATTCCTCAGGCATTGGAACTGTCTTGGTATTTTCTTTATTTCATTTGTTCAGGCCAAAAGTCAATTACGTGCAGAAAGTCTCCGAATAATTTGTTCTCTCTAAAGCAGTATTTGGATTCAATGATTGATTATTTGTTCACCGAGTGTTTGGAAACTCACTACTTTCATCCGATTCAGTATTTTCAGTGGATTCCTCGAGGATTGAGACTGTATTTATTCTCTTATCATTTCTCATGTTCAGATCCAAAGCTAATTTGTGTGAAGAAAATCTCCTGGAATTTTAATTCTTTGAAGACAATATACTGAATTTATTTATTGGCCCGTCATCGCGCACATACTCAAAAATTTGTATCTTCTGATTGGAATATTGTTTTGGGGTGATTTTGAAGGCGTTAAAACCGTCTTAGTGTCTTCTCCAACTTTCATGTTCATACCAAAAGCTTATTCTTTGAGGACGGCTTCTGAATACACGACTCTTATGGAAGTGATACAGTGAAAAATAATGAAAATACTATGCTGAACCGTAATTTTGCGGACATTCGAAAATTTATAAATTTTGACTGGAATACCATTTTGGAGCGGTTCTTGCAAAAAAAAAATTCCATCTTGATTTTAACTTCAACTCTCGTGTTCGAACCGAGAGTTGATTCCTTGAGGGAGGTCCCCAAAATTATGGTTTATTGGAGATTTCGTGGTGCTGAACCGAAATTTTAATTTATCAATTTCGATATTGTAAAAATCATAACTCCTTCGATCTTTATCATAATGATACGGTTCTTTCGGAATAATTTCATAAATTGTGTCAGCTATAATTTCTCTTCAGGTTCCAAATTCAAATGGTACTCCATAGACCCTCGTTTTTGGGTTATTTTGCAAAACAGAGTTGTTGAACCAAAAAAGGAAATTCAAATTTAATTTCCGTTTCACGAGAAAACTCATAACTCGGTCAATTTTTAGCAGATCAGACCCATCTTTTTACACGGAGTCACTGACTCAGAGATCTAAAACTTTTCTTCTAAAGTTGAGTCTGGACTATGCTCCGAGAAGTACCATTTTTTGATCGAAAATGTGTATGTGTCTGACACTGATGCGAAAGTTAGTGCTGAAGGATTTTATGTCGATGTTTCGATATTTAAAAATTCATATCTCACTTGTATTTCATCAGATTGAGCTCATATTTTGACATGAGGTCTCTATTGACGCCAAATACGTTTTTGTTTCATGCCTCGACTTCGAATTTTTCACCGAGCCCCCTGTGAATTTGACTTGAACGTGTCAGACACTGATGAATTAAAAATTTGCACTATTATTTGTGGTTATTTGAAGCCCATTAATCAAACTCACTCATATTAGCTCACACTATATATTCTCATTCACACTAATTTCTCTCATAACAAAATAATTACATTTTCCCTATCACAAACACTCTCAAATCACACTCACATTCTCTCTAAGATAAAAAATATAAAAATGTCAAACTCACCAACATTCATCATCACCTTCAAGCTTCTTAAACAAGATTCAAAGAAAGCAGCATCAAGAGTGGGAAGATTCTGATGGCTGCATCTTCCAATGCTGAGAAGAAGCCATTTGGTGGTAAGAAGGAAGCCAATGTTTTGTATGGCCAAAAGGGTCGTAATAAGATAGACTACAACCAATCTGTAGAGGCAGTACTGGTCTCTAATTAGGCACCAGTGCAACGATGACAACAGAGCAATCAGCGTAAACAAGACACGCCCAAAAGACAATTTACCAAAATCAACATGTCTTTGGCTCAAGCATTGCAACATATGTTGAATATGGAGTTGATTACATTGAGGTATCCTCTTCGGAATCCCAATACTTCCGCTCCTAGCTATCATCCTAATGCAATATGTGCATACCATTCAAATAGTCCTGGACATGATACGAATGATTGTTGGGCGTTGAAGAATAAGATTCAAGATTTGATTTATGCTAAGGAGATTGAGTTTGGCCTTCTTGAGACACCTAATGTGATTACTGCTCCCATGCCAAGTCATGTTTAAGACGGAGAGTGTCCAGTTCATTTGGATTTTTTTTCAATTGTAATTTCTTTTGTTTGTTCGAACATTTATCTTTATATCAAACTATGTGTTTTTCCATTAATGCATTACATATGTTGGTCTTGAATTAATCCATTTGTTTTCACTATACTTAAACTGTGCTTTTACTTCCTTTGGTGATATTCAATCCTCGATTAAAAGCTATAAGCCTTTAGAGGGAGGATGACGAAAAAGATACCATAATCTCTACAGTATACTTTTGAACAGGCCTTGCTGACGAGGTATAGGCGTTGTTTCAAATCCTAAACAGTGGAGTTATAAGGAAGATAATACCTAGTCAACCCCTTTGAGCCTAAGAAGTAGGAGTTTTCTTTTTCACGCAAATTGAAACCCTTAAACCTGTGGCAGGGTAGTTTCTCAGTTATTTCAATGGTGCATTCAATCACAAGCTTTCCCCTTGTACAAGACACGTAGTGTCAGAGGTATCATTCCAAAACAAAAGATGGTGATGGTTCTGTGTAGTCGTTAAAACAAGCAGTCATTATCTCTCAAAAGAAAAGCCCACTAAGTCAAAACCTATGAAGGAGACTTAAGAAAAAAAACCGGGGCATCCCGTTGACTGTAACCACAAAAGAAACAGTCCAGGCAAAAGGTAGGGATAATAAAATAAAATAAAAGGGGTCGCTACAAATCCTCAACAAAAAGAAAAGGTTACAAAAATGCATGTTTTCTCAAATAAACTTTCAGTATCCGAACCATCACCAGAATATTAGGGCAAAGACTCCAGACTCAATTGGGATTTAAATGCACAATTAACTTAGTATAGGACTGAAGAACATCACGAAGAATGGGTTGGGTACAAATAAATTTTGAGCCTTTATCCTTTGCTTCTTAAACCGTGAACCAGGCCACATTACAACCCCTAAAAGTCCTAGCTGAAGCATGGGTTAGTTTGAAAGCATATTGTTACAAAAAGGTATCCTGACTGCTGTAAGGCTTAAAATCCTGAGTTCATATCACATTCTTGCAAATTTTGTTTTACTAAAAAAAGAATGCATTTTCAAAAACTTCAAGACAGATATAAGCTTTGTATTTTTAATACCATTGTTTGCATATATCTAATTATTCAACAATAGAGAAATTTGCACGAAGAATATTCAACGAACGGAAATCCTTTCAATGGACAGAATCACCTCGGCTGGAAAGAAATTTCTAGTAACAGGCCTTTCATAATCAAGGGGCATGATATGGTATCTAACTGATCTAGGGGCATTCGAGTCAAGATTCGAGGAATCTCTCAAAAGGGCCGAATAGCCAAGGGAAGATCTCCATTTGAATCACAAGGGGCATGACATGGTGTCTTACTGATCTGGGGGAAGTCGAGTCAAGATTCGAGGAATCTCTCGAAAGAGCTGAATAGCCAGAGGCAGGCCTCCATCTGAATCACTTAGGGAATTGAACAGGAGGGGCCACGTGCGATCAAGAAAACATTTTCTGGCAATGCTGCAATGCTTACTACTATAAATAGTGACAACTCTTTGTACCTGGTGAACTCGAACATAGTCAGAAAATACTATGCAAAAAAAACCTGCTAGGTTGACTTCCCTAGGAAAAAATAAGGGCATCCTGGCGAACCAAAAGAGTTCGGACAAAAATTAGTGATATATAATTAAAACTGTACACCCGGCAAGTCAAAAACCTGGAAGGGCGGCATGGGCAAAAAAGGGTATCCCGGTGGACTGAAAATCTGAAAGGACAGTCCAGGAAAAAGTCAGGGATTAAAGCGTATGACTATGTCTCTTCATCTCGTCACTTGTCTATCAGTAGAAGACTTATCTCCCTGATCAGCATTCACCAAGGGCTCTAGAAGTTGAGGTATGTTCAAGTCTCCACGGACCCCCATAGAGCCAATTCCATGAGATTATCTCCACAAAGTAATCTTCACGAGGTCATACATTCCCCGCAATTTCCCTGGCAGATCGCTCTGGCGGATAAAGGAGTATGATCTTCTTCCTGGCAATATCACTAACCTACGAAGTTTAAATTAGTGCAGTTCATGGAGTTTCTCTTCCCCAGCTGAGCTTGTTCCTCCAAGGTTGTAAAACCCCCTTTCAGACTTTTGCTCTCCAACAGAGTTCATTTCCTTAACAAAGGTGTTTCCTCAGCAAGAGTACTTCTCCATGAATAGGGTATATTTCCCAAACAGTTTATCATCTTCTAAATACAGTGCAGATATAATCAAGACACTGATTAATTCTGGCACTCATTCCAGATCTCTCTTCTAGATACAGTGCAGATACAATCAAGACACAGATTTATTCTAGAACTCATTCCAGATTTCTCTTCTAGATACAGTACATATACAATTAAGACACATATTCATTCTGGAACTCATTCCAGATTTCTCTTCCAGATACGGTTCAGATACGCTTCAAATACGGATGTCATTCTGATACTCATTCAGTACATCTTTTAGATACAGTTCAGATACGCTCCAAAGATGGATGTCATTCTGATACTCATTCAGTACATCTTTCAGATACAGTTCAGATATGCTCCAAATACAGATTTCATTCTGATACTCATTCAGTATATCTTTCATATACAGTTCAGATACGCTCCAAATGAGGATGTCACTCTAATACTCATTTCAGATCATCTTTCAAATACAGTTCAGATACGCTCCAAATACAGATGTCATTTTGATACTCATTCAGTACATCTTTCAGACACGGTTCAGATACGCTCCAAATATGGATGTCATTCTGATACTCATTCAGTACATCTTTCAGATATAGTTCAGACACGCTCCAAATATGGATGTCATTCTGATACTCATTCAGTACATCTTTCAGATACAGTTCAGATACGCTCCAAATACGGATGTCATTCTGATACTCATTCAGTCTATCTTCCAGATACAGTTCAGATACGCTCCAAATATGGATGTCATTCTGATACTCATTCAATACATCTTTCAGATACGCTCCAAATTGTAGATCAATTCCTGAAACTAGACAGGGCAACAATATCAATGACCAACAAAAGCAATTTCCAGATTAATTCCTGAAACCAGACATGGCAACTATCAGTGAACAACTGACCGTGGATCAATTACCGAAATAAGACAGAGCAACTATCTACATGACCAGATGGAAGCAGCCCTACCCAGGCTCCTTCTAATATATTTACAGATGCAGCTTTACATGGGCTCATCCTGAAGCGATCTTTTACGGATTCCTTTTCGCAATCTCTAGATGCAGTTTCACATAGACTCATCTTGAAGCAGCCCTACACAGGCTCATTCTCATATATCTTCAAATAGCAGTTTACAACACTGCAAAGCATGGACCTGACCAGATGACAGTATACCTCAAGTTCAAGTCGAAGCCTAGACCCGACCAGATAACAGCTTAATTTCTGAAGCTTGGACCCGACCAGATAACAGTTAATTTCATTTTCCCCAGTAAGTCGCTGTGACGCCTGGAATATGACCAGATGATAGTCTACTTTATTACCCTTAGCAAGTTGCGGTGAAGCCCGGATTTCAAACGGAAAATAGCTAACTTTCATCTCTCCAGAGATAACTCCTCAGTAGATCCATGGACAACTAAAGCACCTAGAATTTATTCCCCATGGATTTTTCCTCAAGTAAAAGAACAGAAATCAACATTCCCCAGTGGAGTCCTCCTCAGACAACAGGAACAGGAATCCCCATAAAGAGACCTCTTATGAAGTCAGCATCTACTTTTGATGGCATCTTTAAGCCCATCTTCGACAACTCTCAGTCATCTTCTCCAAATGGCATCTATAACCCCATTTCTGATATCATCATGCGAGTGCAAATTTTTGGGCACTCTAGTGTTCAATCATCTTCCACCTTCAGATCATGAAAGGCAGACAAGCCAATCTAAATCTTTAGGTTTAAGAAGATTGAACATGGGAAGCTATTGCACCCCAAAATTTTCCCTCCCATTTTATTCAAGGCATGCTCATTAAGGTCCCCAATTGCTCAAGAAGCTTCAAATGATTTCCATGGAACCCTATACACCTCAGCATAATGGCATAGCTGAAAGAAAGAAAATAAGTGTACGGAAGATGACGAGGTGTATGTCGAAAATTAAGAATATGTCTAAGAGATTTTGGGCTGAAGCAGCTTCGACAGCAGTATGCGTTCTAATTAGATGCCCAACGAAGCAATATTAGCTGGGAATTTCTATTACCCAAGTTTTGAATAATTGACACTATGATCGAAGAAATAATAGTTCGAAAGAAAGTGTGATGAGGCTTTTGTGAAGTCTTCGATTGATGAAAAGATAGTAAAGAGCTTCACTATGTTGAATCGTTATCGAAGGGTTTGTTTTTGAACTATTGAAATATAAGCTATTCGAAGCATTTCAAGGGAAGGCATTTAGACTGTCATGTTGACTTGAATTGGCGCCTCAAAAGGAAGAAGATTTTGAATTCAAAAGCTTTGAAGAAACACGTGGAAGTCAAATGGTTCGAAGGACATGCAACCTTCGAACGTGGCGTGATTTCATAGAAGGACTATTAGGGTTGAATCAGCTAAATATAAGTCCTCTTAGAGTCTTTGGATTAATGTGTTTTAGGCATGTACCTGAACAGACGAGGAAGAAGTTGGATGATTGAAGTGAAGTCTTGGTGCTCATAGGTTACCATTCGATTGGTGCATACAAGTTGTATTCACCGATCGAAGATAAACTAGTGATCAGTAAAGATGGTCTTGTAGACGAAAGAAAATGGTAGGATTGGAGTCGAAGTTCAGTTCGACAAGAAGATGAACAGAACGAAGCTTCAACAAGTGAAAATGAACAAGTTGATACTTCGATTGGTCGAATTAAAGGAAAGGAGATCGAAAAGAACAGAACAAAGATTCGACAAGTCAAGATGAAGAGGTGATACTTCGATTGGTAGAATTGAAGCAAAGGAGATTGAAAGGAACAAGAACTATTCGATTAGGCTGATGTTTCCTAATCAAACAATCGATGCACTTGGTGACTTAATCAAAGAAGCCATGATGGTGAAGCCTTGAGCAATTCAAATTGGAACTCAGAGCCATCAAAAAGAACAAAGCTTGGGAGCTTGTCGAAAGAATCAATTGATATGAAATGGAGATGCAAGTCGAAACGAACACCTAATGGATGAAGCTTGTCCAGGTTCACTCAAAGTTCAAGAATGTCAAGAAAATTGTCATAATGTCAACTTTTCAAATCTTTCGATTTTGCTTTCAAAGCCATGATTAATGGCTGATTCATGTCATATTTGTTCACCACCACACCCCTATAAGTACAAGACCAAATTAGAAGCGAAAAGAGGGGGACGCACACATAAATTGCCTCAAAGAGCCACACGCACACACTGCCTCAGGAAACTATCTCAAAACACTAAAAAATCTCATAAGTTGTCAAAATTCAAAACCAGCTTTGCAAGCTCCCCCAGTCCAAACAAATACCAGATTCGTATTCTTGAGACATCCAGGAACGCATACCAACCCTTTCACAAGCCATCCCACGCTCAGAACTACAGATCGAGGCACCTTCGTTTGGTAAAAAATTCCCAATCTCAAACTCATTCAAACTCATTTTGATTCCATATTCATGTTGTTATTGTTGTTTGTGAATGATTTAACGTAATACATGTAAGTTGCAATGCCCAAATGACAGGATACCATTGTTAAGGCCTTCAAAATTGATTGCTTTTGAAACTCATGGTACAGGCCGTTACAGGCCAAAATAACCCAGATTCGAACTCACGGGGTTCAAATTAGGGGGGTTCGAATTAAGGGGAAAGACCTGGGTTCGACACCCAGGTCATGCATTTTGTTTTTTCTAACATATTATGTGCATATATGATGTTTCAAGTCCAAACACGTGCATCGTAAACCATCAATCCAAGCCATCAGATCACCACTTGATCCAGATCCAGCGCCTCTAATGCGTTGACCACCATGCATTCTCCAGAGCATTCCTCACTGGATTCGCTGGTAACCTGGGCTTCAACAATTTGGGCCTAGCGTGTTTTTTTAATCACACCCCCAGTTCTTGTTTTTACTACCCAGGCCCATTTGCGTTTTTTTATTTACTTGTTTTATTTGTTTATTTCTTTTAATGTTTTTTTCTTTAATTATAAAATCGAATAAAATCACAAAAAATATTAGGTTAACATTTTCTCAAATAAATTAATTTGGTAAATTAATTGATTAATTATTTTAACCCTTTTTTAATTTAAAACTAAATAGACTTAGGATTTTAAATTAAATTTCTTTCCATGATCAAAAACAAACAAAAAGATTTTTTATACCTTAGGATTTTTAGACGTATTTTCAATTCGCGCACGTTATTACTTTTCACATTTTTATTTCCATATTTTATGTAACTTCCTACCGGGATATAATAGAATTAATTAGGACTTTTACTTTATTGCTTTATTTTTCCCATTTTTGGACATGTAATTAATCCCCCTCCTCGAAGCCTTGTAATAGTTTAGGATTTATCTTTCCGCATTTTAAACTCCTGCAAACTATTAAACTGTTTAGATGCATGACTAATAGGATTGTATGGCAAGAGATTAAAATCAAACGCTAGCAAACCTAAATGCAAAGATAAATAACTGAATACAACACAATTGCACATGTACACCTCTAGGGTATCCCACTTTGGTTGCCTTCGGAAAAAATAGTCACAACTCTCGAAACGTGAGAGATTTTAGTGGCTACCCTCCAGTTTAAAGATCATATGTCCCTCGATGACCCTCTCGATGTTGCCTCGGTAAAGTGATCTTAAAACCCTAGGGTAGTTACTAAGGTTTCATGCCCAGTTGCCTTTGTGACTATAAATGTCCCTTCGAATGTCCCTCAAACATCCAACGACTAGGGCTACCTACTCACTAATAGTAGGATAGCACTGTCTAAAGGAAAAGAGGAAAAGAACAACCCTTTCGAGTAAAAGTAGATAGTTCTTAGACGCTATGCTCAAACAATTTTGACACTTACACAAAACCTCTTTCAAAATCATTTTCAAACACTTTGTATACGTTCTCTACTATTCCGAGAAACATTACAAAGTTCGCCGCACTAAGGTGCTTTCAAAAATGTTTTTCAAAATACACGAAGCACAAGGCATTTCAAAATGAGCTAAGCATCTAAGATCCCGTAGAAAACTACGGATGGAAAGGGTGTTAACACCTTCCCTTTCCATAACCTACCCCCCTTACTCAAATAATCTTGAAAGGTCTTTTTTTGTTCTTTTCACTCTTTCCTTTATTGGATAAAAGAAAAGTCGGTGGCAACTCTTACTTACCGCAACATTTGCAAAAACAAATGCAAAACCAGTAAAACAATTAGTTCTCCCACCGTATTACAATTATCATCGATCCCAAAAGGGTTATCATTTCTACTCACATATTCTACATTGATATCTCGTATCAGCCGATGTTACCTTCTTCAAATCTGTTATATATTTTGAGTCCAGCCAAGTAACTTCGGAACCCCTTCAGGAAAGTACTCCCACACCTCTTTCGGAAGTTCCATTTCCCATTATCTCCCATCATTCTAGGGAACCTGGCCCACTAGAAACCCCTACGGTTGACCTCCACTTCTTGCCTACTTCAAACATATTAGCATCGCCAGCCCACGTCTGTCGTACATATCCCTGAGGCAGTACCTTCATGTGAGATTATTGCCTCTGACGCCTTCGCCATCATGAGATCTGATCATGAAACCTAAGTTTGATCTTTCGATTTCTCTTTAAAAAGGTATATGTCAAATATGAAATCCTTCTCCATATTATATTGATTTATGTTATCATCGTCTTTTCCCTTTGAAGTATACTTGCTTGTCTTCTTTATCTTCTATTCCTATTCCTAACACTCCATATGAAGCATTATCTCATCCTGAGTGGAGGCAAGCAATGATAGATGAAATGTGTGCTCTTAAAAGCAGTGGTACCTGGGAACTAGTACCTCTACCCCCTGGGAAATATGTAGTAGGTTGTCGTTGGCTTTATACAGTGAAGGTTGGACCAGATAGTAAGATCGATCATTTTAAAGCTCGCTTGGTAGCCAAAGGATACACTCAGATTTTTGGGTTGGATTATAGTGATACATTCTCGCCTATAGCTAAGATGTCATTTGTTAGACTTCTTCTAGCCATTGCAGCCATTCAACATTGGCCTCTTCATCAACTTGACATCAAAATTTCATTTTTACATGGTGATCTTGAAGAGGATGTATATATGGAGAAATCGCCAGAGTTTGTTGCTCAAGGGGAGTCCTTGAATGTAGTTTATAGGCTACACAGGTCTCTTTATGGTCTTAAGCAATCTCTGATAGCTTGGTTTGGAAGATTCAGCATTGTAGTACAACATTTTAGTACGGTCCGTAGTGAAGTTGACCATTATGTGTTTTATCGTCCCTCTACCCAAGGATGTATCTATCTTATTGTATATGTAGATGATATTGTCATAATTGGCAGTGATCAGCAGTGGATACTCTAGTTGAAACAACATCTCTTGAATTAGATTTCAGACAAAAGATCTTGGTAAACTCTACTACTTCTTGGGAATTGAGGTGGCCCAATCTAGAGATAGTTTGGTGATTTCCCAACGGAAATATGTTATGGATATTTTGGAAGAAACAAGGTTGTTGAATGCTAAATCACCTGATACTCCTATGAAGGTGTGAAGAAAACGCAAGAAATGAGGGGTTGAATTGGGTTTTCCTTTCTTGAATAACTTTTGCTTCTAAGCATTATTCGTTGAACAATGCTTTTGAGTGTTACTTCTAAGTAATGATTCTAATTAAGTTAAGAAAACATAAGCTCTAAAGAATAAGAAAAAGTAAAGAACACGTGATATATCCTGGTTCACTTGAGAAACCCCCAAGCTAGTCCAGTCCACCCTGCCAAGGTGATTTCTCCTTGAACTCAAGGACTTGATCCACTATAACTAATTTGATTACAATCGCATGGGTTACCGCGGGTGACAAACATCCAATGACTCGTTTAGGGATCCAAACTAGATATAACGTTCATTGACCCAATAGAATCTAATCTCTCAGAATCTCCTACCAGGATTTCCTTCAAATGATATCCATCAGTGATCTCACAAGGCTGACCTACACCCAGCCCCCTTTGAGATATGACTACCATTGACCCAATAAAATCCACTACTATGATTTCATCTATGATGACCGCAACCAAAGTCTTCTTGAGAATTCTGACTGAACCGAGTCTCTCAAGGAACCATCAAACAACTGTTTGATTTACATTTGTTTACAATAAAATGCTTCTACACAAGTTGGATGTAAACAGAATTAAGTACGTCTGAAGAACCGAATACACACTAAAAGATATTACATTGTATTATAGCTTTAATGTGTGGTCTTCTTTTCTTTAAGTGGCTTATTCACGGACAACAACCCAAAGCACTTGAATTGCTGAAGTTTTCTTCTTCATAAGCTTCTAGAAGCTTCGTTGATCTTGATGTAGTAAAGAGAAGAACTTTTTTATCTTGATTCACCTTAGAACATTCTGGACAACATCCCTTCTTCTATTTTCTTATATGATAACTTTATAGCACAACATTTATGTTATGGATTTGTAACTGGTGCTTTCATGATCATCTTCATCATCTTCTACGGCTTAGAAAGCTTTGTGTAGCATATGAAATTAAGCAAATTGTGAATCAATGATTTCATTGTAATCATTATCAACATGATTGAAGAATCATTTTTATAATATTTGTTATTGTTGTTGTTATAGCGGTTGATAGCTTTTTGGTTGTGTTCCCAATAATGACAGCTTTCATTTTAACATTGAACGCCAACAACATTTTAAACATACAATTCTTTTCTTATATAGCCAAGAAAAATAGAGTTGTTGGCTATTTGAAAAAGAGTCTTTATAAATAGTACAACTACGTTCTTTTCTCTTGCATAATTCAAGCTATTTGAGAGTTAGTGGAATAAGGCTTTTTTGTATTGTGTACCATTGTACCGTGTTAACGTTATATTCTTTCCTTCTGCACTTCAGAGGCTTCTGCGAGCATGAGTTTAGAAGCAGGAAAATAACATAAGGTCTTCAGAAATTCAAGTCTTTAGAGTCTTCAAAACTGTGTCTTCAGCATCTGGATGTAAGTAGAAACTTCTGTCTTCAGATCTTCTAACTGGTTTCTTTAAAACACGTTGTCTTTAGAAGCATGAGTTTTCAGCATCTAGACGTAAGTAGAAACTTCTGTCTTCAGATCTTCTAACTGGTTTCTTTAGACAAACATCAGAGCCTACACGTCAGAGACTTCTTGAGTGTGTTTCTACTGTTTAACAGAACTTGTGTAGGGCAGAAGCAGAATCAATTCTCTTCTAATGTCTTGGTCACGCCATCCATCAGAAGCAGAACATGTTTGTTAAGTACTCAACAATAACAAACATTAAAGTATCAAAATTGTTCATACAAACATACCTATTTGTTATCATCAAAACTTAGAGATAATATTGAAGAACCAAATCTTGTTCTTACAATCTCCCCCCTTTTTTATGATGACAAAACTATGTATTTTGATGACACAATTTTGTTCATAAAATTAGAAAAAGTGAAAATAAAAAGGTAAGAAATACTTATCCTTTTTTAAGAAACTCCCCCTGAGTCAATGACTTGATGAAGATCGAATATCCTAACTCTGAACCATTTGAGTAAAACTCCCCTGGTTCCAATAGATCAGATGTTGAGCTCTTGAGAGTCTTGACTCTTGATACCAATAGAACCAATTGAGGTCTTGAATTCATCAGAGCTTCTTCTTATTGAATCTTCTATTCATATTTTTCAGATAGTCTTCAACTTTTGATTCACTCAGTTCTTCTGGAAAGCATTTGCTTCTGCTTTTGATTCTTATGCTCTGAATGTCTTAGAGTATACATCTTCGATCATATGAACAATCAGTTCTTAAGAACTTTAACAAAGTTCTTTCATTTGACATGTCTTAGAAGGCCTAGTGAACTTGTTTAGATTTCCTCGGTTAATCATCAAACAAACAAATAGGCGTCAGCAGTAAATGCATGTTTTATATAATTTTATAATTATGATGAGTTCTAGCATTTATCTAGGTTCATCAAAATCATTATATTTCTCCCCTTTTTTGACATCATCAAAAAGGTAACTATGCGTGAAAAACATTAAAAACCAACAGAAGTAATTTCAATCAGTCACATAATAAGAAGTCACAGGAAGTAGAACGAACTAATATCCAAAAAGAACATTTGAAGAAATAGAAAATAATGATAAGAGCACAGACATATTTTTATGGTTCAGAAGCAAAAGGAAAAAGAAAATCCTAGAGCCTAAGGTTCAGGAGTAGAAGCAAAAATCTTTTGTAGAATCAGTTGTAGCAAGTTCTAAACCTTCTCATTGACAGCCTTTTGCTCAATGGTGCTTTCTCTGAACACCTGTTGTTCTTCTCTAATCTCACCAATTGTGTTTTCAAGACGCACTATGGTAGGATCAGAAGATGAAGAAACCAGGGCATCTTTTTTAGCCTTAGTAGCTTCTTCTACCAATCTGACTTCTTTAGCTTTTTTGGCTTCTTCTGCCTCTTGAGCCTTAAGCAGGGCTTCCTCTGCTTCTTTTAGCGCTTTAGCTTCTGCTTCTCTTTGTTTTGCAGCAAGTAGTTCAATAAATCTAACTTTTTCTCTTATTTCTTTTTTTTCTGTTACCATCTGAATGTCCCCAATTATGGATGTTTCAATAAAAGAATTCATTCGTTCAGCCTCAGAAGACATCCAATTCTGAAACTTCTTCCAAGAACCATCCATGTCTTGAGGCTCAGTACTCGTACTTGCCTCTTCCTTTAATTTAGCAACCTTTTTCTTAGCCTTGATTCTTTAATAACCGACAAAAAAATATATAGATTCGCCACCATTAATTTTTATCCTAGGGAAGGGAATATAACGAATAACCCTAATTTGGTCAGAGATTCTAAGTTGTTGACTCGTTTTTAGACGAAAGGAAGGTGTTAGGCACCCCTCATCTACCTTGTTCACAGGGATACTAGGGTTTAGAATTACGATTTAGGAAACATGGTTTTAATTTTTATTAGAGGAACTCGCCACGAATTTTTGGTCGTATGCCTACGTATCGTCTAATGAGGAATCAAAGTCCCAATTCGTAGTTCGTAGTTATAGGTTGGTGTTTTTTATGGATTACGAAGATATTTTGAATTCTCCTTGAACCAAGTTTGGGTTTGTAAATCGTGGAGTTGTTAGACGAAGTTCGCAGTTAACGAGAAATATCTCGATGATCCTTTTTGAAAATAAAACCTTGAGTTTATTAAGTTAGTAAAAATTGGGGGGTGTAGACATGTACTACCCAGTAAAATTGGGGGGTCGGTTCAGCAAGGGCCCAAGTTCAGATATTGAACTGGACCCAATAGTGCAGGGGGTAAGTTTTTTTGTTAGCGAAGTGAATTGAGGGTGCCTTCAATAATAGGTTGGGCTCAAATCAAATATCAGGTTCGTTAGACAAAGTGTGGTGAACGCACCGAGTTATGGTGGGTGCGCGTTTGAGAGACGTTTGATGATAATCAAAAGGTCGGGAATAAAGGTGTATGCTATGAGCATCACACTGGAATAAAGGGTGTTATATAAACAAAACTCTTGGCTGAAAGCCCATTTTTTTCCTTTTCTCTCCCTCTCTTTAAACAAACGGCCCCTTTTGTTATTTTTTAGAGAGAGAGAGAGAGGCTCTGCCTTTTCTCTAGAAATACGGCGACCAGAAAACGCCTCTGCCTTGGGCGCCACCGGCCGAAAATCGCTTCCGCCACTGGCTACTCCAAGGATCCACCAGATTCATGCACAACCATCATCCATAGTCATCCCCAAACCCAGATTCAAATGAATATTCATCCTAACCCTATGAAGATCGAAGAATCCTAACCTAATCCTAGGGTTATGGATGAACCCTAACCCCAATAAAACCCAAAAACTCAAACGTGATGAACCCTAACCCTAAGTTAGAACCCTAACCATAGAAACCCAGAAACTCCACAAAAATCTAGAAACGCATATCAATGAACACCAATTACATAAGCATTGCACAACAATTTCAAAACCCTAAGCTAAGTATTAGGCTTACCGTATGATGCAATGAATCTTTCCGTATCCACTCTTCTTTTAACTTTATCTCCCTCTGTCTAATATTCTTCCTCTTTTCTGATTGTAGGTGTGAAGAGAGGTGGCAACGGTGAAGATGATGGAGGCGCGGGTTGAAGCACATATCTAGGGTTTCAGAAATTGAAACCCATATCTCATGAAGGTGGTTGACTCATAGATTGGCTTTCTCACTGTTACGATCCTTTTTCTCCAATCCCCCCCCCCCCCCCTCTTTCAATGTTTTTTTTTATAGGTTAGAATTTTAGACAGATTAGGAAGATATGTTTGATTTGTCATTACAATGTTTTAGTTTAGAAATTAGAGATTTAGATTTGATTCAGCCTTAGGTGTTGTAATTGATTCTGTTTGTAAACATTTAATTTTGTAATATTTTAGAAAACTTTGTATGTAATTGATACGATTAGATATTATTTGATATAATTCGATTTTAGGTTATGTTGATCTGATACGATTTCGATTTGCACAGTATTTATTTCTTGGGTCTTTGTTTTCTGGGCTGGATTGAAATTAGGGTTTCTTGCCCTAAGTAGACTAAGTCAACAATTTTAGAAAATAATATTTAATAATAAAAATAATTTGATGATAATAGAAATCTTTATTAATAATAAAACCAAATAATAATCAGATGTTGACTTCAATCAACCTTTCAAAGGGTTAATGGGCCTCAAGAAATATCTTAATGGAGTAGTCTGATTATAAATGATACAACAACCTCTTTATTAAAACACCTCTCTCTTTAGACTTTAACCCCCCCCCCCCTTATTATTTTAACCGAGCCAAACAAAATTGTCTTAATGGGCCATCAGATTTTGATGGTCCATTTAAGACAATACACCCCCTATTGGTTTTAAACCCTTCGTAGGATAATTTTCAAAAAAAAAATTGAACAAAATGATTAAAGACTTGAGAAAATAATAATGTGACTGTCTAAATTGATAGGACAAATTTAGGGTATGACATCTGCCCCTATTTAATTACTCTTTGATTGAAGGGTGTGAGAATACGTAGGTCTCACACATTCGAATCAGAGCATTATTAAATAATGGAAGACCCTAAAATTTGACCACAAGATTATAAGGATACGTTATACAACATTCCTATGCGCGTAGAAAAAAATAGGCACAGATGATGATGTATCATCTTATCAGAGTTTGAACAAAGAGTTGTGATTGGTCTAGATGTGGCGACGCGGATAACTCGCCAATACCAAAGAGTGAACATAGATTTTTCATGTATTTACCATAACCTAAGAGGTAAATAATAAAAGTTTGAAAATTTGACTTACTAATGCTTTGAGACTAACATAGCAAGTTTATAACGCAGATTTTGCGTATTCTTCACAGCCTAGGGGATGAATAAAATAGGGTTGACAATCCATCTCCGCATGGAGACTAACACAATGAATTATATTGCAGATTTTGTTATGTTTTACTACAACCTAGAGAGTAAACAACACGAGGATGAGCATGTGCATTTATCACGACCTAGAGGATAAATGACACAGTGGTGGGCTTATGTATCCACCACGACCTAGAGGGTGAATATTATGACCCTGAAAATTCACATACCTATCACAACCCAGAGGATAGATAATTGAATAGTTTGTATGTTTATCACGACCTAGAGGATAAACGACACGAAGATGGACTTATGTGTTCATTACGACCTAGAGAATGAATAACATAGAATCTGATAATTCGCACACCTGCCACAACCTAGAGGATAGATGATTGAAAAGTTTGTGCGCTTATTACGACCTAGAGGATAAACGACACGAGGGCAGTCTTACGTATTTACCATGACCTAGAGGATAAATAACATAATCCTCAAAATTCGCATATCTACCACAACCTAGAGGATAGATATTTAAAGAGTGTTTTGGTAATCAAATCTTAGATAACTAGACCAAATATAAGATCGGATTTTACCGGTTGTGTCTGTTCTCAACCAATGTATTTGTTTGTTTTGTGGATCAGATGATCCAAAGACGAGCCCCAAGAAAGTTCACAGTTTTAACGAAATATGTGTCTTGGAAATGCCATGCATAATTCCCTAAGCTGATATGGAACCCAAAATGTACATGCACTGAGTATTTGTATATGCCCCAAGTGTAATGTTTGTGTATGCCCCAAATGTAATGTTTGTATATTCCCCAAATGATGGTTGTGAAAAACATCTTTTTGCGTTCTCTCCTTTTAAACCATTGGTTTTGTGTTACCAACTCTCCAATGTTATATGTTGCATCATCGCAGTACTTTGAATTGGTTAGAACAGGATGAATGGTGTCAGTAGGGTTTTGGTATTTATATTGCAGACGTAGGCATGGAAGAAGTTGTAGACGTGGGCGTGGATATAGCTATGATCGCAGGCATGGAAGTAGACATGGATTTTCCTTTGATGTTTTTATAACCCAAACTGCTTTTTCGATGTTTTATCCAATGCTTTTATTTATTTTTCAAATCCCCAAAGTGATATCAATGCAGTATTCACAAGAAATAATCGTAGTATTTTGCCAACCAGTCAAAAAGGAAAAAAACACAATTTAAAGTTTGAGAAAGTAAATGTTTATTGATAGATATGCCTCTGAATAGGTGAGAGTACAAGATGTAATTCCTTAAAAGAGGCTATTACAGAAAGTTTTAAAACTAAAAATGGCAATGAAAATTGTAATTGCTACTGCTGTTTCTCCAATGTCCTTTCGATAGCTCCAATATCCTTTGCTTATGAGTCAAATGATTTGGATCAATATCTCTCCTTCGTGGTCGTAGTGTGGTTCATAGATTGCAATATTTTTGTTCTTTATTTCTGAGTAAGATCCCTAACTTTTTCCTGGATTACCCTTTTGGGTTTTCAATCCAACGGGATAAAAAAATTTGTGTATGTCCCTAATTTTTGCCTGCATCGCCCTTCATACACAATCGAAATATGGAAACAAAATACTCTTATTGAAATAACAATTGTCTTTTAAAAAGGAGAATACAACTCAGATATTGAAAAATGTTCAAACTTAAAACCCCAAAACTTGCTAAAAGAAATAACAAAGGGAAACAAAAATCTTCTAAGCACGCCTGCGGATTTCTGCTCTGAAGCCATCGACCATTGTCCGACAAAGCTTGAGGAAATCTTCAACGTCTTTCAGGAGAGGGACCATCACATTTTCTGCATCTCTCAAACTTCTAGGGATGTCACCAATAAGATTGTTGGCTAAGAAGGCGAGTCTTGCATGCTTGGCCACAATTGACTTTTGACCTAACACATTCGATTTTCAGGCCTTTGAGCAATTGACTGAGCAAACTTCTTCTGTAAGGCTTGAAACTTGACATGGATGATCTTGGGAACATATTAGGACAATGGTGAGCATTTGGGATCCTTTGGACTTAAGCATCTTAATGAAAAATGAAACCCTAATTTGAGGTTGTTGTACCCCAAAATTTTCCCTCCCATTTCCTCAACATTTTCTCACCACAAGACCCTTGGAGCTAAAGATCCAGTTAAGGTTTCCTCTGCTCAAGACTTCTCCTTGCACTGTTGACCCAAATTAGGGTTTGTGTTTGCACAAAGATTTTTTGACCTAAAATTCCTAAGATGACTTTTTGGACTCCCAAGTTTATCCATACCAAGTTTCAAGCCTTGATTCCAATCTTTGCCCAATCAATTGGACAGTTGACCTAGAAATCAGTTGTATTGGGGGAAAAGTCAATTGTGGTCAATGGACAGTCAAACCTCATGATTTTTGACCCACATCAACATTATGAACTCATATGAACCATTTGGTCAAGTTTTGATCACAATTCCACAAGAAATTAGATCAGATCACCAAAAGGGCAAAATGGTCATTTTTAGGGTTTTGACTGCACAAAGGCAATTTTTGACTGTTTGACCTAGCCAATGGCAAACCAAGCTCACATATGGACTCAAGGACCCCATGGAATTGTCTTGACATGTTCAACAAGTTCAAAATATCCCAAATGCACAAGATTGACAGATGAATTTTCCAGTCAACTGAGTCAAATTTGACTGTATACTGAAAAGTCAAACTTTGACTTTTTGGTCAAAATCAAGTGTCAAGATTCATTTTTCATCAAAACATGTCAAATCATGAAACTTGTTCATCAAGAAATCAAAAATCACAAATTAGGGTTTGAAATGAAGAATTTTCATAACTTAGAATTTTTCTAAGTTATGAAAATCCCTAATTTTTTTCCTAACTTTGTCCCATTTTTTCATCAAGATACATTTGGATTCAAGGAAAACCCAAAATATTAAAGTTATAGTCCATTTCAAAATCTACAACTTTGATTCACAAAGTTTCCTCAAAAGAAGCTTGTAGCTCAAGTTATGATTTTTGGAACAAGGGTGCAAAACATTCTTAACTTAGAAAATTTTTGACCTATTTTAGGCAGGATTTTTGCCTAACTTCATGGCCCACATGCTTCCATTTGGAATTTCAAATTGCATTACAAAGATGGATTGTAGTACACATTCCAAGATTTCCAAAATGTCCAAGAACTCATCAAACACCCTTGTGGTTAGGGAGAATCGAATTTGTCAATATGGGCAAAACTCACTTTGTTCATAGGCCATTTCCATGTCCATAACTTTGCATTTTTGAACTCAGCATGCTCTAAGCTAGATTACAGGCCTTTTATCTCATCCACACTCAATAATTTAATGCAAAACCTTTGTGTCCTAGCATTATCTTGTCCATTAAGCCATTACACAAAAGATTAACCTTAATATGGAAAAAGCAAATTATCCATTTTTGAAAAGTATGGCTTTATGTCAAGTTAGCAATTCAAGAAGTACAATGCAAATCCTTTTGGCACAAGTTCAGGGATATATCCCACTGATCAAGACAAAGCTTTGCAGCACATTGGAGGGGCCAGCACGAGCCTAGAAACCAACTGGCCATTTTCTTGCTTCACATAGAAGAAACCTTGCATTTTTGAAACACATCTCACATTTCTGCCAAGACAAGCCAAAGTAAACTTGTAAAACACATTCCAAATATCAAACCTAAGCTAAGGCACGAGCTAACCACCTTCCAAACCTCATCATTTATCAAAACACCATTGTACTGCACAAAAACAGGGCATCCCTGCAACTTGACTTCCACAAACATTTCCACTCGTGCGTTTTGGCTGAAACCTTTGCAAACACATTCCTTATCATCCACTGAAGCTATCCCAAGCATTGGACACGACCTGTAACACCTCCAACCAACTTCACCATTTTCACTTTTTCTGTTTTACAGGTGAACTTCTGTAGCTTGATATAGCAAGTTTCAAAGCATACCAAGCATTGGAATAGCATCCCTGGACTTCAAGTAAGCTGTACAAGTCTTCACCTTGCCTTGAAAGTACCTCCATTGTCAGATACGATCCAAGCTGAACAGGTAAGTTCATGGACTTCTATCTCCCAATCTAGGAAGAGTTAGGTTTAGATTTATGAATGAAAAATGTCATGTTCATGTCCCTGAAGCCATCCATATCCTCACTTTCCATTTATATTGCATATGCTGAGAGAATTTAAGACCTGAACATTGACAAAAACTTAGGTCAGGAATTAGGGATAAAGAAATTCTCTTTCATTTCTTAGAGTTAAGTCAAGTTCTTTATATGTCTGGATTCGTCTCTTAATGCCTTACATTTTTGATGTTATGAGTTTTGCTTAAAAGTCCAAGAATCAGGATGTTTGAATCAGTGTGAAAAACGCGCGTTTTTGAGACAAGCTTGCTGGAGGTTGAAGAAGATAGGTATTGGGTTGGGCCTGATTCTGTTTCCTTTTTGCACCACTGCATTTCACATGCACCCCCTGGCCCATTTTGAGTTATATTTGTCATTTTTAATTTTTTCCTTTTGATTTTGTTTCTATATTTTTATTTAAGCATGAAAAAATATTAAAAATAGTTTTCTCACCTTTTTTACATTTTTATTTGATATTTATTTGGTTTCATTTAGTTTTGTACATAAATAAACATAAATATACTTTTATTTAAAATAACTAAAAATAATACAAACACTTTCATTTTCTGATTTTTATTTTATTTTACCTTTGAAAACATTTTATAAAAAATATACTTTTTTTTGTAAATATTAAATATTTTATTTTTGTATATATTTAATATATTTAATAAATAATATAAATACTTATATATTTATTAGTATATTTAGGTTAAAAACATAAAAATAATACATTTTTATTTTTATTAATATTTAACTTAAAAAATCACTTTTTGACAATATACTTTCTTTTTATTTATTTTTTGTACATAATTAATAAATAGTGCATATATTATATAATAGATACCTTTTATTTATAAAATTAGGGTTTTGCCCTAAAAACATAAAAATACCAAAAATTAATTCATTTTATTTTTGTTTATTTGACACATAAAAATACCTTTTTAAATACATATAAAAAATCTTTTTTTTTTTGCATCTTGCATATTTATTATATTTTATTTAATTATTGTATATTAAATAACTTGTATAATTCAATTTGGATTTAATAGTTTAGGTTTTAATTTCTTGCTAAAATATCCCCATTTGAACATTTGTACCCCCCATCCCATAATTTGTGTTGTAATAATTTAGGACCTTTAAATTCCGCATTTAAAAGCTTTCTAAATATGCCATGTTAGAATTAGGGTTTTGTATGCAAAAATTAACCAAAAAATAGTTTGACCTAAATTCAAGATAAAAGCATGAAAATGAACAAACACAAATCACACTTGCACCCCTAGGGTACTCCACTTGTTGCCTTCAATAATGGGCCATATTGCATGTTAGGTATCTTTGGCAAAAACAAAACAATTCAAATGATCATGGTCCCTCGATGACGCTTTCAAAAGTTGCCTAAAAATGATCATAGTCCCTTAAAGGAAAAATTGCCCAAAGATACTTGGCACCATTGCAATCATGGTCTAAACGATGACCCGCGCCCATCCCGTTCACATCCTAACACAAGATTGTCCACCAAATACAATGGTGGAATAAAATTGTTAAAAGGGTTAAAACATATCAATGATCTTTGAGAAATTAGGAGTAGACAACTCTGGGTTACTTGCCAAACTTGCAAAAAAACAAAAAAACACTTGCCTATTTTTCAAAACCACACATCACAACACACTTTCAAAACAACTTTCCAAAACATTGAAAACTTTTCAAAAGACATACACCTTTGTATACATCCCAACATGGATCATTACAAAGGTTGCCACCACATTGGCCTCTTTTCAAAACATTTTCAAAACACACACACAAAGCACCATTTCAAACAATTGAAAAGGCAAGGCAAGTGATCTAAGCAAGTAACTAAGAGCCCATGGATAACCATGGATAGAAAGGGTGCTAATACCTTCCCTTTCTATAATCTACTCCCCGAACCCAAGAAAACATCTCAAAGGTTTTTGCTGTGCTTTTTAACCTTTCCTTAGGATAAAATAAAAAGTCGGTGGTGACTCTTGCTCAACTGAAACATTTGCGAAAACAAACGCAAAACCTCAAGTCAGTTCTCCCACCGTATCACAGAACTGGCGACTCTGCTGGGGATATTCTTAAAAGTGGAGTAACCTTAGGGCTTAGATCACCCTCTTGCATGACTAATTGTTTGCTTTGATTGCTTTACATCTTGGCTCTCTTGTTTGGGTTTGCAATCCTACACCTGGATTTGGGGAAACATTCATAGATAGCAATACGTTGTGGAAACTGTGTGGGGTATACCGACACGGTTGAAGCAATAGCTATATTAGTGCGACATATTTGTGAGTACCGGTAACCCTTGAGTTCAATCAAGGAGAGTACGGGGCCGCTGAGTGATGTCACTAAGCACTAATGACCTAGAACCTTACTTGACCATCTTGGCCTTTCATTAGGGGTAGTGAGATGACCGGCTTTGGTGCAGTCCGAAGTTGGTAGATACTCGATACTACACTCATTGAGGGTTGTTTTCTTAGAATATTTTGGTCGCTAGTTAAGTGGCTAAACCAAAACAATGAACAATAAAAACAATCCAGTGATATTGAGCTCCTTAGAACCCGGTTACTATTTATAGGACAGGTTTTTAAGCCAACTACACTCAAGAGGGTACTTACCTATGAAACCCCATGCAAGCCTGAAACTAGGGTTTGTGCATACATCATGGAAATCATAAAGCATCATATGTTTGTGCATTCAAGAGGGTACTTACCTATGAAACCCCATGCAAGCCTGAAACTAGGGTTTGTACTTACCTATGTTTGTGCATACATCATGGAAATCATAAAGCATCATATGCATACACTAACCACTTCAAGGGTTTAGATTTTCATCTTTGTTCTTGTTTTGTAGGTCATGGAAATTCCTCGCAGGAAAACTATCCAAGTCAACCTTGTGAGAATCCCTCCTCAACTCAAAGAGCTCACATCAAGAATTCCGGAAAGATCTCCCTTCAGTGAAAGACATGGTAGACTGCTCAGCTTAGTCAACACCAATATTAAAGAGGACATGATGAAGGTGTTGTTCCAGTTCTTTGACCCTCTTCACCACTGTTTCACTTTCCCCGACTACCAGTTGGTGCCCACTTTGGAGGAATTTTCTCAACTCCTGAGAATTCCTATCCTTAATCAACTACCCTACAACGGTACGGAAAAGGAACCAAAGCCTGAAGATGTTGCTCAAGAACTACACCTACAACCATCTGACATCAAGGGGCATTGGGAAACTAGAAGCGGTGTCAAAGGCTTCTTGGCAAAATTCTTGTTTGAGAAGGCACAAGAGTGTTGGAATTCATTGGACCTACAAGCCTTTGAAGAAATTGTGGCCCTCCTCATTTATGGGTTGGTCTTGTTCCCAAATCCTGACCAGCTTGTAGATGTCAACGCCGTCAAGATCTTCTTATCCAGAAATCTAATACCAACATTGCTTGGGGACATTCTTCACTCATGTTACACTCAAACCATGAGAAAGAGGGGTGTTCTCATGTGTTGTACTCCTCTCCTTGCAAGGTGGTTTATTTCGCACCTTCCATAATCTGTCTTGAAGAATGACCAAGGCTTAAGGTGGTCACAACGGTTGATGACCCTTACTCACTCTGATGTACATTGGTGTTCTCGGTCTAGGGAAAATGTCATCATCGTTGATCGTTGTGGAGAGTTCCCTAATGTTCCATTACTTGGCATTAGAGGAGGCATTACCTACAACCCTTGTCTAGCTTTGAGACAATTTGGATATGCACGGAGAGATGGCCCTCACGACATGTTGATTCCTGACCTAGTTTTTGACTTCGACAACGATGCGCAAGGACTTCGCCAAAGATTCATCAGAGCTTGGAGGATGCCTAACAAGGTAGACAGCAAGACACTGGGGCACAAGAACTCCATCCCTCTTGAGCCTTACCTCAAGTGGGTACGAACCCGAGCCCAGAGTCTAATGATGCCTTATCCTCATGTTCTCCCTGTGATTAAAGAGCCCGTTAAGGAAGGAGAGGTTCCCTACACCGTCCTATATCCTGACATGCCTACATCGTGGGAGGAGATGCAGAAGAGTTGGATCCAACTCAAGGAGGAACGAAATACTTTTGAAGCCAGCTTCTACGCCAGTGAGAAGAAGGTTCTAGAGCTTACCCGCCGACTCCACGAGGAAGAGACCCTCAACACCTACATCGCACCAAAGAGGATGCGCAACGTCTTTTTACCTTGAGAAGTTTTTTGTAATATTTGGCCCATGGGGCATTTATGTACTGACAAATTTCTTCTTATTAATATGACGTGCGTTCTTTTTGTTTGCAACAATTTTGAATGTTCTAAATCCTTGAATGCATTGCATACATAAGCATATCATTCATCATACGCATAAGCAGGTCTCCACACCAGGTTTCCTTATCTTTCTGCTATTTATTTCAGTAAGATGGATCTCGAACAGACGGTCAAGGACTTGCAGTCTCAGAACTCACAGTTTCAACAACTCCTGATGACCTTGGCTAAGGGCCAGGAAGATCTGAAAGCCCTGTTGGGGAACAAAGAGCAAGTGAAAAAGAAGAAGAAGAGAATTGGGTTGGCTACCCTAGGAAGAAGGTTTGAGGGTGAAGCCAGAAGAGTGCTTGAATTTCCCCCTACTTCTGAGGAGGGAACCAGTAAAGGGAATGCGGCTGCAGTACCTTCCGAATCCGAAGTTGAAGAAGAGGAGGCTGAAGAGGACGAAGACTACTCTGATCAACAATACCCGCCCGCTGATGATAAGTACAAAGGCTTGGAAGACAGGTTGGCAGCTATGGAGCTGCAGAGAGTTCCCGGCTTAGATTTCGAAGATTTGGGATTAACTGTTGGAATTGTGATCCCCCCGAAGTTCAAAGTGCCAGCTTTTGCAAGGTATGACGGGCTATCCTGCCCGAAGATGCATCTCAGATCATATGTAAGGAAGATCCAACCTTACACTACAGACAAGAACCTTTGGATCCATTTCTTTCAGGATAGCCTTTCTGGGGCTCAACTCGAGTGGTTCTATCAGCTGGATGGAGCCAGTATCCGAAACTGGGAGGACTTGGCTACTGCCTTTTATAAACAGTATCAGTATAATTCTGACCTCGCTCCTACGCGTACCCAACTCCAGGGTATGTCACTAGGGACGGGCGAAGGATTCAAGGAGTATGCGCAAAAGTGGAGAGATCTGGCTGGCAGGGTGCAGCCACCGCTAACTGACCGTGAACTTGTTGACATGTTCCTAGGGACCTTGTCTGGTCCGTTATTTAACCATCTGATTGGTAATTCTTCTGCTGGGTTTACAGATTTGATCTTGACTGGTGAGAGGATAGAAGCTGGTATCAAGTCGGGGAAGATACAGAAAAGTGCCTCCGCGAGTACTGAGAAGAAGCCCTTCAAGAAGGAAGCCAATGCTGTTTATGGTCCCAGAAGACAAGTTAAGCCGGAACATCGCCAAGCTATCAATGCATTGGTAATTTCAAAGCCTGTTGCTGCTCCTCAGCAGTACAACCAACCAAGGGGTGAGAGACCCAAAAGGCAGTACACTCGGCTCAGTATGACCCTGTCTCAAATTTTGCCACAACTACTGTCAACCAATCTGGTAACTGTCAAAGAAGCTCCAAAGGTGGTGAACACAGCTTCTCCAAAGTACAACCCCAACGCCCGTTGCGCTTATCATTCTGATAGCCCCGGGCATACTACGGATGATTGCTGGGCTCTGAGGAATAAGGTTCAAGACCTTATAGATGCTAAGGAAATACAGTTTGAGGCGCCCGAAAGGCCCAATGTTGTGACTGCTCCCATGCCCCAGCATGGAGTGAATGTTGTTGAGGAAGACCGGTATGTGGCCTCCGTGGAAGAGATTGTTACTCCGTTATCGACTGTCAAGAGGAATCTGTTGCTGGCCGGTTTATTTCCGGGATGTGGTGAAGATTTCCTTCTATGTGCTGTTTCGCCTTTTGTTTGTCCTTTGCTGAAATCAGGTATCCAAAGCCTGATGGATAGCAAATAAATCTTGTTCGAGAAGATTGCCGTTCCTGCTGTCCCTGCCGAAGAAGTTTCTATTGTCACTATTTTCAACAAACCTCCCAAGGCTCCTTCAAAGAAGCCTGTCAAAATCATGTCCACTCAGAAGATTGCTCCCATCATCATCACTGTTCCGGGGCCTCTCCCTTATACATCCGACAGAGCTGTCCCATGGCACTATGGGGCAGATGTTTATGTGCTTGGAGTGAAGCAAGAGTTTGATACAAGTACCGGTGTCAGTAACATCACCGGGCCTGCCAAAATTACTCGCAGTGGTAGGCTGTTTTCACCAGATATTTCGCCACCAGCTATTCAGAAACCCCTTATCATCACACCCGCAAGTGTGCATGTTCCACTTCCTAATCAAGTTCCTGTTTCTACCCCTGCTGCCGAGTCATTTGACGCTCAGGGCAAAGAGATTGCTACTGATTTTCCTGCCCTGACGGAGGCGCCAAAGACAACCACTGTTGAAGCCTCCCAGCAAGAGATGGAGGAGATCCTCAAGATTATCAAGAAAAGTGATTTCAATGTAGTTGAGCAGTTGGGGCACACCCCATCAAAGATTTCTATGCTATCACTGTTGTTGTGTTCAGAAGCCCACTCCAAGGCTCTGATCTCCTTCCTGAAGACGGACCATGTGCCGCAAGAAACGCCTGCTGATCAATTTACTGATTGTGTGGCCAACTTGACTGCCGATAATGGTCTGGGATTTTCTGACGCCGATCTGACTACAAAAGGAAAAAACCATAATGACGCCCTGCATGTCTCTATTGAATGCAGGGGCACTACTCTTGCCCATGTGTTGGTAGACATCGGTTCTTCATTGAATGTATTGCCCAAGAAGGCCCTAGACAGGTTAGATTGTGAGGGTCTGGAGCTCAAGCCCAGTAACATTGTTGTCCGAGCCTTTGATGGTTCGAAAAGGCTGGTACATGGTGAAGTTGACATTCCAATCAGGGTTGGTTCTCAAGTCTTGGATTCTACTTTCTATGTGATGGACATCCGTCCATCCTACTCTTGTTTGCTGGGTCGTCCATGGATCCACAAGGCCGGAGCTGTGACCTCCACACTACATCAAAAGCTTAAGTATCCAGTCAGAGGGAATATTGTCACAGTTCAGGGGGAGGAAGAATATATAGTCAGCCACTTAAACTCGTTTCGGTACATAGAGATGGATGGGGAATTCATTGAGACTCCCTTTCAACACTTTGAAGAGGTGCCTCAGACATTGGCGTCGGCTGAAACTGTGATTGAAGACCCTCCTTTGAAGATGGATTCCTTAAAGGATGCCCGGGCTGCGATTGAGAAGGGTGAGTGTGCAAACTGGGGCCAACTGCCTGACTTCACTCCAAAGACTGACAAGTTTGGTTTGGGCTTCACTGCAGAGGCTCAGAGGGCTGTTCGCAAAGCAAGAATTGGAAGACCTCATGTGTTCATCACCAACCCAGGAGTGAATGCTATTGAAGACGACGTGGAGGAATCAGAATTCGACAGCTGGATCTACCCAACAACCGACAGTGGACCAAGCAACTGGACTGCCAAAGACTTCACACCTATTACTTTTGTCACTCAGTAATGAACTCTATTGTTTTCAATTTGTAACAAACAATATGTTGAAACTTTTATGGCTCGGTGTCCTACCCGGGGCACCGTGGCTCCATTTGTGAGGGCTTTTGTATGACATTTTCATATATCATTAATCAAAACATTGGACGTTTGTTGCATTTCAAATCTTGCGCTCCTTTTCTTTCTTTATTATATATTGCAAAACAGCTATATTTACACACACTCACTTATACAGGTTCCAATTCACTCTGGATCTCACTGGTAACGACTCTGCTACTGCCAGTTATGACTTCGAAAATCCGATCAACTTAGCCGAAGACGAAGGTGAAGACGATTGCGAAGTGCCTGGTGAACTTGCAAGGCTGCTGCTCCAGGAAGAGAGGGCCATTCAGCCACATGAAGAGCCAGTGGAAACGGTAAATCTGGGTACTGAGACAGACAGAAAGGAAATCAAGATTGGTGCCAATCTAGAGCTCAGTGTGAAGCAACGGTTGATTCAGATGTTGCATGACTATGTGGAAATCTTTGCCTGGTCTTACAAAGACATGCCTGGGTTGGATACCGACATTGTGTTTCATCATTTGCCTACCAAGGAAGACTGCCCTCCGGTAAAACAGAAGGTCCGCCGTATGCGTCCAGAGATGTCCGAGAAAATCAAAGCTGAGGTTATGAAACAATTTGATGCCGGATTTCTAGCAGTGACTTCTTACCCTCAGTGGATTGCCAACGTAGTTCCGGTGCCGAAGAAGGATGGTAAGGTCTGAATGTGTGTTGATTACAGGGATTTGAACAGGGCCAGCCCTAAGGATGATTTCCCTCTGCCTCATATCGACGTTCTGGTTGACAATACTGCTCAGCATAAAGTTTTCTCCTTCATGGACGGCTTCTCCGGTTATAATCAGATCAAGATGGATCCTGAAGACATGGAGAAGACCACCTTTGTCACTCAGTGGGGCACCTTTTGCTACAAGGTCATGCCTTTTGGGTTGAAAAATGCTGGGGCAACCTACCAACGTGCCATGGTTGCTTTATTCCATGATATGATCCACCATGAGATCGAAGTATATGTCGACGATATGATTGCAAGGTCCCAAACTGAGGAGGAACACCTTGACCATTTACGGAAGCTGTTTGACCGTCTGAACTTGTACAAGTTGAGGTTGAACCCGAACAAGTGCACCTTTGGGGTAAGATCTGGAAAACTACTAGGTTTCATTGTAAGCGACAAAGGTATTCAAGTGGATCCTGCCAAGGTGAAAGTCATACAAGAGATGCCACCAACTCCCAAGACAGAGAAAGAAGTCAGAGGCTTTCTAGGACGGTTGAACTACATTGCCCGGTTCATCTCACATCTAACTGCTACCTGTGAACCAATCTTCAAACTGCTGAAGAAAGACCAAGTAGTACATTGGAACGATGAATGTCAGGCCGCTTTCGAAAAGATCAAAGAGTATCTCCATGAACCACCCATTCTTATGCCACCAGTTGAAGGGAGACCTCTAATCTTATACTTGACTATACTTGACAATTCAATGGGGTGTGTGTTGGGGCAGCATGACGAGTCTGGCCGAAAAGAGCACGCCATTTATTACCTGAGCAAAAAGTTTACCGACTGTGAGACTCGGTACTCACTGCTCGAGAAAACTTGATGCGCTCTGGTATGGGCTGCTCGCCGGCTGAGACAGTATATGTTGACTCACACTACTCTGTTAATTTCAAAAATGGATCCAATCAAGTACATATTCGAAAAGCCTGCTCTGTCTGGAAGAATAGCAAGATGGCAAATGATATTGACGGAATATGACATCCAGTACACGACTCAGAAAGCAATCAAGGGAAGTGTATTGGCAGACCATTTGGCACACCATGCAGTGGATGATTACCAGTCGATGAACTTTGAATTTCCAGACGAGGATATCATGGTAGTAACTGATTGTGAAGCACCTGGACCGAATGAAGGACCTGAGGAAGGATCCTGATGGTCTATGCATTTTGACGGAGCCTTGAACGCTTTTGGTAATGGTATCGGTGCTGTGATCATATCCCCTAAAGGCACTCATACTCCACTTACTGCCCAGCTGTGTTTCAACTGCACCAACAACATGGCGGAGTATGAGGCATGCATCATGGGTCTTCAAGCTGCAATTGACTTAAGGATCAAGTTTGTGAGTGTCTTCGGAGATTCCTCTCTCGTGATCAATCAGGTCAAAGGCGAGTGGGATATGAAACACCCAAGTCTTATTCCTTACAAGGAGTATGTGCTGACATTGCTTCCCCACTTCGAAGAGATAACTTTTGAACACTTCCCAAGAGAGGAGAATCAGTTGGCGGACGCGTTGGCTACGATGTCTTCTATGTTCAAAGTCAAATGGGACAATGAGGCTCCCCGGATCATTATCTGGAAATTGGACGAACCTGCATATTGCTGCGATCTCGAGACCGAAGAGGTAACAGAAAAACCCTGGTATCATGAAGTGAAGAGGTACTTGGAAGCTCAAGAATACCCCGAGGGTGCGTTTGTTAATGACAAAAAGTTCCTGAGAAGGTTTGCGGCAAAGTTCTTCCTCAACAATGGCATTCTCTACAAGCGAAACCATGATTCAACCTTACTGCATTGTGTGGATAAGACTGAAGCAGAAAGGATCATGGCAGAGCTACATGAAGGTACTTTCGGAACACATTCCAGTGGACACACCATGGCAAAGAAAATCCTTCGGGCAGGATATTTCTGGTCCACAATGGAAGCCGACTGTTATCAGCATTCTCGAACTTGTCATAAATGCCAGATCTATGCTGATAAGGTGCATATTCCTCCGGTTCCTCTGAACATCCTGACGGCACCTTGGCCTTTTGCAATGTGGGGCATCAACATGATCGGTGAGATAAGACCTACTGCGTCTAACGGGCATCGTTTCATTCTGGTGGCTATTAACTATTTCACAAAGTGGGTCGAGGCAACTTCCTTTGCGACAGTAACCAAGAACGTCATGGCGCCATTTATCCGACACAATCTGATCTGTCGATACGGTGTACCAGAGAGGGTCATTACGGAAAATGGTACAAATCTCAACAATACAATAATCACTGAGCTCTGCAAACAGTTCAAGATTCAGCATCGTAACTCTTCTCCCTACCGGCCAAAGATGAATGGCGTTGTTGAAGCGGCTAACAAGAACATCAAGAAGATTGTGCAGAAGATGACGGTGACGTACAAAGACTGGCATGAGATGTTACCATTCGCTCTTCATGGGTATCATACCTCAGCACAGATGTCAACAGGGGCAACACCCTACTCCTTGGTGTATGGCATGGAGGCAGTCCTACCCATCAAAGTCCTGATACCCTCTCTCAGGATTATGAAGGATGCGGGTTTGAGCGAAGACGACTGGATCTAGACCCGACTTGATCAGTTGAATCTAATTGATGAAAAGAGGCTTACTGCTATGTGTCATGGTCAGACGTATCAAAAGTGAATGATTAAGGAATTTAATAAGAAAGTCAGACGCCAAGAATATCAGGTCGGGGATCTGGTGATCAAACGCATCATACTGCCACAAGGTGATCCCAGGGGAAAATGGACCCCCACATACGAAGGGCCATTTGTGGTTAAGAACATTTTCTCAGGAGGAGCTATGATTCTAACCACCATGGATGGTGACGAACTTCCTCACCCCGTCAATGCAGACATAGTGAAAAGATACTACGCATAATCAAAGACCCGCTAGGTTGACTGGCCTAGGCAAAAATAAGGGCTTCCCGGTGAACCAAAATGGTTCGGGAAAAAGTAAGGGATGAAAATGAAGAAAAAAAACTGTACACCCGGCAAGTCGAAAACCTGAAAAGGCGGCTTGGGCAAAAAAGGGGATCCCGGTGGACTGAAAACCCGAAAGGGTAGTCCAGGCAAAAATTAGGGATCAAAGTGTAACACTATGTCTCATTGGATCATCTTGCAACCAGACTTCGGTATCAACTATCAAGTTCATACAGCACCAATCAATCTGATTCACCTTCAACCAAGCAGCAAGGTGATGAGACGCTTGAAGATATAAAGGCAATAGCAGAGTTGGAACCCAATGGGGTTGTTTCACATAGCTGTTTTTCTTTCCTTAACACAAATTGTAATATCTTTCAGCGGTGTTCTCTTACTAGGACGTCAGCCTCTTTGTACAAAAAACGCCTATTGCAGGCTAACTTCAAAAATCAATACAATCCATTTTTACAAGAAATTCCAAATTGTTTTTCTTTTTCTGTTTTGTTTTGCAAGAACGTCCAATGATTCATTTTTTATATATGCATTTGAAAATAATTGCTGCTCATAAATATTTACGTGAGAAACAAAAGACGATTACTCGTAATCCTAGGAACAAGGAAAACAAGAAGTTCCCAAACCTTACAGTTACTCTGCCCATTAGGTACAGGGATAGAGCCAGCTTGAGAATATGAGCAGTGGTACCTGCACTCCCCACAGAGTAAGAAGTATTCAAAGACAGTGACGTTAGCTTTCCCAAACAGGACATAACTCTCCCTTACTGAAGTTCACAATCGCGAGTGAGTCGGTAAATTTTTCCCCAAACATAGTTTATTTCTCTCATATGCAGAAATTCAATCTCTGACAGAATTCATCATCACCAGCAACGGTAATCCATCCCCAGCTGAGTTGTTTCTCCAAGTCAGTAGATCTAGCAATAGAGTATCTCCTCTCCAAACAGCTTTCAGGGATTTATTTTCCCGGACTCAGTCTATTACGTCTGCAGCTCATGTTCATGCATCATAACATGTGCATACATTACATAATTTCGTTTGTTTTGAGAACGTCAACACATAATGCATCTCATGCATCACATATGGCTAACCTTGTATTTCTTTTAGGGAGGACATTATTATCAACTATTTCCAGCAAGCCCATGATCAACACTCAAAGCTAAACAGAGTAATCATCGGTGCAACAAAAGTAGCCCTACTACACAGGCTTTCATATCGAAGTAACCCTACTATCCAGGTTCCTTCTCACAACCCTACTATCCAGGCTTTCATTTCGAAGTAACCCTACTATCCAGGTTCCTTCTCACAGCCCTACTATCCAGGCTTTCATTTCGAAGTAACCCTACTATCCAGGTTCCTTCTCACATCCCTACTATTCAGGCTTTCATTTCGAAGTAACCCTACTATCCAGGTTCCTTCTCACAACCCTACTATCCAGGATTTCATTTCGAAGTAACCCTACTATCCAGGTTCCTTCTCACAACCCTACTATCTAGGCTTTCATATCGAAGTAACCCTACTATCCAGGTTCCTTATCACAACCCTACTATCCAGGCTTTCATTTCGAAGTAACCCTACTATCCAGGTTCCTTCCCACAGCCCTACTATCCAGGCTTTCATTTCAAGGTAACCCTACTATCCAGGTTCCTTCTTATAACCTTACTATCCGGGTTTTTCCTCTATTATCCCAAGACAGCAGTCCACAACACTGTAAGACCTGGACCCGATCAAACACAATTGATTTCATATTTCCCCAGTAAGTCGCAGTGCAACATATACCCTGACCAAACACAAGATCACTTCCGCTTCCCAAAACAGAATCATTCCCCAGTAGAGTAACGGAAAATTGAAGCTCCTAAAACTTTATTTCTCTCTCAAGACAAAGACCATCATTCCCCAACGGAGTCCTCCTCAAACAACAGGTATACGGGTTCTCGCGAAGGAATATTGTGATCGGTGGATCTGGAACTGACTGTTTAACGCTGGTTCGCGAAATGTCGTGGAAGCAAGAGTCGCCACCGTCTTTTATTTTCTCCAACATGGACAGGACAAAAGCACAGCAAAATTCCTATTGAGATAGTTCTCGGTTCGGGAGGTAGATTTATAGAAAGGGAAGGTGTTAGCACCCTTTCTATCCATGGTTATCCATGGGCTCTTAGATACTTGATCATTGTGTTTTCAAAATGTTTGTTTGCTTTTCAAAAGTGCGTGGGTTTGAAAAAGTTTCTTTGAAAGTTTCAGATCGACTCTTGTATCAGTCCTCAAGAGTGTTTGAAAAATTGTTTTGAAAGCTTTTTGAAAGTGTCGGTGTGAAAAGAGTTTTTGATTTGTTTTGAATTAGAGCAAGTATCTACGAGTCATCTACCTACCCTAAGGAATTAGGCTGTGTAAATATCCTTAAGGTAGTGCCATCCCACCATTGAGAGGTAGCTAGCACCACCGTTGGAGGTGTTCGGGTCAATTCGTTTGTTAGGGACATTGTGGTCACCAGAGCAACAGTAGGACACCTTAGAAGCTACCCTTATGCCATTGATCTTTTTTATTCCGAGGCAACCGTTTTGAGGCAACTGTTCCGAGGCAACCGTTTCGAGGCAACTAGATCAACAGACATAAGGACTCACTAAGACGTCCTATACTCGACGACCACGTTTCGAAGGCAAGATAACAGTGAGGCGTACCCTAAGAGTGGTGTGTGAATTTGTGTGTTATTTTCAGCTTAGCATTTATCTTGTACATGTATCATGGTGATCTACGCATTGTTTTTAATTTAGGCCATACATTCTTTCATGCAAAGTTTAGCAGTTTAAAGGTGCGGAAATTTAAGTGCGGAAAGTAAAATCCTACGCTATTACAAGGCGCGGGTCTATACATCGCCAAATTAACAAAGACCCGTTTTGAATAAAAAATGCGGAAAGTAAATAAATTCCTAATTACTATTACAAGGCTTGAGCAATTACATAATATTCACAAAGGAAAATAAAATAACGTGCGAAAAGAATAAAAATAGAACGTTCGAGGGCGTTGGACCCTTTTGAGAAATTAAATAAAATTAAAAAGCTAATTGATTATTTAATTAAGAAAAGCAATGTTTTTTTGATGGTTTTTGTATTTATGAAATAAAGAAAATTAAAATTCAAGAGAAACCCTAATTCTAAGTTGTTTTTAATTATTAAAGAAAAATATTAAAGTTTAACCTAATTTACTAAATATTTAATGTACATGTTTATTTACAAAATAAATTAGTAATTAATAATAATGATAATAAGAAAAAATTATTTATTAAGAAAAGTGATAAAAAGTTTAAAAAACTAATTTCTACATATTTTAATTTATTGAGAAAAAGATTAAAGTTTTAAAACCTAATTTACTAAACTAATTATTAAAGTTTATTTACAAAATAAATTAATAGTGAAATAATAATAATTAAATATATTTTAGTTTCTGATTTTTATCTTATGAAAATTAATTTATGAAATTAAAGAAAACAATTGAAAACAATTAAAAGAATAAAAAGGAAAATCAAATAAAAAAATAAAAATGTGCAAACCATGGGGGGTATTCAGACCCAAAGGGAGATTTTTTGTGAGAAATCTGGCTCATTAGACAAAAAGCCTTGTTTGACTTTCTGGCATCACGTGCGTGTTCATTGACTCCTGAGTACCGTGGTCTGCATTCTTTGGTCATTGGATTGGTTTCATGGCCATTTGTGTTCTGGCTGTTGGTCATTTGTGTTCTGGCCTCATCATGCATAAGTTGTTCTACTTTGGCCATTTGGCTTTTGGCTTTTGGCCATTTGTGTTTTGGCCTCATCATGCATAAGTTGTTCTTTTTGGCCATTTGGCTTTTGGCTTTTGACCATTTGTGTTTTGGCCTCAACGTTCCTTAATGAACCTGCATGGGGATCTTGTCTAAATCTGCAGTGTTGAATCTCATGAACACATTAAATAAAATCATAAAATGCAAATAAAGCCAATATATGAAGAAATTTAATGTTTATGCACAATATGGCATGTATGAATGATTATACCCTTTTGATCATGGAGATCAAATCAATCTTACCCTTACTGGAAAATTAGTGACGTGAATGCTTTTATGCCTTTTGGATCATGGAGATCAAGCCAGCCTTACCCTTACTGAAGAAGTAGTGAGGTGTTGGTTTTTAACTGTGATGGCTTGTTTGTAGTGAGAGAGGGATTTGTAATAAGGATTTCAAGGTTTTAGGGTTCTTGAAAAAATTTGATATTCTAACAGTGTTGTGGCAAGGTTTTTTCTCTCTTTTTTCTCCTCCCTCGTTTGTGTGAAAAGAAGGTGATTATATAATGGAAATTAGGGTAAAGAAAATGGGCTTTGAATGTGCAATTGGGCCTCCAATGTTCACTTGAGTTCGTCACTTTCCAGGCTAAATCGCAGGGACTCAAGTGCAATTTTTGAAGTTGAAATGTGAAGACAAAATGTAGCCGACATCGAGAACTAAATCTTGTCCGAAAATCGGCTCAATCGGATAAACGGTGAATTAGTTATGAATTTTTGAAGTTTCAGCTTAGACAAACTTATTTTGGGCTCCAGTGTCGACTCTGACACGTTCTTCAATAAAAAACTGGTATTGATCGGAGCATAATCCGGTCTCGACTTTTGAAGCAAAGTTGTAGATCTATGAGTCAATGACATTGTGTAAAAATATGAGCCCAATCCGATAAAAATTCACCGAGTTATGAATTTTCGAAGTTTCGACCCAGATGAAATAATATTCAGCATTCAAGATTTTCAGCGTGTTATGCACTCTGAGCAAAAAACGAAGGCCTTTTGAATACCGTTTGAACTCAATACCTTCTGTGAAAATGTAGTCACCTCAATTTGTGAAATTTTGGCGCCGGAACCAGCTCGATACGATGAAAATCGACCAAGTTATGATTTTCTGAACATGACGCAAATAAACTTCTGTCACAAATTTTCTGTGCAAAAATACTTGATAAATCCACATTTTTGAAGACCTTCTGATCGAAATTGGCTTCCAGCCGTGAGAGATGAAAACGTAGATAATGTCAAGACGGAATTTTGGCCACCGGAATGGGTTCAATACGAGCCACGATCTTCAAGTTATGAATTTTTTAGCGCGTAAAAACTGCACTTTCAGCACACTTTTTCACCATATTTCTTCGAGAAAACTCACACATTCGGATACCTTCTTTAAAGAATTGACTCTTGAGATGAACCTGAATTTGAGAATACATTATCAGAGATATCTTGGCAAAAGAATACCTGAATATGACGCGCCGGGTTGGACTTGTGAATTTTTCTTGAAATATTTTGAGAAATATGGGAGGACAAATTTTGGGGTACAACAAATATCTTATGCGATCGACACTTATTCGGATGGCATCTTTAAGCCCATCTTCAACAAATCCTCTAGCAAACTACCAAATGGCGTCTATAAGCCCATTCCCGATATCACAAAACAAGTACCACTTCATGCGAGTGCAAATTTCTGGGCACTCTAGTGTTCAATCATCTTCCAACTTCAGATCACGAAAGGCAGACAAGCCAATCTACATCCTCAGGTTTAAGAAGATTGAATAGGGGCAGTTGTTGTACCCCAAAATTTTCCCTCCCATATTTCTCAATACCATGTAAGTGAGGTCCTCAAATTACTCAAAGAGGTCCAAGAGTTGACCAGACAAACTCTCTCCTAAGGCAGTCTACCTCAAATTAGGATTTCATTTTGCATCAAGATGCTTGAGTCGAAAGGATCCCAAATGCTCACCATTGACCTAATATGTTCTCAAGAGCATCCACGCCAAGTTTCAAGCCTTGCATAGGAATTTTGCTCAGTTAATTGCTCAAAGGCCAGAAATCGATTGTGCTAGGTCAAAAGTCAACTGTGGCCCACATATAGTCAAACTTCAAGACTTTTGGTCAACATCTTCATTTTGAAGTATCATTCATCATTTGATCAAGGGTTGATCATGATTCCTCAAGGATTGCTCACAATTCATCAAAATCCAAAAAGTTGCTAAATTAGGGTTTTGCAGGAAAAGTCAACTCAACTTTGACCAAGCATAACTTTCTCATACTTTATTAAAAATGACCCATCCAAAGCTCATTTTTAATAGGATTTAATTCCCTACAATTCATCTTCAGCTCCCAAGTTCAAAATATGCACTCACAAGAAGATATGAAGTTGGACATTATAGGTCATTTTGAAAAGTCAACAAAAACACCTTTTGGGTCAAAGCTTCATACATGAACATGGAAGACTCAATTGAGATGAGACAAAAAGGGTTGCTTAGAGGACATCCTAATATTTCTAAAAAGTCCAAAAATACCTCTCTAGGGTCAAAATTGAGAGAGTTATGCATTGGCCAAGTTGACCCTTTTTGCAAAATTGCCAAAAGTCAAATGTGTCCAAAATTGCATTTTTTTGCTAAATGGGCCAAACTTTTTATGCTTGCACTGAGTTTGTAATGTGACCCACAACCCATGAGCCCTTCCACTTGTCATTCTTTAATTTTTGTTATTTATTTTGATTTTATTTCATTTAAATCAAATAAAATCAATATAAAATAATGAAAATATCAAAAATCAATTAAACCTTGAGATTTTATGCATGATTAGAGTCATTATACAGTTGGAGACAAGATAAATTGTGCAAGGCTTCATATGGACAGAAAAAGATTGAAAATGCTTGTTTTGGAAAGATTTGGTGCAAGGAATAAATCAAAGTTCAATGATCAATCTTCATAAATGGAAAAGATTTGATGCAAATATTTACCCTAATGCACTCTATTATAGATAGTGAACAAAGGCAGACCAATAAAAAGGAGGCCGGAGGCGTGCAAGGGCAGAGAAAAAGTTCAAATTTCTCAAAGAAAAGTGTTGATCAAAACTTGCTCCACATGTCGTTTCAAGCGTTTCAAAAGATCAATTCAGATTCTTGGATCATCTCTGAAGCCAACAAGATCATTTGCAAGGCCTGGGACGCTCAGAATCACCCTGTAACATTCATACAGTTTGCCTATTTTCTTGAAATCGAATATATTAATTCTGGCATACTTAGCATGATTGATTGGCATATTTATAATCTCTGAGATGTTTGTAACATGACACTATAATTCAATTGCATTTTTAACGCATGTATGTGCAGATGCCATGGCTAGGTTTTTTCCCGTTGTTTTTAGGGGTTTCTTATGCAGGAGAAATTGGGCATTGATAATGGTACCATGATGCTCGTGAGGTTGAAACGAGTTGATTAGTACCATTAATTTTCATTTATCATGCGCGTACTGTATTTTTGAAATGGACAGGGGCTATACCTACGCTTGATGTCTGTAGGTAAAAGTCACAAAACCTAAAGCGACGGTGGGAGGAAGAAGACAGATGCGTGGCACCCCCTGGTTGGGTGATTTTAATATTCGCGCGTTTTGAGTTTCAGTATTTTATTTTTTATTATATTATAATTGTTTTTGATTATATGTACAACTAAATCAGCCAGCTCAGTTGGCAAGCGTGCAAGGGAAGAATGCATAAGGACCTGGGTTCGATCCCCAGGTCCCATATTTGCTTCATATTATTTTTCAATGAACGATCAGGTACGCCTCATGCCCCAGCATTCACCATGTGCTACCAGGATCTGACCATCCAATCCACAAATGCTTCAGATTTAACGCCTTCCCCCTGGAGGACCACCATGCGCCCCAGTCAAACATGCACATGGGATTGGGCAAAGTCAAGAAGGCCAGGAGTTTGTTGGGCAAAGAAAATCATATTCAAACCCCCCACATTTGCTAATGCAGGCCCATTCTCTTCACCTTTTTTATTTCTTTGTTTTTTAATTATTTTAATTATTTTTCTTAATTATTTTTAACAAAATTAATCTTTTTTTTCACAAAATCATAAAATCAAGAGTTCACGAAAATTAGAATTAGTTTTTTTTATATATCAAATTTAATTTAATTTAGTTTAATTTAATTTAGGGAAATTCTAACTGTTTTTATATATAATTAAAACCAATTAGAAAAATTAGGGTTAGACTCTTGATTTAATTTTTATTTCTTTCTCAAAATAAATACCAAAAATAGGTTTTAGAATAAATTAATTCAATTTTTTTCTTAAAATTAAAATTAATTAGAATTAGGCTTTTCTTTTTTAATATAACAATTTCTCTATTCTTAAATTAACAAAACAAAACACAAACCCTTTTTTGAGCTAATCTCAATTAGGATTAAGTTAGGGTCAAAACCCTGATTATCTTGTTTTCGATTCATCCCGCGTGTTTATTATTTTTGCAATATTGATGTAACTGTCCACGGTATGTAATAGTTTAATCTAGGACTTTCTTTTATTTATCGTCTTTTGCGGGTTTTTTTGGCTATGTAATTAATCCCTACCCTGAAGCCTTGTAATAGCGTAGGTTCATTTTCTCGCGTTTTAATTCTCACAAATATTAACTGTTTAGATGTATGTTGATAGGATTGTATGACAAGATTGCATGATAATTTAAAACGGCTAGAAAACCCTAATGTGCAAAGATAATAACTAAAATCAAATCACTCGCACATATCACTCTTAGGGTATACTCTCATTTCGGTTGCCTTCGGTAAACGATCATTAAGTATAGGGTGTCTTAGTGGTTGCCTTCCTGTCTAACAAAGATCAAATGTCCCGTTCGGAAATGTTGCCTCAGAAATGTTGCCTCGAATATGATCTTAAGACTTTAGGGTTATTACTAAGATGTCCTAACATTGCTTTAGTGATCGTACGTCCCTTTCGAAATGACCCTTACAACTCCAACAACGGTGCTACCTATTTCTCAATAGTAGGATAGCATTGTCTAAAGGAAACGAGAATAGAAACGGTCTTTTTTTCGAGTAGGTAGATGCTAGTAGGTACTTGCTCAAGTCAAACTTTTCACACTTACACTTTTCAAAACAATTTTCAAAACAACTTCATCACACCTTTGAGGACTGATACAAAGGTTATCACGAAGTCAAAACTTTTCAAAACAAAGCACGTACGCAAGCAATTTTAAAGATGAGCAAGTACCTAAGAGCCCATGGAAAACCCCCCGTACTCAAAATCTCGAAAAAAGGATTTTTTTTCTGTACTTTTTCCTTTCGGATTGGATGAAATAAAAGTCGGTGGCGACTCTTGCTTACCGCGACATTTTGTGAACACAAAACGCAAAACGCAAACCAGCATTTCAAAATAGACGGTTCTGCCACCGTATCACATACATTATCAAAGGTCTTCCTACAATTGGAGGCATCAGAATTGGTAGTTCCTGAAGGTATTCCTTGATTCTTTCGAAGGCAGTCTGGAATTCGTCATTCCACTTTACCACTTGATCTTTCTTCAGGAGCTTGAAGATTGGCTCACAAGTAGCAGTTAAATGGGAAATGAACCTGGAAATGTAATTTAGTCATCCCAAAAAGCCTCTGGCCTCCTTCTCAGTGCGAGGAGCCGGCATCTCTTGTATAGCCTTCACTTTTGCAGGGTCTACCTGAATGCCCTTGTCACTGACAATGAAACCTAGCATTTTACTAGACCTTACCCCGAAGGTGCACTTGTTTGGATTCAACCTCAGCTTGTACGTCTTCAACCTATCAAACAACTTTTGTAAATGATCAGGGTGCTCTTCCTCAGTTTGAGACCTGGCTATCATGTCATCCACATATACCTCTATCTCATGGTGAATCATGTCATGAAACAAGGCTACCATGGCTCACTGATAGGTTTCCCCGACATTCTTTAATCCAAACGGCATCACTTTGTAGTAGAAAGTGCCCTATTGCGTGACGAAGGTTTTCTTCTCCATATCTTTGGGTGCCATCTTGATCTGATTGTAACCATAGAAACCATCCATGAAGTAAAAGATCTTGTGTTGCGCGGTGTTGTCAACCAGAACATCGATGTGGGGGAGCGGAAAGTCATCTTTGGGGCTTGCCCTGTTCAAATCTCTGTAGTCCACACACATCTGTACCTTGCCGTCTTTTTTAGGCACTGGAACTACGTTGGCCACCCATTGGGGATAAGAGGTGACGGCTAAGAAACCAGCGTTGAACTGTTTCGTAACTTCTGCTTTGATCTTCTCTGACATTTCAAGGCGCATGCGACGGACCTTCTGCTTTACCAAAGGTCAATCTTATTTAGTTGGCAGACGGTGAACCACAATATCCATATCCAATCCTGGCTTGTCTTCATATGACCAGGAAAAGATCTCGATATAGCCTTCTCTTCCTGTTGTAACAACCTAGCAAGTTCTCCAGGTACCTCACAATCTTCCTCACCTTTGTCCTCAGCTTGGTTGATCGGATTTTCAAAGTCATAACTGGCAATAGCAGAACTGTTATCAATGGGATCCAGAGTGGATATGAATCTGCAGTTTGATACGTGATGTGTGTAAGAGCATAGTTGTATAGACAAAGTGAAAGTAGAAAAGAAAAACAGAGAGCGCAATATTTGTATGCATAAACGTCCAATGCTTTATTAATGTCGTATGAAAATAGAACATGATAACCCTCACAAATAAACCGATGTGCCCTGGGTAAGACACATGGCCATAAAGGTATATTGTTTATTACATATCCAAAAAAACAAGAAAGAAAATTACTTCTGAACAAAAGTAATCGGTACAAAATCTTTTTCCGTCCAGTTACTGGGTCCACCGTTGGTAGTAGGGAAGATCCAGCTGTCCATGTCATTTTCATTGTCTCCGTCTTCTAAAGCGTTGACCCCATGATTACTAATGCGTATGGGAGGTCTTCCAGCACGAGCACGTCGAATAGCCCTTTGAGCCCCTGAAGAGAAACCCAAACCAAATTTATCAGACTTGTATGGAATATCAGGGAGCTGACCCCAGATGGTAGACCTACCTTCTTCGACAACCGCTTTTGCATCCTTGAGAGAAGCCATCTTTAAGGGAGGTCTAGTGATCTTCCACATATTGGTTACAATTTCAGTTGCAGCCAGAGTCTGAGGTACCTCTTCCAAATTTTGGCACGGAGTCTCGATGAACTCACCATCCATTTCCATATATCAAAAGGAATTCAGGTGACGGACCATGTATTCTTCTTCACCGTGTACATTGACAATTCTCCCTTTGACCGGGTATTTCATCATCTGATGCAGAGTGGACGTGACAGCTCCAGCCCCATGTATACAAGGGTGGCCCAACAAACAAGAATAAGATGGTCTTATATCCATCACATAGAAGGTAGAGACGAAAGTCTAAGAACCAACCTTGATAGGGACGTCCACCTCCCCGTGCACCATTCTCTTTGAACCGTCAAAAGCCCTCACTACAATATTGTTGGGTTTCAAGGTCAAACCTTCACAGTCTAGTTTATCCATAGGGTTCTTAGGCAGCACGTTTAATGATGAACCAGTATCTACTAGGACATGGGCCAAAGTAGTTCCCTTGCATTCGAATGAGACATGCAACGCGTTATTGTGCTTCCTCCCTCTAGGAGTCAAATTAGCATCAAAAATCCCAAACTGTTATTAGCCATCAAACTGGCCACACAATCTTCAAATTGGTCAGCAGAGGTTTCCTGAGGCACATGGGCAGTTTTCAGGAACTTCACCAAAGCCTTCATATGAGCTTCGGAGCATAACAGTAAGGCTAGCATAAAGATCTTTGAAGGAGTCTACCCCAGCTGTTCGACCACGTTGTAGTCGCTTTTCTTGATAATTTTCAAAATTTCTTACATTTCTTTCTTGGAAGCCTCTGGGATAGATATTGAATGTGCCTTCGTCTGGACAGGCTCAGCCAATATGTTTTTGCCCCGAGTCTCAATTGACTCGGTGATAAGGGTGTCAGCAGGGGTAATCATGGGGATTGTAGTAGTAGTATAGGCAGGAACAAAAGTAGGAATGATCACAGGACCAGTAACAGATTTCGGAGGAGAAATATCAAGGGAGAACACTCTTCCACTTCTGGTTATTTTGCTGGTTCCCACAATGTTGCCAATGTCGGGGTCAGCCTTCTCGGAAACCTGGTCTTCATCAGCCAGCTAATCTTGCTTAACACCGTGTTAGTAGGCGTCACCCCCATAGTTCCAAGGAACAGTTTTATCTGAGGAGTATGGGATTGGCCCTGGCATAGTAATTATCAGTGGAGTGACCTTCGGAACAGATGTAATCCTGATGGGTCTTTTGGTGGAGACCCTAGGAGGATTGGCGGAAATGGTTATCATCGAAACATCTTCGGAAGAAATGGTTGGAACGGGATTCTTCTCAAACAAAATCTCTATATCATCCATCAGGCGCTGAACACCTGCTTTCAACAAATGACAACCAGTCGGTAGAGATAAACAGAAGTGGAAACCTTCACCATAGCCCGGAAATAAACCGGCCTTCAATAAGTTCCACTTAAAGGTCATAAGAGGAGTAACAAGCTCTTCAATAATAGTAACAAACATATCATCTTCAATAGTGTTAACACCAAGATCGTGCTTGGGCATAGGAGCAGTGATAACATTTGGAATTTCAGGGGCGTCAAACTCAATTTCCTTTGCCTCGAGAAGGTCTTGCACCTTGTTTTTCAAAGCCCAGCAGTCATTTGTATCATGACCTAGACTTTCCGAATGATAAGCAAAACGGGCATTTGGATTGTAGCGGGGAGAGGTAGTGTTGGGATTCTTTGGATCTTCCCGCAAGGTTACCGGATTAGATTTAAACAAATGAGGCAAAACTTAGGATAAAGTCATATTTATCCGGGTGAACTGTCTTACCGGCCTTTCTGCTCTCTGTTGATTATTCCTCTATTGAGCGGGTGCATGCTTAGGGATCATGACAGCCCCTATCGTTGGATGGCGTTCAGTTTTTTCCTGATTCCTTTGATTGTATACAACACTAATCTCTTTCTTGCCAGCAAATGGCTTCCTCACTGCATTGGAGGACGCATCCTTTTGGATCTTACCACTCTTAATTCCAGCTTCCACCCTTTCCTCTGTCAAGATTAATTCAGTAAAGTCGGCCGAGGAACTTCCAATTAGGTGATTAAAGAACAGACTAGATAGGGTACCCAGAAACATATCCACTAGCTCCCTATCAGACAGGGGAGGCTGGACTCTTCCTGCTAATTCCCTCCATTTCTGAGCGTAGTCTTTAAAGCCCTCACTTGAACCCATAGCCATAATTTGGAGTTGAGTACGGGTGGGAGAAAGGTCTGCATCATACTGATACTGCTTATAGAAAGCAGCGGCCAGGTCTTCCCAATTATGAATGTTGGTCCTCTCCAACTGGTAGAACCAATCTAACTGAGTTCCTAGACTATCCTGAAAGAAGTGGACCCATAAGTCTTTGTCAGTAGTGTGAGGTTGTATCTTCCTTACATAAGATCGGAGGTGCATTTTGGGACATGAAACCCCATTGTACTTGGAAAACACTGGCACCTGGAACTTTGGCGGAATGACAATCCCAGACACCAAACCCAGCTCTTCAAAGTCCAGCCTAGGCACTTTCTGAATCTCCATTGCACTCAGACGCTCTTCCAGCTATTTGTACTTTTCGTCGGCCAGAGGATACTGCTATTCATTGTAATCAGTCTCATTATCAGATTCCCCCAGACTAGGATCTTCCTCTCTTGTCTCACCCTCTTGGTTATCTCCTTCTTTAGATAAAGATGTCAGCTCAACCACTTTCCTTAGCGGTCCTTTGAATCTCCTTCCTAGATTTACCACACCAGCTGTCCTCCTTGGCTTATTAGTCTTGTCTTTAACAATCAGGGCCTTCAGTTCCTCCTGCCCCTTGTCCAGAGCCATAATCATCTATTAGAATTGTGCATTATGAGTTTGTAGATCCTTCACTGTCTATTCGAGAGCCATTTATTTACTGCTGAAATAAACAGCGAAGAAGATGAGAAACCTGCTATGGAACCTATTTATGCAATGATATGTATGATATGTGTATGCAATGATTTCAAGGATTTTGGGAAATTTAAATTTGTGAACTAAAATAAAACAAAGATTTTATTAGTAGAATTCAAAATACAATTGCTTTTTAGGCGTTTCAATTGAAGGTTCAAAAAACTTTAAAAAATCAGGTTTCCCATGGGAGCTTCCTCTTCGCGCCGAGATAGACATTAATACTTCTTTCCTCATGAAGTTGCTTCGTGAGTTATAAAGCTTTCCTCTCATGGGCATAGAAATGATCCCTATAGGTATCCCGTTCTTTCTTCAGCTGAATCCAGGATCTCTGCAGTTCTTCAAGATCAGTGGGCATATCAGGATGAAGAACCGTATAGGGAATATCCCTTTTAGTAATGGGCTCCACAATCACTGTTAAGATGGCTATATATGGCATCATAAGGTTCTGAGCACGAGCTCGTACCCATTGGAGATAAGGTTCCATAGGGATGGACGTCTTTAGCCCCAAAGTCTTGATGTCAAATTTGTTTACCATGCCCCAAGCTCGTATGAACCTTTGGCGATACCCTTGAACATCATCCTCATAGTTAAACATAATTCCCTGAATAAGAATCTCGTGAGGACCATCCCTTTGAGCGTAACCAAATTTTCACAGAGTCGGAGAAGGATTATAGGTTATGCATCCCCTAATGCCAAGTAGTGGGACATTAGGGAATTCCCTGTAGCGGTCAAAATAGAAATATCTCCCATAGATCGGGAATACCAGAGAATATCCGTGTGAGAAAGTGACATTATCCTTTGCGACCAGCCCAAACCTTCTTCATTCTTCAGTATTGTCTTAGGGAGGTGAGAAATAAACCACCTCAAAAGCAATGGCACATAGCACATAAGAATCCCTCTTTTCTTTGTGGTACGCGTGTGGAAGGTATGCAAGATGTCTCTGAGTAAAGTGGGCACAGGGTTGCAAGAAAAGAAGACCTTGATAGCATTCACATTTATGAGTAAGTCTGGATTAGGGAATAGTACTAACCCATAGATGAGAAGGGCCAAGACCTCCTCAAAATCCTGGAAGTCCAGATCATCCCAAAACAGCTGAGCCTTCTCTATTAGGAACTTTGCTAGAAAACCATTAACTCCGCTTCTTATTTCCCAGTTGGATACAACATCGGACCGTTTCAGGTGTAAAGATGCTGCAATGACCTCCGGCTTCGGAGCTTCTTCCAAGCCGGTGAAAGGCAACTGATCCAAAATAGGTATACCCAATATCTAATAGAACTCTTCCATGGTGGGCACCAATTGATAGTCTGTAAAGGTGAAGCAATTGTGCTTAGGGTCAAAGAATTGAAAGAGCACACTCATCCTCTTCTCATCAAAACCTGAGGTAACCAGATTGAGGAGTCGACCATAGTTCTTGGTGAATGAATAAGTCTCAGAAACCCTGGATACTAGCTCTTTGAGTTGAAGAGGTGTTCTCACAAAGCTGATTCTGATGGTATTTCTACGAGCGGAAGCCATGATCTGCAAAACATAACAAAGATAAATTCTCCAAATCCTTGAAATGGTTAGTGTAATGAAGAATGAATGTTTATGATGCATGATGTCATGTTTAAGCAAATTAATCACACACAAACAAAGAACACAAGACCTTAGGTTTAGGCTTGCATGGGGTTTATAGGTAAATACCCTCTTGAGTTTAGTTGGTTTCAAACTTGTCCTAGAAATAGTAACTGGGTTCTAAGGAGTCTCAATATCACTGATCTTTCTTTATCGGTATTATCTCAGCTTAGCAATCTTTTCTTGCGGCTGAAACATCCCGAAAGTCCAATCTCAATGAGTGTAGTATCGAGTATCAACCAATTCCCAGCTTTACACTGAGACCGGCTATCTCACTACTTTCTAATGGCCAATTTTGTTCAACTAAGGTTCTAAGGTTCGTTACTGCTTCACGACACCATGCAGTGGCCCCGTATTCTCCTCAATTCGATACAAGGGATATTGATACCAACCAAAGTGTCACACCAACACAACTATCGCTTCAACCATATCGATCTACGCCGTACAGTCTCCACGGTCTATTGTTGTTTACCTAAAAAGATGCCCCAGATCCGGGTATAGGATCTTTACAAGATTACCCTAACAAGCCCTTAAAGATAAAGTAGTCAAAGCAAACAAAGATAAAGCAGTTTTAAAATGATCTAGACCCTAAGGTAAACCCCAGTTTTTAATTATCCCCAGCAGTGTCGCCAGTCCTGTGATATGGTGGCAGAACCGACTGTTAAACTGGTTTTGCATTTTGTATTTGCAAATGTCGCGGTAAGCAAGAGTCGCCACCGACTTTTCTTTTATCCAACAATGGAAAGGGTGAAAAGAACATAAAAATACCTTTTTCGAGATTTTCTGAGTAAGGGGGGTAGATTATGGAAAGGGAAGGTGTTATCACCCTTTCCATCCGCGGTTTTCCACGGGCTCTTAGGTACTTTCTCATTTTTGAAAATTGCTTGTTCTTTGTGTGTTTTGAAAATTGTTTTGAAAATGCCTTAGTGCGGCGATTCGCTTTGTGATAACTCTTGTATCAGTCCTCAAGAGTGTTGACAAGGCGAATATTTTGAAAGTGTTTTGAAATATTTTTGTGTAGGTGAAAAAAGTTGTTTTAAGTAAGCATCTAAGAACTTATCTACTTATACTCGAAAAGGTCGTTCTTTTCCTCCTAACTTTTAGACAGTTCTATCCTACTATTAGTGAGTAGGTAGCCCTAGTCGTTCGATGTTTTTGGGACTATCAAAAGGGATGTACGGTCACTAAAGGAAACTGGGAAAAAACTCTTAGTAATTGTCCTAAATCCCTAAGATCACTTTTTTAACCGAGGCAACAATCGAGAGGGTCATCGAGGGACTAGTGATCTCTAGACTTAAGGACAACCACTAAGAATTCTCATGTTTCGAGAATTGTGACCGTAATTCGAAGGCAACCGAGTGAGATATACCCTAAGGGTGCAAGTGTGCAACGATGTGTTTTTTCAGATACTTATCTTGAGTTTAGTGATCTACTGATTGATTGATTAATCATACACACCTAGGTTACTAGCAATTATATACAATCATATAAAATATAAAAGCGGGAAATAAAGGTCATACGCTATTACAAAGCTTTGGTGTAGATACATAACTAATTACTTAAAGTAAAATGCGGAAATAAAAACCTAATTAGGCTTTTACAAACCGGGCACAGTTACATCAATAGTAAAAATTAATCGTACGGCAAAAATAATTACGCGTGAGAATAAAAAATTGAAATAAGTTTAAAACCCTAAAAAACCCTAATTTGATCATTGAAAATATTTTTGGGATTTTTTGTGAAAAAAAGATTTGAAGTTTGACCTAATTTTTCTAATTAATTTTAATTAATGAAACAAATTAAAGTTGATGAAATTAATTAATTTACAAAAATTAATTTATTGAAAAAAACTAAATCCTATTTTTTGTGATGTTGATTTTATGATTTTATGAAAAAAATTGATTTAAACAAAATAAATAAACTAATTTAAATAAAATAAAAATAATAAAATTAAAAGAGAAATAGAATAAGCCTGAGGGGGTATGAGACCAAACTGGGGTTGTGTTGCTGAAATTATGCAAAGGCTCAATCCTGTGAGCCCAAGGCCACGTGAGATCTGGTGAGGCTGCGCTAGGAGGGTCCACCATGAGGAGCTTCATTGGAAGCGTTTGATCTGGGCGCTGATTGATCCAAGGATGATGATCTGGAGGCCTATGGTGTGCACGCTTGGAAGGATGGCATGGGATCTACAGAGGATTATTAAGAAAAATAACATGTAGGAGGCAGGGATCAAACCCCTGACCTCCTACAAATGCGCACTGAAAAGCCTTCACTTGTACCACTGAGCCAATTGTTCAATCATTAATATAAACAAACAATATATATTATATGTAATGAAAAGTCAGTGTAATAAATAGAAGCACGCAAAATTCAAATGGGTCACTCCGGTTTAGACACACAATCGTCTTCCTCGTTGGGACTGTCGTTTTAGACTAAGGCCTTTACCTACAGACAGTGTTGTAGCTACAAACCTGTAATTCTCAAAAATCACCACCAGGCAATATAAATTAAATCTAATTATACAGATCAACTGGGTTTGATCTCGTGAGTATATTGGTACCGTTCTTTGGCCCTGATTTTGCCTGAAACAAAAAACCCTAAAAAGGACCTTGAAACCCTAATAATGGCATCCAGTCAAATATGCATCAAAACACACAATTAATTATGCAAACATGTTCTAAATGATCATATAAGCATGACTGTATATTTATAAATCATTTATCATGTGTGTATTTCAAAAACCAATTTCAAGAAGGAAGAACAAACCGTGAATCTGGATATGTTGTTTCTGGGCGTGTTGAGGCGTGGTAATGGTCCAGGAAGATTCCAAATGCTTCCAGGAATGAATTACAACCTTTGAAACGCCTTGAAACTCCTTGCAAAAGAAAATCCGATCACCACTTTCTTATCGAAAATTTGAGTTTCTTTCCCTCAATTCACACGGCCAATCCTTCTTTTTATGATCAGGGTTTGTTATGCATATATAGTAGAAGCAAATAGGTCAATAAAATTGAGTTGAATCTTTGCAAATTGGTGAGAAAAGATTTGATTTGTGCCTTGTATACTTTGTTTCTAAAATAGGCCAAATCATGATATTTTCCAATCCAATTAGCCCTTGTACGAATTATATGATTTTCCAGCTGACCATTGATCCATAATGTGCTCATAAAATCCAATCTTTGAATTTATTTCATTATTCCATTGTTTTAAATGATTTATTTTTATTTTAATGAATAAAAAATCAAAACAAATAATAAAAATAATAATTGGATAAGCTCAGGGTTCGTGGGCCATCTTAGGAACAAGTTTCAAACAAGAAAACATGGGCCCATTTGGAAAAAAAAATTTTTGATCAATGTTGACTTCATGCACATTTCCAAAAATTGGTCAACTTTAGCAATGCATGTCTCTCTCATTTTTGACCCTAAGAGGATGTTCTTGGATTTTTTAGAAAGCTTATGATGTCCTCTAAACAACCCTTTTCGTTTCATCTCAATTGGATCTTCCATGTTCATGTAAGGAGCTTTGACCCAAAAGGTGTTTTTGTTGACTTTTTGAAATGACATATAATATATGAACTTATATCTTTTGATTGAGGCATTTCTTGACCTTGAGGGATGAAGAGAAGTTACAGGTAATTGGATTATCTTCAAAATGAGCCTTGGTTGGAAAATTTCTGATAAAGTATGAGAAAGTTATTCCTAGTTAAAGTTTGGTTGACTTTTTCTATAGAAACCCTAAATTGCCATTTTTTTACTTTTGATGAGTTAGAAGCATTTATTGAGGATGTTAGAACAAAGTTTGAATCTACTACCCTAAGTTAAAGTTTTGATGATAACAAAATGCAAGAATATATAAATTGTAAGATTCATGTAAGACATATGTGCTACCTAAAAATTATATTGTGTTTTACAGAAACTCTGATGAGTATCAGCATAAGAATATCATCATCAGCATCAGAAGATGAAATATCAACATCAGCACCAGAGGATGTTATATCAGATGCCAGAATCAGAAGATCAAAGTATGTGCTTACGTTGAAGCTTGATGAACAGATCTGCGCGTAACAATCTAAACTTTGATCAAGACAACAACAATTCATCAGCACCTAGCAGCGTCAGAATAAGCCAAAGCCAGAACACGCTTTATTGGCAACGGTACTGTGCATTCAAGATACTTTATTATCAACGGAATTATTCCAGACAAAGATCTTCTCAATATGGAAAGAATGTAATTGGCATTGAAACGGAATAACTGACTCCAACGTATCATTTCCAATGCTATATAAACAAGCTAGTGAGGAACGAATTGGCTAATGCTCTACAACTCTCTACACGCCTAAAGCGATTCAACTTCATCCTCATTCACAGTTTGCTAAAGCTCTCAAATTACTTACTCTATTGTTTTAGCATTCCAGTTCTTATAAGCTTAATTTGTGTAGTATCACAGTTGTGATAAACAATTTTGTAGAAAACATTCAACACACTTAGATTTCATTTATCTGTAAGAAAGTATTTCCTTGAGAAACCGGTTTGTGGTTTTGACTCAAGAAGGCTTTAGCAGTTGTTAAAGCAGTTGTAATATTCAGTTGAATATAGTGGATTAAGACCTCGTTGGAGAGAGGAGAAATCACCTTGACGGGTGGACTGGAGTAGTTTGAGATCAAACGAACCAGGATAAAAACAACGTGTTGTCTGCATTTGATTTCAAGTTTTACAATTCAACCCCCCTTCTTGTGTTTTTCACTTCTTCAATTGGTATCAGAGCGCCTGGTTCTGATCTAAAACACTTAATCATGTCAGTACAAGATCCAGCGTCAGAAAAACACAATGGCAGGAACATATCAACACAACAGCAATGACAACAATGAAGATAGAGACAGATTCAGCGAAAAACCTCCAGTCTTTGATGGAGAGAATTTTGATTACTGGAAAGACAGAATTGAAAGCTTCTTTCTGGCACATGATGCTGATCTGTGGGACATGGTGACAGATGGATACACGCACCCAGTGAATGCAAGCGGTCAGAAGATTGACAGGAAAGAAATGTCTGATCAACAAAAGCGTGACTTTAAAAATCACCACAAGGCCAGAACCATTCTTCTCAGCGCCATCTCTTACGCTGAATATGAAAAGATATCTAACAGAGACACAGCAAAGAACATGTTTGACTCACTCAGAATGACGCATGAAGGCAACATTCAGGTCAAAGAAACTAAAGCTCTTGCGCTCATTCAGAAGTATGAGGCATTCAAAATGGAAGAAAATGAATCCATTGAAACAATGTTCTCAAGATTCCAAATTCTGGTGGCTGGTCTCAAGGTTCTGGACAAAGGATACTCTACTGCTGATCATGTCAAGAAGATCATCAGAAGCTTGCCAAAATAGTGGAGGCCAATGGTTACAGCGCTGAAGCTAGCTAAAGATCTCAACAAAATTTCTCTGGAGGAACTTATCAGCTCCCTCAGAAGTCACGAGATAGAGCTAGAAGTTGATGAACCTCAGAAGCAAGGTAAGCCTTTAGCATTAAAATCTAACAGAAAATATGACTCTAAAGTTTTGCAGGCAGTTGAAGAAACATCTGATGGGTCCTCATCAAAAGAAGACGAACTTTCCCTCCTCTCCAGAAGAGTGAACCAATTATGGAAGCAGAGGCAAAGGAAGTTCAGGAATCCCAGAAGATCTGATCAGAATGAGTCCTCTTCCAGATACAGAAGGTCAGACTCCTCCTCTAGATACAGAAGATCTGAAGGCTCTTCAGGAAGCAGAAAGCCAAACACCAAGGACATCACTTTCTATGAATGCAACGAGCAAGGACACTATAAGAGTGACTGTCCAAAGCTTCAGAGGGAAAAGCCTAAAAATAAGTTTGGAAGAGAAAAGAAGAAAAGTCTCATGGCTACATGGGATGACTCTGACTCGTCTGAAGCTGACTCAGAATCAGATGATGAGAGAGCAAACATAGCTCTCATGGCCAACATATCAGAAGACAGTGAAGCTTCTGAATCAGACTCAGAATCAGACACCGAAGAGGTATTTCCTGACTTTGCAATTAATTTTACTAAGGCTGAACTTGCTGAAAGCCTTAACGAAATTCTGGAAAGGTACCAGCAGATCAGAGTTAAATTCAGAAACCTGAAAAGGAATCTTGATTCTGACTCTGACAAAACTGAGAGTCTCAAATTGGAAAATTCTGAGTTGAAAAATAAAATTTCAAAATTAGAAAATGTTTTACAAAACTCTCAGAAGGAAACAATTTCTGAAACTCCCAGCAGCGCTGATGAGATCATCAAGGAGTATGATCATAGCTTTCAGAAGTTCCTGGCTAAAAGCATAGATAGAAGCAAAATGGCTTCAATGATCTATGGAGTTAGCAGAAACGGCAGAAAGGGAATAGGATACCAAGGTAAGGTTCCTACACCAAAGAATGCCATGGATTTAACTATTAAACACACTCCTCTGAATTCACACTTTGTGTATGGTCACACACATGACATTAAATATACTAGTAGCAATTATTATGTGAAACCAAAATTCAACCAGAGTTTTGGTAAAGCTAACAAATCAGGACCCAAGAAAATATGGGTACCTAAAGATAAAATAATACATGTTGCAGATATCTTTAGCAGCAAATCAGAAACACCAGTCATGGTACCTGGACTCTGGCTGCTCGCGACACATGACGGGAAGAAGGCATATGTTCCAAAGCCTGGAACTTAAGCCTGAAGGCCACGTAGGCTTTGGAGGCAATCAGAGGGGAAAGATCATTGGCTCTGGAACTGTAGGTAATGGAAATCTTCCCTCTATAAACAATGTTCTGTTAGTAGATGGATTAATGCATAATCTGTTATCCATAAGTCAATTAAGTGATAACAGTTATGATATAATCTTTAATCAAAAATCATGTAAAGCTGTTAGTCAGAAAGATGGGACTATCCTATTTAATGGAAAGAGGAAAAACAACATTTATAAAATCAAACTTTCTGAACTGAAAAGTCAGAATGTAAAGTGTCTTCTGTCTGTTAACAACGAGCAATGGATCTGGCACAGAAGATTGGGGCATGTTAGTATGAGAAGAATATCTCAGATTAACAAACTCAATCTGGTCAGAGGACTTCCTAATCTGAAGTTCAATTCAGATGCTCTGTGTGAAGCATGTCAGAAAGGCAAGTTTGCAAAACCTTCTTTCAAATCTAAAAATGTTGTTTCTACCTCTAAGCCATTAGAACTTCTGCACATTGACTTATTTGGACCAGTTAAAACTACCTCAGTCAGTGGAAAGAAGTATGGGTTAGTAATCGTAGATGACTATAGCAGATGGACATGGGTAAAGTTCTTAAGACACAAGGACGAGTCACACTCTGTGTTTGTCACCTTCTGTAACCAAGTTCAGAATGAAAAGGATCTTAGAATAGTTAAAGTCATAAGTGATCATAGTGGAGAGTTGAAAACAAAGATTTTGAGTCATTCTTTAATGACAAAGGCATTCTGCATGATTTCTCTTGTCCTAGAACTCCCCAGCAAAATGGAGTTGTAGAACGAAAGAACAGAACATTGCAAGAAATGGCCAAAACCATGATCAATGAGACAAACGTTGCTAAGATCTTCTGGGCAGAAGCAATAAACACAGCGTGCTACATTCAGAATAGAATCTCCATAAGACCTATTCTGGAAAAGACTCCATATGAATTGTGGAAGAACAGAAAGCCCAACATTTCATATTTTCATCCATTTGGATGTATTTGTTTTATGTTAAATACAAAAAATTATTTGAACAAGTTTGACTCTAAAGCACAAAAGTGTATTATGTTAGGATACTCTGAACGCTCAAGAGGGTACAGAGTATACAATACAGAAACACAGATTGTGGAAGAATCAATCAGTGTTCATTTTGATGATAAGCTTGACTGTGAAAAGTCAAAGCAGAATGAAGTTTTTGCAGGTATGGAAGTTGAATTTACTGGTTCTGAAGACAAGTCATCAGAAGCTCTAAATAAAGACACTCCTTCAACATCAAGAGGCACTGCTAGTAATCCAGCAACATCTGTTGACCAACCTCAGAAAAGACTACCCAGAAGCAGCTTGGATCACCCAGAAGAAACTATCTTAGGAAGAAAGGAAGATCCAATCAGAACAAGAGCCAGCTTCAGAAAATCTGAAGAATCCCTCATGGGACTTGTTTCTCTGATTGAACCTTCCTCAATTGATGAAGCACTTCTGGACAACGACTGGATCCTAGAAATGCAAGAAGAGCTGAATCAATTCACCAGAAATGACGTATGGGATCTTGTTCCCAGACCAAAAGGATTCAACGTCATTGGAACAAAATGGGTGTTCAGAAACAAGCTGAACGAACAAGGTAAAGTTATCATAAACAAAGCATGACTGGTAGCACAAGGTTATAGTCAACAAGAGGGGATAGACTATACAGAAACCTTTGCTCCAGTCGCCAGGTTATAATCTATCAGACTTTTAATTTCGTTTGCTGTTAATAAAGGCATCACTCTGTATCAGATGGATGTCAAGAGTGCATTCTTAAATGGATATATAGAAGAGGTTTATGTGCACCAACCCCCTAGTTTTGAAAGTACAAAAAATCCAGAATATGTTTTCAAACTAAAGAAGTCACTATATGGTCTGAAAAAGCTCCCAGAGCTTGGTATGAAAGACTAAGTAACTTTCTGTTAGAAAAAGAATTCACCAGAGGGAAAGTGGACACTACCTTATTCTATAAGTCAGTTAAGAATGACATCTTAGTTTGTCAAATTTATGTTGACGATATTATTTTTGGATCTACTAATCCTTCTCTTGGAAGAAAATTTGCTAAGTGTATGCAGGCAGAATTTGAGATGAGCCTCATGGGGGAACTGAAATTCTTTCTGGGAATTCAGATCAATTAAACTCCAGAGGGATCTTACATTCATCAGAGCAAATATGTCAGAGAACTTCTGAAGAAATTTGACCTCTCAGAATGTAAGTCATCAAAGATTCCAATGCATCCCACGTGCATTCTGGAAAGAGAAGAGGTAAGCAAAAAGGTAGAACAGAAGGTCTACAGAGGTATGATTGGTTCTCTTCTTTATCTGACGACTTCAAGGCCTGATATTTTATTCAGCGTATGTATTTGTGCAAGATTCCAATCAGATCCTAGAGAATCTCACTTAACAGCTGTTAAGCGAATTTTCAAGTATCTGAAAGGTACTACTAATATGGGTTTATTTTATAGAAAATCTAGTGATTACAGCTTAGTAGGTTACTGCGATGCTGACTTTGCTGGAGACAGAGTAGAGCGTAAAAGTACTTCTGGAAGCTGCCAGTTTCTGGGAGAAAATCTGATCTCTTGGTCCAGCAAAAGGCAATCCACAATTGCGCTATCAACAGCAGAAGCTGAGTACATAGCAGCAGCAGGATGCAGCACACAAATGCTCTGGATGAAAAGTCAGCTTGAAGACTTCCAGATTTTTGAGAGTAACATCCCTATACTCTGACAATACTTCTGCCATTTGCTTAAGTAAAAATCCTATTTTGCATTCTAGGGCTAAGCATATAGAAATAAAACACCATTTCATTAGGGACTAGATTCAGAAAGGAATTTTGAACTTAAAATTTATTGATACAGACCATCAATGGGCTGATATCTTCACTAAACCACTTTCTAAAGATAGGTTCAACTTCATTCTAAAACATCTCAGCATGAAGCTCTGCCCAGAGTGAAAATGTTTTAATTTTATATATTAACCGTCAGAATGTGTTTTATTTTACTGTGAACTTCTGATCAATCTTCTTTCAGAAAGTTAGACATGCAGATTGTATCAGAGTCTATCCATAAAGATCTGAGCGTCTCACTTCAAGGATAGATGTGTTGTTCACAAAATCAAACAAGTGTCATCCAGTCATCAGCTAATCTCTGAAGCAGAACACGTGTGCACGCTTCTGAGAAGGCAAAATTCTGATTGTACGCATTGAGACACATGTCACTGGTAACCGTTCCAAATATCTTTCTCAAATCCCCCAAAATCAGCCAACATTAAATGCGCATAATCATGAGTTAATTCTCTCTCTTAAAAACGTTTATGTTTTCAAAACACTTTTTGAAACTTATTTAAACACCATCACTCCATTCATTCACTTTTTACCGTCTCTTGCAATCATCTAAATATTTTCTGCATTCTTACTCGTGTGTTCATCTTTTTCCAAAGAAACCCTCTCTCAAGCTTTTTCTCAAAGAAACCCTAGTGTGAACATGGCAACTTCTAGCACTGTTTCTGCAGGTTCCCGGTAAGAGGCTTCATTTGAATAATATCAGATTCCATTCAGAACGCTCCTTACTCTGGTGAAGAACTTGGAGGTTTTGTCTGAACTGATCATTGATTTCAATAGTCTGAAAGAAAATGGCTTCGATTTGACTGAAGAAATTAGGGCACAAGGATGGGAGAAGTACTTTGATAGGTTGGTGGGTCCAACATTCCCCATTCTGGTTAAAGAGTTCTGGATTCATGCTTCTGCCTCAACTCATCAGGTCACTTCATATATCATGGGCAAGAAGATTGTGATTACTGAGGATCACATTGCTAGACTGATTGGATACAACGGTGGTGGCATCCGCTGTATTGACATGGCAGAAAGAGCTGGAAACACTGGCATAGTTGCTAGACAGATTTTCACTCATGGGGTTCCCAGCAGCAAGATCAGAGATTTGAAGGATCAGCACAGAATATAGGCAAAGATCATCTTGGGCTGCTTCAACCACAGGAAGCCCACAAGCTCTCCTGACTACATCAACATAGATCAGTAATTTCTGCTCTATTTTATTGCAAAGAAGACCAAGATCAACCTCGCTCATCTTCTGTTCAATCATCTGAAGACCAGCGTCAAGGAGACGAGAGAAGAAGAAAAGACTAAAAGGGATTGGATACCCTTCGGAAGATTAATATCAGATATTCTAACTGAGAATAGGCTGAGAGAACACCTGACAGAGGCTCAGGAAATAAGCTCTCTGGAACCAGTTGTTGGCAAGCAGTTGAACGCCAAGAATCTGAAGAAGATGAAACTGATAGAGAATATCATAAAGGAGCCCAGCGTCACTCCTCTTGCTGACATCACCAGCAGAAGAGTCCCTCTGAGAGACTTTCCCATATTCTCTGATATTGACTCTAAACCAGTCATCGTTCTCAGATACTTGGATGCGTGTAAAGCTGATGGCACAGATCATGATCTGAACATCAAAGATCTGCACCAGCAAACACCAGAGGTTACTTTGAAGAAGAATAAGAAGAGAAAGGTTGCTTCAGAAGGACCATCCCAGCAGACCCCAAAGAAGATAGGTAATCTATCTACTGTTAATGTTTTAAATTCATCTGCTGTTCCAACATTGATTCCAACCCCATCTTCATATGAACTCCCAATTCCCATACCAACCATTGATGATACCGAACCAGAGTTTGACCCTTCTGAGTCACTAACTCTCAGAAGATCCCGCACCAAACCTCAAAATCCAAAACCCACAACATCAACAGAATCAGAACTTGATAAAGTTCTTTCTGAAATTGATCAACGTTCTTCCGCTCCCCTCTCATAAAATCCAAACACTCAACCAGAAATTGCCCACTCACCTCAACCAGAATATACACTCTCACCAATCTTAGAAAATCCAAACACTCAACCAAAAACTGCCCACTCACCTCAACCAGAATATACACTCTCACCAATACCAGAAAATCCACATTCACCAGAACCAGAAACTACTCCACCTCCCTCTCCACAACCAGAACTTCATCCACCTTCACCTCAACCATCATCTCCACAACCTGAGTCTCAACACTCTGAAACTCCATCACCTGAACCTCAAACCCCTGAACCTCATTCACCTCAATCCTCTGAACCACAACCCTTGGCAATTCAATTGCCTTGTGGTACAACTGTAAACATACCCCAACTGCCATCCTCACCAGAAATACCCCTCCTAACACTCCACACAGTCCAATAATCATTTATGACTCTCCTACTCCCTCACCCAAACAAAATACAGATGATCACAGCAAGACCTTCATTGACCTAACAGTCCTTGACCGCCTTGCTAACCTTAAAAATAAAATCGCCATTCCCAAACCCAAACAACTAGATGTTGGTTCTAGCATATTGAATTTTGAAACAAGCATGCAGAATTGGATTGCCTCTCTAAAGCAGGTTTGTCTTGGAATGATTGATCCTGCTGCTTCAGACCAACTCTGGACACGATTCAAAGGTTGGGTACGCACTGAAACCTTTAAGCTGCAAGACATAAACTATGAACAGGCTAAACAGAACTTCAGCAATCTGCTGAAAGAAGTTGAAGGCCATGTCTTGAGTCAGCTGCTGAAGGAGGAAGTGCTCTTTCTGGATAGTGAGCCATGGTCTAAAAAGCGTCCAGCATCAACAGTTCAACCAGCAGAAGATGTGTGTCAAGAAGAAGACGTTGCAGAAAGCTCTCAGAAGAACCCTGATTCTGACGTCTCTCAAGCTGCTTTGGACAGGCAGACTCTTGAAGAGCTGAAGCAAAATGATATTCGTCTACAGAAAAGAATGGATGAGAATGATCAACGGATGAAGGAAAGGATGGATGTGCAAGACAGTAAGATTGATACAGTAGTCAGCATGGTGCATCAGCAGAAGGAAACCGCTGATCAGATTAAGAACATGCTAGAAGCTCTATTCACACGCCTTCCACCCCAACCTTAGATTTTGTTTTTCATTATTTTATGTACTATCTTCTAAGCTTTGAACTAAATACAAGAGTTTTTCTGCACTGATCGTTTTAACTTAAATTACTTGCACTTTTTGATTGCTGACAAAAAGGGGGAGAAAAAGAATGATATTTTTCAATAACGGATTACTGAGACAAAGTCTCAAACATTCTAACACTCTGATATACTTGAATGTTTCCTTGTTCTGCATAAGCTTACAGGTACAAGAAGTTAATTATCTCTGATACACTGAAGCTCTTCTCGAGTAAAAGAAAGTTCAAGAAAGATCTGATGCTAAAGGACTCATGGAACATGGAATTAAAAAGGGAAGTAATAAATTCAGGGGGAATATTTCTGATCTAAACTCTGATACCTCTTTATCCCTTATCTTCTTATCTTTGATAACTTCCTATTTAATTCTGATACAATTTATTATTTGGTTATCTATGATACTTTTCTCGTTAATTTTCAATTGAAAAAATCTAGTTTTTGTCATCATCAAAAAGGGGGAGATTGTTAGAACAAAGTTTGAATCTACTACCCTAAGTTAAAGTTTTGATGATAACAAAATGCAAGAATATATAAATTGTAAGATTCATGTAAGACATATATGCTACCTAAAAATTATATTGTGTTTTACAGAAACTCTGATGAGTATCAGCATAAGAATATCATCATCAGCATCAGAAGATGAAATATCAACATCAGCATCAGAGGATGTTATATCAGATGCCAGAATCAGAAGATCAAAGCATGTGCTTACGCTGAAGTTTGATGAACATATCTGCGCGTAACAATCTAAACTCTGATCAAGACAACAACAATTCATCATCACCTAGCAGCGTCAGAATAAGCCAAATCTAGAACACGCTTTATTGGCAACGGTACTGTGCATTCAAGATACTTTATTATCAACGACATTATTCCAGACAAAGATCTTCTCAATATGGAAAGAATGTAATTGGCATTGAAACGGAATAACTGACTCCAACGTATCATTTCCAATGCTATATAAACAAGCTAGTGAGGAACGAATTAGCTAATGCTCTACAACTCTCTACATGCCTAAAGCGATTCATCTTCATCCTCATTCACAGTTTGCTAAAGCTCTCAAATTACTTACTCTATTGTTTTAGCATTCCAGTTCTTATAAGCTTAATTTGTGTAGTATCACAGTTGTGATAAACAGTTTTGTAGAAAACATTCAACACACTTAGATTTCATTTATCTGTAAGAAAGTATTTCCTTGAGAAACTGGTTTGTGGTTTTGACTCAAGAAGGCTTTAGCAGTTGTTAAAGCAGTTGTAATATTCAGTTGAATATAGTGGATTAAGACCTCGTTGGAGAGAGGCGAAATTACCTTGATGGGTGGACTGGAGTAGTTTGAGATCAAACGAACTAGGATAAAAACAACGTGTTGTCTGCATTTGATTTCAAGTTTTACAATTCAACCCCCCTTCTTGTGTTTTTCACTTCTTCAGAGGAATCATGATAAACCCTTGATCAAATGATGGAGATTACTTCAAAATGTTTATGTTGACAAAAATCTTGAAGTTTGACTGTATTTGGGCCACAGTTGACTTTTGACCTAGTACAGTTGATTTCTAGGCATCTGAACAATTTACTGAGCAAACTTGTTGTGTAAGGCATGAAACTTGACATGAATGATCTTGGGGATATATTAGGGCAACGAAGGACATTTGGGACTCAACCATCTTGCTTGAAATTGAAACCCTAGTTTGAGGCTTATTGTCTTAAGAGGAGGATTTGTTTGGTTAATCCTTAGTCAACCTTGAGCAATTGAAGATCTTTGGAGGCATGTCTTGAGCGAAATGAGAGGGCCAATTTTGGGGTACAACAGATATGATTTCGATATGTTTCTTGGGTCTTTGTTTTTTGGGATGGATTGAAATTAGGGTTTCTTGCCCTAAGTTGACTGAGTCAACAATTTTAGAAAATAATATTTAATAATAAAAATAATTTGATGATAATACTAATAACAAATGATAATAGAAATCGTTATTAATAATAAAACCAAATAATAATCAGATGTTGACTTCAGTCAACCTTTCAAAGGGTTAATGGGCCTCAAGAAATATCTTAACGGACTAGTCTGATTACAAATGATACAACAACCTCTTTATTAAAACACCCTTATCTTTAGACTTTAACCCCCCCCCCCCCCCTCCCCCTTATTATTTCAACCGAGCCAAACAAAATTTTCTTAATGAGCATCAGATTTGATGGTCCATTTAAGACAATACACCCCCTATTAATTTTAAACCCTTCGTAAGATAATTTTCAAAAACAAACAAAATGATTAAAGACTTGGAAAAATAGTAACATGAATGTTGAAATTGATAGGACAAATTTAGGGTATGACAGATTCTAAACATATTAATGCATTCATCCAAGGTTTTAGGAGAAGGTTTTTCATAGACAAATATGGCTAGATCTTTTTCAGAAGGGATGAGTTCAAAAGTTATAGGTTCAGGAGAATTTTGTGATAATAGTTGTTCAGTCATATCAAAAATATCATAACAAGTGAAAGGTTCATTTTTGGAAATTTCAATAGCTCCATGGTTATCAGAAATTGTCCTCTCATATATTTCATTATCAGAAGGAGAAATTGGATTAGGATGGATAATAGGTGAGTCATGGAGAGTGGTTTCTTTGTTAAAGAAGGAAAAATGAAGATTGGTATTAAAAGTTAAAAAATGAGAAGTTTGTGAAAGTGATTGAGATGAGGTTAATGGATATGTAGAAGTGTGTATTGGTTCTGATGGAATGAAGGTAGTGAGAGATGGAATAGAATTTGAAGAAATAACTTGTGTGGTGGTGGTGGATTTAGAAATGATTGTTATTGATGGTGGAAAGACTCGTTTGCAGTTACAGGAATTTCAGTTGTAGTGGTATCGGAAACAGTTGGAATATTTTTAACTGGAACAGATACAGAAGTGGTAATGGTGGATGATGGAACAAAAAATGATGTAAGTGATGATGTTTGTGTGATGGTGGTTGGAATGGATGAGATTGCATCAATAATATTAGAAACAAATGATGAAACAGGTACAGAAGTGTCAGGCTTACTAGACATTACAGAGGTTTCAGCTCCCATAATGGCATCTTTAAGAAATTTAGACTTTTTCTTCTTTTTCTTTTCAGGATTAGAACCATCTGATTTTCTTTCCTTTATAACACTCAACTTCCTCAGCAGAATATTTGGTGATGTCTAAATTAGACATATCATGTTCTGCTCTAGTGATTCTTATGACATATGCAGCCACGTCAGTTAATTTACCAGTCTTGGAGAATAGAGGAAAGTTGTCAACAGGGATTCTTCTATTCTTGGTGACTTCAGCTGGCTCACCTAAGTGTTTCTTTTTCAGTTATGGGATTATCTTCATGTTTCTCAAGTTCTTCCCATTAAATGGTTCTCCAACAATAGAAATCAAGTATTCAGTTAACTTGGCCTCTTTTGTCAGAAAATCTACCAAGCCGCTTTCTACAAAGATATCCTTTAGAAGACGTCCAAATGGAATATTAGAAGAGACCTTTTCTCTTGATTCGCAGTGGTTCTTGATTTTCTAATAGCCTCCTTCAAATGACTAAACATAACAAATGGAAGACTTGCCTTATTTTTGGCAAGCAAATAGTACAGCATGAACTGCTAGCTGATGTTGAAATAATCTAAAGAACTTGTTGGAGGTCTAGGGTTTATGCAACCTAGAATGATCTTGTGCCAAATTCTCAAATTGTCATAAAGATCCTTACTTTTGTATTCTTTCTTCTCGGTGGTGTAATTCTTAAATAGCAACTGACGAAGAGCATTCTTTTGAGCATTATACATAAACTCCATTCCAAATGTACATTTTCCTTTCAAAAACTCCATACCTAGAATATCTGCAATAGACTTTTCTATGATGATTATTCTTTGATCAATCATATCTGAGACAATGTGAAGATCATCGCAGTCATCATTCTTCCAAAAATCCTTTACTAAGGCTCCATAAATCATACCATGTAACCTTTGAAAGTAGTTTTCCCATCCTTGAGATTTTAACTCCTCTCTAATGTCACACCCATTTTCAGTAAGATTATCAAAATCGACCATGTATTAACAAAGAACTATTAACTCAGATGGAGGAATAATATAGTGAACTTGAAAAGATTTCTGAGTGATATGGTTAGCGTCAATTACTGGATTCAAAGATGAAGCTGAGGTGATTGTCGTTGTAGGCGGAGCAGTTGAAGATGATGGAACCATTGTTGAATACGAAGATGCAATAGTTGACGATGTTGCGACAGATAGATTTAGGGCTTGTTCTAATTCACTAGAAAACTTAACAGCTTCTTCTTGATCAGGAGTCATCATTGTTGAAAGCAGATGGAAATGATGAAGACGGTTGTAGAAGAACTTTTGAAGAGGATGGAGAACTTCGAGAGAGATGAGGAACATTTGAGAGAAAAGGGTTTGTAGGGTTTCTAACAAGTGTGGAAAGCAACGTGAGATTGTGTGTTGAAAAGAATAAATGAAATAATGGGGGTAATTAATAAAGGTAATCATTAAAAATCAATTCAAGAAATTACACACTATTCATGATCTAGCTTAAGTAGCGTGTGATGATTAAGAATAATCAAGGGTTACATGCATTAATCACTTTGTCCAACTAAGTGACACGATCAATATACTCAGGGTCTGGATAACCAAAGGCTTCCATCTGATCAGAGATGTTTCTGACGGAAACATCTTATGATAACTTAGTTTATAAAATAAAATTAGCAGAAGTATAATAAGTAAAGAGAAGGAGAGAAATGATATTGTCATATTCTTGAACATTTTCCATTTGTCTTTAACTTTAGCTTTCTCTTAGATACAACTTCTAATTAACTTCTTTCTTCTTATGCTTTCTTCAGAGCAGTATTTCAGAGGTTCTGAATTATCTTCATATTAATCCCTCTTATTTCCTTGACTATTCTCAGTTTTCTTATTTGAGTAGAATAACCTTCTTCTGAATTCTAATCTCTAATATGAGAGCTAGGACCAGTATTCTCTTCAGATGATCTCTTCATTCTTCTATTTAGAATCATCTGTCTGACTTCTTGAGAGTAATCCTCGGAGCACATATATTATGATCTTTTATTATCAGATCATCCATTTGTTTGTCAAACTTCCTTTGAATAGAAGCTTAATTTTCAGAAGGTTAATATTTCATGAACTTCTGAGAAGCTATGTGTTTTTGATAAAATTAACTAACATTTCCTAGCCTCTTCTGAATTTTTGATTCCTTGAACAAACTGCAAAGTCTGTTCTAATACAAATATCATCAAACTTTGACTGATAATCTTGTTCTTGCAATGCTGAGCTAACTTGTTTAAAGTTAGTCTTTGATCATACTTCCGATGAATCAATGAGTGTTCTTTCCTCAACAATGTATGGTCTTCTACAAAGATCTTATGTCTGCTTAAATAGACAACTTTATCATGAAGTTCTCATGTATCATAAGACAACAATCTTCCTTCTTTTAAAAAGATTCCTAATGAGATCTTATGAGAAAGTCAAGGGTGGACTAATCTGTTTCTTGAAAACATCTAATACTCTGAAGGAACTTAATCAAAAGCATTCAACAGATATAACCTCTTATTTGATTAATCTTCCTTGTTAGCTTATTCTTTAATTTTCTGGTTTTAGACAGTAGTTGAAAATTGAATAACTATCACCTTAGAGTGTTTCTTCACAAAGCATCTGGATCTTTATCTGACACTATCATGTGTTTGATATCCATCAATAACAGAACCGGACTCTGATACCAATTGAAGGTGTGAAGAAAATGCAAGAAATAGGGGGTTTGAATTAGGTTTTCCTTTCTTGAATAACTTTCGCTTATAATCATTATTCATTGAACAATGCTTCTGAGTGTTACTTCTAATTAATGCTTCTTATTAGGTTAAGAAAAAATAAACTCTAAAGCATAAGCAAAATTAAAGAACATGTGACATATCCTGGTTCACTTGAGAAATCCTCAATCTAGTCTAGTCCACACTACCAAGGTGATTTCTCCTTGAACTCAAGGACTTAATCCATTATAACCAATCTGATTACAAACGCACGAGCAACCTCCAGTGACTAACATACAATAACGCGTCCAGGGATCCAAACTGGATATAATGTTCATTGACCCAATAGAATTCGATCCCTCGGAATCTCCTACCAGGATTTCCTTCCAATGATATCCATTAGTGATCTTTCAAGGATGACCTTCACTCAGTCTCCTTTGAGATATGACTACTGTGATCGGTGGGAATGAGAACTGACTGTTTTGGAATGCTGGTTCACGTTTGCATTTGTTTTCGCAAAATGTTGCGGTAAGCAAGAGTCGCCACCGTCTTTTATTTTATCCAACAAGGAAAGGACAAAAGCACAGAAAAATTCCTTTTTGAGATGTTTCTCGGGTTCGGGAGGTAGATTATAGAAAGGGAAGGTGTTAGCACCCTTTCTATCTGTGGTTATCCACGGGCTCTTAGGTACTTGCTCATTGTGTTTTCAAAAATTGCTTTTCTTTGTGTTTGTGGGTTTGAAGAGAGTTTTTGTTTGAAAGGGGTGTAAGTGCGAAAAGTTTTTGATTTGTTTTAAAAAGAGCAAGTACTTAAGAACCATCTACCTACTCGAAAAAGGAATTAAACTGTACAAGTGTCCTTTAGACAATGTTATCCCACTATTGAGGAGTAGGCAGCATCGTCGTTGGAGTTTTTGGGTCAATTCGATTAAGGGACGTGTGGTCACTAAAGCAACGTTAGGACGCCTTAGCGGTAACCCTAATGTCTTAGATCATTTTTCCGAGGCAACCGTTTCTATGCAACTATGATCTTTGGACAAGAGGGCGACCTCTAAAACTTCCTATACTCAATGACCACGTTCGAGGCAACCAAGTGAGGTGTACCCTAAGAGTGGTATGTGCAAATGTATTATTTTCAGTTATTTTTATCTGTACATGTTAATGGTGAGCTACTGTTGATTTTAAGTTAAAAATTGATCTTGTCATGCATTGCCTAGTTATCAAACATCTAACAGTTAATATTGTACGGAAATTAAATTGCGGAAAATAGAATCTAAGTTATTACAAGGCGTCGGGTATTTACATCGCCAAAAACAAACCCTTTAAAATTAAATTGCGGAAAGTAAATAAAAGCGATAAATAAATAAAATCCTAATTTAGAAACTATTACATTCCCGAAGCAATTACATTATTGGACAAAATAATACGCGTGCGAGAAAATTAAATCGGAGTGTTTTTAGGGTTTTGACCCTTTTTTATTAAAGAAAACACTTTTTTGTTATTTTTTGAATTAAAAATTAAGTCTAAGTTAATAATTGAATTAATTAACTAAATGAAAATACTTTTGGGTTTTATTTATAATTAAGGAAATAAAATAAAATGATTAAAAATATTAAAACCTAATATTCTAGTTAATTTTAATTTATTGCAAAAAATTGTTAAAATTATACCTAATTAAAAACTAAATAAATTGATTATGGTTAATTTACAAAAAAATAAAATAATGAAATTAATAAAATTATTATTTTTTAGGTTTTTCTGATTTTATGAGAAAAATTAATGGGTTAGTAATTAATTAAAATAATAATAATAAAATAATAAATAAAATAGGAAAATAATGAAAGAAAATAAATAAAAAGAGCAAACTCAGGGGGTTTGGGCCCAATTTTGGAGGTGTGACTTGCAATTTCCAGGCCCATTTTCGTCCAGCCTTGTTTGACCTTTGTGATTCCATAGGCGCATGTTGACCAGGGTTCATGGTGAGCCTTCAATCTGGATCATTGGATTTGCCTTGTGGGCCACTTGGAATTTGAGATCTGGAGGCATATGATAATCCACGCTTGCTGAGTCACATGGAATAACCTGAAACAAAATTGTAACAAAGTTTTGGGGGACCTGGGATTCGAACCCAGGTCCCAAGGGGTTTTGCCACGCCTCTCTCACCAACTCAACTATGTTGCATATTTGTTATTGGAATAGACACTGATTCTTATATGTAAAATAAAACGCTAAGCCTGGAATAAAAAATGCGCCAAATAATTTGAACAAGCCAATGACGCTAAGCCACGTTATCATCTTCTCCAAATATCCCTGGTTCGTTTACCTGCAGATTTTTATCCGCAGGAAGGTTCGTAGGATGTTTCAAAAATCCTTCCCAGGCCATGTAAACGCAAGCTAAGGGCACCAATGTGATCGTCTCTCTTCCCTGAGCACGAATATGGCCATGGTTTGCCTTGATTGTACATGTGCCAAGAATGCATAAAAATAAAACAAGAAAACCCTAGATTCGTACGTTACAGTATAGGCCATGAGAATGAAATTGAGTATTACAAAAATGTTCTAAATCAAACGACTAACACAAATATGCAAAGATTTCAATGAAAGGATGTAAGAATTAGAGATTTAGATTTCATGTTCAGAGCTTGGTTCGTGGACACTTACAGCGAGTTTCAGGCGATGAGAAGGCTTGATTTTGATTGGTATCGCTTCAGGGGATTGCCAGCAAGGTATTAGTGTCAAGCTTTTGCTTTGAATCGAGCTCTAATGTTGATTTTGATCCTCCACTTTTTCACACTTTTTCCAAACTTTGTATGGCCGTTTCTGCAATGCTTTCAGCGTGTTCTTGATCTGCCTCACTTGTGTGTACATAAGGGAATCAGTTTAGGTTAAAATGTGGGCCTTAATCCATGAATATTGAATATTGGAGATTCGATTTTGATCACCATTATCAAGTTTCCAAAAATGGCTCAAATCAAATATTTTGTGCACCATAAGGCATGATTCGGATTTGGTTTGGTGTATCTTGACAATGAAGACCTATAATGACTACAAGAATCTCATTACATCAATTTTTAGATTTTATTTGATTTAATATTGATTTAAAATGAATTAAATCAATAAAAATTAAATAAAATAGAAAAATAAATGAATGGCCATGAAATTAAAGATGGGACACGTGTGTGGCATGACAAGACCATATCAAGTGGAAAAAAGTGGGCCCTTTTGTCAAAAATTGGAGTTTTGAGGATAGTTGACTTTTGGCTATTTTGGAAAAATGCCCAACTTCAACAATGCATAACTTCTTCAATTTTAAACTTTTGGAGCTGTTCTTGAACTTTTTAGAAACCTTGAGATGTCCTGTAACCAAACTTTTTGATCTCGTCTCATTTTTATCTTCCATGCTCAAGTTATAAGCTTTGGAAAAAAAGGTGTTTTTGTTGACTTTCAAAAATGACCTATAATGTCCAAATTTGTAACTTTTTGTGAGAGCATTTCTTGGTCTTGGGGTGTGAAGATGGATTGTAGGAAATTTAATACTATTCAAAATAAGCTTTGGATGGGTCATTTCTCATAAAGTATGAGAAAGTTATGCTTGGTCAAATTTGAGTTGACTTTTCCTACAAAACCCTAATTTAGCAACTTTTGAATCTTGATGAATCTTGAGCAATCCTGGATGAATCATGATCAACCCTTGATCAAATGATGAATTATCCTTCAAAATGAGAATTTTTACAAAAACTCTTGAGGTTTGACTGTATTTGGGTCACAGTTGACTTTTGCCCTAGCACAGTCGATTTTTGGACTTCTTGAGCAATTGACTGACCAAACTTCCTCTGTAAGGCTTGAAATTTGTCATGGATGAACTTAAGAACATGTTAGGACATTGGGGAGCACTTTAGGTCATTTGGATGTAAGGACCTTGATGCAACACAAAACCCTAATTTTGACTTGACTGCCTTAGGAGGTGATTTGATTGTCCAACTCTTGAGCCATCTTGAACAACTTGGAGATGATTCTTGACATGTCTTGAGAAATATGGGAGGGAAAATTTTGGGGTACAACAACTACCATTGACCCAATAGAATCCACTACTAGGATTTCATCTACGATGACTACAGCCAAAGTCTTCTTGAGAATTCTGAATCAACCGAGTCTCTCAAGGAACCATCAAACAATTGTTTGATTTACATTTGTTTACAATAAAATGCTTCTATATAAGTTGGATGTAAACAGAATTAAGTACATCAGAATAACCTAGTAAACACTAAAAGATATTACATTGTATTTTAGCTTTAATATGTGGTCTTCTTTTCTTCAAGTGGCTTCTTCACGGACAACAGCTCAAAGCACTTGAATTGCTGAAGTCTTCTTCTTCATAAGCTTTTGGAAGCTTCGTTGATCTTGATGTAGTAAAGAGAAGAACTTCTTCATCTTGATTCGCCTTAGAACATTTTGGATAGTAGCTCTTGTTCTATTTTCTTCTATGATTAATTTAGAGCACAACATTTGTGTTATGGATTTCTAACTGGAGCTTTCATGATCATCTTCATTATCTTCTGCGGCTTAGAAAGCTTTGTGCAGTATATGAAATTAAGCACATTGTGAATCAATGATTTCATTGTAATCATTATCAACTTGATTGAAGAATCATTTTGATAACAGTTGTTATTATTGTTGTTATAGTGGTTGATAGCTTTTTGGTTGTGTTCCAATAATGACAACTTTCATTTTAACATTGAACACCAACAACATTTTAAACATACGATTCTTTTCTTATATAGCCAAGAAAAATAGAGTCGTTGTTTATTTGAAAAAGAGTCATTACAAATAATACTTCTATGTCCTTTTCTCTTCCACAATTCAAGCTAGTGGATAGGTAGTGGAATAAGGCTTTTTCGTACTATATACTATTGTACCATGTTAATGTTATATTCTTTCCTTTTGTACTTCACAGGATTCTACAAGCATGAGTTTAGAAGGGGGAACATAACATAAGGTCTTCAAAACTTCAAGTCTTCAGAGTCTTTAGAGTCTTCAGAACTTGGTCGTGAGAATCCATTGTAGAGAACCTTGGATTAGAAGACCTTAAAGTCTTCAGAGTCTTAAGATCTGCGTCTTTAGAGTCTTCAGCACTTGGTCTTGAGAACCCTTATAGAGAACCTTGGATCAGAAGAGCTTCAAGTCTTCAGAATCTTCAAAACTTCCGTCTTTAGAATCTTTTGCTCTTGGTTCTTTAAGAATCCTTTTAAGAGCCTTTTTATTAGAAACACAAGTCTTTAGCATCTGGACTTCAGTAGAAACTTTGTCTTCAGATCTTTTAACTTTGTCTTCTTGAAACAGATTTTCTTTTTAGAAACTAAGTTTTTAGCATCTGGACTTTAGTAGAAACTTTGTCTTCAGATATTTTAACTTTGTTTCTTTGGAACACACTATCTTTAGAAACTTGAGTCTTTAGCATCTGGACTTAAGTAGAAACTTATGTCTTCAGATCTTCTTACTAGTTTCTTTAGAACATGTTGTCTTTAGAAGCATATGTCTTCAGCATCTGGACGTAAGTAGAAACTTCTATCTTCAGATCTTATGACTGGTTTCTTTAGAACATGTTGTCTTTAGAAGCATGAGTCTTCAGCATCTGGATGTAAGTAAAAAATGTTGTCTTCAGATCTTCTAACTGGTTTCTTTAGAGAAACATCAGAGCCTACACTTCAGAGCCTTCTGGAGGGTCTTACTACTGTTCAACAGAACTTGTGTAACGCAGAAGCGAAATTAATTCTGTTCTAATGTCTTGGCCACGACATCCATTAGAAGTAGAACCTGTTTGTTAAGTACTCAATAATAACAAACATTAGAGTATCAAAATTGTTCATACAAACATACTCATTTGTTATCATTAAAATTCAGAGATAATATTGCAGAACCAAATCTTGTTCTTACATCATATGGATCCAATTGTCAAACTGCTATCCAATCAGGGGTAGCCTCTATCTGACCCAGGAAGGTATATGAGATTAGTTGGAAAGTTGAATTATCTCACAGTCACTCGTCCAGACATTTCTTTTGCAGTTAGTGTGGTAAGTTAGTTCTGAAATTCTCCTTTCCGAGAACACATGGATGTTGTTGTCCGGATTCTAAGTACATCGAGTGCGCTCCTGGAAGAGGTCTTGTGTATGAAGACAAAGGAAATATTTAGATAGTTAGATACTCAGATGTTTATCGGGCAGGGTCACCCATTGATAGACGATCTACCTCTAGGTACTATGTACTTGTTGGAGGAAACCTTATATCATGGAAAAAGAAATAAAATATAGTTGCAAGATCAAGCAGCGAGGCAGAGTATAGGGCCATAGCGATGGCGAGATGTGAACTTATTAGGTTAAAATAGTTTCTCAAGGAACTTCAAATGGAGGAAGCAAGACCAATGGCACTTATTTGTGATAATCAATTTGCATTGCACATTGCTTTAAATTCGGTCTTCCATGAGAGGACCAAACATATTGAGGTAGTTTGTCACTTTGTTAGAGATAAGGTCGAGTAAGGCAACATCGCCACAAGCTTTGTCAACTCGAATGATCAATTGGCAGATGTGTTTACAAAATCCCTTCGAAGCCCCATAATTAATTATATATGTAAGAAGCTTGGTGCATTTGATTTATATGCTCAAGCTTGAGAGAGAGTTATTTATATGTATATAAAGAAAATACTCCCTAGAATATACATTAGTGTATTCTAGAATAGAATAGGATATCTATGTAATTAATACTAGAATTTTTATTTTCTCCTATATAATGCATTTTTCATTGTGTTATTCAAACAAACAGTTTAACCTAAATGTCTCTTAGTCAATGCTAATTCAATAGTAAATATTACATATTTCATTAGAAAATAGTAGACTCGGAGATAAGTGACATCACATCTCTCAATGTCTTCCTATTTTATGCGATCTATGCTTCATAACAAGGTCCACCAAGACAAAAGAGTTGGAGACCAGACAAATCAATTTAAGTGTCAGTTTTGTCAAATTTTAACCACACAAGGAGTTCAAGGAATTTATGAACTAAGTATATTGAGATCATACACTATTTTCTTATAGATCATGTTGAAAAAAGGGATATTATTTTTTAATACATAGACACTAAAAGTAATCTTGCTGACATTTTTACAAAATCGTTGCCATCAGAACCTTTTCACAAGATATATAGGGATTTGGGAATATTAGATTTTTCGTGTTTTAAATAGAATAAGTATTTTTGTTTAGTATCATTTTCTATATGTTAAGTTTTCACTTAACTCAACTGCATATGTTATGTTTCTTCATCTAGACATTATGATATTTGTAAAGTAATTTGAATTAGTACTGAATAATTGTTAAATGAGTATAATTTCACATTTTCACTCTAAAAACTTTCGCGTGCAAACTCTAAAAAACTCATGTTTATTCTCATTTGAAGAATCTGCTTTTTATTTTTAAAATTCTATTCACCACCTCCCTCTAGACTGTTTTCTATTGTCATTTTCTCACTCAACATAATCAGGATTTGTGGTTGCGGCATTTGGGAAGGACATGGTATTGTACCATCAACATGACCAAATAGGTCATAGCTTGTAAGAAGGGCACAAATTTGGATGAGACATGATGGGTAATTATCACCAGTGTATTTGATGTATATTTGAGAGCCAAAATTAAGAAAAACCAACTGATTTCCAAGTGGTGGTGATGGTGGTGTTAGGTTGATGACAGAAGCATCTGATGTGGGTGTGGTCATTTTTGGGATTGAAAAAAATATTAATAAATATAAAGAGCTCTAAAAACCATAAAAGAATTTAACTTATTGTCTTATTTGAGAAATTGATCCAAGATACATTATTTAGGTACAAACAGGCAATCACCAATTAGTGTGATTATAAAGAAATAAGCAAAACTTCCTAATATATTACAATTGTGATCAATGTAATGAATAGAAAATATTCGAACATGAATGACCAGTATTCTAATTAAGATAACAATGTGTAAATATTGTTATGTTGTCGTGTAACTGATGTATGCACATCTATAACCTTATTTTGCTTAATTAATATTAAGACATGCATACTTTTTTCTTACTGTACTAAGTGAAACTGTTATTTTTTTTCAAAATAAAATTCTCGTCATTTGCTTTGTTATAATAAACTAGGGATTAACTTCCTTCTGATAGAAAATGGAATTTTAAATTATTGACAATATATTTCGAGTGAGGGGATGTCTTTATTAACTTTGAGGAAGTATTTTGAATTTGAAGTTATTAATCTTACATGTAACAAATATCTTCTATAATGTTAATTTTTGAATAGATTTTGATATTGCATTTTAAGGATATCATGTGAAATTGGCATGATCTATGAATTTTTGTTATGTTACTAGTCGTTGCCAAATTTTTAAAACTTTGAGGCATTTTTTTCAAATCTCATGATTGTACATACTTAGTTAATTATCACACACATAGAAATATGTTTGGCCTAGGAAATTTTTCCAACATGCTCCACTTCTTCAAATGTGTCATTGAGAAGATCAAAAACAAAAAGTGATTTCGCCTATTTTTTAGGGATTTCTTAACTCATCTATAGTGTTGAAAAATATCCTATAGAATTTCGTAAATGCCTCTGTGTAATCAAATATGTATTTTTGGAGCGCATATTTTTTTTTTGAATACAAGTTAAAATCAGAAATACAGTTATGGGATGGAATCGTAAATGTATTTATGGTTCCTATGCAGACAGTAAATAGAAAAAATATGCAGGTAGTAGGCATTTTCACATTGTTTCGCTTGTTGTTGGAAACTACAAAATAAATACAAAAACATAAGAAACAAACACACACACACACACATATATATATATATATATATATATATATATATATATATATATATATATATATATATATATATATATATATATATATATATATATAACAACCATTGGATTTATATTTAATGGTTGAAATTAAAATATATTTTTAAAATTTGATTAATGATTTCTCTTTCCATTTAATGACACATGATTTAGTGAAAATCACGATGTAATCTCAATCTTTCCTTTTTAAATCTGATGGTTCTTATTTATTCTCTTATTCTTTTATATATATATATATATATATATATATATATATATATATATATATATATATATATATATATATATATATATATATATATATATATATATATATATATATATATATATATATATATATATATATATATATATATATATATATATATATATATATATATATATTGGTCAATAATACAAAAGGTGTCCTCCGTCAATAAAGGCGGTAATCCAAAATATTATCTAAATACAATCCAAAAATCGACAAACAAAATCTAACAATGAAGAAAACTACTGTGTATGGCGTACTATGAGTTTCACTCTACAAACTTTCGCGTGCAAACTATGAAAAACTTTTGTTTATTCTCATTTAAAGAATCCGTTTTTTATTTTTAAAAGTCTATTCACCCCCTCCCTCTAGACTGTTTTCTATTGTCATATACTCACCAAACATAATCAGGATTTGTGGTGCAACATTTAGAAAGGACATGGTTTTGTACCATCAACATGACCAAATAGGTAATTCTCACCAATGTATTTGATGTATATTTGAGAGCCAACATTAAGAATTGCCAACTGATTTCCAGGTGGTGGTGGTGGTGGTGTTAGGTTGGTGACTAATATGACTCAAAATGAACATGCTAAGAATGAATTCTCATTAGCTTGAAACAATAGCAACAAGGCTATATTTATACATTTAGAGTACCATGCATGATAAGTAAACTATGATATCATGTACTTTAGCAAAACTCCAATGGTATAACAACTTCTAACTGTTTTATGTAACTGAAATAACAGCATATGGAAGTTAGTTACACGGTGGTAATAGTATTGTTGTTATCATGGTTCAATATCCCCTCATAATTTGAAGGTTGTTAAATGCTTATCATCTTCAACTTGGCTAAAAGTGCATGGAATGGTTGAGGAAGAAGAGGCTTTGTGAATAGATCCACAAGTTGATCCTTATATTTGACAGGGAGCAATTTTATAACTCCATTGCTTTGTTTCTTGTGCACAATGTGACAACCAATCTCCAAATGCTTTATGTATTCATGGAAAAAGGGATTGGAAGCAATGTGAATTGCACTCGGGTTATCGCAGTAGAGGATAGGAGTTTTAATGCATGTGACATGCAAATCCTTTAAAAGATACAACAACCATTGAAGCTCATAACTTGTTGCCGCAAGAGCTCTATACTCAGATTTTAAGAATGAACATGACATAGTTAATTGTTTCTTAGATCTCTATGAGATAAATGATCTACCAAGAAAGAAGCATTATCCTGAAATGGATTTGTGTGTATCGATATATCCTGCCCAATCAGCACCTGAGTAACCATGTAGTTGTATGGTAGAATCACGTGGAAGGAAAATTCCACGAGCCGGACATGATTTAAGGTACCTTAAAACTCGACAGGCAGCCTTAAAGTGATTCAATATGGGATGTGATAGATATTGACTTAGTTGTTGTATGCAGAAAGTGATATTTGGTCGTGTAGCATTCAAGTATAGAAGTCTCCCTATGAGGCGTCGATATGAAGGAATATCGTGGTAAGGTTCACTTGAGTCTTGGTGTAACTTGAGGGTGACATCTACTGGTGTAGAAACTGGTTTAGAGTCAAGGAATCCCGAGTCTTCGATTAAGTCCAAGAAGTATTTTCGTTGATAGAGAAAAATGCCAGCATTAGAGTGTGTAACTTCAATACCTAGAAAATATTTTAACAGTCCCAAATCTTTGATTTTGAAAGTGTTATCCAAGGTTGATTTAATCTGATGAAATTCCTTGATGTCGTTGCTAGTTATAATCACATCATCAACGTATACAAGCAGTATGGTGATGGAGGAATTGTCATTTTTCACAAAAAGTGAGTGATCCGAAGTGGCTTGTGTGTAATGTTGTGAAAGAAGAAATGATGTAAGTCGCTCATACCATCTTCTACTAGCCTGTTTAAGACCATATAGAGACTTAATAAGTTTACAGACTTGATGGGGCTTGCTTGTATGTATTCTAGGAGTAATGACCATATAAACATCTTCTTCTATTTCTCCATGCACAAATGTATTATTTGCATCAAGCTAATGTATGTGCCATTGTTTACACGAAGCTAGAGCAATGAAGGTTCTCACAGTAGTGATCTTGGCAACTGGTGAATAAGTATCGAAATAATCAAGATCTTCAATATGATTATATCCCTTGGCTACTAATTGTGCCTTGAAAAGTTCAATAGAACTATCATCCAAATATTTAATTTTGTATACCCAGCGACACCCTATAGGTTTAACACCTGGTGGAAGATCAACAATCTGGCATGTACCATTATTTTCAAGGGCTGAAAGTTCAAGCATCATGGCTTGTTTCCAGCATTCATGTTTGGGTGCTTCAGTATAGGACTTAGGTTCAATATTAGAAACTAAGGACGGAGCATAGTGAGAATAATATGGTGACAAATGTTCGTGGGAAATATAATAGGACATAAGATAATGGATACGTGTGGAAGCTTGATTTGAAGCAGTGACAGAATTGCATGTGCAGTCTTGCAAATAAGAGGGATGTTACCTCATTCTTAAAGAGGTTCTGGTAGGAGGGTTAGAGTCATTGTCAGTGGTAGTAGAGTTTTTAGGAATGGTGGGATCAATGAGGTTGGTTGGGTCAGTGGGGGTAATGGAAATATCATCAGCATGTGGTGTTGTTAAAGGTTGGTCAGGGACGGCAGTTGTAACACCCTAAATTCCCCGACGATCAATAATATAAAAAAGTCAGAGTAATCTTTTTTTCTTCAAAATACATTTAGGATGCTACATCTTCTCAAAACAATTCATAATTTTCTCAAAGTAATAAAAGGGATACATAACACCTTTCGGATAAACACAATTACCATAGCCTTAAGAATCAACTTTATTAAGCAGCGGAAAATAATTCATGTTCGTTATTCAAAAAAATCTTCAATTCAACATGACGTATAAATAAAATTATCCAGGAGTTTACAATACTCCACGACAATCCCCAAAACAACATACATTGATATCTACGTCCATCAATGTGACATGCCATTACCGGCCACCATGCAACAACACCTGCTCAACAAGCAGCAATAGTAATACAATGACATAGCAACAAATAACAACATATTTGCATACATCCAACAACACTACATCATAGAAGTACAATTCAAAAAAGTATGTTATCAATTCATCATGTTATATTCAATAACAATAACACCACATCACAACATAGCGTCATAGCATCACAATCCACTAAGCATATATACATATAGTTATCATGTACTTCATTAAACATCACCACTAACAACATAATTCACATAATCATCACATAGTAGATATTAATTATTTAAAACATGCATATCACTGAGATATCATCATAATTCATATCGTTCATGTTGAAATAACATCATATTCATCATTATAAACTGCACATTCATAACTATCAATCACACAAGGTATTTGCATACATTTTACTGAACGACATAACTCGACACACACTAAACACCCGTCCATGCGTCAAATAGTTGGAAATCTGGTACAGAAAATATTTTTAAATTAAATTATGCAAAATCAAGTTTCCAACGATTTGAACCACGCGTCGTTTGGACACTCACAGCTCGAGTTATGAATTTTCTATGTTTTACATGAAATGTAAACACCGACATCCTACACTCACATCTAAAATGCCTCATTACCAACTAATTAAATTCGTTTTCAGAATAGGAAACCATTTTTATGAGGAAGTACACTTTATTAGCTTTCTGTATATTCAAATGGCGCGTCAAACGGACACCCAAGTCAAAAGATATGAATTTTCAAAGTTTTATAATTTTTCATAACTTCGCTCAGGAAATCGATTACCCGAAATGGTAAATCGATTTCCCCAACGTAACAGAGCCATTTTTCCAAATTTCACTCAGGAAATCGATTTTCCAAAATGGTAAATCGATTTCCAACAGTCCAGTAGCCAAAAATAAGTGTTTTTTCTTTCAGGAAATTGATTGCCCCAAAATGGAAATCGATTTCTACGCCTTGACAGTGAAAAATTCTACAACTTTTTCTGTTACGGGAATTCAACCTTTATCCCCAAAAATCAGTTTTGAAAGCACACTAAAACATGCAAATTCCTATAATTCTCAACCGACATCATACACAACAATCCTAATCAAAATATCATACCAATTTCATCAATTCCAATGCAATTGTATCAAAAAATTTATCACTTAGATCCAAACATACAAAGAGTCTATTTCATGAACAAACATATACAAAACAACCACAACAATCAATGTCTCCCATACCGATTATTATATTATCCCTTAGAAAGTTAGAACCTCACTCTTAACTTGAATTTAAGGTTCTCTAAGCTCCAACAATGGCTTCTCTCTTGCCTTATCCTCTTTTCCCAAAAGCGCTCTTTCTCTGTTCTCTCACTTCTACGATTGATAAACCAAAAACAATTTTCTTTTTCTTTGTTTTGACTTATCTAACCCTTGAACCCCTAATATCATTATTACGATTATGCCCTTCTTTCCTATTACTACTAAAATAATTATTTAATTATATAAACTATAATATTAATTCTAATATTATGATTTAAATAATACTAATAAAATAGCCCTCTCTTTCCACCCTTATGTTTCTACACTTTTAGTCATATACCCCTTAATACCTTAACTCCTATAATTTCTAAGGTATCTATCTCCCATAAAAGGCATAACCATGCAACAACATATTCACCAAGGCGTGCAAATGCATCACATCACATAATTAATTATTAAAATAATTTAATAAAAATCGGGGCGTTACAGCTCTCCCACACTTAGAAAATTTTCGTCCTCGAAAATTATCCGACGCAAACCACTCTGGATACGACTCTCACATCCCACTCCCCATCCCCCACATCATGTTTAGCAACATTTAGAATACCACTAACCAACATTCCCCATAGTCAACCACAATAATCCAACAAGGTGCTTTGTTACCGAGTTATGAACACACAGATTTCATTTTACTCCTTGTTAAATCACCCTATGATACATGATTTATCACCTCATTACACTGCAACACCGTCATAAGGACCTCAACATAAATGCAATATCAACAACATTGACACACAACACTAGTACCATAATATTGCGTCCCACCAATCGAGCATACAATTCAGTATCTATTGAAATGGAAGTAACACCAATAATACATAAACCTTTTCACATAACAATTCAATTTTGGAATGTCCACTGGTCTGCATCATCCCCTCAGGCCTCCGGTCTTTAACCATTGACTCCTATCAAGTTACAATGCACAACAAACTTGTACCACATGATGCTTCAGCTGCGTCACTCTGATTATTTACCTTAACGTCATTGTTCTCATTTTGATTCATCTACTATCAGATTTATAGTTTACATCTAGCTTCAGAATCTCTTTAATATCCACCAGGAAGTCATTATTCACTTTAGATATCCTCAATCTTCCACTCTACAGTGTTAGCTCGTATACCAACTCAAGTCTTCAAATAGTTCAATAAGTCTCAACTCTTTCATAGTCACTTTTGTATTAGGTTCACACAAAATGATGAACAGTTAACCTCTCGATAAAACTTCAATTTGCTTTACTCACTATCAAGCTAGCAAGACAAGTATATTTAATCCAACAAGATCTCGTCTACTATCAATAAGAGATTGAGGTTGATCAGTTCCTCAATTTGTCAATAGATAGATGATAACTATAATGGAGCATAAACCATTGTTACCAAACTGTAATAGCATTCCTTTATCTAGTGCTCAAAGTTATCTAAGCATAATGTCCAACAATCTATCTAAGGATTACAAATTTTTCCTTAATTTTACTTCATTTTCAATCTCGTCAATAAGGTATAAGCGCCCAAAATCCATTACATAGTCTCGTTTACACGAATGCAGCACAACACAATTGTTAAGAGTCCTCCAATACAGGAAATGCTACTACCCCAGTATAATCCAAATCATTTTGCTCTAAAGGAAGTCTTTATTCGAGTAGAGAAATTTAACAACATCAATAAATCCTTAGTCCTTCCTTTAATCTCATATCCTCGATGATCCATATAATTTCACATTTGGTTCTCATTCTAGTCATAATTTCAATAATACAATCTCAACATCCGGTTGGTGATATAAACTTCTAAACTTTTCCTGACACATGTCGATATTGTATCATCAATGACACACAATCCACTCTACCATCTAACTTTCTATTTCCCTCAAAGATCTCTTCACTCTAACCATTCTCAATTTCCATACGCTGCACCTCCATGTGCTTCTCCAAACCCTCGCGTCATTCCTATTACCAAACATCTCATACTTGACCTCATCTCAAACAACTGCGACATTAATTAGTTAAGCTCAACAAGCTTCTAATCTCTGTAAATGACTTTGCAGACTCTCAATTTAGAATTGCATCCCCCTTGGATGGATCTACAGATACCTTCACTCGAAATAGAATACTCAAGAAAACTCACCTCTTCAAACTATAATTTACACCTTGACAACTTAACATAAAGTTTCCTCCCTCTCGACATTGTAATTCAAATTTCAATGTTCAACATGTCCTTATTCTGACTTAGATTAAATCTGAATGTCCTCAATAAACATCACAACAAACAGATCCAAAAACTCACAATGCCTATACCGAGTTCTAAAAGTTGTCCATTGAATATACTAACCCTTCACCTGAATTCTGAAGGTAACCCAACCTCAATTCGATTACACTGAAGACATACTCACTTACCAGTTGGTCCATCAAGTTGTCAATCCTTTGAACTGGATATTTAACCTCAATCACTACCTTAATCAATTATCGGTAATCCGCACACAATTTTGTACTACCTTTTTTCTTCTTAACTAAAAACATCAGAGCTTCTCAAGTGATATACTTGGTCTCACAAGTTTCCTTTCCAACAAGCCTTCTAATTGCTTCTTCAATTCACCTAACTTTGAAGCTGATGTCCTGTCTGGCGCCATAGAAATAGATTTGGTACAAAGGGCGAGATCAATAGCAAACTCCACCTCTCATTCAACATCACCATGTGACAATTAAATCAATTCTAGGTTCTTGAACCATTTTTAAAACAAATTTCATTATGTTAGCTCTTTAACCTTCGAACAAAACTCGAATCAAACGTTCGGAACTCAAGTTATGAATTTTGAAATTTTGTTGATTTTCATCCCAGTGTACTCGGGTACCCATATAATGGTAACCAATTACAGGATGAACAGAAGCAATTTTTCATGAATTTCTATGTACAAAACCCATTCCAAGACATTTCCAAACTCCTATTCTTCTTATAACTCAAGAAACACAATAATTTGGCAAAAAATTAGTTTTCAAAACATCAAAAATCTAATTCTTTTCACAAGACTACTAATATCTTTGAGTTTTGACTCTGACTCGCGATTCACAAATACCCAACAACATCAACAACATTCAACAACCACTTACATGATTTCAACCACAAAATTTCACAGCAATTCATCACTCCAGCATTACTCTGAATAGCGACAACACACACAATGGTAACTCAACACTGACAACTTCACGATCAATATGCAGTGTTGAAAACATTGCAACCATCTAATCTTTATCTTCTAAGAGTTATCTTACATGCTTAACAAATATCTTTCAGAATAATAATCTACATCAACTCCTCAAAACAATTTGTAATCCCTTGGTTTAACTCCAACCAGTCCACCTCAAGGATAACATCAAGTTAATCCAATATCTCGCTCTAATGACAAGTCGTAATTGTCTCCGGGAAAACATCAAGACTCACCCACAACTGGCACATCATTATCCATAACATCACCCTCCACTTTTAGAGATGCAAACAACACGAGAAGCTGATCATTCCCTCTCAAGGACACTTTGACTGACTGCTAAGCATAAATCTTAAGCCCATACTTCCTTCGAAATCAAAAAACAATGTAGCCTCACTGACATTTGCACCCATGCAATTCACTATATATTGAACTAATTGTTCCCACCTGAACCATCTCAGAGGAGCACAAGCTTATCCCCCACTTGTTTCAATCTCAATCCTGCAAACAAGTGATTAGTAATGCAAGAAAGTACCAACAGTTTTTCGCACACATGTTGCGTACTAAGGAACAAGACAACAACAGCATTCAACTGTCACACTACAGACTTAATAACTTGGTCGGACGGACCGACCTGCTCTGATACCAATTGTAACACCCTAAATTCCTCGATGATTAATAATATAAAAAAATCAAAGTAATCTTTTTTTCCTTCAAAATACATTTAGGATGCTACATCTTCTCATAACAATTCATAATTTTCTCAAAGTAATAAAGGGGATACATAACACCTTTCAGATAAACACAATTACCATATCCTTAAGAATCAACTTTATTAAGCTGCGGAAAATAATTCATGCCTGTTATTTAAAACAATATTCAATTTAACATGAAGCATAAATCAAATTATCCAGGAGTTTACAATACTCCACGACAATCACCAAACAATGAAAACATAACAAGTGTTTATCCCCCAACCTGGTGTTACGTATCAGAGCATGACGCCGACTCTAAAACAAGATTGAAGTCAACCTCTTTGAACTTCACAGCAATGGACTATTCTTGACTATTTGCATGTTACCCACGTAGAGGAAACATTCAAACATAAGGGGTGAGATATCACAACAATATAAAGGAAAGTATAGTAATAAGTATACAGAAATATATCATGCATAGTTATTCTATCCATATCTCACACATTCACGTCATAAGAAACATTTAACAAGCATAAATGACCACAAACAACATCTTTATGCTAACAACAAGGCATGCAATGAGACATAACCCTGACTCTATGCATGTGGTACCAATATCGCTCCCGAATCAACGCCACCTAAGACTAGAGCCACCAACACCGTGAATAATTTGGTTCACTTTTCTCTCGGTCCATGCCATCTAGGATCAGAGCCAACAACAACAACGTGAATATTTATATTCACCTCTCTCCCTATCCACGCCATCTAGGATTATAGCCAACAACAACAACATGGTTAAGTCTTCAACATGAAATTTATACGACACAACCATTCAACACAACACACATTGATATCTACATCTATCAATGTGACATTCTTTTACCAGCCACCATGCAACAACACCTGCTCAACAAGCAGCAATAGCAATTCAACGATATAGCAACAAATAACAACATATTTTCATACATCCAACAACACTACATCATGGCAGTATAATTCACAAAAGCATGTTATCAATTCATCATGTTATATTCAATAATAATAACACCACGTCACAACATAGTGCCATAGCATCACAATTCATTAAAAATGTATACATATAGTTATCATGTACTTCATTAAACATCATCACTAACAACATAATTCACATAATCATCACATAGAAGATATTCATTATTTACAACATGCATATCACTGAGACATCATCATAATTCACATTGTTCAAGTTGCAACAACATCATGTTCATCATTATAAACTGCACATTCATAATTATCAATCACACAAGCTATTTGCATATATTTTACTGAACGACATAACTCGACACACATTAAACACTCGTCCATGTATCAAATAGTTGGAAATATGGTACATAAAATATTTTTAAATTAAATTATGCAAAATCATATTTCCAACGGTTTGAACCACGCGTCATTTGGACACTCACATCTCGAGTTATGAATTTTCTAACTTTTACAAGAAATGTAAACACTGACATCCAAAATGCCTTATTAACAACTAATTAAATTCGTTTTCAGAATATGAAACCATTTTTATGAGGAAGTACACTTTATTAGCTTTCTTTATGTTCAAACGGCGCATCAAACGGACACCCGAGTCAAAAGATATGAATTTTTAAAGTTTTATAATTTTTCTGAATTTCGCTCAAGAAATCGATTACCCAAAATGGTAAATCGATTTCCCTAACGTAACAGGGTCATTTTTCCAAATTTCACTCAGGAAATCAATTTCCCAAAATGGTAAATCAATTTCCAACAGTCCATTAGCTAAACATAAGTGTTTTTCGTTCAGGAAATCGATTACCCCAAAATGGAAATCGATTTCAACGCCTTGACAATGAAAAATTCTGCAACTTTTTTTGCTACGGGAATTCAACCTTTATCCCCAAAAATCAGTTTTGAAAACACATTAAAACATACAAATTCCTATAATTCTCAACCCACATCATACACATCAATTCTAATCAAAATATTACACTAATTTCATCAATTCCATTGCAATTGTATCAAAAATTTCATCACTTAGATCCAAACATACAAAGAGTCAATTTCATGAACAAACACACATAAAACAACCACAACAATCAATATCCCTCATACCTATTATTATATTATATCTTAGAAAGTTGGAACCTCACTCTTACCTTAGATTGAAGATTCTCTGAGCTCCAACAATGGCTTATCTCTTGCCCTAGCCTCTTTTCTCAAAAGCGCTCTTTCTCTGTTCTCTCACTTTTACAATCAATAAACCAAAAACATTTTTCTTTTCCTTTGTTTTGACTTATCTAACCCTTGGATCCCTAATATCATTATTTCCATTATGCCCTTCCTTCCTCTTACTACTAAAATAATTATATAATTATATAAACTATAATATTAATTCAAATATTATGATTTAAATGATACTAATAAAATAACCCTCTCTTTCCACCCTTATGTTTCTACACGTTTAGTCATACACCCCCTTTAATACCTTAACTCCTATAATTTCTAAGGTATCTATCTCCAATCAAAGGCATAATCACACAACAACATATTCACCAAGGCGTGCAAATGTACCACATAACATAATTAATTATTAAAACAATTTAATAAAAATCGGGGTGTTACAGCAGTGTTTAATGGAACATTGTCATCATGTGGTGTTGTTGAAGATAGGTCAGTGATAATAAGGGAGGATGGATCAGTGTTATCTGAAATGACAGGATGTTTGGAAGGAAAATAAGACCATGAGGTGTATAGGGTCTGGTTTCTTGGTTTTTAAGGTAAGATATGTTCATGAAAAATGACATTATGGGACACAAATATCTCAGTGGTATGAAAGTCCGTTAATAAATAACTTTGCATACCATATTTGTATCCAAGAAATAATGATTTCCTAGCATGAGGGTCAAGTTTGGTTCGATGAACTTGAAGTGTGGAGGCATAGTAGAGGGATCCAAACACTTTAAATGTGTCTAAAGCTGGAATTGTGTCATAGAGCATTTGGTAAGGAGACTTGTTCTTAAGGACAGATGTAGGGACTCTATTTATGATAAAGGTGGAAAATTGGAATGCATAAGACCAATATGTTATTGGGAGTTTAGATTGATATAGGATGGATCTTCCTACATTTAAAAGATGCTGATGTTTTCATTCCACTCGACCGTTTTTTGTGGGTTTTTAACGCATGATTGATGATGAATAATTCCTTTGGATGAGTAGAATTGATGTAGCAAAAATCCAGGTCCATTATCTGACCTAACATTTTTTGGTGTGGCATGAAATTGATTAATGATCATGGTGATGAAATTTTGGACTTGTATGGAGACTTCAGATTTAGAATTTAACAGGATAATCCATACAAAGCGAGTGTGATCATCAAGAATGGTTAAAAACATACATGGTTATGTATGGAAGGGGTTGATAGAGGACCCCATATATCAAAGTGTATAAGCTCAAATTTATGAGAAGCAACAGAAGAACTCGAGGAATAAGGTAATTTTCTTTGTTTAGCCAAATGGAAAATATCACATGTAGCATGATTATCAAAGTCAAAAGAAGAGTACAATTTAGACATTTGAGCTATTCTCTTTGGGGATACATGACCAAGTCTGAAATGCCATAAGGCAGATTTGGGAATTACAATGTTTTGGTTATGTGGTAAAGGAAATGAGTTCTTAGAATGGTATGTGTTGGCTTGAATAGGGGACTTGAGTTGGTGAGGTGAATTAGATTCTTCAGAATGAGGATCCTTTATTTGTAAGATGTACAATCCATTCTCTTTTCTACCCAAACCAATTGTTCTCAATGTATTCATTTCCTGCAAAAGACATAAATCAACAGAAAATGTGGCAGAACATTGCAAGTTATGACATAGTTTGGAAATAGAAATCAAATTTAAATTGAAGTCTGGTACAAATAACACATGATTGAGGTATAACACATGAGTAAAACTGATATTTCCAGAATATTAGATAATTGTACAATTTCCATTAGGGAGTGTGATTATGACAGGTGTAATTTTATAGTATGAATTAAACAAACTAAATGATGAGCATACATGATCATTGGCACCAGAATCTGGAATCCATGAATGTGGAAAATTATTTGTGTGATAAGTGATGTTACAAACAATACCTTACGTCTGATCAGGTGAAATGTGACTGGTAGAAAACTAATTGGATGTGGAACTGCCAGTATGTGCAGAGAGACTTGAAGTTTGTAGCAAACTAATGAGTTTGTCGTATTGAGCTTGTGTGATAAGCATCTGATTATTGGCATTAGAAGCATTTGTGGTGATATCAGTTCAGGGATTCTCTACTTGGCTTACATTCACAGATGCCTTATTCTTGTTAAAATTGTGGTGGTCATGCTTTTGATAGTAGTAATTAACAGTATGCCCAGTTTTGTTGCAAAAGGTGCAAACTCTTGGAGAGTTTGTTGTGTTGTGAGATCCACCTTTGTGCTTTGGGTCATATCTTTGAGTGACATTAACAAGGATATAAGCATTATCAGCAGGTGCAATATTCTTACGATGACTTTCTTCTTGAACAAGAGAATATATGAGATTCATGGATGGTAGAGGATCCATGATCAAAACCTGAGTTCTAACAGCTGAAAAATTATCGTTCAAACTAGTGAGAAATTGAATGGCTTGCTCCTCAAGTCTACATTCTTAATCTTTTTGCAGTGGATGACATCGACATCGAAGAGCACAAGTACATATAGGCAAGGGTCTATGAGAATTAATTTCTTCCCATAATCCTTTAATTTCAAGAAAATACGCCATAATGGATTTTGAATTTTGCTTCAAGTTATTGATTATGGAACGTAGGGTTAAAATACGAATGTGACCAGCTTTTGAAAATCGCTCAAACAGATCCTTCCAAGCATCAATGGAATTTTCATGAAAGAGTATAGTAGAAGCAATTTGATCACTAACTGAATTTATGATCCAAGAAAGAATGAGATGGTTGCATCATTGCCGTTGAATGAAGTTGAGATGATCTTCATCAAGGATATCAGTGGAACCATCGATGAACTTCAATTTGTTCTTGGCGCCTAATGCATGTTGCATTGATTGATTTCATGTGAGATAATTTGAGCCATCAAGCTTGGGAGTGACTGTAATAGAATTGGGACCAACGCTTGGATGGATGTAATAGATTAAATCAAGATCAAGTTGTGAATTTGGAGCGATACGCGGAGGCATGTTTGATCGATGATGAAGGTGTCGAAAGCAACGGAATTTTAGAAAGGGGATGAAGAAGATGAGAGAACAATCAATAAATGAGAAAAAATTTGCACCAAAAGATGAAGACCAATGAAGAGGTGAGGAAGAATCTTCCTCAAGATGATGAACACTGAATGAGAAACGAGCTTTGTTCATTGATTTAGGGCTTGATATCATAATATGATCTCAAAATGAACATGGTAAGAATGAATTCTCATTAGCTTGAAACAATAGCAACAAGGCTATATTTATACATTTAGAGTACCATGCATGATAAGTAAACTATGTTATCTTGTATTGTAGAAAAACCCTAAAGGTTTAAGAACTCCTACCTATTTTATGTAACTGAAATAACAGTATATGGAAGTTAGTTACACGGTAGTAATAGTATTGATGTTATCATGGTTCAATAATGACAGAGGCATCTGATGTGGGTGTCGAAAAAAAAATATTATTAAGCTTAAAGAGCTCTAAAAACCATAAAAGAATTTAACTTATTGCCTTATTTGAGAAATTATTTTAAGGTACATTATATAGGTACAAACAGATAATCGCCAATTAGTGTGATTATAAAGAAATAAGCAAAACTTCCTAATATATTACAATTGTGATCAATGTAATGAATAGAAAATATTCGAACATGAATGACCAGTATTCTAATTAAGATAACAATGTGTAGATGTTGTTATGTTGTCATGTAACATATGTATGCACATCTATAACCTTATTATGCTTAATTACTATTAAGACATACATGCTTTTTCTTACTGTACTAAGTGAAACTGTTATGTTTGTTCAAAATAAAATTCTCGTCATTTGGTTAGTTATAATAAACTAGGAATTAACTTCCTTCTGATAGAAAACGGAATTTTGAATTATTGATAATATATTTCGAGTGAGGAGATGTTTTTATTAACTTTGAGGAAGTATTTTGAATTTGAAATTATTAATTTTACATGTAACGAATATCTTCTAAAATATTAATTTTCGAATAGATTTTGATATTGTATTTTAAGGATATCATGTGAAATTGGCATGATCTTTGAATTTTTGTTATGTTACTAGCCGTTGCCAAATTTTTAAAACTTTGAGGCGTTTTTGTCAAATCTCATGATTGTACATACTTAGATAATTATCACACATAGAAATATGTTTGGCCTAGGAAAATTTTCCAAGATGCTCCACTTCTTCAAACTTGTTATTGAGAAGATAAAAAAACAAAGTTATTTTGTCAATTTTTTAGGGGTTTCTTAACCCATCCCATAGAGTTGAAAAATATCCTATAGAATTTCGTAAATGTCTCCGCGTAATCAAAAATGTATTTTCAGAATGAATATTTTTTTATTGAATACAAGTTAATATCGGAAATACAATCACAGTATGGAATCATAAATGTATTTCTGATTCTTATGCAGACAGTAAACAAAAAAAATGCAGGTGGTAGGCATTTTTCACATTGTTTCGCACACGCGCGCACGCGTGCACACACACACACGCATGCGCGCACACACACACACACGCGCACGCACACATATACACATACGCACGCCCGCCCGCACACACACACACACGCACGCACACACCCGCTCGTCCGCCCGCCCGCAAGCACGCACACACACACATAATGGATATGTTGTTGGGTTCCCTCGGAGTGGGTCGAATGGAGCGGCACACAACCTTTCTCTAGTAAAACCTGAGGCCAATGACCAACCTGAAATGCAGGGGGAGTGTTGTAGGATTCAGGCATGAAATTACAATGATTATTAGTTAATATCAATAATTAACAAAATAGAATCACAATATAAGACAAATAAATTTTACCATCAAGAGTGTGATGATGTCGGTCAACTGCTTCGTCTTCCACTTGCAGCCTTCCGACAACTTATGATACAAGTACACCAAACAAGCAGTCCCCAAGTTCCACTCATGGATATTCTCAAAATCATCAAAGTACCCCAAGTACATAATATCAGTGCAAATGGATGTGCCAATCAGATACAAAAGGTATGCTCTCATAACACACCATCAATGATGGGTGTGATCGGTGGATCTGGAACTGACTGTTTAACGCTGGTTCGCGAAATGTCGCGGAAGCAAGAGTCGCCACCGTCTTTTATTTTCTCCAAATGGAAAGGACAAAAGCACAGAAAAATTCCTTAAAGAGATTGCTCTCGGTTCGGGAGGTAGGTTATAGAAAGGGAAGGTGTTAGCACCCTTTCTATCCATGGTTATCCATGGGCTCTTAGATACTTGCTCAATGTGTTTTCAAATTCGTTTTGCGTGCTTTTCAATGTGGGTTTACAAAGTTTCTTTGAAAAATTTCAGTTCGACTCGTACGTCAGAGTGTTTGAAAAATTTGCTTTGAAAGCTCTTGAAAAGTGTCAGTGTGAAAAGATTTTGATTTGTTTGAAATTAGAGCAAGTACCCTTGAGAACCTACCTACCCTAAGGAATTCGTCTGTGTAGATGTCCTTAAAAGTAGTGCCATCCCACCATTGAGAGGTAGGTAGCACCACCGTTGGAGGTGTTCGGGTCAATTCGAAGGTTCGGGACGTGGTGATCACCAGAGCAATGGGAAGACACCTTAGAAGCTACCCTCATGCCAGGTTCTCGGATCATGAGGACTTACTAAGACGTCCTCTACTCGACGACCACCTTTCGAGGCAACAGTGAGGCGTACCCTAGGGGTGGTGTGTGCGAATTGTGTGTCATGTTTCAGTTATTTGTCTTGTCATGTTTGAAGTGTTCTACGCTTGATTTTAATTAAGGCCATTCATTCTTGCATGCTTGATTAACAGTTAAATATTTTGCGAGGAAATAAATCTAAACTATTACAAATGGCGCGGGTCCACATCGCCAAAATAAACCGGACCCGATTTAGCGGAAAAATAAATAATGCGAAGAAATAAGATGCGATAAATAAAATTACAATGCTTTGGGAGAGATACAAAATTATAATTAAACGACATAAGATAAATGCGCAAAATTAATAATTGAAACGACGGGCGTTGGACCCTTTTGCAAATGATTAAAATTAATAAGGAATAAAAAAATGAAAATTAAATGTTTTTGTATTTTTGTGTTTTTTAGATTTAATAAGGAAAAGAAGTTAATTGAAATTAAATTAAACGGCAAACCCTAATTCTAATATTTTTTAATTATTAGGAAAGAATTAAAATATAATCTACATTAAACCCTAAATTTATTCATGAACATTTAATTATAAAAATAAAATAATAAATAAATAATATTGTGAAAAAAGGAAAAAAATATTAAAAAAGGATATAAAAACTATCAATTAATCTAATTCTACATTTTTATGGATTTTTATTAAAAGGAATTAAAATTGAAAACCTAATTAAACTAAATAATTATAAGTATTTATTATGAAAATAATTAATACATAAATATTTATTAATTTTTGGCCTTTTCTGATTTTTTTGAATGTTTTTATATTTTTGTAAAAAGAGAGAAAATTAATTAATTAAAGCAATAAAAATAAATAATACAATAATTAAAATAATAAAAAGAAAAGAAAAAGCAAACCAGAGTGGGGTGTTGCCCCAAATAAGGAGGTGTAAATTTGAGAGGCCTGGCCCAATTGAGTTTTGAATTTGCTGACTTTTTGGATTGGGTATGATGCATTGACTAGCGTATGTGGTACACCTTTGATCTACACCCTTGATTTGCTCTGATGGACGCGTGTATGGTGAACTTGGAGTGTGCACGGTGCGTCTCAGAATTATGCCTGCATGGGAATTTTGTATGAAAAATAATATGAAGCATTATACAGACCTGGGGATCGAACCCAGGTCTTACGCTTCACCAGCCAACACCTGGACCACTATGCCATTTAGCGCGTTGTTAACATATAATATCAATTAAACAATATAAGAGAAAAGCAAAGCTAATGGAAATCAGCGCGCCAATTTTTAAAACAGCGAATGATTGATTGACACGATTCCATCTCCTTCATCGTCCCTGTAAAACGAAACACTATGAGAACGGTTTTCTTAGCGTTGCAGAAGGGTGCCTATTGGAAAATAGCGATTAGCGCTATGGCATTGATAAATTGATCGCGAGGGTCCAGGTTGCTTCGTCTTGAGGAGCTGGTTTGAATGGTCTAAGTTTCGTGCTTCAATTTTACAGGACAAGAAAATCCCCAATTGGGAACTCAAGAAACCCTAGAAGGCGTTCATGGCAATATCGCGTATAGGGCATAAAAATGCAATCAAATACCACAGTTAGCTTTAGAACTTCACAAAGAATAAGAATCAACAAACAAAATTCATGAAAAATGCTTAGAATATGATATGCGATTTGGAAATTTTTGCTTCACAGTTTGAGGTCGTGATACCGTTTCAAGGCGTTTTGCTTGTTGTTTTTGATTGAGAAACACTCAATGATGTCTCAGGATGCTAATGGGACAAGAATTGGGGTCTGAATCGAGCTTGAAACTGGTTTTCAGTGTTTGAGTTTTTGTGAAAAATTTTCAATATGCAATCCTTGTTTGGGCGCAGCTTGCCGTCTTCTTTGCTTAGGGTTGTGATTCTGAGTATATAGGCAAGCTTTTAGGTTAAGAATATTACACAAAATCCATGGCAATAATTGTTTTCAATCTTTGATTTGTTAAGGATCTTTTACAATCTTTTTTCATGGTTTTTGTGTTCAATCAGCTCAAATCTTATCAAAACTTGCCATAATCAATTAAGCACGAAATATTGAGATTAGAATGTGCATAAAAAGATTTTTTAGGTTAGGTTTGATATTTTTCATATATTAAAATCATTTAAATGAATATAAATTAATATTAATTCAAATAAATAATTAAAAAATATGAGAATACTTCCCTTTGGGCCTAGTGGTCGTGCATAGGCTTGGCATGAAGAAACTTGGAAGAAAAATGGGCCCATTTGCATTTTTAGGCCTTTTGCATCAATGTTGACTTTCAAAAATTTCCAAATATTTCCCAACTTCCACAAGGCATAACTTGGTCAATTTTTAAGCTTTTCACATGTTCTTGGGCATTTTGGAAAGGTCTTTGAGTCCTTTAACCAATGCCTTTGGTCCCATGTCATTTTGATTTACCAATCTCAAGTTATGGTCTTTGACTTAAAGTCACTTTTTGTTGACTTTTGAAAATGACCTATAATGTTGAAATTGATAACTTTTTGTGAGAGCATTTCTTGGACTTGGAACATGAAGATGAATTGTAGGAAATGTATTTCTCTTCAAAATGAGCTTTGGATGGAATTTTTCTGATAATCCATGTGAAAGTTATGCCCTGGTCAATTTCAGTTGACTTTTTCAGCTGTCCAAATATAGCAACTTTTGCATCTTTGATGATTTTTGAGCCAAATTTTGAGAATCATGATCAAGCATTGATCAAATGATGTTTGTGGCTTCAAAATGATATATTGACCAAAAATTTGAACTTTTGACTGTCAAATGACCATTTTGCCCCTACAGTTGACTGTAGTGCAATTTAGGGTTTTGACTGTGCAATTTTGAGCTGAATGCCTTGAAACTTGATATGAGGATACTTGACCATCTTTGTAGGCATGTGAGACTTGATTGGGCCTTTGAAAAGTTCATTTGCTTGACCAGAACTCAAACCCTAGTTTTGACTGTATAGGAGACAGTTGAGCTGCACAACCCTTGGGGAATTTTGTGACCTTGACTTTGACAATTCTTGATGAATATGGGAGGGCAAATTTTGGGGTACAACAGTTGCCCCTGTTCAATCTTCTTAGACCTGAGGATGCAGATTGGCTGACGTGCCTTTCGTAATCCGAGGGTAGAAGATGATTGGACACTAGAGTGCCCAGAAATTTGCGCTCACATAGTAGCAATGATGATGAAGGAATGGGCTTATAGATGCCATTTGGAGATTGCTGGATGGGATGATGGGCTTATAGATGCCATCTGGATGTTGATTGCGTAAGAGATTCCTTAGCGAGAACCTGCATACCCTGACTGGTTACAGGAGCTGGGTCTGGAGCTTCAAACGTTGATGAATGAACCAGGGATGATTACTGCCTTAGCATGGATGGTAAGAGAATCATGAATGATTTCAACCTCAACAATGCTCGTTGAGAAAATCTTGGTGAGGATTACCATCTCCGTAGTGTCAGGAAGAGAACCAAAGGACATTATAATCTCAAAGGGAGTCACCTCACTCACCGTTGGAGAGGGAACTATAGGAAATTATAATCTGGAAGAAAATACCACCTCACACGCCGTTGGAGAGGGGACCATAAGAATATCACCTCACGCTCATGCCGGAGAGGAAAACATCTGAAGAAGGAATTACCACCTCACACGCCGTTGGAGAGGGGACCATAAGAGAATATCACCTCACGCTCATGCCGGAGAGGAAAACATTTGAAGAAGGAATTACCACCTCACACGCCGTTGGAGAGGGGACCATAAGAGAATATCACCTCACGCTCATGCCGGAGAGGGGAACATCTGAAGAAGGAATTACCACCTCACACGCCGTTGGAGAGGGGACCATAAGAGAATATCACCTCACGCTCATGCCGGAGAGGAAAACATCTGAAGAAGGAATTACCACCTCACACGCCGTTGGAGAGGGGACCATAAGAGAATATCACCTCACGCTCATGCCGGAGAGGGGAACATCTGAAGAAGGAATTACCACCTCACACGCCGTTGGAGAGGGGACCATAAGAGAATATCACCTCACGCTCATGCCGGAGAGGGGAACATCTGAAAAAGGAATTACCACCTCACACGCCGTTGGAGAGGGGACCATAAGAGAACTTCTACTGAGTCTTTATCAGAAAATCTGTTTGGAGTCGATTTAACTAGAGTAGTCCTTGAAATATGTTTGAGAATTTCAACTGCACCCTTCCTGAAAGGTAGAGGTTAGTTATATGCGACGCATGATATGGATCAAGCAAACATGGATACGATTTATATGATATGATGTGTACATGCATGCTATAATGATGTATGTGATGATTCATGTATGTTTTCGTCTAGGAAAATAAATCCTTGACGGGTGCCGGGAAGTCATATCCTGGGCTGATGTTGAGGAAGAGATTTTGCTTCCGCTGTGGATGACTGTTGCAAGAATACCGGTAGGAGAAGATAACTCCGTTGAGGAATAAACTTGGCAAATGAAATAATTCTGCGGGAGAAAAGATATTCTAGCGATCATGCTGGGGAGTGCTACTCTGTGGGGATAGCGATGCTTTGCTGAGTTGATGAAGATAACTCCGCTGGGGATATCCTTGTTGTCGGAAGTGTTGATAGACTTCGCTGGGGGATAGGAAGATACTTTGCCGAGGACGCTCTTTCCGTGGCCTTTGGCTGAGGATAACCCAGTTATATCCTGTTACGGAAATAACTCTTTAAATCAAGCCGGGACGATACGTTCGTGCTCTGCGAGGGGATAAGCTTCCAGAATCTACTGGGGATAAGCTTACTGCTTGAGGGATATGACTTCCAACTTTGTTGGTGAAGCTGGATTGGACTCTTCTGGGGAGTTTGATATGTTGGGGAAGTGATTCCTTTGAATATTGAGATACCGCCGGGGAACAATCTTTAGACCAAGACTGCCGGGGATACTTGTTAAGAATGCGTGCTGCTGGGGAAGTATTGAGATCGGCTGGAGGATACTCAATTTTCTTGATAATTGATGATTTGCTTGGAGAAGAATGTATTGTTTTACTAAACTACTCTCTGGGGAATTAAGATACACTTGGCCGTGTTCTTTAGCTGAACCTACCTTAGTACCTTGGGGGATAGAACAATTAGACTGCTCAGACAACTCTTTATTGCCCCTGTTTCCAGTGTCACCTGCAATTAATTCCTTTGTTTCGTATGTAAATATTTATGAGTTAGCAAATTATTGTCAATGCATACATCACAAATTGAACCTTGGACGTTCTTCGCAAAACAAAACAGAAAAAGAAAAACACTTGGGCACGCTTAACTGGAAATATATTTTTTATTGATTTTGAATGGCCCATGAATAGGCGTTTTGTATACAAGAGGCTGACGTCCTAGTAAGAGGTACGTCGCTGATCAGAAGAGTTTATACAAGTTTGTACAAAAGAAAGTAAAACAGCTGTGTGAAAGATGAATGATCCACTGGGTTTCAACTCTGCTATTGTCTTTATAACTCCGAGCATCTCATCACTTGATGACCTTGGTTGAAGGTGAAGCTGACTGATCGATGCCGTTTGAGCTTGATGTAGATACCGGATTCTGGATGCAAAGTGATCCAATGAGACATAGTTTTACGCTTTTATCCCTAACTTTTGCCTGGACCGCCCTTTCGGGTTTTCAGTCCACCGGGATACCCATTTTTGCCCAAGCCGCCTTTTCAGGTTTTCGACTTGCCGGGTGTACAGATTTTTTCATTTTCATCCCTACATTTTGCCCGAACCCTTTTGGTTCGACGGGAAGCCCTAACTTCTGCCTAGGCATGTCAGCCTAGCGGGTCTTTTTTTATGCGTAGTATTTTTTAACTATGTCTGCATTGGCGGGGTGAGGAAGGTCGTCACCATCCATGTTGGTTAAGATCATTGCTCCTCCTGAGAACACATGCTTAACTACAAATGGCCCTTCATGTGTAGGGGTCCATTTACCCCTTGGATCACTCTGAGGAAGGATGATTCTCTTGATAACCAGATCCCCAACTTGATATTCCTGTGGTCTGACCTTCTTGTTAAATGCCCTGATCATCCGTTTCTGATACGTCTGACCATGACAGATAGCAGCAAGTCGTTTTTCGTCAATGAGATTGAGTTGATCAAGTCGTGTCTGGATCCAATCATCTTCGTTCAGATTTGCATCCTTCATTATCCGGAGAGAGGGAATTTGCACTTCGATCGGCAAGACTGCCTCCATGCCATAAACCAGAGAGAAGGGAGTTGCCCCGGTTGACGTCCTAGCTGAGGTACGGTACCCATGCAGAGCGAACGGTAACATCTCGTGCCAATCTTTGTAAGTTACTGTCATTTTTTGCACGATCTTCTTGATGTTTTTGTTAGCTGCTTCTACAGCCCCATTCATCTTCGGTCTGTAAGGAGAAGAATTGTGGTGCTGTATCTTGAACTGTTCGCAAAGCTCAGCAATCATCTTATTGTTCAGATTGGTACCGTTGTCTGTAATGATCCGCTCAGGGACGCCGTATCGACAAATCAGATTGTGCCGAATAAACCGTGCCACAACAGTCTTGGTTACCGTAGCATAGGATGCTGCTTCAACCCACTTCGTAAAATAATCAATCGCCACTAGGATGAAGCGATGTCCATTGGATGCCGTAGGTCTTATCTCGCCGATCATGTCTATGCCCCACATTGCAAACGGCCAAGGCGCAGTCAGAACATTCAGGGGAACCGGAGGAACATGCACCTTATCTGCGTAGATCTGGCACTTGTGGCACGTCCTGGAGTGTTGGTAGCAATCAGCTTCCATGGTGGACCAGTAATATCCTGCCCGTAGGATTTTCTTAGCCATAGTATGTCCACTGGAATGTGTACCAAAGGTCCCTTCATGTAGCTCTTCCATGATTCTTTCCGCTTCAGTCTTATCCACGCAACGCAGTAAGGTTGAATCATAGTTTCGCTTGTACAAGACGCCGTTGCTTAGGAAGAACTTGGCTGCGAACCGTCTCAGGAATTTCTTATCATTGATAGAGGCACCTTCGGGGTATTCCTGAGCTTCCAGATATCTCTTCACTTCATGGTACCAAGGCTTCTCAGTCACCAATTCAGTTTCGAGATCACAACAGTATGCCGGTTCGTCCAGTTTCCAGATGATGATCCGGGGAGCTTCATTATCCCATTTGACCTTGAACATTGAAGACATTGTAGCTAACGCGTCCGCTAACTGATTCTCTTCTCTTGGAAAGTGCTCAAAGGTTATCTCCGTGAAGTGGGGAATCAGGGTCAACACACATTCTCTGTAAGGAATCAAGTTTGGATGTTTCGTATCCCACTCTCCTTTGATCTGATTGATCACAAGAGCGGAATCTCCGAAGACACTTAGAAATTTGATCCTTAGGTCGATCGCAGCTTGAAGACCCATGATACACGCCTCATACTCCGCCATGTTGTTGGTACAGTTGAAACATAGCCGGGCAGTGAGTGGAGTATGAGTACCTTGTGGAGATATGATTATGGCGCCGATACCATTTCCCAAAGCATTGGAAGCTCCGTCAAAGTGCATAGACCATCGGGATCCTGGTTCAGGTCCTTCATCCGGTCCAGGTACTTCACAGTCAGTCACAATCATGATGCTTTCATCCGGAAACTCGAAGTTCATTGATTGGTAGTCATCTACAGCTTGATGAGCCAAGTGGTCTGCCAATACACTTCCCTTGATGGCTTTCTGGGTTGTATATTGAATGTCGTATTCCGTCAAGATCATTTGCCATCTTGCAATTCTCCCAGACAGAGCAGGCTTTTCGAATATGTATTTTATCGGATCCATCTTTGAGATCAACAAGGTAGTGTGAGTCAGCATATACTGTCTCAGCCGGCGAGCAGCCCATACCAAAGCGCAGCAAGTTTTCTCAAGCAGTGAGTATCGGGTCTCACAGTCGGTAAACTTTTTGCTAAGGTAATAAATGGCGTGCTCTTTTCGGCCAGACTCGTCATGCTGCCCCAGCACACACCCCATTGAGTTGTCCAGCACTGTCAGATATAATATTAGAGGTCTCCCTTCAACCGGTGGCATAAGGATGGGTGGTTCTTGGAGATACTCTTTGATTCTGTCGAAGGCAGCCTGACATTCATCGTTCCAACGTACTACCTGATCTTTCTTCAGCAGTTTGAAGATTGGCTCACAGGTAGCAGTCAGATGAGAGATGAATCGAGCAATGTAATTCAGGCGTCCTAAAAAGCCTCTGACTTCCTTCTCTGTCTTAGGAACTGGCATCTCTTGAATAGCTTTGACCTTAGCAGGGTCCACTTGAATACCTTTATCACTGACCACGAAGCCTAGCAACTTCCCAGATCTCACCCCGAAGGTGCACTTGTTCGGGTTCAATCTCAGCTTGTACAGTTTCAACCGGTCAAATAACTTCTGCAGATGATCTAGGTGCTCTTCCTCAGTCTGGGACCTAGCGATCATGTCGTCCACATACACTTCAATCTCGTGATGGATCATATCATGAAATAAGGCAACCATGGCACGCTGGTAGGTTGCCCCAGCATTCTTTAACCCGAACGGCATGACCTTGTAACAGAAGGTGCCCCACTGAGTGACAAATGTAGTCTTTTCCATGTCTTCAGGTGCCATCTTGATCTGATTGTAGCCTGAAAAGCCATCCATGAAAGAGAATACCTTGTGCTGAGCTGTATTATCAACGAGGACATCAATGTGAGGTAAGGGGAAGTCATCCTTGGGGCTGGCCCTGTTCAGATCCCTGTAGTCGACACACATTCTGACCTTACCGTCCTTCTTAGGTACCGGCACCACATTAGCAACCCACTGAGGGTAAGAAGTCACTGCAAGGAACCCGGCATCAAACTGTTTCATGACCTCGGCCTTAATCTTCTCTGACATCTCTGGACGCATCCGACGGACCTTTTGTTTAACTGGAGGGCAGTCTTCCCTAGTCGGCAAATGATGGACAACAATATCGGTATCCAACCCTGGCATGTCTTCGTAGGACCAGGCAAAGATCTCCATATAGTCATGTAACATCTTGGTCAACCGTTGCTTCACGCTGAGCTCTAGGTTAGCACCAACCTTTACCTCTTTTCTGTCTGCTTCAGTACCCAGGTTTACAGTTTCCACTGGCTCTTCATGGGGTTGAATTGCCCTTTCCTCCTGAAGCAACAGTCTTGCAAGCTCGCCAGGCACTTCGCAATCATCTTCACCTTCGTCTTTGGCTAAGTTGATCGGATTTTCGAAGTCATAATTGGCATTAGCAGAGCTGTTATCAGCGAAATCCAGAGTGGATTGGAACCTGTATGAGTGAGTGTGTGTGTAAATACAGCTGTTTTGATAATTATGTAAAGGAAAAGGAAAGATAGAAAAGGAACACAATATTTGCAATGCGAAAATAGTCCAAGATTTTCATTCATGATGTATAAAATGACAGTTCATATGCCCTCACAAATAGAACCACAGTGCCTCGGGTAAGACACCGGGCCATAGAGTTTATCATTGTCTATTACAAAATAACAAAACATGGGAATTCATTACTGTGTCACAAAGGTAACAGGGGTATGATCCTTTGCACTCCAATTGTTCAATCCTTCTTCGGCCGTCGGATAAATCCAGCTGTTGAATTCGGCTTCGTCCACTTCAAAGTCTTCCCCGACAGCATTCACTTCTGAACCCTTGATAAATACCGGAGGCCTTCCGATCTTCTCTTTCCTCATAGCTCTCTGCCCTTCTGAGGTGAAACCCAGCCCAAGCTTATCAGTCTTCTGGGTGAAGTCTGGAAGTCTGCCCCAGTTGGCACCTTCACCCTTCTGCACCACAGCCCTGGCATCCTTTAGGGAAGCCATCTTCAGAGGACCACCTGCTTCTGCTGTTTCTGCTGCGATTGGAAACACCTCCTCGAAATGCTGAAAGGGGGTCTCAATGAACTCCCCATCCATCTCAATGTATCTGAACGAGTTTAGGTGGCTCACCATGTATTCTTCCTCTCCTTGCACGGTGACAATCTTCCCTCTGACGGGGTACTTTAGCTTCTGATGCAAGGTAGAGGTCACTGCCCCAGCTTTGTGTATCCAGGGTCGACCCAACAGACAAGAGTAAGATGGACGGATATCCATCACATAAAAAGTGGAGTCGAACACCTGAGAGCCTACACGAATCGGAATGTCCACCTCCCCATGGACCATCCTCTTTGAACCATCAAAGGCCCTGACAATGATGTTGCTGGGTTTCAAATCCAGGCCTTCACAATCTAGACGATCCAGAGCCTTCTTGGGTAGCACATTCAAAGATGACCCAGTATCAACCAGCACATGTGCCAAGGTGGTGCCCCTGCATTCGATTGAGACATGCAGAGCATCATTATGATCTTTCCCCTTCGTGGTCAAATCAGCGTCTGAAAAACCCAAGCCATTGTCTGCCGTTAGACTTGCCACGCAATCAGTGAATTGGACCGCAGAAGTTTCGTGTGGCACATGGGCCGTCTTGAGGAATGAGATGAGGGCCTTTGCATGGGCCTCAGAGCACAGCAGTAAAGAGAGCATGGAGATCTTGGAGGGCGTATGCCCCAACTGTTCCACAACGTTAAAATCGCTCTTCTTTATAATCTTCAAAATCTCCTCCATCTCTTGTGGGGAGGCCTCAGCAGCTAGGGGTATGGGTACCTCCATCTGGGCAGGCTCAGTTTCAATTCCCTTGCCACGAGCATTGGATGACTCGGCAGCAGGAGAAACAATAGGATCAGCAGCAGGAATAACAACTTGATCAGCAACGGGAATAGGTGTACTTGCAGGAATTATCAGGAGCGGTCTTCGGGTAGCAGGTGGCGCAATGTCAGGCGAGAAGAGCCTGCCACTGCGGGTAACTTTGGCCGGGCCAGTGATGTCACAGATGCTGGCGCCAGCGTTGAGCTCTTGTTTCACTCCATTTATATATACATCTGCCCCATAGTGCCAAGGGACAGCTTTGTTGGATACATAGGGCAGGGGCCCGGGAACAGTGATAGTAACAGGTGCAACGGTCAGAATTTGGATGGGCTTCTTCTGGAGAGCCGGGATCGGATTGTTGAAGATAGTCACCACAGAGACTTCTTCCATTGGAACCATATGAACAGCAGACTTCTTGAATAGAATCTCCTTACTATCCATTAAGCTTTGGATGCCTAACTTTAGCAAGGGACAACCGGATGGGGACACAACACAGAACAGGCAATCCTCACTACAACCCGGAAATAAACCGGCCTGCAGTAGGTTCTTCTTAATGATCTTTAAAGGAGTGGCTAGATCATCCACAGAAACAGCATAAACATCTTCATCAATAGCATTTACCCCGTGCTGAGGCATAGGGGCAGTAACTACATTCGGTTTTGCGGGCGCTTCGAATTGTATCTCTTTAGCATCGATAAGGTCTTGCACCTTATTCTTTAACGCCCAACAGTCATCAGTGGCATGCCCCGGGCTGTCTGAATGGTAAGCACAACGGGCATTCGGGTTGTACTTAGGAGAGGTAGTGTTTGAGAACTTTGGCGCCTCCTTGACAGTCACCAAATTAGTGGATAGCAACTGTGGCAGGATTTGCGATAGGGTCATGCTTAACCGGGTAAACTCTCTCCGGGGTCTATCAGCCCTTTGAGGATTGTTTGGCCGGGGAGCGGCAGTAGGCGTAGCGATCATGACCGCACTGACAGATTGGCGGCGATCAGGTCTTTCTGATTTCCTGGAGCCATACACGGCACTAGACTCCTTCTTAAATGGTTTCTTGTCCGACCCAGATGATGATGCAGCCTTTGCAATCTTCCCAGATTTCAGCCCAGCTTCGATTCTCTCTCCAGTCAGGATTAAATCAGTGAAACCAGCAGAAGAATTCCCAATGAGATGGTTAAAAAACGGCCCAGATAGGGTCCCCAAGAACATGTCCACTAACTCTCGATCAGTCAAAGGTGGCTGCACCCTGCCAGCCAGGTCTCTCCACTTCTGCGCGTACTCTTTAAAACCTTCACTTGCACCTAACGACATACCCTGGAGTTGGGTACGTGTGGGGGCAAGGTCGGCATTATACTGATACTGCTTATAGAAAGCAGTAGCCAGCTCCTCCCAGTTACGAACTTTGGTCCCATCCAGCTGATAGAACCATTCGAGATGAGTCCCTGAAAGACTCTCCTGGAAGAAGTGGATCCATAGATTCTTGTCCGCAGAGTACGGCTGAATCTTCCGAACATAGGACCTCAAATGAAGCTTGGGACAAGATGCCCCGTCATACTTGGAGAAGGTGGGAGCTTTGAACTTATGTGGGATAATTATACCAGTCGACAAACCCAGATCTCCGAAATCCAGCCCAGGTGCCTGTTGCACCTCCATAGCCTTCAGCCTGTCCTCCAATTGTTTGTATCTGTTGTCTTCAGGAGGATACTGCTCTTCATCAAAATCCGTCTCGTTGTCGGAGACCACTGGAGTAGGAACCTTGACTTCTGCCTGAGAAGGACTCCTGCCAACAGAAGAACCAACCTCTTCATGTTGCAGAGTATTACCCAACCTTCGGCCCGAGTTGAACAGAACAGTTCTTCTCTTCTTCTTCTTTTTTAGGAGCATAGTCTTCAGTTCTTCTTGGCCCTTAGCTAGACCCAGGATTAGCTCTTGAAACTGCGCATTCTGCGCCTGGAGAGCCTTGATTGATGTCTCTGTAGATTCAGATCCGGGATTCATGATGCTGAAATAAACAGCGAAGAACTGTAAGCAACCTGAAAAGGGAAAAACCTGCTATGCACATGATGTATGAAATGCGTATGCAATGCATTCAAGGGTTCGAAAGTTCAAATTCGTTGTAGACAAGAAAAGAACACACGTTATCATTAAAGAAATCATTGTTTTAATACATCAAGGCCTCATGGGCAAAAAGAAATACAAAAGTCAAGTCAATCCCAAAATACACTGCGCATCCTCTTCGGAGCTATGTAGGTGTTGAGATTCCTCTCCTCATGCAACAGGCGAGTGAGCTCCAGGACCTTCTTTTCACTGGCATGCAGACTAGTCTCAAGAGAATTCCTTTCTTCCTTAAGCTGGATCCAGCTCTTCTGCATCTCTTCCCAGGATGTGGGCATATCAGGGTGCTGAATAACATGAGACACTTCCCCTTCCAAGACAGGTTCTTTGATTACTGGAAGCATGTGAGGATAAGGCATCACTAACTTCTGAGAGCGGGCGCGTACCCACCTGAGATAAGGCTCCAAAGGGATGGAGTTCCTGTGTCCCAGTGTCTTGCTGTCTATCCTACTAGGCATCCTCCAGGCTCTGATAAATCTCTGACGAAGTCCTTGGGTATCACTGTCGAAGTCAAAAACTATGTCAGGAATCAACATGTCATGAGGACCGTCCCTCCGAGCATAACCAAACTGTCTCCAAGCCAGGCATGGGCTATAAGTAATACCTCCTCTGATTCCAAGTAAAGGAACATTAGGGTACTCCCCACAACGATCAATAATAGTGACATCTCCTCTGGATCTAGGACACCAATGTATATCTGCATGCGTAAGAGTCATCAACCGTTGTGACCATCTCAAACCCCGCTCATTCTTCAGGACTGATTGGGGAAGGTTCGAAATAAACCACCTTCCCAGGAGAGGAGTGCAACACATAAGGACACCTCTTTTTCTCATGGTTCGAGTGTAACATGAGTGAAGGATGTCCCCCAGCAATGTAGGTATAGGGTTTCTGGACATAAAGATCTGAACGGCACTGATATCAATGAGCTGATCTGGATTAGGGAACAATACCAAACCATAAACAAGGAGGGCTACCACTTCTTCAAAAGCTTGCAAGTCAAGGGAGTTCCAACATTCAAGAGCCTTCTCAAACAGAAACCTGGCTAGGAACCCTTTGATACCACTTCTAACTTCCCAATGTCCCTTGAGGTCAGATGACTGTAGGTGCAAGGCTTTAGCAATCTCTTCAAGCTTAGGTTCCTTTTCTGTACCGTTGAAGGGTAGCTGATCAAGGATAGGGATCTTCAGGAGCCGGGAGAACTCCTCCAATGTAGGTACCAACTGATAGTCCAAGAAGGTAAAGCAGTGATGCAGAGGGTCAAAGAACTGGAACAAGACCTTTATCATATCTTCCTCACTGTTGGTGTTGACCAAACTGATGAGGCTTCCATGCCTGTCACTGAATGAAGAGTTCTCGGGAATCCTGGATATAAGCTCCTTAAGCTGAGGAGGGATCCTTACAAGATTGACCTGAATTGTCTTTCTACGAGCAGTTTCCATGTCCTACAAAACAAGAACAAAGATGAAAATCCGAACCCCTGAAATGGTTAGTCAATGCATATGATGCTGGATGATGTCATGATGCTATGATTAAACACACCACAGATATTTACAAAGACAAACATGTAAGGCACACAAGGCACACAAGACAAGCCCTTAAGGTTTAAGGCCAGCATGGGGTCTGGGTAGTACCCTCTTGAGTTGGTGGGTTCATACCTGTCCTAATCAAAGTAACCGGGTTCTAAGGTTCCCAATATCACGGGATTGCTTTCATTGTTCATCGTTTCGATTTAGCCACTGAACTGGCGACCGAAATATTCCAGAAAAGCAACCCTCAATTGAGTGTAGTATCGAGTATCAACCAACCTCGGACTGCACCAAAGTCAGTTATCTCACTACCCTAAAGAGGCCAAGATAGTTCAATTAAGGTTCCTAAGGTCTGTTGATGCTTCACGACACCACGCGGAGGCCCCGTACTCTCCTTGACTGAACTCAAGGGTTACCGGTACACACCAAAGTGCCACATCAACGCAGCAGACTGTTTCAACCGTGTCGGTATACCCCGCACAGTTCCCTCACAGCCTTGTTGCTACTTTCTAAGAAAGGTATCCCCCAGATCCGGGTGTAGGATCTATAGAACTCCCAAGCAAACCACAATTTAAAGCACACAAGGAAAACAATTGAAAACACAGTTATGAACTAACCCTAAGGTACACCTCACTTTATAAAGAGTCCCCAGCAGAGTCGCCAGTTCTGTGATCGGTGGATCTGGAACTGACTGTTTAACGCTGGTTCGCGAAATGTCGCGGAAGCAAGAGTCGCCACCGTCTTTTATTTTCTCCAAATGGAAAGGACAAAAGCACAGAAAAATTCCTTAAAGAGATTGCTCTCGGTTCGGGAGGTAGGTTATAGAAAGGGAAGGTGTTAGCACCCTTTCTATCCATGGTTATCCATGGGCTCTTAGATACTTGCTCAATGTGTTTTCAAATTCGTTTTGCGTGCTTTTCAATGTGGGTTTACAAAGTTTCTTTGAAAAATTTCAGTTCGACTCGTACGTCAGAGTGTTTGAAAAATTTGCTTTGAAAGCTCTTGAAAAGTGTCAGTGTGAAAAGATTTTGATTTGTTTGAAATTAGAGCAAGTACCCTTGAGAACCTACCTACCCTAAGGAATTCGTCTGTGTAGATGTCCTTAAAAGTAGTGCCATCCCACCATTGAGAGGTAGGTAGCACCACCGTTGGAGGTGTTCGGGTCAATTCGAAGGTTCGGGACGTGGTGATCACCAGAGCAATGGGAAGACACCTTAGAAGCTACCCTCATGCCAGGTTCCCGGATCATGAGGACTTACTAAGACGTCCTCTACTCGACGACCACCTTTCGAGGCAACAGTGAGGCGTACCCTAGGGGTGGTGTGTGCGAATTGTGTGTCATGTTTCAGTTATTTGTCTTGTCATGTTTGAAGTGTTCTACGCTTGATTTTAATTAAGGCCATTCATTCTTGCATGCTTGATTAACAGTTAAATATTTTGCGAGGAAATAAATCTAAACTATTACAAATGGCGCGGGTCCACATCGCCAAAATAAACCGGACCCGATTTAGCGGAAAAATAAATAATGCGAAGAAATAAGATGCGATAAATAAAATTACAATGCTTTGGGAGAGATACAAAATTATAATTAAACGACATAAGATAAATGCGCAAAATTAATAATTGAAACGACGGGCGTTGGACCCTTTTGCAAATGATTAAAATTAATAAGGAATAAAAAAATGAAAATTAAATGTTTTTGTATTTTTGTGTTTTTTAGATTTAATAAGGAAAAGAAGTTAATTGAAATTAAATTAAACGGCAAACCCTAATTCTAATATTTTTTAATTATTAGGAAAGAATTAAAATATAATCTACATTAAACCCTAAATTTATTCATGTACATTTAATTATAAAAATAAAATAATAAATAAATAATATTGTGAAAAAAGGAAAAAAATATTAAAAAAGGATATAAAAACTATCAATTAATCTAATTCTACATTTTTATGGATTTTTATTAAAAGGAATTAAAATTGAAAACCTAATTAAACTAAATAATTATAAGTATTTATTATGAAAATAATTAATACATAAATATTTATTAATTTTTGGCCTTTTCTGATTTTTTTGAATGTTTTTATATTTTTGTAAAAAGAGAGAAAATTAATTAATTAAAGCAATAAAAATAAATAATACAATAATTAAAATAATAAAAAGAAAAGAAAAAGCAAACCAGAGTGGGGTGTTGCCCCAAATAAGGAGGTGTAAATTTGAGAGGCCTGGCCCAATTGAGTTTTGAATTTGCTGACTTTTTGGATTGGGTATGATGCATTGACTAGCGTATGTGGTACACCTTTGATCTACACCCTTGATTTGCTCTGATGGACGCGTGTATGGTGAACTTGGAGTGTGCACGGTGCGTCTCAGAATTATGCCTGCATGGGAATTTTGTATGAAAAATAATATGAAGCATTATACAGACCTGGGGATCGAACCCAGGTCTTACGCTTCACCAGCCAACACCTGGACCACTATGCCATTTAGCGCGTTGTTAACATATAATATCAATTAAACAATATAAGAGAAAAGCAAAGCTAATGGAAATCAGCGCGCCAATTTTTAAAACAGCGAATGATTGATTGACACGATTCCATCTCCTTCATCGTCCCTGTAAAACGAAACACTATGAGAACGGTTTTCTTAGCGTTGCAGAAGGGTGCCTATCGGAAAATAGCGATTAGCGCTATGGCATTGATAAATTGATCGCGAGGGTCCAGGTTGCTTCGTCTTGAGGAGCTGGTTTGAATGGTCTAAGTTTCGTGCTTCAATTTTACAGGACAAGAAAATCCCCAATTGGGAACTCAAGAAACCCTAGAAGGCGTTCATGGCAATATCGCGTATAGGGCATAAAAATGCAATCAAATACCACAGTTAGCTTTAGAACTTCACAAAGAATAAGAATCAACAAACAAAATTCATGAAAAATGCTTAGAATATGATATGCGATTTGGAAATTTTTGCTTCACAGTTTGAGGTCGTGATACCGTTTCAAGGCGTTTTGCTTGTTGTTTTTGATTGAGAAACACTCAATGATGTCTCAGGATGCTAATGGGACAAGAATTGGGGTCTGAATCGAGCTTGAAACTGGTTTTCAGTGTTTGAGTTTTTGTGAAAAATTTTCAATATGCAATCCTTGTTTGGGCGCAGCTTGCCGTCTTCTTTGCTTAGGGTTGTGATTCTGAGTATATAGGCAAGCTTTTAGGTTAAGAATATTACACAAAATCCATGGCAATAATTGTTTTCAATCTTTGATTTGTTAAGGATCTTTTACAATCTTTTTTCATGGTTTTTGTGTTCAATCAGCTCAAATCTTATCAAAACTTGCCATAATCAATTAAGCACGAAATATTGAGATTAGAATGTGCATAAAAAGATTTTTTAGGTTAGGTTTGATATTTTTCATATATTAAAATCATTTAAATGAATATAAATTAATATTAATTCAAATAAATAATTAAAAAATATGAGAATACTTCCCTTTGGGCCTAGTGGTCGTGCATAGGCTTGGCATGAAGAAACTTGGAAGAAAAATGGGCCCATTTGCATTTTTAGGCCTTTTGCATCAATGTTGACTTTCAAAAATTTCCAAAAATTTCCCAACTTCCACAAGGCATAACTTGGTCAATTTTTAAGCTTTTCACATGTTCTTGGGCATTTTGGAAAGGTCTTTGAGTCCTTTAACCAATGCCTTTGGTCCCATGTCATTTTGATTTACCAATCTCAAGTTATGGTCTTTGACTTAAAGTCACTTTTTGTTGACTTTTGAAAATGACCTATAATGTTGAAATTGATAACTTTTTGTGAGAGCATTTCTTGGACTTGGAACATGAAGATGAATTGTAGGAAATGTATTTCTCTTCAAAATGAGCTTTGGATGGAATTTTTATGATAATCCATGTGAAAGTTATGCCCTGGTCAATTTCAGTTGACTTTTTCAGCTGTCCAAATATAGCAACTTTTGCATCTTTGATGATTTTTGAGCCAAATTTTGAGAATCATGATCAAGAATTGATCAAATGATGTTTGTGGCTTCAAAATGATATATTGACCAAAAATTTGAACTTTTGACTGTCAAATGACCATTTTGCCCCTACAGTTGACTGTAGTGCAATTTAGGGTTTTGACTGTGCAATTTTGAGCTGAATGCCTTGAAACTTGATATGAGGATACTTGACCATCTTTGTAGGCATGTGAGACTTGATTGGGCCTTTGAAAAGTTCATTTGCTTGACCAGAACTCAAACCCTAGTTTTGACTGTATAGGAGACAGTTGAGCTGCACAACCCTTGGGGAATTTTGTGACCTTGACTTTGACAATTCTTGATGAATATGGGAGGGCAAATTTTGGGGTACAACAATGGGTAACCTTCTCGGGATCACTATGAACTAACCGTGCAGCTCATAGCTCATTCGTGAACGCCCTCTTCAAATAATTAAATCTGACGTGAGTACCACGGGTGGCGTCCATCTCAGCCATAACATTACTCTCAGGGGAAACTCCCAATCTCTCTACCAACAACTCCAACGCCTCCTCTTTGTCGCACATGTCATGGTCTAAAAACCTCCCTCTTATCAGAAGATAAAGCAGACACGCGACGTCGTCTAGTGTGATCGATATCTCTCCATGTGATAGACGGAACGATGACGTCTCATAATGTCACCTCTCAACAAAATGTTAATCATACCTTGATTAACGTATTATATCCACAGAGGGTCAAGTCTTTAAACTCTGAAAGAACCAAGAGCTCATCAAAACATGGCTCTGCGAGAGCTACGAGTTTAGTGATCTTCCGTTCATGATTAATGATTTTCAACGGATCACGTTTCTGCATACATGGTTTAACAAAATTTAATAAACAAAAATTAATAATAAACTAATATATAATTACTAGAAAATTATTAATTCATACCTCTCTGTCCCAAATATGTCTAGAAACATGGTCCAGGTATAGAGGCAGCAATGATAAATCAGCAGACTCTCCTCCAAACTTTGAGGCACCGCAGGTGCGACCTCAGCTTCCTGGGCCTCAGGTGAAGGTTGTGGCTGGGTGTCAGGTGTCTCAGCCTGTGTGGTCTCGGGTGCCTCAGGTGGCTAAGCATGTGTGGCCTCAAGTGCCTCATGATGGGAACCACATGTCTCTCCTATCTCAAATACTATTGGTGATGAAGTACGTCTATGGGAGGACGAAGACGGTGAGGGATGAACTGGAGAGCCTCGTCTACTGCAGGAGGACGATGAAGTGTAAAAACAAGAACACCGGAAATTGTAGACGCGATCAGCATAACCTGTCTAGAGGCAGAAGAAGCCTGGGATGCCTGACTCATTTCTCTCCGCACAAAAGCATGATATGCAAGTCTGTTGTGTCTCAATCTAGATGGTCTCTCTGCCATTACTCCTGTAGAAGAACAAACCAAACGTTAACAATGAGACCTAGGTTCAAAAAAATTAAAAATGCATGAAAAATGGAGGCAAAATAAAATCAGATATGCATATCTGATTTTTGATTGAAGATGATCGAAAATACATATCCGATAAGATCTGCAACTTTACAGCTTCGTCAATGACGAAGCTCTTCCTTAGTGACCTCAAAAAAGCGGTCATTGATCGTAAAAAAATCATACCTAACACTAAAAAAAGTTGAATTTTCTACCCTAAAATAAAATTTGTAGATAAAATTACATAAACTCTAAAAAGCTCAAAAACAACTTACAAGTGATGTTTTTGTTGCTTGAATTTACTTCAACAATGAACTATGTCTAATGCTTGATGATTGTTGATAAGCTTTTCGCAAAATGAGATAATTTTGACACATTGGGATTTAAGAGAGTTTGAGTTTTGGGTGTTGAGTTCCTTTCTTTTCAAACTGTTTCTGAAAATAAGAAAGGGGAAGAGATAGCGCGCGTTTAAGTATCAACACAAACCAGAAATATAACTATGATTCCAACCGTAAATGCATTTTCGGCTCATATTTGCGTGTTAGCTTAAGTTTTTGAATCTTATAAATTGTGTGTATTTGAGATACTTCCGAAAATACAATTATAGTTTAACCCGTAGTTGTATCTCTGGTTAGTCTTCAACTAATACACAAGGTCTCGTCCTCCAAAATCCAAGTTTTAGTACGTATCGAAAACATATTTCCGATTTTTAAAAGTATTTTGAAATTTTCGCGTGGTGCATAGAAAAGTAAGAGTGAATTAAGAAATCCTTTTTTTTTTTATCTATAGGAGTATTAGTTACCCACTATAAGATTATTCACTATAAGATTATTCACTATAGTTGTTTTATCTAGATTATCTTGTAGGCATCCCACTAAGCTCAGCCACCTTAACAAATTCATAATGACTATTCTCTCAGCTCCACTAGAAAATGCTTTGGTTTGAAAATTATAATTAACAATGATAAAATAAAATTGCTATACACTCTAATATGAGACTGCTCACTTTAGAGAAGATGAATCCAAATACTTTAATTTAATTTCAAATTGTTAACGAGAAACTTTTATCTTTTCTCTTACCTGTACCAGTTGAAGAGGATGCTCTTTTCATCCTAATTTTGTCCACCCTACCCTTGAAAATTTTTCAAAAAAATCTATGGCATTCGGAAACGCATCTCCAAACACATATTTTTCACACTCTTCGGTGTAAATTGATGAACCACTCATACTTCTGCAAAAAATTAATCCTGATATACATTTCTGAAATATTCCAGAGATGTACTTCCGAAAACATGCCTGAAATGTGTGTTAAAAATTTTGCATTCAACAATGTCACATGTCTTGGCAGATGCGGTATAGTTTGGTCATTTGAGAGTCTTGAAATTAGAAATGGAAATTACCCAATCGGCTTGGGATGAAGGAAAAGAGTATGCTGAAGGTCGATTAATGTTCGAGGATACAATACCAGCTAGCATAGCATCAAAAGATAAATAACTTAAACATGAAATAGCTATTGCTGTTTTTGTTTGATATTCTGGGAAGAAGTTGGAGGTCATTGATTTATTCATTGTCCAAGAACCCATAACAGAATGTAAAAATATGACACACAATACAGGCTTGTCTTCAAAAGTTCATCTCCTACGGACTAAATTTTTGCAAAAGGGTGGTTCATCAATTTAGGCTGAAGAGTGTGTAAAAAAATGCGTCTGGAGATACGTCTCCGAACTCTGGAGATATTTGAGAGATTTCATGGTGGTGTAGAATAATACATAGGGGTAGAAAGAGCAATTTCCGTCTCTTTGGGTTCAACGATTAAAGATGGCTCTAAACCCAACTGAAAATGAGGCTATAAGCAAACAAACAAACAGGAAACTTCACTGAGCTATTAACAATGTGAATCGGTCTTATTTCCATTCCACCCACTAGTTACCATTTATACAACTTGATTGTTCAGTCATAACACTGGATTCTCTTTTTGAATCTTGATGGAGACAAGTGAAAAAACTGCCTTATAATCTTTGATAGCTATATATAGTTAATGTCAATATACACCATGAATAATTAATATTAATGGATTTCTGGGTTAGGCACTCTATACATAGTTGGCGGTGTCTCATTTTTCAGTGGATTTTTATTAAAATACTTTTTAGTGAAAGCAACAATTGACTATGGTTTATAGAGTAGGAATGAAGAAGTGTAGTAAAATAGGCAGAATCCCCGGGTATGGATCCATTGACTTTGTGGAGGGAACTGCAGCCTGACTTTCTCTCTATATCTCTCTAACAATCCACTCTCTCACCTCTCTTTTCCCTCCCTTTTTCTCTGTTTTTCAATTCTCTCTCCATAAGAAATGCCTAAAGTCAGGCAAAGTTAGAGAGGAGAAAGTTAGAGAATCTCAATCCCAGAATCCACCCATAACTACATGAAGGGCTAATTACACTGATTGGCATGATGTCAAATACAGTTCACCTCAGTAAAATATAGATTCATAAGGAATGGATCAAGCAAAATCAATAAAACATTTGATATACAAATGTACACACCATCATTCTAGGTTATCACAAATATTTAGAAGGGAAGTTGATACAGTAAATTACAAGTAAATCACAACAGAATGGAACAAATCAAATCAACAAAAAACTAAAGTTAGAATAATTTATCATACTGGCTAGTGAGTGAACTTCTCAGATTTGAATAAAGGCCATAGAGTGAATATTGGCGAAGGTTTTTCACTTCATACCAAGAGTTGAGAGCTGAAAGGTGTTTATCTGTGCCAGAGAATGCCAATTGTATACCTAAGCTGCAATCCACAGTTCCTCCATGGCTCTTGCAACTAGATGTTTGTAGTGCACAATCCTGATTGTTAAGACAGACAGCTTTTGAATTTTTCGGGCATTTAGCACATCCATCTCTATTCCAATACAAATTTTGCAGTCTGCCCTTCGTAAATTCAAGAACCTGCAGGGGTAAGATTTCAATTGGTTCTTAGTAAGGATTACGCAATTGCAACTATAAGACAAAACTAAACCAGAATTATTAAAAATGTTTTTTAAAAAGAGGAAAATAATCTCCTTACAAGAGTAAAACTGGTTACAGTATATGAGCCATTTGCAACAAAAGCAGGAGGGGACCTTGCTGCATATTTACGACCAGCAAATGCAACCATATAGCCATATGAGTCCTGGAACAACGACAAACATAGAATCCCACGTAAATTCATCAACAGAGACACAAAAAAGCAAAAGTTAACCAAACTGGTGATGTAATTAAGCCGCCACAAGTCAAGCATCAAGAACCTAACGGGCTCAATTAAGGAACTAAACAAATTTGTGCTTGCTTGGTTCAAAAACTAAGATATTGCCTGTTCTAGCAAGGCGAGAATGGGAATGTGGAAAACACAAATAGATTTTAAAAAGGTGTTACATAAAGTTTATGATCTTCAGTTCCTCACATTTCTTCCAAAAACTAAATTTAACTGATTTTCATGCCTCCAAAACTTGTATTATAAATTAGTCTATGTTGTTAATCTCAGAGAGCGCTGCGTAGCAGCGACCCCCTAAAATGCTATAGCGGATAGCGGGATAGCCGCTATTGCAAAGAATAAAAAGCAGTGTACAAAATTAAAGAAATCATCATACTTAATTAATAGTTAAAGAACCTAATGTATAGAACAAAAAAACTTAACTAGAGAAGAACATAATGAAACTGAACTCAAAAGTAGGAAGAAGTACAAAACGATTGTTTGTGAGCAAGAACGTTACATAACAAAATGACGAACAAACATTACTCTTAAAAGGATTCAGATTGAAATTTATACCATTAAAAAAAAAAAGGAGAACATTTTAAAAATAAGAATTTTAGGAATTTATCCCTGAAACTGAAACCCTGATAGCAGATGTGATAGCGATTTGGGACAACGGATAGCAGACAAAAGCATTGCACTGAATCCTACCACCGCTACGCTATTAACAATATAGAAATTAGCTGAGCTTCTAATATAAAAAACACAATGTATATATGTAAAACACAATATCAATCACAAGTTGTTACTGCCAGAGCACAATGCTCCATCGGAGTGGTAGATTGCTCTCTGCCTTACATAAACCAGACAATGCACAATGATAAAGATCCCTTAACTTCCTAAGCTTATTTCCTTAAAACTAAACACAAGACACAACCGACTCATTCTCAAAACTGCTCCCCCATTACATCAACTAACTGCCCCTCCCTTCTCTGTCCTAAACCTCCTCTCATAACAGTCTACAATTTTGGCATGATAACCGCATCAGCACCTAAGAAGCCCGGACACTTGAAACACAACACCGACACTCACACGTCGACACCAATACTAATTTGAAAAGATAAATAAATTAAACGTAACTACAAGTGTCAGTGTCGGTTTCGGACATGGACACACCTTTTTTCAACACTAACTTCCCTCTCTGCTTCACTTTCAACTATCCCTCCCTTTATGTTTAGAATGCAGAGTGAAGTAATTTCATTTCCAAATTCTCCGAAACTCAGCGAAAAAGTGAAAACTAACAATATAACTAACATTTTCACCCAAACAAAGAGACATTGATCCATTTACCCTAGAACCTCGATCATAATAATCCAAACTACCATAAAATTAGGGTTCAGGAAATATTTTCCAGTTGATTAGCATTTGGCAACAGCACGAACGAGCCTAAACCCTAAAACTAATCAAAATCGGAAAACTACAACATCAAAGAAACTGTGCCCTAATTGAATCCAGTTATCTCAATTAACAACAACAAAAACCAACAACTCTACAAAATCAAACAAATATCCACTACTAAAACAGAAATTCATAAACAGCACCGAGAACTAACCGCAACGAACGAGGAAGAATTAACCGTTAAGAGCGAGATCTCATCAACCTTAGGCCTAAACAATGAGATCTGAGAGTTCGAATTGGAGAGAGAGAGTCTAGTATCGCAGGGCGATAACTGAACACTGTTATTGTTATTATAGAAGAACTTGTCCTTCGCTGCGAACGCGAGTCCGAACGTGAAACCGTCGGATCTCTGCACGCGTGTGTCCGTGCACGGAGAGAATACTTTGTTTGTGTCGCCGGCGAATGCCGGTAAAGCTGCCGCCAGAAATGTCACGGCGATTGCGGTTGCTAGTGCGCTGATAACCGCCATGGAAGAAGATTTTTGAGGTTTTGCGTTTTTGGCCGAGGCAACACGCAGTTGATGATTACAGTGCGAAACTGCTAATTCGGTTTTCTTGCCTTAAGTCATGTAACACTCTTTTCAAAGTGCCGTTTGAGCGGTTTTGACATAAAAAATTATTGGAACTATAAGAGAAAAAAATATATGGTTCTGTTTGGTTCGATTGACTGTTAAAAATAAAATCGTCTCGAATCAAACCAAAGCAATACAGTTTAGATTGGTTCGATTAGTTCGGTTTTTAAAAAAATATTGAGTCATACATACACATATACAATAGAAACTCTTTAAATTAATAATGTCAGAAATTTATTAATTTAGAGAGTTATTAATTTATCGATAAATTAATCATTATTAAAGGTTCTAAGGTATCTGTTGAATAACAGTAATAGTGTTCAATATCCAGTTATCTGTTGAATCTCCATAGCATTGAGGCGATCCTCCAACTGTTTATACTTGTCATCAGCGGGAGGATATTGTTCCTCAGAGTAGTCAGCTTCGACTTCATCAATATCCAGATTGTCGTCTTCTTCATGACTATCCCCTATGTTGGATGGAGTTGGAAGATCTATAGCTCCCTTGACTGGTCTTCTAACTCTTCTTCCAAATTTCAGGACGCCTAGTGACTTCTTAGGCTTCTTCTTCATGTCTTTGAGGAGGAAAGTCTTCAGGTCCTCTTGCCCCTTAGCCATAGTCAGGAACATTTGTTGGAATTGAGTGTTTTGAGCTTGGAGATCGTTCACTGTCTGTTCCATATCCATCTTATTGAAATAAATAGTAGGAAGGTAAGAAGACATGTATGGGAGAAATCTGTCATGATATGATGTATGATATGCGGATGCATGTTTTCAAGGATCTCGCGTGGTAAACACAAGAAAAAGTTAGAAGTTGAACTTTGATCAACATCTTTGATTGGAAAACTTTGCATCGGTGGATGTCCTTCCACGAGAATTTAGCTCACCATTCCAAGTGGGTTGTAGCCCTTGACTCAAGTTGTTGTGCTTTGATTTTTGACGGCGTTTGGCTAGAGGAAAATAAATCATCTTGCCCCATGATAGACGTCTGGTTAAACGTGACCCTGCATCAAAGACTCTTGAGATCCTTAAAATGTTATGGTTCAATGTTATTGAAAATGCTATGGTATGTGTTATGTACAAGTATTCGAAGTAAGCAAGTTTATATACAAATAATCATATTCACACAAATCAGATAAGTCCTTAGGTTTAGGCTTGCATGGTGTTTGTAGGTAAGTACCCTCTTGAAGTTGGATTGGTTCAACCTGTCCTATAAATGGTAACCGGGTTCTAAGGGATCTCAATATCACTGATCTTTTCCCCGACTTCGTTCAATAGGCGATTGACTCGCAACCAAACAAATCTCAAGAGTCAAACCTCAATAAGTGTAGCATCGAGTATCTGTCGACCTTGGGAATACACCAAAGTTGGCTATCTCGCTACGTCCTACTGGCCAAGTTGTGCAATTAAAGGTTCTAAGGTTAGTTGATGCTTCACGACACCACGCGGCGGCCCCGTACTCTCCTTGATTGACTCAAGGGTTACCGATGCCAACCAAAGTGCCACATCAATGTAGCTACTGCTTCAACCGTGTCGGTATACCCTGCACAGTTCCCTCACAGTTTATTGCTACTTACCTAAGAGGTGTTCCCCAAATCCGGGTGTAGGATTTTTAACAATAATCCAAACAAGGACCCAAAATATAAAGCATATAAGTCAAACAAAGAAAGCAAACAAATGTGATCTAACCCTAAGGTAACCCCACTTTTAGAATTTCCCCAGCAGAGTCGTCAGTTCTGTGATACGGTGGGAGAACTAACTCGGGTCGTTTTTGCGTTTTGATCGCAAATGTTGAGGTTAGCAAGAGTCGCCACGGACTTTTCTTTTATCCAATAAGAAAAGGCTGAAAAGAACAGGAAAGACCTTTAGAGATGTTTTCTCGGGTTCGGGGGGTAGATTATGAAAAGGAAAGGTGTTAGCACCCTTTTCATCCATGGTTTTCCATGGGCTCTTAGCTACTTGCTAGATCACTTACTTTTATTTGAATGTGCTTGTGGTGTGGGTTTTGAAAGTATTTTGAAAACGTCTTTGTAATGGTTCTCGTATCTATAAGAATGCATTCAAAGTGTTTGTTTGGAAAATAGTTCAAAGATGTGTTTGTGAAATGTGTTTTTGAAAGTGATTTTTGAAAAGGTGTCTTTATAATGGTTCTCGTCTCTATAAGAACGCATACAAAGTGTTGTCTTTCGAAAATGTTTCAAAATGAGAGTGTTGGTGTATAAATTTTTTTTGTTATGAGCAAGCGAGTAACTAGGAGCGAATCTACCTACTCAAAAGGTCTTAAATGTTCTTTTCCTCCTCCTTTAGATGTTGCTATCTTACTATTGATTTGGTAAGAAGCCCCATCGTTGGATGTGAAGGGACGGGCGTGGGACGTTTGTATAGTCATAAAAGGCAACCTACGAGACGTTTTAGCCATATCATTTAGGGACTAGATCGTTTACCGAAGGCAACATTGAGGGTCATCGAGGGACTACGATATTTTATCGAGGGTCTTTGCTAAAACGTCCATATTCGAGGGACATGACTATTTTTCCGATAGGCCATAAAATAGGATTACCCTAAGGGTGCATGTGTGAGAAAGTGTGTTTGATTACATGCATTTAGTCTTTAATTAGGATTGTCTACTTGTCAATTTCACATCTTGCCATACACACCCTAATGACTAACATTTATATTTGAAAAGCGATAAATTGCAGAAATATAAAAGTCCTACTCTATTACAATATTTTAGGGACGCGGGTACAAATTTACAAATGGGGTTTTGCAAGAATTTAAATCTTATTTAACTATTACAACCATATTGAAATGTACAATACAAGAAAGAAAAAGGACTTGTTTTAAAAGTGGTTTTTTTGTCTTAATGAATTAAGAAAAGGAAATAAATTAACTAATAAAGAGACAATATTTTTATGTCTTTTTATATTAAATAAAAGGGTGTTAATATTGAAAATGATAAAAGGAACTAATGAGAGATAGAATTAGCATGCTGCTGAAAGTAAAACAAAGGGGATCAGAAGTTCTGATGTCGGGTGCGCTATGGTTCAGAAAGAAGTGTCAGAAGTTCTGTATTAATACACTTGTAGTCCTGCAAGAAACGTTAGAGGGAAAACATAGAAGTCCTGGGTTGCTATGTGCTGAACTTCTGAGTGTTAGAACAATGAGAAAGTCTTAGAAGTTTTGTGTATTAAAACAGTGAAGAGAACTCAGAAGTTCAGGATGTGCTAAGACAGTGAGGGAACATCAGAAGTTCAGTGTGTTTAAACAGTGAGAAAATCATAGAAGTTTTGTGGGTTAAAATGGTGAGTGAAAAACAGAAGTTTTGTGTTATATTTCAACTCCTTTCTCATATTAATCAGCACAACAATAACACACAGCAAATCAGAAGAATAAAAGCACAACAGTTTATAGAAGTTCTGATCCTAATCTTGAGCCTAGCCTTAATCAAGAAGTTCTGATCCACAGTTTTTCTACTTATACAATGATATAGACAACATTAATACTATGATATTTATATATTTAATGATGTTATAAATGAAAATATGTAAAGTCAGAAAGACTTACCTTGAATCTGGAGCGTGTGTTTGGAACTTGAACTGCTGCCTTCAGATGTTCTGGAGTCAGCAAGAGCAACTAAAGGGAAAATGCCAAGTTCTTTGATCCAAAGGGAAGAATAAAGATTTGGTTTTCTGTTTGGGATTTATGTATTTTTATGAAGGGTTTCACAGGTTTCTTTTCTCTCTTTTGATGATTCTCTCTCCAAAAGCCCTCCTCCTGAAAGTGTGATGGAGCAACTTATTTATAGGTGAATTTGTTGTGATTTTAGGGGGAGAAACAAATGGGATTTGAACCCTCTTTGGCATCCTGTTCCATTGCTTTTTATCACAGTTTTCGTATGCTAGTTTGGTAAAATTATGGGATGAAGGCATGGACTAAATTAGCTGTTGGTTATAGGAATGTGATGTAGCAGTACATCAGGTTGTATAAACGAGGTTTTGGGATTTGGTGATGTTCTGACCAAAGCATTGAATATGGCCTTCAAATGTTAGGGTGTTGCCTTGTTCTTGAAGCAAGTATGGTGGTTAGCAGCTTTTAGCCTTGTCTAAGCTTGATTTGTAAGCATGAATTAAGGAAAATTACCCTCAGAGGCAAAAACAAAGTATGGGCCTAGCATAACCTTGTACAAAAGTTTGTCTTTCAAGGACAACAATGGTACTTCTTTCTCACATGTGGGTAAATTCTTTGGATAAAAACTCAAAAATGGTTGTGAGCATTAAATGATGATGAGATCTATCAAACTAGAAATCCTGCGCTATGATATTGTGTATCATAGCTAAGATCTGGGCCAAAAGTTCAGCATCAGCACAACTTAGAATAAACATCCAACTTCTGATCTTTGAGTCTCCCTGCTCCAGCATGTTCTAAAGGAGTTCTCAGACTTTCCAGAAAGCTTGTAACATGCTTTGTAGACTTTCTTTGAATTACTTTTGCAAACTCTGGTTGAGCCTTCATGAAAACTCGCCCAGAAGTTCTAATCAAACTCTGTCTTGAAAATGTCCAGAATTTGCTGAGTGCTTCAGTTTGCGTGGACGTGTCTTTGAAGATTCATAACTTGAAATTCCAGCATTTCCAGGAGAAATTTTGTTCTGAAATGTTTCAGATCTTGTTGAAGTATACAACTCTTGTGTTAGAAGTTCTTCCAGAATCTGCTTGCATCAATCTAATCAGAAGTTCTGAGCTTGTCATGTTTCTTAAACACTTAGAAAAATTCTAAGTATTTTAGAATTTTGACTTTTGAATTCCTTGACGAAACAAACTTCATATTTCAACATGTCTTGATGAAATATGATTCTTGAAACTTGGTTTTGGTCCAAAAGTGAAAGTTTGACTTTTCAGTGTGTAAATGACCATTTTGCCCTTGTGAGTGATTTTCTTAGAAAATTTGTAGTTCAAGGCTTGGAATTAGATGGAAGCAAACTTGAAGATCCAGGGTGATTCTTTGAGAAATGAGAGGGAAAATTTTGGGGTACAACAGCTGCCCCTGTTCAATCTTCTTACACCTGAAGAGTTAGATTGGTAAATCTGTCATTCGTGACTTGAAGGTGGAAGATGATTGAACACTAGAGTGCCCAGAAATTTGCACTCGATGATGTTGTGGTTGATTGTGTATGGAATGGGCTTAAAGATGCCATCTGGAGAAATGATGAATAGATATTGGAGATGGGCTTAACGACGCCATCCGAAGGTGATTGTATCTAGACTGTATTTGAAAGCTGAAACTGAATGAGTATCAGAATGACATCCGTATCTGGAGCATATCTGAATTGTATCTGAAAGATGAATTTGAATGAGTATCAGAATGACATCCGTATCTGGAGCGTATCTTAACTGTATCTGAAAACTCAGTAGAATGATGAAGGAATCTTGGATGATTACTACCTCAATAGGATGATGAAGGAATCTTGGACGATTACTACCTCAACAGGATGATGAAGGAATCTTGGATGATTACTATCTCAGTAGAATGATGAAGGAATCTTGGAAGATTACTACCTCAGCAGGAAGATGAAGGAATCTTGGATGATTACTACCTCAGTAGAATGATGAAGGAATCTTGGACGATTACTACCTCAACAGGATGATGAAGGAATCTTGGACGATTACTATCTTAGTAGGATGATGAAGGAATCTTGGACGATTACTACCTCAGCAGGATGATAAAGGAATCTTGGATGATTACTACCTCAGCAGGATGATGAAGGAATCTTGGACGATTACTACCTCAGCAGGAAGATGAAGGAATCTTAGATGATTACTACCTCAGCAGGAAAATGAAGGAATCTTGGACGATTACTACCTCAGCAGGATGATGAAGGAATCTTGAATGATTACTACCTCAGCAGGATGATGAAGGAATCTTGGACGATTACTATCTCAGCAGGATGATGAAGGAATCTTGGACGATTACTACCTCAGCAGGATGATGAAGGAATCTTGGATGATTACTACCTCAGCAGGATGATGAAGGAATCTTGGACGATTACTATCTCAGCAGGATGATGAAGGAATCTTGGATGATTACCACCTCAGCAGGAAGATGAAGGAATCTTGGAAGTGAAGGGGTGAAAAACACAAGAAGGGGGGTTGAATTGTAAAACTGAAATGTAAAGCAATTGACAAGATATTTTTATCCTGGTTCGTTTGATCTCAAACTACTCCAGTCCACCCGTCAAGGTGATTTCGCCTCTCTCCAACGAGGTCTTAATTCACTATATTCAACTGAATATTACAGACTGCTTTAACAACTGCTAAAGCCTTCTTGATTCAAACCACAACCCGGTTTGTCAAGGCAACACTTTCTTACAAAGGTATAAAACAATGTGTGTGGATGTTTTCTACAAAACTTTATCACAACTGTGATGTATACACAAATTAAGCTTAGAAACTAGATTGCTAAACAGAAATAGAATATCAGAGTATGGTTTAGCAAAACTGGTAGAATGAAGATTATGGTTCAGCTTTGTGCGTGTAGAGATTTTGAGAGCATTAGCCATTATAATCTTCGAAGCCTTGTTTATATAGCACTTGAGAAGATGAACGTTGAATGCAATATTCTTGATTCAATGCTAATAACAAGCTTTCCTTTTTGAGCAGATCCTGTCTAGAATGAGGCCGTTGGAATTAATTAGCTTTCAATGCACAGTACCGTTGCTTCTTCAATGCACGTTCTGGCTTGGCTCATTCTGATTCTGCTTCGCTGCTGATGAACTATTGTGTTTCTGTATCAGAGTGTTTGAGCGCAGTTCTGTTCATCAAGCTTCAGCATGTGCGTGAGTTGATCATCTGATCTTGACGTTCTGATGTAGCAACTTCTGATGCTGGTGTATGAAATCAAATTCTGATGCTGAATAAACGTGATCTTGCTTATATCAATCAGAGTATCTGCAAGTCAGAGCATAATAATTTTAGGCAGCAGATAGTTCAAACATGAAACATTTAAATACTATATCTTTTCACTTTGTTATCATCAAAACTCAAATATAGGGTAGTAGATTCAAACATTGTTCTAACAATCTCCCCCTTTTTGATGATGACAAAAACTAGATATTTTAAATTAAAATAACGTGAAAAGGTATCTGGAAAATGTATCAGAGTAAGAAGTACGGAGAAGTCAGAGTTAAGAGATACTCCCCCTGAGTTTATTACTTCCCTTTGATATACGTGTTCTTCAGGATCAGATCTTTTTCTTTCTTTGAACATCAGATTATTAGAGTCTTTGACTTATCAGAGAGCAGAGCTTCAGAGCTTTTCTTGTCAGAGCTTTGCTTTGGATCAGAGTATTAGGACGATCAGAACTTCATATTGATCAGAGCAACATTGATCAGAGCTTCTACATTTTGATCAGAGCTTCTAGTCTTCAGAGTATCCAGGAGCTTCCTTGTGCCTGTAGACTTTAAACAAAACAGAAAAACATTTCAAGTAATAGAGTTAGAATGTTTGAGAGTTTCTGTCTAGTTAGCCCGTTATTGATTTAAATATCATTCTTGTTCTCCCCCTTTTTGTCAGCAATCAAAAAGTGTTGGTGATGTGCTAAAACAATGTAGATCAGAAAAAACAAATCATATTAATAGTTCAGAATCAGAGCAAACATTACAAAACATAAACATAACAGTACATCAGAAAATCAGGAAAACATGAAAAAATGTCATGCATGAAAAAGATTTAAGGTTGAGGAGGCATGCGTGTGAACAGGCTCTCCAGCATTGCTTGAATCTTTTCAGAAGTTTCATTCTGTTTCTGCACCATGCTGACAACAGAGTCAATCTTGCTGTCTTGCACATCCATTCTTGCTTTCATCTTCTGATCATTCTCTTCCATCCGCTGCTGTAGACGCAAGTCATTCAGCCTTAATTCTTCCAGAGTCTGCCTGTCCAAGGCAGCTTGAGAAGCATCAGAAGGAGGAGGCTTCTCAGAACTTTCAGCGACATCTTCTGCTGGATTTTCTTCAGCCTGAATGGTCTTGTCTTCTTCTGATGGTTGCACCTTAGCAGCTTGCTGTTTCTCAGACCAAGATTCACTGTCCAGAGGGAGCACGACTTCCTGAGGTAGCTGACTTTCAACTTCCTTCAGCAGCTTGCTGAAGTTCTGTTGTGCCTGCTCATAGTTGACATCCTGCAACTTGAGGGCTTTAGCACGTACCCATAGTCTGAACTGTGACCAGAGCTGATCAGAAGCAGCTGGGTCAATCATCCCAGGGCAAATTTTCTTCAAAGAAGCAATCCATTGCAGCACACCTGTTTTAAAATTCAAAATACCAGAGCCAACATCTGGTTGCTTTGGTTTTGGGATGGCAATTTTGTGTCTTAAATCAGCAAGACGTTCAAGACTGGTTAAGTCAATGAAAGTTCTGCTGGGGTTTTCAGCGGTTTTCTGAGAGGCAGTTTGTTTTGGAGGAGGGGTATCAGAGTCAGATATTTCTATTGGAGTGGTTGGAGTTTTTGGAGGTGTCGATTCTAATGAGGATGGCAATTGGGGCCTGAAAACAGTGGTTCCACATGGCAACTGGATTGCCAACGGTGATGGTTGAGGTAAGTGAGGGTCAGAATGATGAGGAGAAGGGGTTTCATAGTGGTGAAACTCTGTTTGTGGTGAAGGTGGATTTATTTCTGGTTGGGGAGAGGGAGGAGTAATCTCTGATTGCTCAGGGATCAGAGGTTCTTCTGAGAGTGGTTGTTGTTGTGGTTCTGGTTCTGGTTGTTGAGGAGGAATGTTTAGTGGTTCAGAGTGTGGTTGAGCAGAAGCATGTTCACGCTCAATATCAGCTAGCACTCGGTCAAGTGCTGGAGTTGTTGAAACTGTTGGTTGTTTGGGGAGTTTGGTTCTGGGTCTTCTGAGTAGTAAGGCCTCAGAAGGGTCTTCTGGTATGGTTTCATCAATAGTAGGGATTGGGATTGATATTCTGTGAGAGGTTTGAGAAGGGGCAGCAGATGTTGGAATAGTAGATGAAATTAAAACAGGGGCAGCAGATGAAATACCTCTTTTCTTTGGAGTCTGATGAGATGATCCTTCTGATGGCGCTTTCCTCTTCTTTGTCTTCTTCTGAGTCACTTCTGGTTGGGGTTGACTCAGATCTTTGATCTTCAGCTTTGAACCTATATCTTCTGCCTTGTACGCATCTGGGTACCTGAGAAACATCTCTGGTTTGGATTCCATTTCAGAAAATACCGGAAAATCACTCAGAGGCACTCTTCTGCTGGAGATATCAGCAGTTGAAGTAGCTCTGGGTTCCTTCTGAATATTTTCTATCAGCTTCATCTTTTTCAGATTCTTTGCGTTCAGAGGCTTCCCAATGGTTGGTTCAATAGTGCTCAGCTCCTGAGCTTCAATCAGATGTTCAATCAGTCTATTCTCTGTCAGAATATCTGATATGAGCCTTCCAAAAGGTATCCAGTCCCTCTTGGTTCTTTCTTCTTCTCTTGTCTCTTTCACACTGGTCTTGAGATGGTTGAACAGGAAGTGTGCCAGATTGATCTTTACCCTCTGATCAATAAAGTAGATCAGAAACTGCTGATCCACGTTTATATAATCAGGAGAACTTGTTGGTTTCCTGTGGTTGAAGCATCCCAGAACAATCTTAGCCCATACTCTGCAGTGATCCTTCAGATCCTTAATTTTGCTGCTGGGCATTCCAAGAGTGAAAATCCTGTTAGCTACCACACCTATATCAGGGCATCTTTCAGCCATGTCCACACAACGGACTCCACCACCACTTTGACCGATTAGCCTTGCAATAAGATCTTCAGAAATCACAATCTTCTTTCCCATAACAGAAGAAATGACTAGATGTTTTGAAACCTTGGCGTGAATCCAAAATTCCTTGACTAGCGCTGGGAATGTTGGTCCAACCAACCTATCGAAGTACCTTTCCCACTTTTGAGCCCTAATTTCTTCAGTTAGGTCAAATCCATTTTCCTTCAAGCTTTCAAAGTCAATGATAAACTCAGAAAGCACTTCAAGGTTCTTCACCGGAGTGAGGAGAGTTCTGAGTGGCACCTGATACTGCTCAGAAAATGCTTTCTTCTGATTGCCTGCAGAAATGCTGGAGGATGCCATTGTTCACACTAAAAAAAGCTTTGAGAGTGTATTGAGAAAGAGGTTTGCAAGAACTCAGAAATATGCAGAAAATGCTTGAGTGATTGTGAGAAAGCGTAAAGAATAAGAATGAAGGATTAATGTGCTTAAATAGAGTTTTCAAAATTATTTTGAAAAGTTAAACGTTTTTAAGAGAGAGAAAAAAATCATGATTGCCATTTAAAAGAATGATTACTTTTCATTAAATGCTTGCTGATTTTGGGGGATTTGAGAAAGATACTTAAAAACGGTTACCAGACATGTGTCTCAATGCACCCAATCAGCGCTTTGCCTTCTCAGAAGCGTGCACGCGTTCTGCTTCAGAGATATGCTGATGATTGGATGACACTTGTTTGATGTAGTGATCAGCACGTCTGTCTTTGAGATTAGACTCTCAGATCTTTAGACTTGCATCTGATACAATCTGCATGTTCTATCTTTCTGAAAGAAGATTGATCAGAAGTTCACAGTAGAATAATTACATTCTGAAGATAAATATATGGAATTAAGACATTTTCATTCTGGGCATACTTTCATGCTGAGATGTTTCAGAATGAAATTAAACCTATCTTCTGAAAGGGGTTTAGTAAAGATATCAGCCCATTGATGGTCTGTATCTATAAATTTTAAGTTTAAAATACCTTTCTGAATATAGTCCCTAATGAAATGGTGCTTTATTTCTATATGCTTAGCTCTAGAATGTAAAATAGGATTCTTACTTAAGCAAATAGCAGAAGTATTATCACAAAGTATAGGAATGTTACTCTCAAAAATCTGGAAGTCTTCAAGCTGACTTTTCATCCAGAGCATTTGTATGCTACATCCTGCTGCTGCTATGTACTCAGCTTCTGCTGTTGACAGAGCAATTGTTGATTGCCTTTTGCTGGACCAAGAGATCAGATTTTCTCCCAGAAACTGGCAGCTTCCAGAAGTACTTTTACGTTCCACTCTGTCTCCAGCAAAGTCAGCATCACAGTAGCCTACTAAGCTGTAATCACTAGATTTTCTATAAAACAAACCCAGATTAGTAGTACCTTTCAGATACTTGAAAATTCGCTTAACAGCTGTTAAGTGAGATTCTCTAGGATCTGATTGGAATCTAGCACAGATGCAAACACTGAATAATATGTCAGGTCTTGAAGCAGTCAGATAGAGGAGAGAACCAATCATACCTCTGTAGACTTTCTGTTCTACACTTTTGCTTACCTCTTCTCTTTCCAGAATGCACGTGGGATACATTGGAATCTTTGATGGCTTACATTCTGAGAGGTCAAATTTCTTCAGAAGATCTCTGATGTATTTGCTCTGATGAATGTAAGTTCCTTCTGGAGTTTGATTGATCTGAATTCCTAGAAAGAATTTCAGTTCCCCCATGAGGCTCATCTCAAATTCTGCCTGCATACATTTAGCAAATTTTCTTCCAAGAGAAGGATTAGTAGAACCAAAAATAATATCATCAACATAAATTTGACAGACTAAGATGTCACTCTTAACTGTTTTACAGAATAGAGTAGTGTCCACTTTCCCTCTGGTGAATTCATTTTCAAGCAGAAAGTTACTTAGCCTTTCATACCAAGCTCTGGGAGCTTGTTTCAGACCATACAGTGACTTCTTTAGTTTGAAAACATGTTCTGGATGTTTTGTATTTTCAAAACCTGGGGGTTGGTGAACATAAACTTCTTCTTCTATATAACCATTTAAGAATGCACTTTTGACATCCATCTGATACAGAGTGATGCCTCTATTAACAGCAAATGAAATTAAAAGTCTGATAGATTCTAACCTGGCGACTGGGGCAAAGGTTTCTGTATAGTCTATCCCCTCTTGCTGACTATAACCTTGTGCAACCAGTCGTGCCTTGTTTCTGATGACTTCACCTTGTTCATTTAGCTTGTTTCTGAACACCCATCTTGTTCCAATGACGTTGAATCCTTTTGGTCTGGGAACGAATCCCATACGTCGTTTCTGGTGAATTGATTCAGCTCTTCTTGCATTGCCAGAATCCAGTCATTATCCAGAAGTGCTTCATCAATAGAAGAAGGTTCAATCAGAGACACAAGTCCCATAAGAGTTTCTTCAGAGTTTCTGAAGCTTTCTCTTGTTCTGATTGGATCTTCCTTTCTTCCTAGGATAGTCTCTTCTGGGTGATCCAAACTGCTTCTGGGCAATCTCTTCTGAGGTTGATCAGCAGCTGTTGAAGGATTTCTAGCAGTGCTCCTTTCAGACGTTGAAGGAATGTCTGTGTTGAGAGCTTCTGATGACTTGTCTTCAGAACCTGCAAATTCAATTTCTATACCTGCAAAAGTTTCATTCTGCTTTGACTTTTCAGAGTCAAGCTTATCATCAAAACGAACACTGATTGATTCTTTCACAATCTGTGTTTCTGTATTGTATACTCTGTACCCTCTTGAGCGTTCAGAGTATCCTAACATAATACACTTCTGTGCCTTAGAGTCAAACTTGTTCAAATAATTCTTTGTATTTAATATAAAGCAAGTACATCCAAATGGATGAAAATATGAAATGTTGGGCTTTCTGTTCTTCCACAATTCATATGGAGTCTTTTCCAGAATAGGTCTTATTGAGATTCTATTCTGAATGTAGCACGCTGTGTTTATTGCCTCTGCCCAGAAAGTCTTAGCAACGTTTGTCTCATTGATCATGGTTCTGGCCATTTCTTGCAATGTTCTGTTCTTTCGTTCTATAACTCCATTTTGTTGGGGAGTTCTAGGACAAGAGAAATCATGCAGAATGCCTTTGTCATTAAAGAATGACTCAAAATCTTTATTTTCAAATTCTCCACCATGATCACTTCTGACTTTAACGATTCTAAGATCTTTTTCATTCTGAACTTGGTTACAGAAGGTAACAAACACAGAGTGAGACTCGTCCTTGCGTCTTAAGAACTTTACCCATGTCCATCTGCTATAGTCATCTACGATTACTAACCCATACTTCTTACCACTGACTAAAGCAGTTTTAACTGGTCCAAATAAGTCAATGTGCAGAAGTTCTAATGGCTTAGAGGTGGAAACAACATTTTTGGATTTAAAAGAAGGTTTTGCAAATTTGCCTTTCTGACATGCTTCACACAGAGCATCTGAATTGAACTTCAAATTAGGAAGTCCTCTGACCAGATTGAGTTTGTTAATCTGAGATATTCTTCTCATACTAACATGCCCCAATCTTCTGTGCCAGATCCACTGCTCGTTGTTAACAGACAGAAGACACTTTACATTCTGACTCTTTAGTTCAGAAAGTTTAATTTTGTAAATGTTGTTTTTCCTCTTACCATTAAACAGGATAGTCCCATCTTTCTGACTAACAGCTTTACATGATTTTTGATTAAAGATTATATCATAACCGTTATCACTTAATTGACTTATGGATAACAGATTATGCATCAATCCATCTACTAGCAGAACATTATTAATAGAGGGAAGATTTCCATTACCTACAGTTCCAGAGCCAATTATCTTTCCCCTCTGATTGCCTCCAAAGCCAACGTGGCCTCCAGGCTTAAGTTCCAGGCTTTGGAACATATGCCTTCTTCCCGTCATGTGTCGTGAGCAGCCAGAGTCCAGGTACCATGACTGGTGTTTCTGACTTGCTGCTAAAGATATCTGTAACATGTATTATTTTATCCTTAGGTACCCAGATTTTCTTGGGTCCTGATTTGTTAGTTTTACCAAAACTCTGGTTGAATTTTGGTTTCACAGAGTGCTTACTGCTAGTATATTTGATGTCATGTGTGTGACCATACACAAAGTGTGAATTTAGAGGAGTGTGTTTAATGGTTAAGTCCATGACATTCTTAGGTGTAGGAACCTTACCTTGGTATCCTATTCCTTTCCTGCCGTTTCTGCTAACTCCATAGATCATTGAAGCCATTCTGCTTCTATCTATGCTTTTAGCTAAGAACTTCTGGAAACTATGATCATACTCCTTGATGATCTCATCAGCGTTGCTGGGAGTTTCAGAAATTGGTTCCTTCTGAGAGTTTTGTAAAGTGTTTTCTAATTTTGAAATTTTATCTCTCAGCTCAGAATTTTCCAATTTGAGACTCTCAGACTTATTAGAGTCAGATTCAAGATTCCTTTTCAGGTCTCTGAATTTAGCTCTAATCTGCTGATAACGTTCCAGAATCTCATTAAGGCTTTCAGCAAGTTCAGCCTTTGTAAAATTAACAGCGAAGTTAGGAAATACCTCTTCTGTGTCTGATTCTGAGTCTGATTCAGAAGCTTCACTATCATCTGGAATGTTAGCCATGAGGGCTATGTTTGCCCTTTCATCATCTGATTCTGAGTCAGCTTCAGACGAGTCAGAGTCATCCCATGTGGCCATGAGACTTTTCTTCTTCTCTCTTCCAAACTTCTTTTTGGGCTTTTCCCTCTGAAGCTTTGGGCAGTCACTCTTGTAGTGTCCTTGCTCATTGCACTCATAGCAAATGATGTCTTTGGTATTTGGCTTCTTGCTACTGGAGGAGCCTTCAGATCTTCTGTATCCAGAGGAAGAATCTGTCCTTCTGTATCTGGAAGAAGACTCGTTCTGATCAGATCTTCTAGGATTCCTGAACTTCCTTTGTCTTTGCTTCCACAGTTGATTTACTCTTCTGGAGAGAAGGGAAAGTTCGTCTTCTTCTGATGAGGATCCATCAGATGTTTCTTCAACTGCCTGCAAAACTTTAGACTCAGATTTTCTGTTAGATTTTAATGCTAAAGGCTTACCTTGCTTCTGAGGCTCGTCAGCTTCTAGCTCTATCTCATGACTTCTGAGGGAGCTTATAAGTTCCTCCAGAGTGATTTTGTTGAGATCTTTAGCTAGCTTCAGAGCAGTAACCATAGGCCTCCACTGCTTGGGTAAACTTCTGATTATTTTCTTGACATGGTCAGCAGTAGAGTATCCTTTGTCCAGAACTTTGAGACCAGCTACCAGAATCTGGAATCTAGAGAACATAGCTTCAATGGATTCAGATTCTTTCATTTTGAACGCCTCATACTTCTGAATGAGCGCCAGAGCTTTTGTTTCTTTGACTTGAACGTTGCCCTCATGCGTCATTCTGAGAGAATCAAAGATGTTCTTTGCTGTGTCTCTGTTGGAGATCTTTTCATACTCAGTATAGGAGATGGCACTGAGGAGGATGGTTCTGGCCTTATGGTGATTCTTGAAGTCACGCTTTTGTTGATCAGTCATTGATTTTCTATCAATCTTCTGACCACTTGCATTCACAGGGTGCGTGTATCCATCTGTCACCATATCCCACAGATCAGCATCATGTGCTAGAAAGAAGCTTTCAATTCTGTCTTTCCAGTAATCAAAGTTTTCTCCATCAAAGACTGGAGGTTTGCCGCTGAATCTGTCTCTGTCCTCATTGTTGTCATTGCTGAAGTGAGAATTGTTTCCTGCCATTGTGTTTTTCTGACGCTGGATCTTGTACTGACACGGTTAAGTGTTTTAGCTCAGAACCAGGCGCTCTGATGCCAATTGAAGGGGTGAAAAACACAAGAAGGGGGGTTGAATTGTAAAACTGAAATGTAAAGCAATTGACAAGATATTTTTATCCTGGTTCGTTTGATCTCAAACTACTCCAGTCCACCCGTCAAGGTGATTTCGCCTCTCTCCAACGAGGTCTTAATTCACTATATTCAACTGAATATTACAGACTGCTTTAACAACTGCTAAAGCCTTCTTGATTCAAACCACAACCTGGTTTGTCAAGGCAACACTTTCTTACAAAGGTATAAAACAATGTGTGTGGATGTTTTCTACAAAACTTTATCACAACTGTGATGTATACATAAATTAAGCTTAGAAACTAGATTGCTAAACAGAAATAGAATATCAGAGTATGGTTTAGCAAAACTGGTAGAATGAAGATTATGGTTCAGCTTTGTGCGTGTAGAGATTTTGAGAGCATTAGCCATTATAATCTTCGAAGCCTTGTTTATATAGCACTTGAGAAGATGAACGTTGAATGCAATATTCTTGATTCAATGCTAATAACAAGCTTTCCTTTTTGAGCAGATCCTGTCTAGAATGAGGCTGTTGGAATTAATTAGCTTTCAATGCACAGTACCGTTGCTTCTTCAATGCACGTTCTGGCTTGGCTCATTCTGATTCTGCTTCGCTGCTGATGAACTATTGTGTTTCTGTATCAGAGTGTTTGAGCGCAGTTCTGTTCATCAAGCTTCAGCATGTGCGTGAGTTGATCATCTGATCTTGACGTTCTGATGTAGCAACTTCTGATGCTGGTGTATGAAATCAAATTCTGATGCTGAATAAACGTGATCTTGCTTATATCAATCAGAGTATCTGCAAGTCAGAGCATAATAATTTTAGGCAGCAGATAGTTCAAACATGAAACATTTAAATACTATATCTTTTCACTTTGTTATCATCAAAACTCAAATATAGGGTAGTAGATTCAAACATTGTTCTAACAGGAAGATTACTACCTCAGCAGAAAAATGAAGGAATCTTTGAGGATTACTACCTCAGCAAGATGATGAAGGAATCTTGGACGATTACTACCTCAGCAGGAAGATGAAGGAATCTTGGACGATTACTACCTCAGCAGGAAAATGAAGGAATCTTGGATGATTACTACCTCAGCAGGATGATGAAGGAATCTTAGACGATTACTACCTCAGCAGGAAGATGAAGGAATCTTGGACGATTACTACCTCAACAAGAAAATGAAGGAATTTTGGATGATTACTACCTCAGCAGGATGATGAAGGAATCTTGGACGATTACTACCTCACCAGGAAAATGAAGGAATCTTGGATGATTACTACCTCAACAGGAAGATGAAGGAATCTTGGACGATTACTACCTCAGCAGGATGATGAAGGAATCTTGGATGATTACTACCTCAGCAGAATGATGAAGGAATCTTGGATGATTACTACCTCAGTAGGAAGATGAAGGAATCTTGGACGATTACTACCTCATCAAAATGATGAAGGAATTTTGGATGATTACTACCTCAAAAGGGTGATGACCTTTATTTGTTGATTGATCTTTCCTGAAAAGGTAAAGAGTTAGTTGTATGCAATGTCATGATGTATGCATTGCGTAATGATGTTCTCAAAATAAATGAGATTTGTGTTATGTGTATTTTGTATGCATATGTTATGAATGTTATTGAGATGTAAGTGTGTCTTCAAACTTTGCTTGGAATGTTTCCACTGAGGATCCCTGTTTTATTGTTTGAGGAGAACTCCGTTGGGAGATGTTGAAAGCTCTGTATAGAGTGTTGATTCCTGCTTGGGGAAAAAGAGTTCAGGAGTCTTAGTCGTTCGTTGCTCTACTGAGGAGTCGAAGTTGAACTGATATCTGATCGGGTCCAGGTTTCACAGTAACTTGTTGGGGATTGTAGAGTATTCTACTGGGGAAGAGGAGTTGTGGTCCTTTGATTTGTAGTAGTCAGATAGGCCACCTCAAGCTGTGGAGTCCTGCTGTTTGTTGGGGAAATAAACCCGGTTGCTTAATTTGTTGGAGAGGAAGCGACTTCACTGGCAGAAATCCTCGAGGATTCTTGAAGTTGACTCAGTTGGGAAGAGGTTTTCAGAGATTGAAAATCTGGCTGGGGAATCATCCTATGAGAAGGATTTTGGGGATATTTGTCACTACCCCTAGTAGCGAGTGTTTGTGGCATTGCCAGGAAATGTTTGATTGTATGTAACCCTTTGCTAAGATTGGTGTTCAATGCCCCAGGTAATGGAGATGGAGACCTGCCCCTGGTTATTCTGTACTTCTTGAGAGATTTCTTGGAATCTTGACTGGACTTCCCCAAGTGTGCTGGATAGTGACATGTCATGCCCCCTTGTCGATAGAAGATTTATCATTGGAAATGTCATCCCACTTGAAGTGATTTTGTTCACTAAGAGAGCTTTCGTTCACTGGATATTCGTGGTGTGAATTTCTCTGTTTGTCAAAAAAATAGCCTTATGAAAACAATGATATTCAAGTAATGCAAAGTTTATGTTTGTCTTGGAACTTTTGAAAATTCATTTTAGCAAGTAAAGAAATTTTGTAAGAAAAAATCAACTCAGGATTTTAGAGTAAAGCCTTACAGCAGTCAAGATACCTTTTGTAATAGTATGCTTTCGAACTAACCCATGCTTCAATTAGGACTTTTGAAGGGTTGTGGCATGGCTTGGTTCACGGTTTAAGTAACAAAGGATAAAGGCTCAAAATATATTTGTACACACCCGCTCTTCGTGACATTCTTCAGTCCTAAACTCAGTTAATCGTACGTTTGAACTCCAATCGAGTATGGAATGACGTTTTGATGATGGTTCAGACAATTAAGTTTGTCGGAAGGCAGTCATTTTTTGCAACATTTTTCATGTTATTGAGGATTTGTAGTGACCTCTTTCTTTTGATTTGTTATCCCTAATTTTGGCCTGACTGTTCTTATTTTGAGATTACGGTCAGCGAGATGCCCCCGTTTTTTCTTAAGTCTCCTTTGTGGGTTTTGACTTAGTGGGCTTTTCTTTTTGAGAGATAATGACTGCCTATGTGGTAGGAAACAATCATTTGTCTTTTTATTTTTGATGGCATTCGTTGTATTAGGAAGTGGAAGTTTGCAACTGAACGCGCACTTGAATTAACTGAGAGACTACCCTTCCCCAGGTTTTGATTTGGAGGTTTCAATTCGTGTGTAAAAAAAGAAAACTTCTACTTCTTTGGATCGAAGGGGTTGACTAGGGATTATCTTCCTTATAACTCCAGTGTTTAGGATTTGAAAGAACGCTTGTACATCGTCAGCAAGGTCTGTCCAAAAGCATACTGTATGAGATTAAGGCATTGTTTTCGTCATCCTCCCTCTAAAGGCTTGTAACTTTTAGCAAGAGTTAAATGTCATAAGGAGAGTAAAAAGCATAGTTTAAATATAGTGAAAAAACGAATGGATAAATTCAAGACAAACATATGCAATGCATTAATGAAACACAGTTTGACATTAATAGGTAATTGTTTGAATAACAAGAGGAATTACAAATGAAAATTTCAAAATGAACAAGACGCTCTCAATGATTTGGCATAGGAGCAGTGATCACGTTTGGAGTCTCCGGAGGGTCAAACTCGATCTCCTTGGCATCAATCAAGTCTTGAATCTTGTTCTTCAAAGTCCAACATCCGTCAGTGTCATGTCCAGGACTGTCAGAATGATAGGCACATCTTACGCTTGGATTGTACTTAGAAGAGGAGGTGTCGGGATTTTGAGGAGGATCCTTTAGCGTGATCAGCTTCAACTTCAGCAAATGTTGTAACGCTTGAGACAAAGGCATGTTAATGTTAGTGTACTGCCTTTCTTGATATCTTACCCTACGCCTAATGCTCTGTCTTTGTTGAACAAGTGCGGGATTAGAGATCAGGATTTCCCCTACATGTTAATCATGATGACTCTTTTGACCATACACAACATTGGACTCTTTCTTTCCACTGTATGGATTTTTCTGAGCATCAGAAGGTGTAGCTCCTTGGATCTTTCCACTTTTGATGCCAGCTTCGACCCTTTCGCCGGTCAGTATTAGCTCGGTGAACCCAGCTGAGGAGCTTCCGATTAGGTGTTTGAAGAAAGTCCATGTCAAAGTTCCCATGAAGATGTCAATCAGCTCCCTGTTAGTTAAAGAGGGTTGCACCCTACCAGCCAGATCTCTCCACTTTTGGGTGTATCATTTGAAGCTCTCGTTGGAACCCTTGGTCATGTTCTGCAATTGCACACGAATTGGTGCAAGATCAGTGTTGTACTAATACTGCTTGTAGAAAGCAGCAGCTAAATCCTCCCAGGTGTGGATGCGAAAACTCTCCAATTGATAGAACCATTCGAGTTGAGTCCCTAGTAGGCTCTCTTGGAAGAAATGGATCCAAAGCTTTGGATCAGTTGTGTACGGTTGAATCTTGCGGACATAAGACTTTAAGTGCATCTTAGGGCAAGATACTCCATCGTACAGGGCAAAGGTAGGGATTTTGAACTTTGGCGGGATGACCACTCCAGAAACAAAACCCATGTCTCCTAAATCCAAGCCAAGTATCTGTTGAATCTCCATAGCATTGAGGCGATCCTCCAACTATTTATATTTGTCATCAGCGGGAGGATATTGTTCCTCAGAGTAGTCAGCTTCGACTTCATCAATATCCAGATTGTCGTCTTCTTCATGACTATCCCCTATGTTGGATGGAGTTGGAAGATCTAGAGCTCCCTTGACTGGTCTTCTAAGTCTTCTTCCAAATTTAAGGACGCCTACTGACTTCTTAGGCTTCTTCTTCTTGTCTTTGAGGAGGAGAGTCTTCAGGTCCTCTTGCCCCTTAGCCATAGTCAGGAACATTTGTTGGAATTGAGTGTTTTGAGCTTGGAGGTCGTTCACTGTCTGTTCCATATCCATCTTACTGAAATAAACAGTAGGAAGGTAAGGAGACCTGTATGGGAGAAATCTGTCATGATATGATGCATGATATGCGGATGCATGTTTTCAAGGATCTCGCGTGGTAAACACAAGAAAAAGTTAGAAGTTGAACTTTGATCAACATCTTTGATTGGAAAACTTTGCATCGTTGGATGTCCTTCCACGAGAATTTAGCTCACCATGCCAAGTGGGTTGTAGCCCTTGACTCAAGTTGTTGTGCTTTGATTTTTGACGGTGTTTGGCTAGAGGAAAATAAATCCTCTTGCCCCATGATAGACGTCTGGTTCAACATGACCCTGCATCAAAGACTCTTGAGATCCTTGAAATGCTATGGTTCAATGTTATTGAAAATTCTATGGTATGATGTTATGTACAAGTATTCGAAGTAAGCAAGTTTATATACAAATAATCATATTCACACAAAGTAGACAAGTCCTTAGGTTTAGGCTTGCATGGCGTTTGTAGGTAAGTACCCTCTTGAAGTTGGATTGGTTCAACTTGTCCTATAAATGGTAACCGGGTTCTAAGGGATCTCAATATCACCGATCTTTCCCCCAACTTCGTTCAATAGGCGATTGACTCGCAACCAAACAAAGCTCAAGAGTCAAACCTTAATGACTGTAGCATCGAGTATCTGTCGACCTTGGGAATACACTAAGGTCGGCCACCTCGCTACGTCCTACTGACCAAGTTGTGCAATTAAAGGTTCTAAGGTCAGTTGATGCTTCACGACACTACGCGGCGGCCCCGTACTCTCCTTGATTGACTTAAGGGTTACCGATACCAACCAAAGTGCCACATCAACGTAGTTACTGCTTCAATCGTGTCGGTATACCCCACACAGTTCCCTCACAGTTTATTGCTACTTACCTAAGAGGTGTTCCCTAAATCCGGGTGTAGGATTTTTAACAGTAATCCAAACAAGGACCCAAAATATAAAGCATATAAGTCAAACAAAGAAAGCAAAAAAATGTGATCTAAACCTAAGGTAACCCCACTTTTAGAATTTCCCCAGCAGATTCGCCAGTTCTGTGATACAGTGGGAGAACTGACTCGGGTCGTTTTTGCGTTTTGATCGCAAATGTTGAGGTTAGCAAGAGTCACCACCTACTTTTCTTTTATCCAATAAGGAAAGGCTGAAAAGAACAGGAAAGACCTTTAGAGATGTTTTCTCGGGTTCGGGGGGTAGATTATGAAAAGGGAAGGTGTTAGCACCCTTTTCATCCATGGTTTTCCATGGGATCTTAGATACTTGCTAGATCACTTGCTTTTGTTTGAATGTGCTTGTGGTGTGGGTTTTGAAAGTATTTTGAAAACGTCTTTGTAATGGTTCTCGTCTCTATAAGAACGCATTCAAAGTGTTTGTTTGGAAAATAGTTCAAAGATGTGTTTGTGAAATGTGTTTTTTAAAGTTATTTTTGAAAAGGTGTCTTTATAATGGTTCTTGTCTCTATAAGAACACATACAAAGTATTTTATTTTGAAAATGTTTCAAAATGAGAGTGTTGGTGTATAAAATGTTTTTGTTGTGAGCAAGCGAGCAACTAGGAGCGAATCTACCTACTCAAAAGGTCTTAGATGTTCTTTTCCTCCTCCTTTAGATGTTGCTATCTTACCATTGATTTGGTAAGAATCCCCATCATTGGATGTGAAGGGACGGGAGTGGGATGTTTGTATAGTCATAGAAGGCAACCTACGAGATGTTTTAGCAATATCATTTAGGGACTAGATCGTTTACCGAAGGCAACATTGAGGGTCATCGAGGGACTACGATCTTTTATCGAGGGTCTTTGCTAAAACGTCCATATTTGAGGGACATGACTATTTTTCCGATAGGCCACAAGTGGGATTACCCTAAGGGTTCATGTGTGAGAAAGTGTGTTTGATTACATGCATTTAGTCTTTGATTAGGATTGTCTACTTGTCGATTTCACATCTTGCCATATACACCCTAATGACTAACATTTATATTTGAAAAGCGATAAATTGCAGAAATATAAAAGTCCTACGCTATTACAATATTTTAGGGATGGGGGTACAAATTTACAAATGGGGTTTTGCAAGAATTTAAATCTTATTTAACTATTACAACCATATTGAAATGTACAATGCAAGAAAGAAAAAGGACTTGTTTTAAAAGTGATTTTTTTGTCTTAATGAATTAAGAAAAGGAAATAAATTAACTAATAAAGAGAAAATATTTTTATGTCTTTTTTATATTAAATAAAAGGGTGTTAATGTTGAAAATGATAAAAGGAAATAATGAGAGATAAAATTAGCATGCTGCTGAAAGCTAAACAAAGGGGATCAGAAGTTCTGATGCCGGGTGCGCTATGGTTCAGAAAGAAGCGTTAGAAGTTTTGGATTGATACACTTTGTAGTCCTGCAAGAAACGTTAGAGGGAAAACACAGAAGTTCTGGGTTTCTATGTGCTGAACTTCTGAGTGTTAGAATAATGAGAAAGTCTTAGAAGTTTTGTGTATTAAAATAGTGAAGAGAACTCAGAAGTTCAGTATGTGCTAAGACAGTGAGTGAACATCAGAAGTTCAGTGTGTTTAAACAGTGAGAAATCATAGAAGTTCTGTGGGTTAAAATGGTGAGTGAAAAACAGAAGTTATGTGTTATATTTCAACTCCTTTCTCATATTAATCAGCACAATAATAACACACAACAAATCAGAAGAATAAAACCACAACAGTTTATAGAAGTTCTGGTCCTAATCATGAGCCTAGCCTTAATCAAGAAGTTCTGATCCACCGTTTTTCTACTTATGCAATGATATGGACAACATCAATACTATGATATTTACATATTTAATGATGTTATGAATAAAAAGATGTAAAGTCAGAAAGACTTACCTTGAATCTGGAGCGTGTGTTTGGAACTTGAACTGCTGCCTTCAGATGTTTTGGAGTCAGCAAGAGCAACGGAAGGGAAAATGCCAAGTTCTTTGATCCAAAGGGAAGAACAAAGGTTTGGTTTTCTGTTTGGGATTTCTGTATTTTTACGAAGGGTTTCACATGTTTCTTTTCTCTCTTTTGATGATTCTCTCTCCAAAAGCCTGCCTCCTTAAAGTGTGATGGAGCAACTTATTTATAGGTGAATTTGTTGTGATTTTGGGGGGGGGGAACAAATGGGATTTGAACCCTCTTTGGCATCCTGTTCCATTGCTTTTTATCACAGTTTTCGTATGCTAGTTTGGTGAAATTATGGGATGAAGGCATGGACTGAATTAGTTGTTGGTTATAGGACTGTGATGTAGCAGTACAACAGGTTTTATAAACGAGGTTTTGGGATTTGGTGATGTTCTGATCGAAGCATTGAATATGGCCTTCAAATGCTAGGGTGTTGCCTTGATCTTGAAGCAAGTATGGTGGTTAGCAGCTTTTAGTCGTGCCTAAGCTGGATTTGCAAGCATGAATTAAGGAAAAGTACCCTCAGAGGCAAAAGCAAAGCATGGGCCTAGCATAACCTTGTACAAAAGTTTGTCTTTCAAGGACAACAATGGTACTTCTTTCTCACACGTGGGTAAATTCTTTGGATAAAAACTCAAAAGTGGTTGTGAGCATTAAATGATGATGAGATATATCAAACTAGGAATCCTGCGCTATGATATTGTGTATCATAGCTAAGATCTGGGCCAAAAGTTCAGCATCAGCGTAACTTAGAATAAACATCCAACTTCTGATCTTTGAGTCTCCCTGCTCCAGCATGTTCTGAAGGAGTTCTCAGACTTTCTAGAAAGTTTGTAACATTCTTTATAGACTTTCTTTGAATTACTTTTGCAAACTCTGGTTGAGCCTTCATGAAAACTCGCCCAGAAGTTCTAATTAAACTTTGTCTTGAAAATGTCCAAAATTTGCTGAGTGCTTCAGTTTTCGTGGATGTGTCTTTGAAGATTCATAACTTGAAATTCCAGCATTTCCAGGAGAAGTTTTGTCCTGCAATGTTTCAGATCTTGTTGAAGTCTACAACTCTTGTGTTAGAATTTCTTCCAGAATCTGCTTGCATCAATCTGATCATAAGTTCTGAGCTTGTCATGTTTCTTAAACACTTAGAAAAATTCTAAGTATTTTAGAATTTTGACTTTAGAATTCCTTGACGAAACAAACTTCATATTTCAACATGTCTTGATGAAATATGATTCTTGAAACTTGGTTTTGGTCCAAAATCAAAGTTTTACTTTTCAATATGCAAATGACCATTTTGCCCTTGTGAGTGATTTTCTTGGAAAATTTGTAGTTTAAGGCTTGGAATTGGATTGAAGCAAACTTGAGGAACCAGGGTGATTCTTTGAGAAATGAGAGGGAAAATTTTGGGGTACAACACATACCAAACAAAAAGGTAAATTAATCTATGCCTCTTAGAATTACGTTGCCGCGAATCTTGGGACTCAATGTAAATTAGTAACTATTTGAAGCACAATCAATATAAACAAAAGGAATAAATATGTTCAATGTATTCTTAAACAAGTTTGACATATATAAATTACACGAATGTGTTAGAGTATTCAAACTATATCTTAGATGATGGCTTCTCATCTAAAAGGTGTTGCAAAATCAACTATGTCAGATCAAATACATAAGGAGTTGTGTGAATACAAGAGAGATAATCCTGCAAGCACACAAAAAGACTTGCAGAGATGACATGAGGGAAAAATTTCAGTTGAAAGTTAGTCAAGGAACAATATCAAACACACTTAAGTTGTCAGATGACTATCTCTCTACTGAAATAGAAAAGGGGAGAGTAGAGATCAAAAGAAACAAACCAGCAAAATATCCTGACACGGAGAAGGTTGTTTATGAGAGGTTTCTCCAGCATCAAGAACGTGTGAATATCACAGGAGAATTAATTTTGCAGAAGGCAATAAATATAATGAAACTCGTGTACCCTCATGATGATTCAGATTTTAACTTCTCTATAGGATGACTTGGGAAATTCAAGCACCTACATGGCATAAAGTCATTTCATCGTTTTGGCGAGAGTGGGTCTGTTGATGTACAAGACATGGAGCAGAAATTGGTATCGATTCGGGAGAAAATTGATCAGTTCCCTATGAAAGATGTTTTCAATATGGATGAAACTGGGTTGTTTTATAGGCTACAAGCTCATCATTCACTGACAACAAAATAACTTGAAGGAAGAAAACAAGATAAAGAAAGGCTGACGGTAGTTATTTGTTGCAATGAAGATGGCTCTGAAAAAATCCATCTATGGATTATTGGAAAATATGTAAAGCCTCGTTGCTTCAAGAATATCAACATGAATAGCTTGGATTGTCAGTATCGAGCTAACAAAAAAGCATAGATAACTAGTGTTCTTTTTGATGAATATGTTCGTTCATTTGACCAAATGATGCATGGTAAAAGATTTCTACTTGTGGTGGATAATTGTCCAGCACATCCAAGAAATATTGAAGGGCTAAGAAACGTTGAGTTGTTCTTATTGCCACCCAACATGACATCAAAGATTCAACCTTGCGATGCTAGGATAATAAGAGCTTTTAAGATGCATCACCGTAGAAGGTTTTACTGCAAAATATTGGAAGGTTATGAGGTGGGACAATCTGATCCAGGGAAGATAAATGTCCTTGATGTTATTACCATGAAGATCGAAGAGATAAATGTACTTTGTGCATGTCAAGCAACTTTGATGGTGAACTTGGTCTAAGAGATAACAGGGAAAGATCATGGAGCAATTACCATGAAGATTGACAGCATGTCAGCTATCAATTTGGCGAAGAACCCAATAGCACATGGTCGAAGTAAGCACATCAAAATGAGGTTCAATTATCTTCGAGAGCAGGTAGCAGATGGGAAGATGAATTTGGAACACTGCAGAACTGAGAATCAGATTGCAGACATCATGACAAAGGGAGTGCAAGTCGAAGTATTCAGAAGACTAAGAGCCATGATGAACATAAATAGTTTAGACACAATGAATTAGGTGGTGTGTTAAATTGTAATTCAGCGTGTTGAAACTATGTGTTGAAAAGATTTGATTTGTTTTAGATAGATTCGATTTAAGTCTAGAATAGATTAGATTTGATTTCGTAACAAAATAGATATTCTGGGCTTTGGGCTTAGGGTGTAAGCTCAATTATAAATAGAGGGAGTAACCCCTATTTTTTGTAAGCAAGTCAATTAAGTTGTATTCACAGAATTTGCAGTTGCAAGTGAATAACAAATTTTTCACAGTTTGTGAGCAGAGAGAAACTCTACAGAATTTTTTTGTCTTGTCTTCTTTTCTTTGTTTGTCTCATAATTAAACTGTCATTGTGGTAGAAATTCATCATAGACTTTGGTGGATTTCCAACAGAATAATACACTGAATCCATAATTTAAATCAAAATTTATAAAATAAAGCAAAAAAATATTGGCCATTATATCAAAGTCAAAACGCGTTAATAAACAAATCCAACGGGTCTGGCGCGCTGTGCTTGATATGGACTTCAACAAAAAACACACTGAATCAATAAAATACATATAAATGAAATTAAAATAATTGTCACACATCATTGGTTGAAGAACGACGTGTAGGACGTATTCAACCTCCAGACACCTGCGTGTTAGGTGTTAATGAGATTCTTCAAATGGAATCGTTTGAAGCTCAAACCAGCATCATTGGATTTGTCTCTTCCAGACGATCCTAACCTCACTCTCGCAAAAGAATTCTTTAAATCATAGCTTACTCGATTTGAAAAAATTAGAGAAGTTTTAGAAATTTGAATTTAAAAATAGAGGTATCAAACACATTAATTAACCAAAATTAAACCATCAGCAAGCATCAATGAACATCATAGACCATTCCAGTAATTTGAGTTAGAAGAATTGATGCAAATTCCTACCTGAACAAAGTCCACTGAAATTACTCTAAAACTTGACTTGGCTAGTGCAATTTAAAGCACCTCAAGGATTAATTCTTCTTCTGTTAGCTTCAGTGAAGTTCAAGGATGAAGAATGAATAAAGAAATTGGACTTGGAAGGGAGGAAATTATGATTTTGAAAACTCATAAATGTGAGCTATGGAGAGAGTTTGGTAAGGTGATTTTGGTTGTTCAAGCTTGAGGAAATGAAGGGAATATGTCCCTTATTTATAGCTGAGCATGATGGAAGCAAAAAGTGAGAGAAATGATCAAGTATTAGTGGAATTCGTGTGCACCTGCATCATGAGCAAAGTGTGACTTGTAACCCATCAAAACTCACTTAATTCATGCGTTTCAAGGCTTAAACAAATACAGGAAAGTTTGTTAACACATGTTTAGATAAAAATTACGCATCAATTTGGTGATTAGAAAGCTCAATAACCAAATTCACTTCTGACTGCAAGTGAAAACTCAGTTTCAAAGTACCCTTTTCAAATCCATGGGGCAAGCAACTCAAGAGGCTTTGTGGCATCATTCTTGTTACATTTGAAAGATCCCACAACAAAGTTCACAATGTGCCAAGAAAGGTAGAAAATGGCGATCTGAGCTAAAAGTTATGCTCCTTTGAAATCAAGAAAAACACACTGATATTTGACACTTAGAAAAATTCCAAGTGTTAAACTTCAAAATGACCTATAATGTTCTTCCAAATTACAAGCTCTTACACTCAAAATTTGATCTCGATCCTTGAAGATGAAATAAAGTAGACTCTTTGAATTGAATTATGGAATTAGGATCACTCAAAAATCATAAAAATTGAAAGAGTTATGATCTTTGGAAAATGATGAACAAATATGGGGAAATTCACAAAAAACCTATAATCTTTTCAATTCTTAAACAACTTTTCAAGCACTTTCAAGCCTAGCACCTTGAAACAAAGTTGTAGTAGACATACCAAATATTATTGTAGAAAAAAATAAGTTCAAGGATATAAAAAGTGACCAAGTTATGATCATTTGAAGTAAAACCCTAAGATTCAAAGACTTTTCAAAGGGACTTGTAATCTTCTTCAAACCTAAAATGATCCTACATGCCAAATTAGACTTAGATACTTGAAGAGAAGTTGTTAAAGACCCTTTAAATAGAATCATAGCTTTGAAATCAATTAAAAATCTCAAAAAATTAGCAAGATATGTGTGATCGGTGGAAATAGAACTGACTGTTTTTAAGCTGGTTTCGCGAAATGTCGCGGAAGCAAGAGTCGCCACCGTCTTTTATTTTCTCCAACATGGACAGGACAAAAGCACAGAAAAATTCCTTATGATAATGTTTCTCGGTTCGGGAGGTAGATTTATAGAAAGGGAAGGTGTTAGCACCCTTTCTATCTGTGGTTATCCACGGGCTCTTAGATACTTGCTCTTATGTTTTCAAAATGTTTGCTTTTCAAAATGTGAGTGGGTTTGAAAAAGTTTCTTTGAAATATTTCTGAATAACTCTTGTATCAGTCCTCAAGAGTGTTTGAAAAATTGTTTTGAAAGCTTTTTGAAAGTGTCGGTGTGAAAAGGTTTTTTGATTTGTTTTTGAATAGAGCAAGTATCCATGAGTCATCTACCTACCCTAAGGAATTAAGCTGTGTAGAAGTCCTTAAGGTAGTGCCATCCCACCATTGAGAGGTAGGTAGCACCACCGTTGGAGGTGTTCGGGTCAATTCGAGTGTAGGGACAGTGTGGTCACCGAAGCAACAGTTAGGACACCTTAGAAGCTACCCTTATGTCCTTGATCCTTTTTTTAATCCGAGGCAACCATTTCGAGGCAACTGTTCGAGGCAACTGTTTCGAGGCAACTATTTCGGGGCAACTGTTTCGAGGCAACTGGATCATGGACATAAGGACCGCTAAGACGTCTTATACTTGACGACCACGTTTCGAAGGCAACGAGTGAGGCGTACCCTAGAAGTGGTGTGTGTATTGTGTGTTGTTTTCATGTTATGTTTTTGTACATGTTATTAGTGAGCTACGAGTTGTTTTTATTTACATACATTCTTTCATGCAAGTTTAGCAGTTAAGGGGTGCGGAAAGTAAATTGCGGAAACATAAATCCTACGCTATTACAAGGCGCGGGTCTATACATCGCCAAAAATTACAAAGACCTGTTTTTGGTAAATAAGTATGGAAAGTAAATAAAAACAATAAAAGTCCTAATTACTATTACATTCGGAGGCAATTACATAATAATCCAAAATAAGGAATTAAAATTAAAATGCGCGCGAAAGAAGAATCGGGAATGTCTTAAGGGTGTTGACCCTTTTAGAAAAGAAATTGATTTTTTTTTGTCTTTTTTGTAATTAAAGTGAAATTAAAACTAACTAATGACTAATTAATTAATTTAATTAAAAGAAAATATTTTTTGTTTTTGTGTTTTTATGAAATAAAAGAAATGGAATAAAATTAAAAGTTAACTTTTACCTAATTCTAGATTTATTTTAATTTTTTAAGAAAAGGAATTAAAATGGCCTAATTAAACTATTTTGGTTAATGTTTATTTACAAAATAAAATAATAATAATAATAATAATGATGTAATTCTATTTTTTTGATTTTTTATGAAAATATGTTAATTAAGTTAATTTGATAATAATAATAATAAAAATAAAAAAAGGTAAAAAATTAAAATAATAGAAAAACAAAACAAAATAAAAAAAGGAAGTAAAACCAAAATGGGGGTGTGGGCTGAAATTTGGAGGTGTTGAATTGAGAATTGTGGCCCATTTATCCTCAGCTCGTTTGACTTTCCTTGATTGCTTGCAGCGCGCTTGACTCCAGAGTATGGTATTCTGCACCTTTTGTCCTTTGGATCTGCACTAATGACACATGGCTGCGCTTTGGATGAGGTTTATGGTGTTCCTCCTTTGAGAATCTGCACATGAAAGCAATGAAAAAAATGATATGGAAATTATAGGGGACCTGGGAAGAACTTACAGCGCGGTATGAGCCTCAGGACTTGGCAAAGGTTGCTTTAGCTTCAGGGTGTGGCAAGGAATAGAACCACGTGCTTGTTTTGATCTGAAGATGCTCGCAACTATGTTTTAGAACTCTCACTTTTTGAATAATTTTTGGTTTTGCTCTTGGCCGTTTCTGCACACACTATTTTTTTTGAATGAGGTTGGGAAGGCTTGTATATATAGTAATGAAATGTGTATCAATCCAAATAATGGTCATTAAGCTTATGCAATTATGTTCTTGATTTCCTCCATAACCAACATTGAAACAACTTGCCTTTTGTGTCAAAATTTGAATTTCTTGCTTGGATTAGGCCTTGCACGAATTTGGAAGGTGAGTGATGGTGTATCAAAGCATTTCAATACAAAATATATCCTTTAATTAATTTTCTTGATTTTCATTTGAATTTTAAAGATTTAAAATGATTTAAATCAAATAAAATTAAATAAAAATGGAAAAATTAACTTTTAATCTTGAAATAAATTGTGGGACACGTGGGAGGCATGTCCAAGCTGAAACAAGTGGAAAAAGTGGGCCCCTTTTGTCAAAAATGAAGTTTCAAGGATAATTGACTTTGGCCATTTCACAAATATTTCCCAACTTCTCCAATGCATATCTTGCTCAATTTTAAAGCTATGAACATGTTCTTGGACATTTTGGAAAGGTCTTGAAGTCCTCTAACCAATGTCTTTGGTACCATGTCATTTTGATTTACCAATCTCAAGTTATGGTCTTTGACTCAAAGTGCCTTTTTGTTGACTTTTGAAAATGACCTATAATGTTGAAATTGATAACTTTTTGTGAGAGCATTTCTTGGACTTGGAATGTGAAGATGAGTTGTAGGAAATGTCTTCCCCTTCAAGATGAGCATTGGATGGGATTTTTATGATGAACCATGAAAAAGTTATGCTTTGGTCAAGTTACAATTGACTTTTCAGCTGTCCAAAAATGGAAACTTTTGCATCTTGATGATTTTTGAGCCATTCTTGTGGAATCATGATCAAGACTTGATCAAATGATGATTGTGGCTTCAAAATAAGATGTTGGCCAAAATTTTTGACTTTTAACTGCCAAATGACCATTTTACCCCTACAGTTGATTGTGGAGCAACTAGGACCTTTGACTGTGCAACTTGACCTTGTGAGCCTTGAAACTTGACATGTAGGTGCTTGACAATGTATATGAGCATATGGGACTTGATTGAGCCCTTGAAAACCTCAACTTTCTTTGCAAGAACCAAAACCCTAGTTTGTCTGGCTTAGGAGAGTGGTTGACTGTGTAGCCCTTGAGAAGACTTTGAACCATTTGAGGTGATGCTTGTCAAAACTTTGAAGAATATGGGAGGGCAAATTTTGGGGTACAACAGTTGCCCCTGTTCAATCTTCTTAGACCTGAGGATGTAGATTGGCGTGTGTGCCTTTCGTGATCCGAAGGTGGAAGATGATTGAACACTAGAGTGCCCAGAAATTTGCACTCACATAGTTGAGTATCAGCAGTGTGATAGCGGGAATGGGCTCACAGATGCCATTTGGAGAGATGATGGATGGGAGGATGGGCTTAAAGATGCCATCTGAAAGTGTGACAGAACCTTGTCGGGAACGGGCTTATAGATGCCATTTGGAAAGATGGTGGATAGGTGAATCTGAATAAGAAATAGAATAGCTTCCGTGTCTGGAGCATATCTAGCCTGTGTCTGATTGCTGACATCTGAATAAATGGTAGAATGACCGCCGTGTCTGGGGTATATCCATACTGCATGAGTAACAGAATGTCATCCGAATCTGGATCGTATCTGGACTGAACAATAGAAGAGCATCCGGGATGGAGCATCTCTAAGTTGTCTTTTAGAAGTTTGAATCTGAATAAGCAATAGAACAGCGTCCGGATCTGGAGAATCTCTAGGCTATATCTGAAGGGGAATCTGAATAAGTATCAGAATGTCACCATGCCTGGGTCACATCTGAACTATCTCTAGAAGGAGTCTTGAATAAGCAAAGGAACAACATCCATATCTAGAGCATTTCCAAGCTATCTCTGAAAGGAAATCTGGAATAAGTATCAGAACGTCGCCATGCCTGGGTCACATCTGAACTATATCTAGAAGGAGTCTTGAATAAGCAAAAGAACAGCATCCATATCTGGAGCATTTCCAAGCTATCTCTGAAAGGAAATCTGGAATAAGTATCAGAACGTCGCCATGCCTGGGTCACATCTGAACTATATCTAGAAGGAGTCTTGAATAAGCAAAAGAACATCATCCATATCTGGAGCATTTCCAAGCTATCTCTGAAAGGAAATCTGGAATAAGTATCAGAATGTCGCCATGCCTGGGTCACATCTGAACTATATCTAGAAGGAGTCTTGAATAAGCAAAAGAACAGCATCCATATCTGGAGCATTTCCAAGCTATCTCTGAAAGGAAATCTGGAATAAGTATCAGAACGTCGCCATGCCTGGGTCACATCTGAACTATATCTAGAAGGAGTCTTGAATAAGCAAAAGAACAGCATCCATATCTGGAGCATTTCCAAGCTATGTCTGAAAGGAAATCTGGAATAAGTATCAGAACGTCGCCATGCCTGGGTCACATCTGAACTATATCTAGAAGGAGTCTTGAATAAGAAAAAGAACAGCATCCATATCTGGAGCATTTCCAAGCTATCTCTGAAAGGAAATCTGGAATAAGTATCAGAACGTCGCCATGCCTGGGTCACATCTGAACTATATCTAGAAGGAGTCTTGAATAAGAAAAGGAACAGCATCCATATCTGGAGCATGTCTAAGCTATCTCTGAAAGGAAATCTGGAATGAGTATCAGAACGTCGCCATGCCTGGGTCACATATGGATTATCTCTAGAAGGAGTCTTGAATAAGCAAAAGAACAGCATCCATATCTGGAGCATTTCCAAGCTATCTCTGAAAGGAAATCTGGAATAAGTATCAGAACGTCGCCATGCCTGGGTCACATCTGAACTATATCTAGAAGGAGTCTTGAATAAGCAAAGGAACAACATCCATATCTGGAGCATTTCCAAGCTATCTCTGAAAGGAAATCTGGAATAAGTATCAGAACGTCGCCATGCCTGGGTCACATCTGAACTATATCTAGAAGGAGTCTTGAATAAGCAAAGGAACAACATCCATATCTGGAGCATTTCCAAGCTATCTCTGAAAGGAAATCTGGAATAAGTATCAGAACGTCGCCATGCTTGGGTCACATCTGAACTATATCTAGAAGGAGTCTTGAATAAGCAAAGGAACAACATCTATATCTGGAGCATTTCCAAGCTATCTCTGAAAGGAAATCTGGAATAAGTATCAGAACGTCTCCATGCATGGGTCACATCTGAACTATATCTAGAAGGAGTCTTGAATAAGCAAAGGAACAACATCCATATCTGGAGCATTTCCAAGCTATCTCTGAAAGGAAATCTGGAATAAGTATCAGAACGTCGCCATGCCTGGGTCACATCTGAACTATATCTAGAAGGAGTCTTGAATAAGCAAAGGAACAGCATCCATATCTGGAGCATTTCCAAGCTATCTCTGAAAGGAAATCTGGAATAAATATCAGAACGTCGCCATGCCTGGGTCACATCTGAACTATATCTAGAAAGAGTCTTGAATAAGCAAAAGAACAGCATCCATATCTGGAGCATTTCCAAGGTATCTCTGAAAGGAAATCTGGAATAAGTATCAGAACGTCGCCATGCCTGGGTCACATCTGAACTATATCTAGAAGGAGTCTTGAATAAGCAAAAGAGCAACATCCATATCTGGAGCATTTCCAAGCTATCTCTGAAAGGAAATCTGGAATAAGTATCAGAACGTCGCCATGCCTGGGTCACATCTGAACTATATCTAGAAGGAGTCTTGAATAAGCAAAAGAGCAACATCCATATCTGGAGCATTTCCAAGCTATCTCTGAAAGGAAATCTGGAATAAGTATCAGAACGTCGCCATGCCTAGGTCACATCTGAACTATATCTAGAAGGAGTCTTGAATAAGCAAAAGAACAGCATCCATATCTGGAGCATTTCCAAGCTATCTCTGAAAGGAAATCTGGAATAAGTATCAGAACGTCGCCATGCCTGGGTCACATCTGAACTATATCTAGAAGGAGTCTTGAATAAGCAAAAGAACAGCATCCTTATTTGGAGCATTTCCAAGCTATCTCTGAAAGGAAATCTGGAATAAGTATCAGAACGTCGCCATGCCTGGGTCACATCTGAACTATATCTAGAAGGAGTCTTGAATAAGCAAAAGAACAGCATCCATATCTGGAGCATTTCCAAGCTATCTCTGAAATGTAGATATGCCCTGGCTAGATACAGGTATCGAATCTGGAATTGCGACAGTTGATAGTAACCGTCTTTGGATTGACCTTTTTCCTGAAAAGGCAAAACATTAGTTGTATGTAATGTCATGATGCATGAACTACATGATCTTAAGATGCTCTCAAAAACAAATGAGATTTGTGTGATATGATGCGTATGTGCATGCATTGCGTATGTAAGCAAGATGTATGAAAGGTGATATGTTTATGAATGTATTTTCGTCTAGGAAAATAAATCCTTGACGAATACCGGGAAGTTAAATCCTGGGCTGATGTTGAAGAACAGAGTTCTTCGTTTCCGCTGGGGATGATGGTTGCAAGAACAAACCGGTAGGAGAAGATGACTCCGTTGGGGAATAAACTTGCTGTAGAGATACTCTGCGGGGAATACTCTGTGGGGAAGGGATACTTCGCTGAGAATTTGATGATAACTCCACTGAGGGATACCGTTGATAAACTTTGTTGAGGGAATTGATGAACTCCGCTGGGGGGTAGGAAGAAACTTCGCCGAGGACGATCTTTCCGTGGTTATTAGCTGAGGATAACCCAGTTATAAGCCCTGGTGGGGAATAACCTTTGGATAAAGCCGGAGAGACGCGTTCGCGCTCTGCAGGGGATAAGCTTCCAGAATCTACTGGGGATAAGCTTCCTACTGGGGGGAATTGATTCAACTCTCCTGGGGAAACGTTTGAACTGTACTGGGGAAGTGGCTCCACTGGTGTGTCTGTATTCCGCCGGGGAACAATCTTATATTAAGACTGTCGGGGATGCTTGCTTAGGAACATCTGTATACTCCATTGGGGAATTTTGAGATCTTCTGGGAATACCCATCTTTCTTATGGCTGACAGTAGATTAACTCTACTTGGGGAGAGTGTTGCTGACTTGCTGGAAAATGTTGTGCCTTTTCAGGGCTGATTGGGAGACCAAACTCTGTTCGGGGAAGAGTATTGCTGACTCTTGTCTTACTCTGCGGGGAGTGGAGGTAACTTGGTCATGTTCTTCAGCTGAACTTGCCTTGGTACCTCAGTGGACAGAGCAACCAGATCGCTTAGACAATTCTTATTGCCCCAGTTTCTGCGAGAGAAGATACCCGTGGAGGTGCTTGATGACTACCGACTGACAAATCTTCTTCTTATAGGCAAGTGACGAGATGACGAGACATAGCCGTACGTTTTTTATCCCTAACTTTTGCCTGGACCGCCCTTTCGGGTTTTCAGTCCATCGGGATACCCATTTTTGCCCAAGCCGCCTTTTCAGGTTTTCGACTTGCCGGGTGTACAGATTTTTCATTTTCATCCCTTATTTTTGCCCGAACCCTTTTGGTTCGCCGGGAAGCCCTTATTTTTGCCTAGGTGTGTCAACCTAGCGGGTCTTTGATTATGCGTAGTATTTTTTCGACTATGTCCGTGCTCTTAGGATACAGGAAGTTGTCACTGTCAGTAGTGCAGTGTTACCATACCACCAGAAGATCTTCGTTTGATCGTCCAATGCCCCAAGTAATCCAGATGGAGATTTTCCCCAAGCTACTTGTAATTTGAGAGATTCTCCGAATCTTGACTGGACTGCCCCAGATGACGGATGATGATCATGCCGTGCCCCTTTGTTGGAAGTGCTTTTGTTCATCAGACATTCTTCGTGCGAACTTCTATGTTGTTCAAACAAATAGTCATATGCAAGCAATGTTATATCAGGAATGCAAAGCTTATGTCTGTCTTGAAGTTTTTTTGAAAATGCATTTTTTTATAAAACAAGTGAATGTTTGTAAAACGTGATGTCAATTTCGTATTTACCGCAAGCCTTAAGGAGTCAGGATACCTTTGTAACAGTGTGCTTTCGAATTAACCCATGCTTCAGCTAGGACTTTTGAGGGTTGTAACATGGCCTGGTTTATGGTTTAAGAAACAAAGGATAAAGGCTCAAATTATTTGTACCCACCCGCTCTTCGTGATGTTCTTCAAACCTAAACTCAGTTGATCGTGCGTCAGACCTTGTTTGAGTCTTTGTCCTGATATTCCCATGATGGTTCGGATGTTGACATTTTATTTTGAATAGGCAGTCATTCCTCTTTTTTTTTTGGTGGAGGGTTTGTAGGACCTCTTTCTTTTTGATTTTGTTATCTCTGTTTTTTGCCTGAACTGTTTCTTTTTGTATTACAGTCAGCGGGATGCCCCAGTTTTGTAAGTCTCCTTCATAGGTTTTGACTTAATGGGCTTTTATTTTTGGGAGATAATGACTGCCTGTCTTTATGATTATTCGGAACCATCACTGTCTTTGATTTTGACAGGACTCCTTTGGTGCCATTCGTTGTGCACTTGGATCAGCTGAGAGAACTACCCTGCCCCAGTGTTGTACCCCAAAATTTGCCCTCCCATATTTCTCAAAACATTTCAAGAAAAATTCACAAGTCCAACCCGGCGCATCATATTCAGGTGTTCTTTCGCCAAGATATCTCTGATAACATATTCTCAAATTCAGGTTCGGCTCAAGAGTCAATTCTTTAAAGAAGGTATCCGAATGTGTGAGTTTACTCGAAGAAATATGGTGAAAAAGTGTGCTGAAAGTGCAATTTTTACGCGCTAAAAAATTCATAACTTGAAGATAGTGGCTCGTTTTGAACCCGTTCCGGTGGCCAAAATTTCGTCTTGACATTATCTACATTTTCATATCTCACGGCTGGAAGCCAGTTTCGATCAGAAGGTCTTCAAAAATGTGGATTTATCAAGTATTTTCATACAGAAAATTTGTGACAGAAGTTTATTTGCGTCATGTTCAGAAAATCATAACTTGGTCGATTTTCATCGTATCGAGCTGGTTCCAGCGCCAAAATTTCAAAAATTGAGTTGGTTACATTTTCACAGAAGGTATTGAGTTCAAACGGTATTCAAAAGGCCTTCGTTTTTTGCTCAGAGTGCGTGACACACTGAAAATCCTGAATGCTGAATATTATTTCATCTGGGCCGAAACTTCGAAAATTCATAACTCGGTCAATTTTTATCGGATTGGGCTCATATTTTTACACAAGGTCCCTGACTCGTAGATCTACAACTTTGCTTCAAAAGTCGAGACCGGATTATGCTCCGATCAATACCAGTTTTTTATTGAAGAACGTGTCAGAGTCGACACTGGAGCCCAAAATAAGTTTGTCTGAGCTGAAACTTCAAAAATTCATAACTAATTCACCGTTTATCCGATTGAGCCGATTTTCGGACAGGAGTTAGTTATCGATGTCGGCTACATTTTGTTTTCACATTTCAACTTCAAAAATTGCACTTAAGTCCCTGCGATTTAGCTTGGAAAGTGACGAACTCAAGTGAATATTGGAGGCCCAATTGCACATTCAAAGCCCATTTTCTTTACCCTAATTTCCATTATATAATCACCTTCTTTTCACACAAACCAGGGAGGAGAAAAAGAGAGAAAAAACCTTGCCACAACACTGTCAGAATATCAAATTCTTTCAAGAACCCTAAAACCTTGAAATCCTTATTACAAATCCCTCTCTCACTACAAACAAGCCATCACAGTTACAAACCAACACCTCACTACTTCTTCAGTAAGGGTAAGGCTGGTTTGATCTTCATGATCAAAAGGGTATAATCATTCATACATGCCATATTGTGCCTAAACATTAAATTTCTTCATATATTGACTTTATTTGCATTTTATGATTTTATTTAATGTGTTCATGAGATTCAACACTGCAGATTTAGACAGGATCTCATGCAGGTTCATTAAGGAACGTTGAGGCCAAAAGCCAAATGGCCAAAAGCCAAAAGCCAAAAGCCAAAAGCCAAAAGCCAAATGGCCAAAAGAACAACTTATGCATGACACCAATACATGGCGAGACAGACATCCTGAGAAGATTAAGGAACATTGAGGCCAGAACACAAATGGCCAACAGCCAGAACACAAATGGCCATGAAACCCAATTCAATGGCCAAAGAATGCAGACCACGGTACTCAGGAGTCAATGAACACGCACGTGATGCCAGAAAGTCAAACAAGACTTTTTGTCTAATGGGCCAGAATACTTCAAAAAAACCTCCCCTTGGGCCTGAAACCCCCCTTGGTTTGCATCCTTTTTAATTTTATTTTATTTTCTTTTCTAATTCTTTTTTAATTGTTTTAATATTTTTTTTCACCATAAAATAATTTTCTATAATAAAAACAGAAAAAATCAAAAATACAAATATATTTAATTATTATTAATTTCATCACTAACCTATTTTTTGTAAATAAACTCTAACAATTAACTTAGTTTAATTTAGGTTTTTAAACTTTAATCTTTTTCTTAATAAGTAAAAAGTATCTAGAATTAGGGTTTTTTGACATTTTCATCTTTTTCTTAAATAAATTATTAATCATCATTATTTATCATTATTATTAATTATCATTAATTTTGTAAATAAACATGTACATTAAATATTATGTAAATTAGGTTTTAAACTTTAACTTTTTTTTAATAATTAAAAATATTTAGAACTAGGGTTTCCTTCTAATTTTAAATTCTTTTCTTTATTTTCATAAATACAAAAAACCTAAAAAACATTTCTTTTCTTTAATAAAATAAATAATTAACTTTCTTATTTCAATTTAATTTCAAAAGGGTCCAACGCCCTCGAACGTTCAACTTTAATTCTTTCGCGCATCTATTCTTATTTTCCTTTGTGAATATTATGTAATTGCTCAAGCCTTGTAATAGTAATTAGGAATTTATTTAATTTCCGCATTTTTTATTCAAAACGGGTCTTTGTTAATTTGGTGATGTATAGACCCGCGCCTTGTAATAGCGTAGAATTTATCTTTCCGCACTTTAATTTCCACACTTTTAAACTGCTAAACTTTGCATGAAAGAATGAATGGCCTAAATTAAAAACAAGCGTAGATCACCATGATACATGTACAAGATAAAACATAACTGAAAATAACACACAAATTCACACACCACTCTTAGGGTACGCCTCACTGTTGCCTTGCCTTCGAAACGTGGTCGTCGAGTATAGGACGTTTTAGTAAGTCCTTATGTCCATGACATGATCCAGTTGCCTCGAAACGGTTGCCTCGGAATTAAAAAGGATCAATGGCATAAGGGTAGCTTCTAAGGTGTCCTACTGTTGCTCTGGTGACCACACTGTCCCTAAAAACGAATTGACCCGAAGACCTCCAACGGTGGTGCTACCTATCTCTCAATGGTGGGATAGCACTACCTTAAGGATATTTACACAACCTAATTCCTTAGGGTAGGTAGATGACTCATAGATACTTGCTCTATTAAAAAAAAATCAAACTCTTTTCACACTGACACTTTCAAAAAGCTTTCAAAACAATTTTTCAAGCACTCTTGAGGACTGATACAAGAGTCGATCTAAAATCTTTAAACGAAACTTTTTCAAACCCACTCACAATTGAAAAGCAAACATTTTGAAAACACAGATGAGCAAGTATCTAAGAGCCCATGGATAACCATGGATAGAAAGGGTGCTAACACCTTCCCTTTCTATAAATCTACCTCCCGAACCGAGAAACTATCTCATAAGGAATTTTACTGTGCTTTTGTCCTGTCCATGTTGGAGAAAATAAAAGACGGTGGTGACTCTTGCTTCCGCGACATTTCGCGAACCAGCGTTAAGCAGTCAGTTCCAGATCCACCGATCACACCCAGGTTATGATTAAGGGTTTTAATTTTCGAAAAGAAAACTCCTACTTCTTTGGCTCAAAGGGGTTGACGAGGGATTATCATCCTTATAACTCCAGTGTTTAGGAATTGAAACAATGCCTGTACCTCATCAGCGGGGTCTGTTCAAAAGCATACTGTAGATTGTGGTATCGTTTTCGTCATCCTCCCTCAAGAGGCTTAGAATTATTAACCGAGACTTGAACATCACAAAAAATATGAAAGCAATGTGAATATAGTGAAAATAATTGGATTAATTCAAAAACAGACATATGCCGTGCATTAATGAAATAAAAGAGTTCGCTATGACATTTAATTGTTTGTATAAGCAAAAAATTACAACTCGGAAATTCAAATAAATAAAAGTCTTCAATGATTGGGCAATGGAGCATTGATTATGTTTGGAGTCTCTGACGCTTTAAACTGAATCTCTTCGGCGTCGATCATGTCTTGAATCTTGTTCTTCAAAGGCCAGCAGTTGTCCGTAGTATGACCCGGGCTATCGGAGTGGTAAGCGCACCTCTCATTAGGATGGTAGTTGGGAGCAGAGGTGTTTGGATTCCGGAGAGGAGCCCTCAAGGTAATCAGCCCTGCTTTCAACATTTGTTGTAGCGCTTGATCTAGTGACATATTGATCTTAGTGAACTGTCTCTTGGGTGCGACCTCCTTACGTTGATGCCCCTGTCCCTGTTGAGCAGGCCTAGGATTAGAGATATGGACTGCCCCTATATATTGATCATGGCGACCCTTTTGGCTGTACGCAGCATTGGCCTCTTTCTTCCCAGTGTAAGGCTTTTTGTGAGTATCAGAAGGTGTAGCTTCTTGAATCTTTACAGCCTTGATGCCAGCTTCGATCCTCTCCCTGGTCAAGATCAAATCTGTAAACCCAGCAGAAGAATTTCCAATGAGATGGTTGAAGAAGGGACCAGACAGGGTCCCCAAGAACATGTCAACAAGCTCTCGATCAGTCAAGGGAGGCTGCACCCTTCCAGCCAGATCTCTCCACCTTTGCGCATACTCCTTAAAACATTCACTCGTCCCAAGTGACATACCCTGGAGTTGGGTACGCGTGGGAGCGAGGTCGACATTATACTGATACTGCTTATAAAAAGCAGTTGCCAAGTCCTCCCAGTTACGAATACTGGTTCCATCCAACTGATAGAACCAATCGAGCTGAGTCCCTGAAAGACTCTCCTGGAAGAAATGGATCCATAGATTCTTGTCTGCCGTGTAGGGCTGGATCTTCCTTGCGTATGAACGGAGGTGCAGCTTAGGACAAGAAACCCCGTCGTACTTTACAAAGGCAGGTGCCTTGAACTTGTGAGGGATCACCACCCCAGAAGATAAACCTAGGTCCCCAAAGTCCAACCCAGGCACACGTTGGATATCCATAGCATTTAACCGGTCCTCCAGCTGTTTGTACATGTCTTCAGCAGGGGGGTATTGTTCATCATTGAAGTCTGTCTCGGTGTCAGAGACCACAGGGCTAGGAACCTTTCTCCCTTGGTGACTGCCTTCCCCCACAGATGGAGTAGTCCTCTCAGCTTCATTCTGCAGTGTGTTCCCAGATCTGCGTCTAGGGTTGAACAAAACAGTCATCTTCTTCTTCTTCTGAATCAGAGTCTTCAATTCCTTTTGACCCTGGGCTAGGCTCATAATCAACTCTTGGAACTGGGCATTCTAGGCCTGGAGGGCCTTGATAGCTTGTTCATTGGATGATTCAGGATTCATGATGACTGCTGAAATAAACAGCGAAGAAGGTAAGTGACCTGTAACAAAAGGGCACCTGGGATGCAATGATATGTATGCATGCAATGTTTCCAAGGATCTCGCGGGGTAAACAAGAAAAATTGTTAGCATTTGAATTTTGGTAGCTTGATGGAAGGAACTTCATGTTGCTGAGAGCCCTTCTTCAAGAGTCAAGGCTCACCATATCTAGTGGGTCATAGCCCCTGACTCAAGTCATCAACCTGGCTAGAGAAAAATAAATCCCCTTTGCCCCTTGCTAGACATTCTGGTCCATCATGACCTGCATCACAAGCCCTTGAGATCCCTGAAATGAGTTAGTCCTTATGCAGGATGCATGCAATGGTATGATGTTATGTTATGTATGGAGTGATGTAAGTAGGCCCTGCTATGAGTCCAGATTAAGGACTGTAAACAAAACCTGTAAGAAACTCAAGTGTCAGATAACAAGTATACAAGTAGTCAAGTTTTGAAGGCACACAAGTCACACAAAGAGCCCTTAGAGTTTAGGCCAGCATGAAGTTTGGGGTACTACCCTCTTGAAGTTGGTGGGCTCAAACCTGTCCTATCAAAGTAACCGGGTTCTAAGGAGCTCAATATCATTGGATTGTTTTCTGTGTTCATCGTTTTGATTTAGCCACTGAACTGGCGATCAAAATATCCCAAGAAAATAACCCTCAACTGAGTGTAGTATCGAGTATCAACCAACTTTGGATTGCACCAAAGTAGTTATCTCACTACCCCTAAAGAGGCCAGGATGGTTCAATTAAGGTTCTTAAGGTCAGTTGATGCTTCACGACACCACGCGGCGGCCCCGTACTCTCCTTGACTTGACTCAAGGGTTACCGGTACTCACCAAAGTGCCACATCAACATAGCAGACTGCTTCAACCGTGTCGGTATACTCCGCACAGTTCCCTCACAGCCTTGTTGCTACTTTCTAAGAAGGTATCCCCCAGATCCGGGTTAGGATCTATAGAACTCCCAAAACAGGCCCAATAATATTAAAGCACACAAATCAGGCAATTGAAAACATAAGTATAATCTATCCTAAGGTACACCTCTCTTTAAAAGTTTCCCCAGTAGAGTCGCCAGTTCTGTGATCGGTGGAAATAGAACTGACTGTTTTTAAGCTGGTTTCGCGAAATGTCGCGGAAGCAAGAGTCGCCACCGTCTTTTATTTTCTCCAACATGGACAGGACAAAAGCACAGCAAAATTCCTTATGAGAATGTTTCTCGGTTCGGGAGGTAGATTTATAGAAAGGGAAGGTGTTAGCACCCTTTCTATCCGTGGTTATCCACGGGCTCTTAGATACTTGCTCTTATGTTTTCAAAATGTTTGCTTTTCAAAATGTGAGTGGGTTTGAAAAAGTTTCTTTGAAATATTTCTGAATAACTCTTGTATCAGTCCTCAAGAGTGTTTGAAAAATTGTTTTGAAAGCTTTTTGAAAGTGTCGGTGTGAAAAGGTTTTTTGATTTGTTTTTTAATAGAGCAAGTATCCATGAGTCATCTACCTACCCTAAGGAATTAAGCTGTATAGAAGTCCTTAAGGTAGTGCCATCCCACCATTGAGAGGTAGGTAGCACCACCGTTGGAGGTGTTCGGGTCAATTCGAGTGTAGGGACAGTGTGGTCACCGAAGCAACAGTTAGGACACCTTAGAAGCTACCCTTATGTCCTTGATCCTTTTTTTAATCCGAGGCAACCATTTCGAGGCAACTGTTCGAGGCAACTGCTTCGAGGCAACTGTTTCGGGGCAACTGTTTCGAGGCAACTGGATCATGGACATAAGGACCGCTAAGACGTCCTATACTTGACGACCACGTTTCGAAGGCAACGAGTGAGGCGTACCCTAGAAGTGGTGTGTGTATTGTGTGTTGTTTTCATGTTATGTTTTTGTACATGTTATTAGTGAGCTACGAGTTGTTTTTATTTACATACATTCTTTCATGCAAGTTTAGCAGTTAAGGGGTGCAGAAAGTAAATTGCTGAAACATAAATCCTACGCTATTACAAGGCGCGGGTCTATACATCGCCAAAAATTACAAAGACCCGTTTTTGGTAAATAAGTACGGAAAGTAAATAAAAACAGTAAAAGTCCTAATTACTATTACATCCGGAGGCAATTACATAATAATCCAAAATAAGGAATTAAAATTAAAATGCGCGCGAAAGAAGAATCGGGAATGTCTTAAGGGTGTTGACCCTTTTAGAAAAGAAATTGATTTTTTTGTCTTTTTTGTAATTAAAGTGAAATTAAAACTAACTAATGACTAATTAATTAATTTAATTAAAAGAAAATATTTTTTGTTTTTGTGTTTTTATGAAATAAAAGAAATGGAATAAAATTAAAAGTTAACTTTTACCTAATTCTAGATTTATTTTAATTTTTTAAGAAAAGGAATTAAAATGGCCTAATTAAACTATTTTGGTTAATGTTTATTTACAAAATAAAATAATAATAATAATAATGATGTAATTCTATTTTTTTTGATTTTTTATGAAAATATGTTAATTAAGTTAATTTGTTAATAATAATAATAAAAATAAAAAAAGGTTAAAAATTAAAATAATAGAAAAACAAAACAAAATAAAAAAGGAAGTAAAACCAAAAGGGGGGTGTGGGCTGAAATTTGGAGGTGTTGAATTGAGAATTGTGGCCCATTTATCCTCAGCTCGTTTGACTTTCCTTGATTGCTTGCAGCGCGCTTGACTCTAGAGTATGGTATTCTGCACCTTTTGTCCTTTGGATCTGCACTAATGACACATGGCTGGCGCTTTGGATGAGGTTTATGGTGTTCCTCCTTTGAGAATCTGCACATGAAAGCAATGAAAAAAATGATATGGAAATTATAGGGGACCTGGGAAGAACTTACAGCGCGGTATGAGCCTCAGGACTTGACAAAGGTTGCTTTAGCTTCAGGGTGTGGCAAGGAATAGAACCACGTGCTTGTTTTGATCTGAAGATGCTCGCAACTATGTTTTAGAACTCTCACTTTTTGAATAATTTTTGGTTTTGCTCTTGGCCGTTTCTGCACACACTATTTTTTTTGAATGAGGTTGGGAAGGCTTGTATATATAGTAATGAAATGTGTATCAATCCAAATAATGGTCATTAAGCTTATGCAATTATGTTCTTGATTTCCTCCATAACCAACATTGAAACAACTTGCCTTTTGTGTCAAAATTTGAATTTCTTGCTTGGATTAGGCCTTGCACGAATTTGGAAGGTGAGTGATGGTGTATCAAAGCATTTCAATACAAAATATATCCTTTAATTAATTTTCTTGATTTTCATTTGAATTTTAAAGATTTAAAATGATTTAAATCAAATAAAATTAAATAAAAATGGAAAAATTAACTTTTAATCTTGAAATAAATTGTGGGACACGTGGGAGGCATGCCCAAGCTGAAACAAGTGGAAAAAGTGGGCCCCTTTTGTCAAAAATGAAGTTTCAAGGATAATTGACTTTGGCCATTTCACAAAAATTTCCCAACTTCTCCAATGCATATCTTGCTCAATTTTAAAGCTATGAACATGTTCTTGGACATTTTGGAAAGGTCTTGAAGTCCTATAACCAATGTCTTTGGTCCCATGTCATTTTTATTTACCAATATCAAGTTATGGTCTTTGACTCAAAGTGCCTTTTTGTTGACTTTTGAAAATGACCTATAATGTTGAAATTGATAACTTTTTGTGAGAGCATTTCTTGGACTTGGAATGTGAAGATGAGTTGTAGGAAATGTCTTCCCCTTCAAGATGAGCATTGGATGGGATTTTTCTGATGAACCATGAAAAAGTTATGCCTTGGTCAAGTTACAGTTGACTTTTCAACTGTCCAAAAATGGAAACTTTTGCATCTTGATGATTTTTGAGCCATTCTTGTGGAATCATGATCAAGACTTGATCAAATGATGATTGTGGCTTCAAAATAAGATGTTGACCAAATTTTTTGACTTTTGACTACCAAATGACCATTTTACCCCTACAGTTGATTGTGGAGCAACTAGGACCTTTGACTGTGCAACTTGACCTTGTGAGCCTTGAAACTTGACATGTAGGTGCTTGACAATGTATATGAGCATATGGGACTTGATTGAGCCCTTGAAAACCTCAACTTTCTTTACAAGAACCAAAACCCTAGTTTGACTGGCTTAGGAGAGTGGTTGACTGTGTAGCCCTTGAGAAGACTTTGAACCATTTGAGGTGATGCTTGTCAAAACTTTGAAGAATATGGGAGGGAAAATTTTGGGATACAACAATATGGCCTTTAGAAGTCAACAAACCCTAGCTCAGAGAGTGTCAAAATAACTTGGAACCCCTTTCAACATTTGATGATTTTTCTTGCAAAATTGGATCTAATCATGTGAAGAGAAGTTGTTGTAGATGGTGATAAGAACCCGTAGAAAAAAGAACCAACTCAAAATATTGAAAATTGAGAGAGTTATTCACTTGTGATCACTAAATCAAATACTTGCTCAATTAGGTCAAACTTGTTGAATCAACCTTGAGTCTTTTGAACTTTCTTGGCAAAATAAAGCATAATGGATCACATTAGACCTTGAAATTGTTAGAACATATTTTGGTTCTACATCTTTGTAATAGTTTTAATGATAAAAAATACATGATATATACATAAATAACAAATATTCTCTCTAATAATTTAATAAAATATGCAGATAATTTTGAGAAAGAAGCATAGAAGTTGGCAAACAAAATTACGCTAAGAAGATCTGATAAGAATTTCTGTACAACTATTGAAATATCACACTCAAAGAAGTTCTAATGCTAAAACTTCTGAAGCACCAAAGTTATACGCTAAAACTCTGATCAAGCAAAACTCTGATGATTTAAATTCTCAACATTAATATTCTTATTCTGATCAGTTTTTAAAGAAGCAAGTTCTGATGCGTTACAATTCAATCATTGCAAATCAAAAAGTAACGGATGGTACCATACAAGATCTATATTTTTGGAAAGTGCGTTAACAACTTTTTATCAAACTTCCGAAATCATCTTCTCATGTCTCATACGCTTCACCTATATAAAGGAGTCTTGAAGAGTGATCAAACTTACTTGCACATACAAAGAAATATTCTCACAAGCTTTCTCTTATCTATTTTTTATGCTTTAACCTTGTGTATAAATCACAGTCGTGATATAGTTTTTCTATAAACACTAATGTACACATTTTGATTCATATTTTGCAATACCTTGAGAAACCAAGTTGTGGTTTAGTTTCAAGAAGACATTGACGGTAGTCTTTGTGATTGTGTAATCAAAGTTTTGGTTACGATTAAGACCTTGTTTGAGAGAGGCGAAATTACCTTTGCGGGTGGACTAGAGTAGTTTGAGTTCAAACAAACCAGGATAACCAAACGTGTCATACTGTTATAATTTTAGAAAACCCCAATTCAAACCCATTTTCTTGTGTTTTTCTATTCTTCAATGAAGTTATCTTGAAGCACACTCAAAGATGGAACTTAAGTCTTAATGAAACTTGTTGAAGAAGGCATAAAAATAAACACATGAACCTTTGAATCTTCTTGATGAATACCACCACCAACCTTGAGGAAAACTTGACCTAAATAAAATGAGAGAGCTCTTTGAACCAAAAAAACTTTGATATTATAGACATATCCTTGAAGCTTAAGCTATTGCAATCCATTGAAGAACCATTTGACCGAGGACCATCCCTTGAAACCCTAGGTTAGATGGTGAGATGGATGCAGTTGTGTCATCACCTACAATATAAACACCCAAACAAACATATATACATATTTTGATGTTAGTTAAAAGTTAATCAACATAAGAAGCACTTATACAAGATACACAATTCAAGTTATTTGGTGATCCATCAAGAGCAAACTTAAACATAGGATGAAGTAGAAGGGAGAATCAACCCTAATGTGTGATCTTGATGTATTGATAATATGAGATAATGAGAGATCTTAGGGGCAAAAATCGGGGTATAACAACTGCCCTTATTTAAGTGTCTTCTATCCGGAGATACGAAGGTTAAAATCTTCATCTCGACGCGATAAAAGATACTTAATATGGAGTAAAGCCAATCTCAACAACGAACTATCTCCCATAACATACAGACTTCAATCTATTGGAGTAAACAAATCTTCTTTAGCATTAACAAACTTATTGGGGAAGTACATGTTGCTCAAATAAAGAGACCACCACTTGTTGTTATGAGAAGAATTGCAATAACACTGTTAGAAAATGAATTTTGACTTCCTGGGGAAATACCAACATGTTCATGCTGAGGGGATAAAGTCTTCATGTGCAAAATAAACGCACATTCTCAATCCAGGGCTCACAACCTATAAGGATCAAAATAATATTGTTGTCGGGGACCAAAATTTCAAACCAGGATCAAACCGGAGTGAAACAGCCAACCAAGACACCATCCCATGAGGAATAAACTCAAACGGAGATCAATTCCATCCAGGTAATGAACTGGGTATGAAGGCTAAAGAAAAATTCTTCGCCGAGGAATAACTTAATGGGGAAATTGAAAGGATATACACTTTCTGTTTAAGGTCGACACTCTATTGGAGAAAGGATAATATAACTCTACAAAGAGGATACAATATCAACATAAACATCAATGAATGCAAATGAACCATCAGTTTTAATTCAACTATGCATGATGTATGCATGAGTGTATGAATGTATGAATGTTGTTATGTGTATGCCGATAAATACACATACATCACTAGGGATAACCAGACAAAACCAACTTGGGTAAGGATAACAATCGACTAAATCACATCCAAGATAGAAATTCCATAAGAGAGTAAGCACCAACTGAGGAAAAAAATTCCTACTTCAAGGCTTAACTTCATTGGGGAAAAACAAGGCTTGAAAATAATCAAAGAAAAATTTGATAGCAATAAACCAATACAGTTGCAGGGATATAATAAACTCCTTCAGGATTCACCAGAGAATATCATACAGATTTCGCTAGGGAAGACAATGTTACATCGTCTGATCCAACACTGTCATCAGAGATTCTCGATGAGCATAAGAGTTCATCAACAAGGCTAAAATGGAAATCTTAGATGGAGTTTGCAACAACTGATCCGTAATCTTGTAATCAATCATCTTGATGATTTTTAACAGATCATCATAATCCTTTTCCAAGGCGGCGCAACTAGATTCTCCTATCACTTTCTTAGGTTCAGAATTCTCAACAAATTTCTTACCAGAATTAATATCTCCTCGAAAGGTAGGGGTGAAGACACGACCACTACGAGTTACCCGACTAGCTTCAGCAATATTCTCAACATGAAACAAAGGTTGGATAGGAATTTCCACAACATCTTCTAGGATAGTTGCATTGCACTTATAAGGTACAACTTTATCTGATTCATATAAGATAGTACCAAGCAGACAAATAACTACAAGAGAAACAACAGGTTCGCTGCGATACATAATCTCTACAGGAGCAAGAACACCAAAATATGGTACAATGACATTCGCTCCTGCTTCTTCAGAATACTCAGGAAACATACCTTCGTTAGAAGAAAAGAGTTCATCATCGGAAACATACTCATCATCAGACATGGCTTCAACCGGATAGTCTTCAACCATGTTAACTCCATTATAATCATCTATGTTTCTTGTGACTCTGATAGTACCTTTGTCTAACAGCAGTTGAATACCTCTTCTCACAATAGAACAACCACGAGGATCTTTTCAGCAAATCTGACGAGAACCATAATGATATATCTCCTGATCATCCATATAACAAAAATTAGCATGTAACTACACCAGATCATCATCCATATAATTCAAATCATAAATATGGAATTCACCGGGACATCTGTGATACAGTGGGAGAACTGACTTGGGAGTTTTTACGTTTTATCTCAATTATTGTGGATAGCAAGAGTCTCCACCGACTTTTCTTTTATCCAATAAGAAAAGGGTGAAAAGAACAGGAAAGACCTTTGAGATATTTTCTTGAGTTCGGGGGGTAGGTTATGAAAAGGGAAGGTGTTAGCACCCTTTTCATCCATAGTTATATATGGGATCTTAGTTGCTTGCTAGATCACTTTTGAAATTGCTTTGTTTGAAATGTGTTTATGGTGGTTTTTGAAAGTATTTTTGAAAAGCGCCTTCGTTTAGGCAAACTTTGTAATGATTCTCGTCTCTATAAGAATGCCTACAAAGTGTTGATTTTTGAAAATATTTCGTTTGAAAGTGTTAGTGTGTTTGAAAAGATGTTTGTTTTTGAAGATAGATTGTGAGCAAGCAACTAAGAACGTTCTACCTACTCAAAAGTATTTTGTTCATTTCTCTCTTCCTTTGATATTGTTATCTCACCATTGATTGGTAAGTAACCCTATCTTTGGATGTGAAGGGACGGGAGTGGGTCATCATATAGTCATAAGATGCAATGTTGCAAGATAACTTAGCATTTTTCTTAAGGGACTAAGATCATTTGTAAGGCAACATTCGTAGCGTCATCAAGGGACTATGATCTTGTATTTTTTATTGTTTTTGCTAAGGCATCTCACATGCATAACATGACCATTTTCTCAAGGCAACAAATGGAGTTAACTCTAGAGGTATAGTGTGAAAGTATTTTGATTTCATGAATTGTTTTGTCTTGGATTAGGGTTATATAACTATTGATTTTAGTCTTTCCATACACACCTTAGTTACTAGAATTTATATTTGAAAGCGGTAAATTGCGGAAAATAAACTCCTACGCTATTATACTGTTTAAGGGGATATGGGTACAATTTACAAATGGGGATGGATAGGAGCTTAAATATTGCAACCATATTGAATAGTGATGAAGAAAATATATGAAAATAGATAAAACAATGTAAAATAATGGAAAACTGCATTTTTGAATATTATGTGTCGACACAAGCTCCTTTACATCAACACATAAGTTTGTCTTGCTCCTGTAAGTACAATTCAATTCAGTATGAGTCGATACATAAGGGTGTGTGTTAACTCATTCCCTGCATGTGTCGACTCATACGTGCTTTATATCGACTTATACACTCTTTATTCGTTCTGTTTTTTCCATGTATAACAGTATATGTCGACATATATAGGCTTTGTGTCGACTCATAACCTGTTTTTCCATTAAGATGTGTCGACTCATACTGTAATTTTCTTATTCTATCATTGTTTTGCTGCATACATGGGTTAGCTCTCAACACATGGTTAGTGAAAATGAAATATAAGTATATGGCTAGCTTCAAGGCAATGATATATACATCTTATCTTTACAAATGAACCACTAATGATGCTTATATGAAGAGTTTAAAAGTCAAGAAGACTTACCTTGAAGCTTGATTTTTGTGCTTTGAGTTTGAGTTGTTGTGTTGACTGTTCTTGAGCTTAGAAAAATAGAGATGTTACAGAAGATGCTCTTGAGTTGGAACGACTTCTATGTGATGTATGTGAGGTGCTTAGATGTTTGGACAGAACTTGTAAAGTATGTAGAGTTCTAGGATTTGGATTCAAAGCTCAGGAGTGGGAACTTTGTGGACTGTTATGGCTTTTTTGAATATGAGATTTTGAGGGTTTATCAACAAAACAGAAATTCTGGCGTTTCTCTCTATTTTTTCTCTGACCTCTTTCTCTTGCAATTGGCCTCTCTATTTATAGAGAAGGTTTGAGACTTGAAACAACTCAGATTTTGAATCACGTGTATGGCTATCTTGCTTGTTTTTGAAGCAAACATGAAGAACATGTTTCCAATGCTTGTACCAAGATATCTAAAGTGTTTGATCACTTTAAACATTTTTGTTCTTACTTGTAGAAGTTGAGTGTGATTAGAACAACAAGTTAGAGGCTCAAGAAATTGACTTTGTGATTAAAGTGAACTTTTCAAGAATGGATATGTTGCGTTCTTCCAAAAATGGAATGATCACTTGGAAAAAAGCTCAAACACTTAGATCATAGTTTAACCAGCTGTGTAAGCATTCAATTAAGGAGTAATATACAAGTTTGAGGCCTGTAAATTGAAGATTATGCAGCATAGCTAAGATTTTGGTTCCTTGTTCATCACAAATCTGCCTTGTAAATCAAGAATGAATGCCCTACTTTAGGTCCTTGAATTTCCTAGATCAAGTATGATAAATTCATGCTCTTGGATGTTTTGGGAAGTTTGAAACATCCTCTATAACTTTCATGTTTTCCACTTTTATTAAATCAAACTGGAACTTGATGAAAATTGGCCAAGAAGTTGGGATAAAAACCTGACCAAACCTGACCAAAAATGCCATGACTTCACGAATTTATAACTTAAAATCCAAGAATTTCTAGAAAAATTCCTTCCCTACAATGTTTTATATCTCATTGAGATCTACAACTTTCATGTTGGAAGTTTTCCTTGAATCATCTTGCATCATGGTGAAAATGGTGCACAAAGTCATGAAAAAAAAGAACTTTCTAACACTTAGAAAAATTTTTGTCTTAGAATTTTGACTTTTCAAAGATAATTTTTACTTTTTGATTTCTTGATGAACAATCTTCATATTTTGACATGTCTTGATGAAATATGATTTTTGAAACTTGATTTTGATCAAAAAGTCCAAGTTTGACTTTTCAGTGTACAATTGACTTTTTCATCAGTTGACCAAATTTCCACTATCAATCAATTGACCTTGAGAAGTGTTTTGAACCATGCCATTAGGTCAATATGATGAATTTTAATCCTTGATATCATGTCTCAAACCAATAAGTCATGTATTTGGTCAAAAGTAAAAAATTGAGCCTTCTCAGTCAAAACCCTAATTTTGACTGGATTATGAGTTCAAAATGTTGATATGGATAAAAAATTGTGAAGTTTGACTGTAAATTGACCATAATTTACTTTTTTTCCCAATACAGTTTATTTTAGGTCAATTGATCAATTGGCTGAGCAAAAATGTGATCCAAAGCTTGAAACTTGACATGAGCAATTTTGAGAGTAAAAAATGATCCATGAAAGTCATATGGGGCCTTAAAAGTTCAATTGTACTTGTGCAAACTCAAACCCCAATTTTGAGTCATCAGTGCTTAAGGAGGTGTCTTGAGCTGATCCATCCTTATGCCTTCTTGAACCAATGGACATCTTGTGAGAGAAATCTTAAGAAAATGAGAGGGCAAATTTTGGGGTACAACAACTGCCCCTGTTCAATTTTCTTAAACCTGAAAAGCGAGAATGGCACGTCGTCGTTCGTAGCTTGAAGGTAGAAGATGATTGAACACTAGAGTGCCCAGAAATTTGCACTCGCTGATGTGTTAGTTGAATGTGCCGGGAATGGGATTAAAGATGCCATTTGGAGAATAATGAAAAGTTTGTCGGAGATGGGCTTATAGATGCCATCCAAAGGTGATAGGGAGTCAGTGGGGATGGGCTTATAGATGCCATCCAAAGTGGCTGTAGGTAGGGATTGGAAGGAGTATCAGAATAATTCTTTGATCGAATTATACTGAAACTGAAGATGTCTTGAATAATCTCTCATTGGATAAAGAATCAGTATAAATCTTTAGAGAAATTTAACTGAACTGGGGAAAGTGTATACTGGAATGAAATCAGGATAAATTGATGGTTGATTTAAACTGAAATAGCAGATGCCTTGAAGGAAGTGTTTGTCATGTAGGTAGTCGCCCCGTCTTGTTTTGGGAATTGATCTACAATCAATTTGTTGGTAAACCCATCTTGTTTTGAGAGTTCATGCCATTGGTGATAAAGATAGTCGCCCCGTCCTGTTTCGGGAATTGATCTTTACCTAACCAAAGATAAAGAAAGATAGTTTCCCCGTCCTGTTTCAGGAGTTAATATTCAATTTGCTCATGTTGATAGTTGTCCTGTCTTGTTTCAGGTATTAATCTACAATCAGTTTGTTGGTAAAACCATCTTGTTTCGGGAGTTAATACCATTGGTGATAAAGATAGTCTCCCCATCCTGTTTCGGGAATTGATCTTTACCTAACCAAAGAGAAAGAAAGATAGTTTCCCCGTCCTGTTTCGGAAGTTAATCTTCAATTTGCTCATGTTGATAGTTGTCCTGTCTTATTTCAGGTATTAATCTATAATCAGATTATTGGTAAACCCATCTTGTTTCGGGAGTTAATACCATTAGTGATAAAGATGGGCTCTCCGTCCTGTTTTGGGAATTGATCTTTACCTAACCAAAGAGAAAGAAAGATAGTTTCCCAGTCCTGTTTCAGGAGTTAATCTTCAATATGCTCATGTAGATAGTTATCCTGTCTTGTTTCAGGTATTAATCTACAATTGGTTGTCCATATATAGTTGTCCCGTCTTGTTTCAGCTATTAATCTGGAACCCGCTTTTTGTTGGTCGTAGAGATAGTTGCCCCGACTTGCTTCAGGAATTAATCTCTGACCTATTTGGGAAATGTTGATGATATTTGCATGTCTTTAACTGAAAGAAGTAAATCTACCCAGAAGAGGTCTTTGATTATTGATTGAACTTTTTTCCTGCAAGGAAAAAGGATTAGTTGCATGCAGATGTATGCATGATGTCCTCAAAATGAATGAGACTGTGTTGTATGCATTTATCATGTATGCAATGTGATGTTATGAATGAGGAATATTATTGAAGTGTATCATTCACAAATACTGGGGAGCTTCGGGAAGTCCAATCCCGGATTGCTGCGTATCTTCAAACTTTGTTTAAAATGCTTCCGCTGCGGATTCCTGTTTTATTGAGGGGAAATCTGCTAGGGAATATTGAATTTGCTTGAGAATACTCTATGGAGGGTGTTGATTTATAATTGGGAACTAGAGTTCAGGAGTTTTAGTTGTCCATTGCTCTACTGGAGAATTATCTCTTGATCGGAGAAGAAGAAAGTTCAACTGTTATCTGGTCGAATTCCAGGTTTCACACCAACTTGTTGGGGATAAGGAAGTTAACTGTTATCTGGTCAGATTCCAGGGTTTACAACAACTTACTGGGGATAGTGGCAAACTTTACTGGGAAGAGGAAATTAGTTGTTATCTGGTTGGGTTCCAGGTTTTGCAGAAAATTGAAGAAGTTAAACTATTATTTGGTCGGATTCCAAGTTTCACAACTTAAACTTGAGGTTAACTATTATTTAGTTGGGTCCAAGTTTCAGCAACTCGAACTGTTTATTTGGTCTGGCCTAGGCTTTGCAGTAACTGAAGAAGTTAAACTATTATTCGGTTGGCTCCAGGCTTTAGTAACTTAAAATTGAGATTTACTGTTATCTGGTCGGATCCAGGTTTCAACAACTTGAACTATTAACTGATATCTGGTCGGGTCCAGGTTTCAGCAACTTGAACTATTAACTGGTCGGGTCCATGCTTTAGTAACTTATTTTTTGAAGGAATGTAGTCGACTGTTATCTGGTCGGGTCCAGGTTTCGTTGTAACTCGAACAGTTATCTGGTCAGGTCCAGGTTTCAGCAATTTGACTATTATCTGGTCGGGTCCAAGTTTCAGCAATTTGGTCTTGAGGTTAACTAGTATCTGGTCGGGTCCAGATTTCAGCAACTCGAACTGTTATCTGGTCAGGTCCAGGTTTCAGCAACTCAAACTGTTATTTGGCCGGGTCCATGTTTCAGCAATTGAAGAAGTTAAACTATTATCTAGTTGGATCCAGGCTTTAGTAACTTAAAATTGAGATTTACTATTATCTGGTCGGGTCCAGGTTTCAAAAATTGGAGTTGTTATCTGGTCGGGTCTAGGCTTCAGAATTTTAAATTGTTAACTGGTATTTGGCCGGGTTCCAGGCTTTACAACAAATTTTGGAGATAGCAATGACTTTGTTGGCGAGTTCACTGGGGATTAAGGGTTGCGGTCTCTTGATTTGTAATAGTCTGAGAGGCAAACTCAAGCTGGGGAATCTGTAGTTTGTTGAGGAAATAAACCCTGTTGAAGAGGATATTTGACGAACTGCTGGGGAGGATATTTTTTAGGAACAATTCCATAAGGCTTCCTTTTAAGACCAACTCAATTGGGGAGAGGATCTTCCGGAGATTGAAACTCTGGCTGGGGATTTTATGAATCCAAATTTGTGGGGATAATTTTATTGAAATAACTCTGTGGGAATATCTCAAATGCATTTAAGGAGATGCTTGTCACTGTTTTTAAGCATACATTTGTTAAAAGTTTAATCATGTTCATATGCATATGTTCATTCAATTTTAGTCATTGGACACTTTTACACTCAAAACAGAAAAAACAGAAAGTTTGCACTTCAAAGTATATTTGTGTTGATGTTTTGCCCATGAATAGGCGTTTTTTTACAAAGATACCGAGATCCTAGTAAGAGGAAATCGTTGAAATAATGGAAAGAATACAAAGTGAAAACAAAAATAATAGCCACGTGAAAGTGATTTCATTATGTTCCAAACCCACTATTGCCCATATGTCTTCGAACATTATCCCCTGCCATTGAATAAAAGTTTATTGGATTGATCTTGGACCATTTGAACTTGGACTTTGGTAATAAGGCTGGCTGTAGAGACTTTACGGGACACAGTCATACGCTTTAATCGTTAACTTTTTCCTGGACCGCCCTTTCGGGGTTTCAGCCCACCAGGATACCCATTTTTGCCCAAGCTGCCCTTTCGGGTTTTGACTTGCCGGGTGTACAATCTTTTGCATATATCCCAAACTTTTTCCCGAACCTCTTTGGTTCGCCGGGATGCCCTTATTTTTTTCTAGGTATGTCAACCTAGCGGGTCATTTTATGCGTAGTATTTTTTAACTATGCCCGCGTTCACAGGATGTGGGTAGTCTTCGCCATCCATAGTAGTCAGCATCATGGCACCACCAGAGAAAACTTTCTTTACAACTAATGGTCCTTCGTAAGTGGGAGTCCATTTGCCCCTGGGGTTGCATCGTGGAAGAATGATGTGCTTTATTACCAAGTCGCCAGTTTGATATACTCGAGGCTTGATCTTTTTGTTAAAAGCCTTGATCATACGTTTTTGGTACATCTGACCATGACAAACAGTAGCCAGTCGCTTCTTGTCAATCAAGTTCAACTGATCTAACCTAGTCTGAATCCATTTGTCTTCACCTAAATCTGCTTCCTTCATTATCCTTAGAGAGGGAATCTGAACTTCGACAGGTAGGACAACTTCCATGCCATAGACCAAGGAGAACGGGGTTGTCCTAGTTGATGTTCGAGCTGAAGTACGGTAGCCATGGAGATCAAACAATAACATCTCATGCCATTCTTTATATGTTACCACCATCTTTTGCATAATCTTCTTGATATTTTTATTGGCAGCTTCCACTGCACCATTCATCTTGGGTCTGTACGGAGAAGAATTGTGATGCTTGATTTTGAACTGAGTGCAAATTTCCATAATCATAGCGTTGTTGAGATTAGTTCCATTATCGGTGATAATCCTTTCGGGGATACCGTAACGAAAAATGAGGCCGTGCTTGATGAATCTGGCTACCACGTTCTTTGTAACAAAGGCAAATGAGGCAGCTTTGACCCATTTGGTGAAGTAATCCATAGCCACGAGGATGAAACAATTTCCATTGGAAGCAGTAGGTTTAATCTCTCCAATCATATCAATGCCCCACATTGAAAACGGCCATGGAGCAGTCATGACATTTAGAGGAATAGGAGGTACATGGACCTTGTCAGTATAGATTTGACACTTGTGGCAAGTCCTTGAGTGATGATGACAATCAGTTTCCATTGTGGACCAATAGTAACCGACCCTTAGGATTTTCTTGGCCATAGTGTGTCCACTTGAGTGGGTCCCAAAGAGGCCATCATACATGTCTTCCATAATTTTCTCTACCTCCTTGTTGTCCACACATCGGAGTAGAGAAGAATCATGGTTGCGCTTGTATAGGATTCCATTTCTTAGAAAGAATTTGGCTGAAAATCTTTGTAAGAATTTCTTATCATTGATGGAAGCTCCTTAAGGATATTCTTGTGCCTCAAGATATCTCATCACCTCATGGTACCATGGCTTCTCTTCGTCAGTGTCAAGCTCATAGCAGTGTGCAGGTTCGTCAAATCTTTCGATTGTAATCATATGAGCTTCGTCGTCCCATTTGACCTTGAACATGGAAGACATTGTGGCCAAAGCGTCGACTAACTGATTTTCCTCTCTAGGGAAGTGTTCAAAGGTGATCTCTTTGAAGCATGGAATCAGAGTTAACACAAGCTCCTTATAAGGATTCAGGTTGGGATGATTAGTGTCCCATTCTTCTTTTACTCGGATAATCACTAGAGCAGAGCCTCAGAATACATCCAAATGCTTGATCCTTAAGTGAATGGAAACCTTTAAACCCAAGATGCACGCCTCGTACTCAGCCATATTATTTATTGAAGCACAATCTAGAAGTGAAATGAGTGTGACAACCTTTAGGAGAAATTATCATGGCACCAATTCCATTGCCCAGAGCGTTGGAAGCTCCATCAAAAACCATAGTCTATCGGGATCCTTGTTCAGGTCTGTCATACGATCCAAGTTTTGTACAGTCAGTTACTAGCATGATATTCTCATCAGGGAAGTCAAAGTTCATAGACTGGTAATCATTAACAGCTTGATGGCTCAAATGATCTGCCAATACGCTTCCTTTAATGGCTTTTTGTGTTGTATATTGAATATCGTATTCAGTCAGAATCATTTTCCATCTAGTTATCCGTCCGGAGAGGGTGGGCTTCTCGAAGATGTACTTGATAGGGTCCATTTTAGAAATCAACAAAGTGGTGTGAGTCAACATATACTGTCTTAGTCGGTGAGTAACACATGCCAGAGTGCAACAAGTTTTCTCGAGCAGTGAATATTTGGTTTCACAGTCGGTAAACTTTTTGCTCATGTAATAAATTGCATGCTATTTTTGGCCAGACTCATCATATTGGCCCAACACACACCCCATAGAATTCTCTAGCATAGTCAAGTACATGATCAATGGTCTTCCTCCCACTAGAGGCATAAGGATAGAAGTTTCTTGCAAATATTCGTTGATTTTGTCGAAGTCAGCTTGGCAATCGTTGTTCCATCTGACTACTTGATCTTTCTTCAAGAGTTTGAAGATTGGCTCACAAGTAGCAGTTAGATTAGATAAGAAACGGGCAATGTAATTAAGACGACCCAAGAATCCTCTAACTTCCTTCTCAGAGCGAGGGACTGCCATTTCTTGAATGGATGTAACTTTTGCAGGATCAACTTCGATGCCTTTACCACTAATGACAAAAGCTAAAATCTTTCCAAACCTTACTCCGAATGTGAACTTATTGGGGTTCAGCCTCAACTTGTACTTCTTCAACGTATCAAATAGCTTGTGTAGGTGACTGAGATGCTCTTCTTCAGTTTGCGAACTTGCAATCATATCATCCACATAGACCTCTATCTCATGATGGATCATATCATGAAATAAAGCTACCATAGCTCCTTGATATGTTTCCCCTGCATTCTTTAATCCAAATGGCATGACCTTGTAACAAAAGGTGCCCCATTGTGTAACAAAGGTAGTCTTTTCCATGTCTTCGGGAGCCATCTTGATTTGATTATAGCCAGAAAATCCATCCATAAAGGAGAAAACTTTATGTTGAGCGGTGTTATCAACTAAGATGTTAATGTGAGGTAGAGGGAAATCAACTTTGGGACTTGCCCTATTTAAATCCCTATAGTCTACACACATACGAACTTTCCCATCTTTCTTCGGTACGGGAACCACGTTTGCAACCCATTGAGGATAAGATGTCACAACCAGAAAACCTGTATCAAATTACTTCATTACCTTAACCTTTATCTTTTCAGACATATCTGGTTGCATACGACAAACTTTTTGTTTGACAGGAGGGCAATCTTTCTTTGTCGGTAGACGATGAACCATAATGTCGGTATCTAACCCTGGCATGTCTTTATACGACCAAGCAAATACTTCAACATATTCATGTAACATCTGAACCAACTTGCTCTTTATACCGTCTTCTAAATTGGTGCTGATCTTGACTTCTTTCCTGTCTGTCTCGGTTCCTAGGTTGATAATTTCGACTGGCTCTTCATGAGGTTGAATAACTTTCTCCTCTTGCATCAGAAGTATGGCTAGTTCCCCTGGTATTTCACAATCTTCCCCGCCTTCGTCTTCAACTTGGTTGATTGGATGTTCGAAGCCATAACTGGCAATAGTAGAGTTGTTGGCAATGAGATCCGGAGTGGATGAAGATCTGCAAGTGTGTGTGTGTGTGCATGTAAGATACATGGCTATTGAAAAAAATCAATAAATAAAAAAGAAATATAATGAACACAAAATTTGAATGCAAAATGTCCAATGGTTTATATTAAATGATCATATGATAGATGAACATGAACAAAACCCTTAACAAATGGACCATAGTACCCCGGGAAAGGCACATGACTTAAAAGTCATTGTTTAGAATTTAAAATTATAGATAAAAGTTATTGAATTGACAGAAAACAGTAAACAATAATTACTCCCCAATGAAGGAGATGAGAGTGAAATCCGTTGCATGCCAGTTGTTGAGCTTTCCTTCAGCAGTAGGGTAGACCCATTCTCCAAAAATGTATTCATCATCTGAGTCTTCCATAGCATTCACTTCATGATTTCTGATGCGGAGAGGTAGATTCCCTATGCAAGCGCACCTGACTTCTTTCTGAGCTTTGATGGTCCCCAGATAGTACACTTCCATCTTCGACTGTAGCACGAGCATCTTTAAGTGAAACCATTATCGGTACAATCTCATCAGTTTTGGATATGTCATATGAGATTTTGGTGGTGGCAACCATAGGAGGAACAACTTCGAAAGTCTGGCACGAAGTTCCTATGAACTCACCATCCATTTCCACATACTTGAAGGAATTGAGGTGGCTCACCATAAATTCTTCACCACAAACAGTAACGATTTTCCCTTTGACTGGATATTTTAATTTTTGATGAAGGGTGGATGTTACTGCCCCTGCCCCATGGATCCAAGGGCGCCCAAGCAAACAAGAGTAGGCGAGATGTATGTCTATTATATAAAAGGTAGAGTTTAAAATCTGTGAGCCAACTTTAATTGGGATATCCACCTCTCAGTGAACCATCCTTTTAGACCCATCGAAAGCCCTTACAACAATATCTCCCGACTTCAATACCAGTCCTTCACAATCTATCCGGTCCAAAGAACCTTTAGGTAAGACATTTAGAGACGAGCCAATATCAATTAAGACATGTACCAAGGTGGTTCCATTGCATTCAATAGAGACATGCAAGGCTTTGTTGTGGTTCCTTCCCATAGGAGTCAAATCAACATCAGAGAACCCTAATCCATTGTCAACCGTTAAACTTGCTACACAGTTCTCGAACTTGTCATCTGTGGTTTCTTGGGGCACATGGGATTTCTTCAAGAACTTGATTAGAGCCTGGGCATGAGCGTCCGAATAGAGTAACAATGACAACATGGATATTTTGGAGGGGGTTTTCCCCAGTTTCTCAACTATTTTTAAGTCACTTTTCTTTATGATTTTCAGGATTTCCTACATCTCTCGAGTGGAGAGTTCTTCAGCATTAGTATCTTTGATAGGTGCCTCTACGCCAGCAGGCTCACCCTCTTTCTCTTTGCCTCTAGTGTTGGCACTAGACTTGTTATTAGTTATGCGGACGAGAATTGTTATAGTAGTGGGCGGTGAAATATCAGGGGAAAAGATCCTCCCTATTCTTGTTACTTTACTAGAACCTGCAATATTAGTAACATCAGCTTCCTTTTTGTTGATCCAAGAATCTTGTTGTATCTCATGATAATAAACCTTATCACCATAGTTCCATGGAACCGCTTTGTCAGAGGAGTAGGGAATAGGCCCAGTGGCAGTGATTATTAAAGGAGAAATGGTTGGTTCATTTTAAATCCTAATAGGACCCTTTAAGGGGATCCTAAAAGGCTTGTTGGAGATGGTTATTATGGACAGGTCTTCAGCTTTGTTGGTTAAACTTTTGATGGTAGGAATCTTCTCAAACAGAATCTCGCGGCTATTTACCAGGTGTTGCACACCTTCCTTCAACCGCTTGCACCTATTTGCTTGTTGATCATAACAAACACAATCTTTAGAACAGCCAGGGAACACCCCGGCTCTCAACAAATTATCCTTCACAACAGTTAATGGAGTTGTTAAATCCTCAATGGAGGAAACAAAAGTAGTATCATTAATTGCATTAACACCTTTGCCATGGTTAGACATTGGTGTGGTTATCACATTTGGAGTAGCAGGTGGATCAAATTTAATTGTTTTATTGTCTATTAGATCTTGAATCTTATTCTTCAGAGCCCAGCATTGATCAGTTTCATGCCCAAGACTGTTGGAATGATATGCGCACTTGGCATTTTGGTTGTACTTAGGTGATGAAATGTCTGGATTGGATGGTAGATTGTGCAATGTCACTAAGTTGGCCTTCAACAGATATTGTAAGGCTTGGGACAGTGACATGCTTATTCTCATGAACTGTCTTCGAGGAACTTCGGGTCATTGATTGTTGGATGATTGTGTTCGAGCAGATGGAGGGTTGGAGATTAACACAACATTAATAGAGGATTGGGGGATCCCTCTTGGTACGGGCCCTTGCCCCATACACAACATTTGTTTCCTTCTTTCCAGTGAAGGGCTTCTTTACAGTGTTGGATGCGGAAGCGGATGTCATGGGAATTTTCCCACTCTTAATGCCACTTTCTACCCTTTCACCAGTTAGTATCAACTCGGTGAAACCAGACGAAGAACTCCTAATCAATAGGTTGAAAAATGGGCCAGTTAATGTACCCATGAACATGTCAACTAGTTTTCTGTCAGTTAGTGGTGGTTGGACCCTACCAGTAAGATCCCTCCATTTTTATACGTACTCTTTAAACCCCTCATTAGTACCCATTGTCATGCCTTGAAGTTGGACTCTGGTTGGTGCAAGATTGGCATTGTATTGATACTAATGATAAAAAGCAGTGGCTAGATCTTCCCATGTGTGGATGCAGGAACCCTCCAATTGATAGAACCATTCTAGTTGAGTCCCAGCCAGACTCTCTTGGAATAAATGGACCCATAGCTTTTTGTCGGTAGTGTGCGGCTGTATCTTGCGCACGTAAGACCTTAGATGAAGTTTCAGGCAGGAAACCCCGTCATACTTGGTGAAGACCGGTATTTTCAACTTATGGGTAATGACAACCCCATGTACTAAGCCTAACTCACCAAAATCCAAACCAGACATGGCTTAAATTTCAACAACCTTTAGTTTATCCTCCAACTGCTTGTATTTATCCTCAGCCGGAGGATATTGCTCATCAAAGTAATCTTCTTCTTCAGAAGCCTGATTATTGGCACCCCTAGCACGATTGCTCCTTGCCTCTTCATCTTAATTTTTGTCCTCCTCATACGACTCTTCGACTATCTGTACCTAACGAACCGAACCTTTGAACCTCTTACCCATGTTGATGAAGGCCTTCTTTTTGGTTTTCTTCTTGGCTACTAGCATAGTCATCAGCTCTGGTTACCCCTTAGTCAGGGTCAACAAGGTCTCTTGGAACTGAGAATTCTGAGCTTGCAAGTCCTTCACTATTTTTTCGATATCCATCTTACTGAAATAAACAGTAGAAAGATAAGGAAGCTTGTTATGGAAAACCTGTTTATGTTATGATGCATGAAAATGCGTATGCAAATGATTTCAAGGACTTAGAAAATTTAAATTTGTTTAGACAAAAGGGGACAAACATTAATTGTATTAATAAGTTCAAATTGATTACAACATGCCTCTTGGGCTTACATTGAAACAAAAGAAACAAAATGAACTAAAATATAATAACAATGGCTCAAATTTCCTATGGATGCTTCCTCTTTGGAGCGATATAGGCATTCAGGCTCCTCTCCTCATGAAGTTGTCTCGTGAGCTCCAATGTCTTCTTCTTGCTTGCATAAAACTGGGCTTCAAAGGTGTCTCGCTCCCCCTTTAGCTGAATCTAAGCTCTTTGAAAATCTTCAAGAGAAGTAGGCATATCAGGATAAAGAACAATATATGGAATATCTCCTTTAGCAACAGGCTCCATGATGATAGGTAGGATGGCTTTATAAGGCATCATGAGGTTTTGGGTGCGAGTTTTCACCCACTTGAGATAAGGCTCCAAAGGAATGGAGTTCTTTTGCCCCAACGTCTTTCTATCAACCTTGTTAACCATGCCCTAAGCTTGTATGAATCTCTGACGATAACCTTGGACACCGTTCTCGTAGTCGAATGCAATTCCTTGGACAAGTGCATAATGAGGGCCATCCCTCCTAGCATACCCAAACTATCGCAAAGCCAAACAAGGATTGTATGTAATTCCTCCCTTAATGCCAAGTAGAGGGACATTATGGAATTCCCCACAATGGTCAATAATAGTAATGTCCTCCATGGATCGAGAACACCAATAAATACCAGAATCTGTGAGTGACATCAACCTACTAGACCATCTTAAGCCCCACTCATTCTTCACAACAGACCGGGGTAGGTGTGAAATAAACCACCTAGAGAACAGAGGAGTGAAACACATAAGAAGTCCTCTTCTCTTCATGGTGCGAGAGTGAAGAGAATGCAGGATTTCCCCAAGTAAAGTAGGCACCAAATTGCGAGAGAAATTTTTTGACTGTGTTCACATCTATGAGTTGGTAAGGATTAGGAAATAAAACTATCCCATAGATGAGAAGAGCCAACACTTCCTCAAAGGCTTGTATATCCAGAGCATCCCAAGAATCTTGAGCCTTCTCCAACAAAAACTTGGCTAGGAACCCTTTGACACCACTTCTTTTTCCCAATTGGACATAATTCCAGACCGTTGCAAATGTAGATCTCGAGCAATCTCCTCAGATCATGGGTCTCTTTCAATACCGTTGAAGGGTAGTTGATCAAGAACTGAGATTCCCAAGAGTTGAGAAAATTCTTCCATAGTAGGCACAAGTTGGTAATCAGGAAAGGTAAAACAATGATGTAAAGGGTCAAAGAATTGAAAGAGCACCTTCATCATGTCTTCATAAAGGCTTGAGGTAACCATATTGAGAAGTCGACTATGTCTCTTGGTGAATGGATAAGTCTCAGGAACCCTTGACGCTAACTCTTTGAGTTGAGGAGACACTCTTACGAGATTGATTTGGATAGTATTCCTGCGAGTGGAAGCCATATCCTACAAAGCAAAGCAAAGATAAATCTCCAGGTCCTTAAAATATTTAGTGAAAATGCCATGGTATGATGTCATGATGTCATGTACACATAAGGCACACAATTCCTTAGGTTTAGGCTTGCATGGATTCATAGGTAACTACCCTCTTGAAGTTTAGTTGGCTCAACCTGTCCTAGAAAGTAATCGGGTTCTAGGGGATCTCAATATCATTGATCCTTCTCCATTGGTTATTGTTTCAATGTAAGCCTCTTTATTGGTGTGATACAGTGGCAGAACCGACTGTTTTTTGTTACTACTGGTTTTGCATTTTTTTTGCAAATGTACGGTAAGCAAGAGTGTTGTACCCAAAAATTTTCCCTCCCATATTTCTCAAAATATGTCAAGAAAAATCTCCAAGTTGCTCAAGATAGTCCAAGGGTTGACCAAACAAGCTCTCTCCTAAGGCAGTCTACCCCAAATTAGGGTTTCATGTTGCATTAATATCCTTGAGTCCAAGTGACCCCAAGTGCTCACCAATGTCCTAATATGTTCTCAAAGATAATCCATGTCAAGTTTCAAGCCTTGCAGAGAAAGTTTGCTCAGTCAATTGCTCAAAGGTCCAAAAATCGACTGTGCTAGGGCAAAAGTAAAATGTGACCTATATACAGTCAAACTTCAAGATTTTTTGTCAACATCCTCATTTTGAAGTATATTTCATCATTTTATCAATGGTTGATCATGATTCATCAAGGATTGCTCATAATTCATCAAGATTCAAAAGTTGCTAAATTAGGGTTTTGCAGGAAAAGTCAACTCAACTTTGACCAAGCATAACTTTCTCATACTTTATGATAAATGACCCATAAAAGCTCATTTTGAAGAGGATGCAATTCCCTACAATCCATATTCAGCTCCCAAGATCAAAATATGCACTCAAGAAGTTATGAATTTGGACATTATAGGTCATTTTGAAAAGTCAACAAAAACACCTTTTTTGTCAAAGCTTCATACATGAGCATGGAATATCAAATTGATATGAGACCAAAAGTGTTGCTTATAGGACATCTCAAGATTTCTAAAAAGTCTAATAACACCTCCAAAAGTTCAAAATTGAGGAAGTTATGCATTGTTGAAGTTGGACTTTTTTGCAAAATTGCCAAAAGTCAACTATGCTCAAAACTTCAAATTTTGCCAAATGGGCCCATTCTTTTTCACTTGTTTTGAGTTGGCATTGTAGCCCACGTGCTATATCCTTGGCCATGTGTCCATATAATATTTTTATTATTTAATTTGATTTTTATTTGAATTAATTCATTTTAAACCAAATTAAATCAAATAAAATAAAAAATATTGATAATCAAAGATCTTTTGATGATTTCAGGATTCAATGGATAACTTGCACCATATCAAAATCGTATCAAAGCAATTGGGTACAAAAATATTGCAAAAGAAGCCAAAATTGGAAGGTTGTTAAAGAGAATCAAATCAAATATCCAAGCATTGAAAGAGAGAGATTTGGACAGAGTTTTTTACCCTAATACATTGTGCAATACATAAGGGTCGTGTGCAGACAAAAATCAGGGTTGGAGATAAGTTGGAGAGTGTTGTACCCCAAAATTTTCCCTCCCATATTTCTCAAAACATTTCAAGAAAGATCCCCAAGTTGCTCAAGGTAGTCCAAGGGTTGGCCAGACAAGCTCTTTCCTAAGGCAGTCTACCTCAAATTAGGGTTTCATGTTGCATCAAGATACTTGAGTCCAAGGGACCCCAAATTATCAACATTGTCCTAATATGTTCTCAAGATCATCCATGTCAAGTTTCAAGCCTTGCAGAGGAAGTTTGCTCAGTCAATTGCTCAAAGGCCTGAAAATCGACTGTGCTAGGGCAAAAGTCAACTGTGGCCCACATACAGTCAAACTTCAAGATTTTTGGTCAACATCCTCATTTTGAAGTATATTTCATCATTTTATCAAGGGTTGATCATGATTCATCAAGCATTGCTCATAATTCATCAAGACTCAAAAGTTGCTAAATTAGGGTTTTGTAGGAAAAGTCAACTCAACTTTGACCAAGCATAACTTTCTCATAATTTATGAGAAATGACCAATAAAAAGCTCATTTTGAAGAGGATGCAATTACCTACAATCCATATTCATCTCCCAAGTTCAAAATATGCACTCACAAGAAGTTATGAATTTGGACATTATAGGTCATTTTGGAAAGTCAACAAAAACACCTTTTGGGTCAAAGCTTCTTACATGAACATGGAAGATCCAATTGGGATGAAACCAAAGATGTCTCTTAGGGGACATCCTAAGATTTCTAAAAAGTCCAAGAACACCCTCATAAGGTTAAAATTGAGAGATATATGCATTGTCAAAGTTGGACAATTTTTGAAAAAATGCATGAAGCAAATATTGACCAAACTTGAATTTTTTTCAAATGGGCCTATCTTTTCAAGTTTGAAACTCATTCCTAACATGGTCCACGACCTCTAAGCCCACCCATACATTTTTCTACTATTTATGCTATTTATTTTGATATTTTATTCATTAAAATTCAGAATTAAATAAATAAATAATAGAAATAATGTAAATTTTGATGTGAATCCATTTTGGGAAAGTTTTATGCTGGTTTATGTCAATTTATTTCGTACAATAACTTTTCAAATATGTCCAGGTTCATCCACATGTGAAAATGGCATAAAATCATCAAATATGGCATTTTTTCAAATCTTGATCATGGTCTTAAAATACAACATTATGAGGGAGATTATTTCCATGCTTTCTTGTCTCCTCATTCTCCTCTATAAATATAGAGCCATACAAGCTTGAAAGGCACGAAAAACCTCTCTAAAAAGCTCTTCAAAAAGCTCTTCAAAAAGCTCTTCAAAAGGCTCTCCAGAAATAAAAAGAGTTGGTGCAAGTCATATCTCGAGGTTCCGATCTCTCTCAATTGACATCAAGCCTCAAAACATCCTATTGAAGTCCTCAAGAGTCTTACAAGGCCTAAGAGCAATCCATCACACGCCTAGCACGCCCCCCGTTTGACAACACCGATTTGGTAAAATTTTAAACTTCGAATCTCTAATTTTAATCACATTTTATGGTATGCTAACGTTTGTTTGAGTTTATATAGAACAGTTATGGATGGTTGAATCATAGGTTCCATGCAAGAATAAAAAAACACCATAGTTAGAGCATGAAGCTTTCGAAGATTCGGGCCTAGGGATTTCTAATGATTGCACCCCCTGTTTACTTTTGCTACTAGGCCCATCTTTATTTTCATGTTTTATTCGTTTTATTTATTTCTTTTAATCCCTTTTATTTTTTATCAATAAACAAATATAAAAATCACATAAAAATAGATTTAGGATTTTTTCTTAATTAAATTTTAATTTTAGGTAAAACTTTAATTTCTTTTTGTAAATAACTTAAAAATAATTAGAATAAATAGGTTTTATTACTAACTTAATCATATTTTATTTTTTCATAAAATAACCAAAGAAACCAAAATAGGTCATGTAATTATTTTTATTAATTAATTTAATTAACTAATTAATTGCATATTTAATTTAGAAAACTTATTTCTTTTATTAAAAACAACAAAAAAACAATTTTTCTTTTAATTTGGTTAGAAGGGTCAAAACCTTAAATTCTCGTCGATCTTAATTCTTCTCGCGCGCTTTATTTTTATTATTTACCATATTGATGTAACTGCCTATAGTTTGTAATAGTTTAATTAGGACGTTTATTTACATTTATCGCTTTATTTTCAAAGGGTTTGTTTTTGGCTATGTAAATACCCAAAGCCTTGTAATAGCGTAGTTTAAATTCCGCACTTTAAATTTCGCAAATTATTAACTGTTAGATGTATGATATAGGGATGCATGACAAGAATATATGATTAATTTTAAAACAGTTAGATCACCCTAAATGTGCAAAGATAAATAAACTGAAATTGAATCATTCGCGCACGTGCACTCCTAGGGTACACTCCCACTTGGTTGCCTTCGGTAAATGGTCATTGAGTATAGGATGCTTTAGTGGTCGTCCGTTTGTCTAAACAAAGATCAAAGTCCCGATTCGGAAAAGTTGCTTCGGAATGGTTGCCTCAGATATTGTTGCCTCGGATAAATGATCTAAGACATTAGGGTTATTACTAAGACGCCCTAACATTGCTTTAGTGACCGTACGTCCCTTTCAAATTGACCCTTAAACTCCAACGATGATGCTACCTACTCACTAATTGTGGGATAGCGTTGTCTAAAGGAAACGAACATAGAACGATTCTTTTTTCGAGTAGGTAGATTAGTTCTTAAGTACTTGCTCAATCAAAACAAACTTTTTTCACACTTACACTCCTTTACAAACAAAGTTTTCAAAAACACTTCATTACACTCTTGAAGACAGACGCAAGAGTTAAATCGAAGTCAAAACAAAAACTTTTTAAAGCACACAAACATAAACATGGAAGCAATTTTAAAATGATGAGCAAGTACCTAAGAGCCCGTAGATAACTACGGATATAAAGGGTGCTAATACTTTCCCTTTCTATAATCTACCCCCCCGTACTCAGAAATATCTCGAAAAAGGAATTTTTCTGTGCTTTTTTCCTTTCCTTGTTGGATAAAATAAAAGTCGGTGGTGACTCTTGCTTACCGCAACATTTTTCAAAAACAAACGCAAAACACAAACCAGCAAAATTTCCTTAACGAAATAGGGAAACCACGTCCCGGTTCTGTCCACCGTATCACAGAACTGGCGACTCTGCCGGGGAGTTAATAAGTGGGGTGTACCTTAGGAATAGTTCATCATATTGTTTTCAATTGTTTGATTTGTTTGCTTTATTTTGTGGGCTTTGTATCGGAGTTACTATAGATCCTAACCCGGATCTGGGGGATACCTTTTAGGTAAGTAGCAATAGACTGTGAGGGAATTGTACGGCGTAGACCGATACGGTTGAAGCAGTAGCTACGTTGGTGTGATGCATTAGTTGGTACCGATATTCCTTGTGGAGGAATAAGGAGAGTATGGGGCTGCTAATGGGTCATTAAGCATCAACTGACCTTAGAACCTATAATTGACCGACTTGGCCATAGAAAAGTAGCAGTATGCTACACTCATTGAGACCATACTCTCGCGATGATTCTGGCTGCAAGAAAAGGTTGCTAAACTGGAATTATGACCGATCGAGGATGGTCAGTGATATTGAGAACCTCTAGAACCCGGTTACTATTACTAGGATAGGTTGAACCAACTAAACTGAAAGAGGGTAATACCTAAACTCCATGCCATCCTGAAATTTAAGGGCTATTGTGTGACTTGTGTGCTTTCAACTTGAACTACTTGCACATGTTTGTTATCTAACAACTTGAGTTCCTTGCAGGTTTTGTTTACAGTCCTTATCCAATACCTTGGATTTCTTGCCGGATTTACTTGTTTACATTACCTCGTACTTTTGCTTAAACGCATAACATACACATCATAACATTATGCCTTAACATTTCCTTAACCATTTCAAGGATCTCAAAGGTTTGTGATGCAGGTTATGGTAAATCAAACGTCTAGCAAGGGGAAAATGGGATTTATTTTCCTCTAGCCAATGTCATCTAGAGATCAAAACACGATAATTTGAGTCGGTGGCTATGACCCACTCGATACAGTGAGCTTGACTCTTGAAGAAGGACTCTTAACAAACGCGAAGTTTCTTCAATCAAATTCTAACAGTTTCTTGTTTACCCCGCGAGATCCTTGAAAACATTGCATACATATATCATACATATCATTGCATTACAGGTAGCATTATAGGTTTCTCATCTTCTTCGCTGTTTATTTCAGCAATCATGTCTTCTGAAACACCTACTGATCAAGCCATCAAGGCTCTTCAAGCTCAGAATGCTCAGTTTCAGGAAATGTTCTTGAACTTGAACAAGAGTCAACAAGATTTGAAGACTCTTATCTTGAAGGACAAGAAGAAGAAGAAGAAGAAGGTGGTCCTCTTGAATATAGGTCGCAGATTCGGGAACAATTTGCGATAGGAGACTGATTTGTCCCATTCATATGGAGGGGGAGAGAATCAAGAGGAAAGAAAGGGTCCTAGCCCTGTGGTTTTTGACAATGACACAAACTTTGATGAAGACCAGTATCCTCCTGCTGAGGATATATATAAGCAACTTGAAGACCGACTCAGTGCAATGGAAATTCAGAAGATACCTGAGTTAGACTTTGGAGATCCAGGATTGGCATCTGGGGTGGTAATCCCTCACAAGTTTAAAGCTCCTGTCTTTTCTCAGTATGACGGGGTATCCTGCCCGAAGCTACACCTCCGCTCATACGTCATAAAGATTCAACCCTATACTTCTGATAGAAATCTCTGGGTTCATTTCTTTCAAGATAGTCTGTCAGGGACTCAACTTGAATGGTTATGTCAACTGGAAGGAGCTAACGTCCGCAACTGGGAGGACCTTGCTGCTGCTTTTTACAAGCAATACCCGTATAATGCCGACCTTGCTCCCACACGTACTCAGCTTCAGGGTATGTCTATGGGTACAAGTGAAGGCTTTAAGGACTACGCTCAGAAGTGGAGAGATCTTGTTGGAAGAGTCCAACCCCCTCTGTCTGATAGGGAGTTGGTGGATATGTTTCTTGGGACTTTGTCTGGTCCCTATTTCAATCATTTGATCGGCAACTCGTCAGTGGGTTTCACCGAACTGATTCTGACTGGAGAAAGAGTAGAAGTTGGGATCCTGAGTGGTAAGATCCAGAAAGATACCTCTTTGAGTACAAAGAAGAAGTCATTTGGTGGCAAGAGGGAAGCCAATGTTGTGCACGACCAAAAAAGGCGTAGCCAGGCAGACTACCACCAATCTGTGGGGGCAGTGTTGATCTCTAATTCGGAACGCACACAACGACCACAACAACGAAATAATCAGCCAGAGGGGGAAAGACTTCAAAGGCAGTTCACCCAAATCAACATGCCATTGTCACAAGCATTGCAACACATGTTGGAGATGAATCTGATTACGGTGATAAACCCTCATCCGAACCTTAAGACTTCTTCTCCTAACTACAACCCAAATGCAAGGTGTGCTTATCATTCCGGTAGCCTGGGGGCACGATACTAACGATTGTTGGGCGCTGAAATACAAGATTCAGAATATGATTGACGCTAAGGAGATCGAATTCGACCCTCTTGAGACTCCCAATGTGATCACTGCTCCCTTGCCAAAATATGGCTAGGATTGAAAGCACTTTTGTTCATTTGAATTCTGAAGTTGTATTTTTCTTTGCTTATTCAAACAATTATTGTCATGTCAAACTTTTTATTTCATTAATTCATTACACGTGTCTGTTTTGAATTAATTGTTTTCACTATGCTTAAATTTCTTCATATTTCCTTTTTGTGATGTTCAACTCTCGATTAAAAAACTCTAAGCCTTTAGAGGGAGGATGACGAAAATGATACCACAATCTCTACAGTATGCTTTTGAACAGACCTTGCTGACGATGTACAGGCGTTGTTTCAAATCCTAAACAGTGGAGTTATAAGGAAGATAATCCCTAGTCAACCCCTTTGAGCCAAAGAAGTTGGAGTTTTTCTTTTCACACAAATTAAAACCCTTAATCACAACCTGGGGCAGGGTAGTTTTCTCAGTTAATCCAGGTGCATAATGAATGGCGTCAAAGACGTTCTCCCAAACTAAAAGATGGTGATGGTTCCCTATAATCGTCAGGACAAGCAGTCGTTATCCCTCCAAATAAAAATTAAGTCAAAACCTATGAAAGGGACTTAAGAAAAAAACGGGGGCATCCCAGTGACTGTAATCACAAGAAAGAAACAGTTCAGGCAAAAAGACAGGGATAACGAAATAAAAAAAAGAGGTCCTACAAACTCTCAACAAAATGACTGTCTGTTCAAAATAATTTGTCAGTATCTGAACCATCACTGGAATATCAGAGCAAAGACTCAAACGGGGTCTAAATGCATAATTAGCTGAGTTTAGGATCGAAGAACATCACGAAGAACGGATGGGTACAAATAAAATCTGAGCCTTTATCCTTTGTTTCTTGAATCGTGAACCAGACCACGTTATAACCCTTAAAATTCCTAGCTAAGGCATGGATTAGTTTGAAAGCATACTATTACAAAAGGTATCTTGACTCCTGTAGGGCTTGCTGTAAATCTTGACTTGACATCACATTTTACAAAAATTCGCTTGTTTTATTGAAAACTGCATTTTCAAAGAACTTCAAAACAGACATAAGCTTTGCATTCTTAAAATAACATTGTTTGCATATGACTATTTGTTCAACAGCAGAGAAATTCGCACGAAGAATATCTAGTGAACAAAAACCTTTTCAATAAAAAGGGTCACCTCAAGTGGAAAAAACAATTCCAACCAAGGGGCACGACATGAGCATTGTCTATCATCTGGGGCAGTCAAGTCAAGATTCAAGGAGTCTCTCAAAGATGCCAAATAGCCAGGGGTAGATCTCCATCTGAATCACTTGGGGCATTGGACATGAATTCCAGCAATGAATCTTGTATGATCAAACAAACATCTTCTAGTAGTATGGCAACACAACACTACCGATAATGACAACTCCCTACACCCTGAGAGCGTGGACATAGTCAGAAAATACTGCGCATGAATAAAGACCCGCTAGGTTGACAGACCTAGGCAAAAATAAGGGCATCCCGACGAACCCAAAAGGGTTCGGGCAAAAATTAAGGATAAAAACAAAAAAAGATTTGTACACCCGGCAAGTCAAAAACCTGAAAAGGCGGCTTGGGCAAGAAAGGGTATCCCGGTGGACTGAAAATCTGAAAAGACAGTCCAGGAAAAAGTTAGGGATTAAAGCGTACGACTATGTCCCGTCATCTCGTCACTTGCCTACCAGAAGAAGATTTGTCATTTCAGTCGGCAATTACCAAGCACCTCATAGGTTGGAATAATACTCGATCCACAAGGCTTCCGCAGGCACCTTCTCCCGCAGATACAGGGGCAGAAAAGTCTCGATGCAAAGTCATTGTCATATCCTCAGCCCGCGTCCCAGTAACATCTACACTCCCCGCAGAGTAAGAAAATGATAGTGGTGTTTATTCTCCCCAGCTGAGGCTCGCAACCACGAATGGGTCGGTAAGATTCTCCCCAAGCAGAGTTTATCTATCACCAGCACTGGAAGATTATCCCCAGTGGAGTCTGGAAGATTATCCCCAGTAGAGTCTAAAAGATTATCCCCAGTGAAGTTGCCATTGAAACATCATCCCCAGCGGAGTTCATTCTTTTCACAGACAGAAATTGAATCCCCAACAGGGTTCACTGTCACCAGCAACAGTAATTCATCCCCAACTGAGTTTTATTTCTCCAAATCAGCAGATCTTCTAGCAGAGTATATACTCCCCACATAGTCATTTCCCCGTCAGTCCATTCCCCATCGGAGTTATTCTCTCCTGCAAGATTATTCTCCTAATCATCTTCGGTCGTTATCTCCAGCGAGTGAAACTCTTTATTCTCCAACAACAGTCAGGGATTTATTTTCCCAAACTCGGACGTACCACAATAGCATTTCATGTTCATATATCATGACGTGCGCATACATATTGCATACAACATAATTTCATTTATTTTGAGAACGTCATCATATAATGCATGTCATGCATCATATACGATTAATCATGTACCTTTTCAGGAAAGATGGTTATCATCAACAACTTCCAGCAAGTTCAAGATTAAATCCGGAAACTAAACAAAGTAATTATCTGCACAATCAAGTGCAGCTTTACACGGGTTCATCACGAAGCAATCTTACATGGGTTTCTCCTAAATGCAGCTTCACACGGGTTTATCCTGAAAAATCTTACACGGGTCCTTTCTCATATATTTCTGAATAAAGTTTTACACGAACTTATCACAAAGTAACCTTACCCAGGTTCCTCCTAAAGTTTTACACGAACTTATCAAAAAGTAACCTTACCCAGGTTCCTCCTGAAGTTTTACACAAACTTATCCCGAAGCAACCTTACCCAGGTTCCTTCTCGGTCCCGATGTAGTTTCACTCAGACTCATCCTGAAGCAACCTTACCCAGGTTCCTCCCTATAATTTCCCGATGTAGTTTCACCCAGACTTATCCTGAAGCAACCTTACCCAGGTTCCTCCTTACAATTTCCCGATGTAGTTTCACCCAGACTCATCCTGAAGCAACCTTACCCAGGTCCCTCCTTACAATTCGATGTAGTTTTACCCAGGCTCATCCTGAAGCAACCTTACCTAGGTTCCTCCTTACAATTTCCCGATGTAGTTTTACCCAAACTCTTCGCAAAGTAACCTTACCTAGGTTTCTTCCCGGTTCAGATGCAGTTTTACCTAAACTCTTCATGAAGCAGCCTTACCTAGGTTTCTTCCCGGTTCAGATGCAGTTTTACCTAAACCCATCATGGATCAACCTTACCTAGGTTCCTTCTCAGTTCAGATGCAGTTTTACCTAAACCCATCATGGAGCAACCTTACCTAGGTTCCTTCTCAGTTCAGATGTAGTTTCACCTAAACCCATCATGGAGCAACCTTACCTAGGTTTCTTCTCTTTCCCGATGTAGTTTCACCTAGACTCATCCTGGAGAAACCTTACCTAGGTTCCTTTTCTTTCCTGATGTAGTTTCACCTAGACTCATCCTGAAGCAACCTTACCTAGGTTTCTCCTCAGTCCCGATGAAGTTCTACCCAAACTCTTCACAAAGAAACCTTACCTAGGTTCCTTCTCGGTTCAGATGCAGTTTTACCCAAACTCCTCACAAAGGTTCCTTCTCGGTTCAGACGCAGTTTTACCCAAACTCCTCACAAAGCAACCTTACCCAGGTTCCTTCTCGGTTCAGACGCAGTTGTGATACGGTGGGAGAACTGACTTGGGTTTTGCGTTTGTTTTCGCAAATGTTTCAGTTGAGCAAGAGTCGCCACCGACTTTTTATTTTATCCTAAGGAAAGGTTAAAAAGCATAGCAAAAACCTCCGAGATGTTTTCTTGGGTTCGGGGAGTAGATTATAGAAAGGGAAGGTATTAGCACCCTTTCTATCCATGGTTATCCATGGGCTCTTAGTTACTTGCTTAGATCAACTTGCCTTTATTTTCAATTGTTTGAAATGGTGCTTTCAATTGTTTGAAATGGTGCTTTGTGTGTGGGTTTGAAAATGTTTTGAACAGAGGCCAATGTGGTGGCAATCTTTGTAATGATCCATGTTGGGATGTATACAAAGATGTATGTCTTTTGAAAAGTTTTCAATGTTTTTGAAAGTTGTTTTGAAAGTGTGTTGTGAGGTGTGGTTTTGAAAAATAGGCAAGTGTTTTTGTTTTGCAAGTTGGCAAGTAACCAAGAGCTATCTACCCTAAATTTCTCAAAGATCTTTACTATGTTTTAACCCTTTTAACAATTTTGTTCCACCATTGTATTTGGTGGACAATCTTGTGTTAGGATGTAAACGGAACGGGCGCGGGTCATCGTTTAGACCATGATTGCAATGGTGCCAAGTATCTTTAGGCAATTTTTCCTTTAATGGACTTGATCATATGTTTAGGCAACCTTTGAAAGCGTCATCGAGGGACTATGATCATTTGAATTGTTTTGTTTTTGTTTTGCCAAAGACACCCAACATGCAATATGGACCATTATTGAAGGCAACAAGTGGAGTAACCCTAGGGTGCAAGTGTGAATTGTGTTGTTCATTTTCATGCTTTTTGTCTTTGAATTAGGTCAAGCTATTGTTTGGTTGATTTTTGCATACAAACCCTAAATCTATCATGGCATATTTAGAAAGCTTTTAAATGCGAAATTTAAAGGTCCTAAATTATTACAACACAATATGGGATGGGGGATACAAATGTCCAAATGGGGGATATTTAGCAAGAAATTTAAACCTAAACTATTACATCCAAATTGAAATTTTACAAGGTATTTAATTGTACAATAATTAAATAAAAATACAATAAATATGCAAGATGCAAAAATGATTTTTTTATATGTATGTAAAAAGTGTTTTTCATGTGACAAATAAACAAAAATAAAAAAAGGTTAATTTTGGATATTTTTCAAGTTTAGGGTAAAACCCTAATTTTTGCTAAATAAAATGTATTAATTATTTATTATATGCAATATTTATTAATTATGTATAAGAAATAAATAAAAAGAAAGTATATTGTAAAAAATGATTTTTCAAGTCAAATATTAATAAAAATAAAAATGTATTATTTTTATGTTTTTACCCTAAATATACTAATAAATATATAAGTATTTATATTATTTATTAAATATATTAATTATGTACAAAAAATAAAATATTTAATATTTACAAAAAAAGTATATTTTTTATAAAATGTTTTTAAAAGATAAAGTAAAATAAAATCAGAAAATAAAATGTATTTTGGATTGTTTTTGTATTTTGAATAAAAAAGATATTATGTTTATTTATGTACAAAATTCAAATAAAACAAGCAAAAATCCAAATAAAATGCAAAAATGGTTGAAAAAATATTTTTAATATTTTTTATGTTTTGTCAAAAAATATCAAGTCAGAATAAAAAAAGAAAAAGTCAAAAATGATAAAAATAAACACAATGGGCCAAGGGGGTGCAAGTGTGGAAAAGTGGTGCAAAAAGGAAAACAAACTCAGGCCCAGCCCAAAGACTTTGTCTTCAACCTCTGGACATTCAAACAGAGCAAACGCGTGCTTCCTGCTATCTCATGATTCCTGGACTTTCAAGCAAAACTCATAACACCAAAAATATAGAGCATCATGTCACGAGTTCATACATATAAAAAACTTGATCTAACTCTCAGAAATGAGAGAGAATTTCTCCTCCCCTAATTTCTGACCTAAGTTTTTGTCAATGTTCAGGTCTTAAATTCTCTCAGCATATGCAATATAAATGGAAAGTGAGGATATGGGTGGCTTCAGTGACATGAGTATGACATTTTTCATTTATAAACTTAAACCTAACTCTTCCTAGATTGAGAGATAGAAGTCCACGAACTTACATGTTCAGCTTGGATCGTGTATGACAATGGAGGCACTTTCAAGGCAATGTGAGGACTTGTACAACTTGCTTGAAGTTCAGGGATGTTTCTCCAACCTTTAGCTAGCTTTGAAACTAAATGAATCGAGCTATAGAAGTCAACCTGCAAAATAGAAAAAGTGAAAATGGTGAAGTTGGTTAGGGGTGTTACAGTCTGAAGCTAGGGCTTGGGATAGTTTGTATAGGTGGTATGGAGTGTGTATGAACTGGTTTTGGCCAAGGCGCACGAATGGATTGAGTTGTGCCACTCAAACTGCAGGGATGCCCTGTTTTGTGCAGTACAATGGTGTTTCTGTGCTTGAGGAGGTTTTGGAAGTGGTTGGCTCGTGTTTCAGGTCAGTTGAGGAGTATGGAATGTGTGGAGAAAGTTTGCTTAAGCTTATTCTTGAAGCAATGTGAGATGTGATCAGTTATGCAATGTTTCTTCTATCTTAAGCAAAATTTGTCAACTTGGTTTCTAGGCTTATGCAGGCCCCCTAAACATGCTTCCACAATCCCTCTTGATCAGTGTGATTAGTTCAATAACTTGTGCCTCAGAGATTTGCATTGTACCTCTTGGATTTGCTTTGGACATAAAGTTGTGCTTTTCAAAAATGGCTAACTTGCTTTTTCCAAATAAGGATTAATTCTTCATGTAATGTCCAAATGCACAAAATAATCTCTTGGCACAATGGTTTGGCATTTAATTATTGAGTTTAAATGAGATTAGAGGCCTGTAATGTAGCTTGCACATGCTGAGTTTGAAAATGCACAAGTTATGAACATGCCTTTGGCCATGAATCAAAGTGACTTTTGCCCATATTGACAAATTCGATTCTCCCTAACCAGAAGGGTGTTTGAGAAGTTCTTTGACATTTTGGAAAGCTTGGAATGTGTACTACAATCCATATTTGTAATGCAAATTGAAATTCCAAGTGGAAGCATGTGAAAAGTGGCCATGAAGTTAGGCAAAAATCCTGCCTAGAATAGGTCAAAAATTTTCTAAGTTAAGAATGTTTTGCACCCTTGTTCCAAAAATCATAACTTGAGCTGCAAGCTTCTTTTGAGGAAAATTTGTGAATAAAAGTTGTAGATTTTGCAATGGACTACAACTTTCATGTTTTGAGTTTTTCTTGAATCCAAATGTATCTTGATGAAAAAATGGGACAAAGTTAGGAAAAAATTAGGAATTTTCATAACTTAGAAAAATTCTAAGTTATGAAATTTCTTCATTTCAAACCTTAATTTGTGATTCTTGATTTCTTGATGAACAAGTTTCATAATTTGACATGTTTTGATGAAAAATGAATCTTGACACTTGATTTTGACCAAAAAGTCAAAGTTTGACTTTTCAGTATACAGTCAAATTTTGCTCAGTTGATTGGAAAATTCATCTGTCAATCTTGTGCATTTGGGATCTTTTGAACTTGTTGAACATGTCAAGACAATGCCATTGAGTCCTTGAGTCCATATGTGAGCTTGGTTTGCCATTGGCTAGGTCAAACAGTCAAAAATTGCCTTTGTGCAGTCAAAACCCTAAAAATGACCATTTTTCCCTTTTGGTGATCTGATCAAATTTCTTGTGGAATTGTGATCCAAACTTGACCAAATGGTTCATATGAGTTCATAATGTTGATGTGGGTCAAAAATCATGAGGTTTGACTGTTAATTGACCACAGTTGACTTTTTCCCCAATACAGCTGATTTCTAAGTCAACTGTCCAATTGACTGGGCAAAGATTGGAATCAAGGCTTGAAACTTGGTATGGATAAACTTGGGAGTCCAATATGAAGCATGAAAGTCATCTTGGGCATTTTAGGTCAAAACATCTTTATGCAAACACAAACCCTAATTTGGGTCAACAGTGCAAGGAGGAGTCTTGAGCAGAGCAAACCCTAACTGGATCTTGAGCTCCAAGGGTCTTGTGGTGAGAAAATGTTGAAGAAATGGGAGGGCAAATTTTGGGGTACAACAGTTGCCCCTGTTCAATTTTCTTGAACCTGAAGAGTTAGATTGACAAGTTTGCCTTTCGCGACTCGAGGGTAAAAGGAGATTGGACACTAGAGTGCCCGGAAATTTGCACTCGCACGGTGGAGTATCAGCAATGTGATGGTGGGAATGGGCTTATAGATGCCATTTGGAGAGATGGTGGATAGGAGGATGGGATTATAGATGCCATCTGGAGGTGTGACAGAACCTTGTCGGGAATGGGCTTATAGATGCCATTTGGAAGTGTTGATCGCGTAAGAGATTCCTTAGCGGGAACTTGCGTACTTTGAGAAAGAAAGATGGTTTCCTGGCTTGTTACAGGTGTTGATCTTCAAACTCGTCATGCAGATATGCCATGGCTAGGTACAGGTATCAAATCTACAATTAGTTGCTCACAGATGTGCCCTGGCTAGATACAGGAATCGAATCCGAAACTGTTGTCTACAGATGTGCCCTGGCTGGATACAGATATCAAATCTGGAATTGTCGTCTATAGATGTGCCCTGGCTGGACACAGGTATCGAATCTAGAATTGTCGTCTACAGATATGTCTTGGCTGGATATAGGTATCGAATCTGGATATAGTTGCTCACAGATGTGCCCTGGCTAGATTCAGGAATCGAATCTGGAATTGCAAAAGGTTGGTAAAGATAGCTTTCCTGGCTGGGTACAGGTGTAAACTTCTGACCTGAGAATGAAAGATGATTTCCTGGCCTGTTACAGGGGTTGATCTTCAAACTCTTCATGCAGATATACCCTGGCTAGATACAGGAATCGAATCTACAATCACTCACTCACAGATATGCCCTGGCTAGATACAGGTATCGAATCTGGAATTTGCGATAGTTGATAGTAATCATCTTTTGGATTGATCTTTTCCTGAAAAGGCAAAACATCAGTTGTATGCGAAGTCATGATGCATGATGTCATGATGCTCAAAATGAGATAGTGTTGTATGCACTTTGTCATGTATGTAAGCAGGATGTATGAAATGTGAAATGTCTATGAATGTATTTTCGCCTAGGAAAATAAATCCTTGACGACTGGCCGGGGAATCAAATCCTGGGCTGATGTTAAAGAGTAGAGTTCTTCACTTCCGCTGGGGATGATGGTTGCAAAAATAAACCGGTAGGAGAAGATGATTCCGTTGGGGAATAAACTTGTTGGAGAGATTACTCTGAGGGGAACAGAATAGGCGAAGAGATTACTCTGCGGGGTATTACTCTGTGGGAAGAGATACTTCGCCGAGGTTTTGATGAGAGCTCCGCTGGGGGTTCCACTGATAAGTTATGTTGGGGAATTTGATGAACTCCGCTGGGGATAGAAAGACCTTCGCCGAGGACGAACTTTCCGTGGTAATTAGCTGAGGATAACCCAGTTATAAGACCTGATGGGAAATAAACCTTTGAATGAAGCCGGGGAGAGTCGTATGTACTCTGTAGGGGATAAGCTTCCAGAATCTACTGGGGATAAGCTTCAAGACCTGCCGGGGATATGGATTCCACTTTCCTGGGGAAACTTTTCAGAATGTACTGGGGTGTTGGTATTCTGCCGGGGAACAATCTTATATTAAGACTGCCGGGGATGCTTGCTGAGGAATATCTATACTCCGCTGGGGAATGTTGAGATCTTCTGGAGATACCCAACTTCCTCTAGGCTGGTCATAGACTAACTCTGCTTAGGGAGAGTACCGCTGACTTGCTAGGGGAATATTATGCCTTTTCAGGGCTGATGGGAAACCAACTCTACTTGGAGAGAGTAATGCTGAATCCTGTCTTACTCTGTGGGGAGTTGAGGTAACTTGGTCACATTCTTCAGCTGAACCTACCTTGGTACCTCGGTGGACAGAGCAACTAGATCGCTTAGACATTTCTAAATTGCCCCTGTTTCTGATGTCACCTGTAATTAGTCCTTTGTTTCACATGCAACTATTCATGATTAGCAATTAATGTCAAATGCATATATCAAAAATGAACTTTGGACGTTCTTCGCAAAACAAAACAGAAAAAGGAAAAACAATGGATAATTTGTTTGAAAAATTGAACTTGTATTGATTTTGAAATTTGCCCGTAAATAGGCGTTTTTGTACAAGAGGCTGACGTCCTAGTAAGAGGATGCCTCCGAGCGAAATAGAGTTTATACAATTTTGTGAAAAGGAAACAAAACAGCTATGTGCAAAATAATCCCACTGGGTTCCAACTCTGCTACCGCCTTTATGTCTTTAAGCGTCTCATCACTTTGCTGCTTAGTTAAAGATGAAGCTGATTGATCGATGCCGTCTGAGCCTGATAGTTGATGCCAAATTCTGGATGCAAGGTGATCCAATGAGACATAGTATTACGCTCTATCCCTAACTTTTGCCTGGACCGCCCTTTCGGGTTTTCAGTCCACCGGGATACCCATTTTTGCCCAAGCCGCCTTTTCAGGTTTTCGACTTGCCGGGTGTACAGATTTTTTTTCATTTTCATCCCTTATTTTTTCCCGAACCCTTTTGGTTCGCCGGGAAGCCCTTATTTTTGCCTAGGTGTGTCAACCTAGCGGGTCCTTAATCATGCGTAGTATCTTTTTACTATGTCTGCATTGGCAGGGTGAGGAAGGTCGTCACCATCCATGGTGGTTAGAATCATCGCTCCTCCTGAGAAGATATGTTTAACCACAAATGGCCCTTCGTACGTAGGGGTCCATTTTCCCCTGGGATCACTTTGAGGAAGAATGATGTGCTTGATTACCAGGTCTCCGACTTGATACTCTTGTCGTCTGACCTTCTTGTTAAATGCACTGATCATCCGTTTTTGGTACGTCTGACCATGACAAATAGCAGTGAGTCTCTTTTAGTCAATTAGGTTTAATTGATCAAGCCGAGTCTGGATCCAGTCATCTTCACTCAAGTCTGCATCCTTCATTATCCGGAGAGAGGGTATCTGGACTTCAATAGGCAAGACCGCCTCCATGCCATAGACCAAGGAAAAGGGAGTTGCCCCTATTGACGTCCGTGCCGAGGTACGGTACCCATGAAGAGCAAACGGTAACATTTCGTGCCAGTCCTTGTAGGTCACTGTCATCTTCTGCACAATCTTCTTAATATTCTTATTTGCTGCTTCGACAACCCCATTCATCTTCGGTCGGTAGGGAGAAGAGTTGTGGTGCTGTATCTTGAATTGCTCGCAGAGCTCAGTGATCATTTTGTTGTTAAGATTGGTACCATTATCCGTAATGATTCTTTCAGGTATACCGTATCGACAGATCAGGTTGTGCCGAATGAACCGTGCCACGACGCTCTTGGTTATGGTGGCGTAGGAAGCTGCTTCAACCCACTTTGTGAATTAATCAATCACAACTAGGATGAAGCGATGCCCGTTGGATGCCGTAGGTCGGATTTCACCGATCATATCAATCCCCCACATTGCAAAAGGCCAAGGTGCTGTCAAGACGTTCAGAGGAACCGGAGGAACGTGCACCTTATCAGCATAGATCTGGCATTTATGGCAAGTTCGAGAATGCTGGTAACAGTCGGCTTCCATTATGGACCAGAAATATCCTGCCCGAAGGATTTTCTTTGCCATGGTATGTCCACAGGAATGTGTTCCGAAGGTACCTTCATGTAGCTCTGACATGATCCTTTCTGCTTCAGTCTTATCCACACAACGCAGTAAGGTTGAATCATGGTTTCGCTTGTAGAGAATGCCATTGCTGAGGAAGAATTTTGCCGCAAACCTTCTCAGAAACTTTTTGTCATTGATGGATGCACCCTCGGGGTATTCTTGAGCTTCCAGGTACCTCTTCACTTCATGATACCAAGGTTTTTCAGTTACCTCTTCGGTCTCGAGATCGCAGCAATGTGCAGGTTCATCCAATTTCCAGATAATGATCCGGGGTGCCTCGTTGTCCCATTTGACTTTGAACATTGAAGACATTGTAGTTAGTGCGTCCGCTAACTGATTCTCCTCTCTTGGGAAGTGTTCAAAAGTTATCTCTTCGAAGTGAGGAAGCAATGTCAGCACATACTCGTTGTAAGGAATAAGATTTGGGTGTTTCGTATCCCACTCGCCTTTGACCTGATTGATCACGAGAGCGGAATCTCCGAAGACACTCAGAAACTTGATCCTTAAGTCAATTGCAGCTTGAAGACCCATGATGCATGCCTCATACTCCGCCATGTTGTTGGTGCAGTTGAAACATAGCCGAGCGGTGAGTGGAGTATGAGTGCCTTTGGGGGATATGATCACATCGTCGATTCCATTACCCAAAGCGTTTAAGGCTCCGTCGAAGTGCATAGACCATCAGGATCCTTCCTCAGGTCCTTCATCCGGTCCAGGTACTTCACAATCAGTTACTACCATGATATCCTCGTCTGGAAATTCAAAGTTCATCGACTGGTAATCATCCACTGCCTGGTGTGCCAAATGGTCTGCCAATACACTTCCCTTGATTGCTTTTTGAGTCGTGTACTGGATGTCATATTCCGTCAAGATCATTTGCCATCTTGCTATTCTTCCGGACAAGGCAGGCTTTTCGAATATGTACTTGATTGGATCCATTTTTGAAATCAACAGAGTAGTGTGAGTCAACATATACTGTCTCAGCCGGCGAGCAGCCCATACCAGAGCGCAACAAGTTTTCTCGAGCAGTGAGTACCGAGTCTCATAGTCGGTAAACTTTTTTCTCAGGTAATAAATGGCGTGCTCTTTTCGGCCAGACTCGTCATGCTGCCCCAACACACACCCCATTGAGTTGTCAAGTACTGTCAAGTATAAGATTAGAGGTCTCCCTTCAACCGGCGGCATAAGAATGGGTGGTTCTTGGAGATACTCTTTGATCTTTTCGAAAGCGGCCTGACATTTATCATTCCAACGTACTACTTGATCTTTCTTCAGCAACTTGAAGATCAGTTCACAGGTAGCAGTTAGATGCGAGATGAATCGGGCAATGTAGTTCAGCCGTCCTAGAAAGCCTCTGACTTCTTTCTCTGTCTTGGGAGTTGGCATCTCTTGTATGGCTTTCACCTTGGCAGGGTCCACTTGAATGCCTCTGTCGCTCACGATGAAACCTAGCAGTTTTCCAGATCTTACCCCGAAGGTGCACTTGTTTGGGTTCAACCTCAGCTTGTACAACTTCAGACGGTCAAACAGCTTCCGTAGATGGTCAAGGTGTTCCTCCTCAGTTTGGGACCTTGCAATCATATCGTCGACATATACTTCTATCTCATGATGGATCATGTCATGAAATAAAGCAACCATGGCACGTTGGTAGGTTGCCCCAGCATTTTTCAACCCAAAAGGCATGACCTTATAGCAAAAGGTGCCCCACTGAGTAACAAAAGTGGTCTTCTCCATGTCTTCAGGAGCCATCTTGATCTGATTATAACCGGAGAAGCCGTCCATGAAGGAGAAAACTTTATGCTGAGCAGTGTTGTCAACCAGAATGTCGATATGAGGCAGAGAGAAATCATCCTTAGGGCTGGCCCTGTTCAAATCCCTGTAATCAACACACATTCGGACCTTACCATCTTTTTTCGGCACTGGAACCACGTTGGCAATCCACTGAGGGTAGGAAGTCACTGCTAGAAACCCAGCATCAAATTGTTTCATAACCTCAGCTTTGATTTTCTCGGACATTTCTGGACGCATACGGCGGACCTTCTGTTTTACCGGAGGGCAGTCTTCCTTGGTAGGCAGATGATGAACCACAATGTCGGTATCCAACCCAGGCATGTCTTCGTAATACCAAGCAAAGATTTCCACATAGTCATGCAGCATCTGAATCAACCGTTGCTTCACACTGAGCTCTAGATTGGCACCAATCTTGACCTCTTTTCTATCTGTCTTCGTACCCAGATTTATCATTTCCACTGGCTCTTCATGTGGCTGAATGGCCCTCTCTTCCTGGAGTAGCAGTCTTGCGAGTTCACCAGGCACTTCGCAATCGTCTTCACCTTCGTCTTCGGCTAAGTTGATCGGATTTTCGAAGTCATAACTGGCGGTAGCAGAGTCGTTACCAGTGAGATCCAGAGTGGATTGGAACCTGTATAGGTGAGTGTGTGTAAATATAGATGTTTTGAAATATATAATAAAGAAAGAAAAGGAGCGCAAGATTTTGAAATGCAACAAACGTCCAATGTTTTGATTAATGATATATGAAAATGACATACAAAAGCCCTCACAAATGAAGCCGCGGTGCCCCGGGTAGGGCACCGAGCCATAAAAGTTTCAACATATTGTTTGTTACAAATTGAAAACAAAAGAGTTCATTACTGAGTGACAAAAGTAATAGGTGTGAAGTCTTTGGCAATCCAGTTGCTTGGTCCACCGTCGTTGTTGGGTAGATCCAACTGTCGAATTCAGATTCCTCCACGGCGTCTTCAATAACATTCACTCCTGGGTTGGTGATGAACACAGGAGGTCTTCAAATCCTTTCCTTACAAACAGTCTTCTGAGCCTCTGCAGTGAAACCCAAACCAAACTTGTCGGTCTTCGGAGTGAAATCAGGAAGTCGGCCCCAATTTGCGCACTCACCCTTCTCAATCACAGCCCGGGCGTCCTTTAAGGAAGCCATCTTCAAAGGAGGGTCTTCAATCACAGTTTCAGCTGACGCCAATGTCTGAGGCACCTCTTCAAAGTGCTGGAATGGAGTCTCAATGAATTCCCCATCCATTTCTATGTACCGGAACGAGTTGAGGTGGCTGACCATGTATTCTTCCTCCCCTTGAACTGTAACAATCTTCCCTCTAACTGGATACTTAAGCTTCTGATGTAGTGTGGAGGTCACAGCTCCAGCCTTGTGGATCCATGGACGACCCAACAAACAAGAGTAGGATGGACGGATGTCCATCACATAGAAAGTTGAATCAAAAACTTGAGAACCAACCCTGATTGGAATGTCAACTTCACCGTGTACCATCCTTTTCGAACCGTCAAAGGCCCGGACCACAATGTTACTAGGCTTGAGCTCCAGACCCTCACAATCCAATCTGTCTAGGGACTTCTTGGGTAATACGTTCAATGAAGAACCAGTGTCTACCAACACACGGGCAAGATTAGTGCCCCTGCATTCAATGGAGACATGCAGGGCGTCATTATGGTTTTTTCCTTTGGCAGTCAGATCGGCGTCAGAGAAGCCCAAACCATTATCGGCAGTCAAGTTGGCCACACAATCAGTAAATTGATCAGCAGATGTTTCTTGTGGCACATGGGCCGTCTTCAGGAAGGAAATCAGGGCTTTGGCGTGGGCCTTTGAACACAACAATAATGATAGCATTGAAATCTTAGAGGGGGTGTGCCCCAGCTGCTCAACTACGTTGAAATCACTTTTCTTGATAATCTTGAGGATCTCTTCCATCTCTTGCTGGGAAGCTTCAACAGTGGTTGTCTTTGGTGCCTCCGTCAGGGCAGGCAAATCAGTAGCAATCCCTTTGCCCCGAGTGTCAGATGACTCGGCAGCAGGGGTAGAAACAGGAATTTGATTAGGAAGTGGAACATGCACACTTGCAGGTGTGATGACAAGGGGTTTCTGAATAGCTGGTGGTGCAATATCTGGCGAAAACAACCTACCACTGCGAGTGATTTTGGCAGGCCCGGTGATATTGCTGACACCGGTACTTGTATCAAACTCTTGTTTTACTCCAAGAACATAAACGTCTGCCCCATAGTGCCACGGGACAGCTTTGTCGGATGTATAGGGGAGGGGTCCCGGAACAGTAATGATGATAGGAGCAATCTTCTGAGTGGACATGATTTTGACAGGCTTCTTTGAGAGAGCCTTAGGAGGTTTGTTGAAAATAGTGACAATAGAAACTTCTTCAGCAAGGACAGCAGGAACAACAATCTTCTCGAACAAGACCTCTTTGCTATCCATCAGGCTTTGGATACCTGATTTCAGCAAGGGACAACCAGCAGGTAAAACAGCACATAGAAGGCAACCTTTACCACATCCCGAAAATAAACCGGCTAGCAACAAGTTCCTCTTGACAGTCAATAACTGAGTAATAATTTCTTCCACAGAGGCCACATACCGATCTTCTTCCATAGCATTCACTCCATGCTGGGGCATGGGAGCAGTTACAACATTGGGTCTTTCGGGCGCCTCAAACTGTATTTCTTTAGCATCAATAAGGTCTTGAACCTTATTCCTCAAAGCCCAGCAATCGTCCGTAGTATGCCCCGGGCTATCTGAGTGATAAGCGCAACGGGCGTTGGGGTTGTACTTTGGAGAAGCTGTGTTCACTACCTTCGGAGCTTCTTTGACAGTTACCAAATTGGTTGACAGTAGCTGCGGCAAAATATGAGACAGGGTCATGCTGAGCCGAGTGTACTGCCTCTTGGGTCTCTCACCCCTTGGTTGGTTGTATTGCTGAGGAGCAGTAGCATGCTTTGAAATTACCAACGCATTGACAGCTTGGCAGCGTTCCGGCTTATTTTGTCTTATGGGACCATAAACAGCACTGACTTCCTTCTTGAAGGGCTTCTTCTCAGTATTCACGGAGGCACCTTTCTGTATCTTCCCCGACTTGATACCAGCTTCTATCCTCTCACCAGTCAAGATCAAATCTGTAAACCCAGCGGAGGAATTACCAATCAGATGGTTGAAGAACGGACCAGAAAGGGTCCCTAGGAACATGTCAACAAGTTCACGATCAGTCAGCGGTGGCTGCACCCTGCCAGCCAGGTCTCTCCACCTTTGCGCATATTCCTTGAATCCTTCGCCCGTCCCCAATGACATACCCTGGAGTTGGGTACGCGTGGGAGCGAGGTCAGAATTGTACTGATACTGTCTATAAAAGGCAGTAGCCAAGTCCTCCCAGTTTCAGATACTGGCTCCATCCAGCTGATAGAACCATTCGAGTTGAGCACCTGAAAGGCTATCCTGAAAGAAATGGATCCATAGGTTCTTGTCTGCAGTGTAAGGTTGGATCTTCCTTACATATGATCTGAGATGCATCTTCGGGCAAGATAACCCGTCATACCTTGCAAAAACTGGCACTTTGAACTTCGGGGGGATCACAATTCCAACAACTAATCCCAAGTCTTCGAAATCTAAGCCGGGAACTCTCTGCAGCTCCATAGCTGCCAACCTGTCTTCCAAGCTTTTGTACTTATCATCGGCGAGCGGATATTGTTGCTCAGAGTAGTCTTCGTCTTCTTCAGCCTCTCCTTCTTCAGCTTCGGATTCGGAAGGTACTGCAGCCGCATTCCCTTTACTGGTTCCCTCTTCAGAGGTAGGGGAAATTCAAGGACTCTTCTGGCTTCACCCTCAAACCTTCTTCCTAGGGTAGCCACCCCGATTCTCTTCTTCTTCTTTTTCACTTGCTCATTATTCCCCAACAGGGCCTTTAGATCCTCCTGATCCTTAGCCAAGGTCATCAGGAGTTGTTGAAACTGTGAATTCTGAGACTGCAAGTCCTTAACCGTCTGTTCGAGATCCATCTTACTGAAATAAACAGCAGAAAGATAAGGAAACCTGGTGTGGAGACCTGCTTATGCGTATGATGAATGGTATGCTTATGTATGCAATGCATTTAAGGATTTAGCAAATTCAAAATTTTTGCAAACAAAAAGAACGCACGTCATATTAATAAGAAGAAATTTGTCAATACATAAATGCCCCATGTGCCAAATATTACAAAAAAAAACTTCTCAAGGTAAAAAGACGTTGCGCATCCTCTTTGGTGCGATGTAGGTGTTAAGGGTCTCTTCCTCGTGGAGTCGGCGGGTAAGCTCCAAAACCTTCTTCTCACTGGCGTAGAAGCTGGCTTCAAAAGTGTTCCGTTCCTCCTTGAGTTGGATCCAACTCTTCTGCATCTCCTCCCACGATGTAGGCATGTCAGGATATAGGATGGTGTAGGGAACCTCTCCTTCCTTAACGGGCTCTTTAATCACAGGGAGAACATGAGGATAAGGCATCATTAGACTCTGGGCTCGGGCTCGTACCCACTTAAGGTAAGGCTCAAGAGGGATGGAGTTCTTGTGCCCCAGTGTCTTGCTGTCTACCTTGTTAGGCATCCTCCAAGCTCTGATGAATCTTTGGCGAAGTCCTTGCGCATCGTTGTCGAAGTCAAAAACTAGGTCAGGAATCAACATGTCGTGAGGGCCATCCCTCCGTGCATATCCAAACTTGTCTCAAAGCTAGACAAGGGTTGTAGGTAATACCTCCTCTAATGCCAAGTAATGGAACATTAGGGAACTCTCCACAACGATCGACGATGATGACATTTTCTCTGGACCGAGAACACCAATGTACATCAGAGTGAGTGAGAGTCATCAATCGTTGTGACCACCTTAAGCCTTGGTCATTCTTCAAAACAGATTGTGGAAGGTGCGAAATAAACCACCTTGCAAGGAGAGGAGTACAACACATGAGAACACCCCTCTTTCTCATTGTTCATGTGTAAAATGAGTGAAGAATGTCCCCAAGCAATATTGGTATTGGATTTCTGGATAAGAAGATTTTGACGGTGTTGACATCTACAAGCTGGTCAGGATTTGGGAACAGGACCAACCCATAAATGAGGAGTGCCACAATTTCTTCAAAGGCTTGTAGGTCCAATGAATTCCAACACTCTTGTGCCTTCTCAAACAAGAATTTTGCCAAGAAGCCTTTGACACCGCTTCTAGTTTCCCAATGCCCCTTGATGTCAGATGGCTGTAGGTGTAGTGCTTGAGCAACATCTTCAGGCTTTGGTTCCTTTTCTGTACCGTTGTAGGGTAGTTGATTAAGAATAGGAATTCTCAAGAGTTGAGAAAATTCCTCCAAAGTGGGCACCAACTGGTAGTCGGGGAAAGTGAAACAGTGGTGAAGGGGGTCAAAGAACTGGAACAACACCTTTACCATGTCCTCTTTAATGTTGGTGCTGACTAGGCTGAGCAGTCTACCATGTCTTTCACTGAAGGAAGAGCTTTCCGGAATTCTTGATGTGATCTCCTTGAGTTGAGGAGGGATTCTCACAAGGTTGACTTGGATAGTTTTCCTGCGAAGAATTTCCATGACCTACAAAACAAGAACAAAGATGAAGATCTAAACCCTTGAAATGGTTAGTGAATGCATATGATGCTTTATGATGTTTATGATGTATGCACAAACATATGTACAAGAAAATCACACAAAACCCTAGTTTCAGGCTTGCATGGGGTTTCATAGGTAAGTACCCTCTTGAGTGTAGTTGGCTTAAAAACCTGTCCTATAAATAGTAACCGGGTTCTAAGGAGCTCAATATCACTGGATTGTTTTCCATGTTCATTGTTTTGGTTTAGCCACTTAACTAGCGACCAAAATATTCCAAGAAAACAACCCTCAATGAGTGTAGTATCGAGTATCTACCAACTTCAGACTGCACCAAAGCCGGTCATCTCACTACCCCTAATGAAAGGCCAAGATCGTCAAGTAAGGTTCTAGGTCATTAGTGCTTAGTGACATCACTCAGCGGCCCCGTACTCTCCTTGATTGAACTCAAGGGTTACCGGTACTCACAAATATGTCGCACTAATATAGCTATTGCTTCAACCGTGTCGGTATACCCCACACAGTTTCCACAACGTATTGCTATCTATGAATGTTTCCCCAAATCCGGGTGTAGGATTGCAAACCCAAACAAGAGAGCCAAGATATAAAGCAATCAAAGCAAACAATTAGTCATGCAAGAGGGTGATCTAAGCCCTAAGGTTACTCCACTTTTAAAAAATTCCCCAGCAGAGTCGCCAGTTCTGTGATACGGTGGGAAAACTGACTTGGGTTTTGCGTTTGTTTTCGCAAATGTTTCGGTTGAGCAAGAGTTGCCACCGACTTTTTATTTTATCCTAAGGAAAGGTTAAAAAGCACAGCAAAAACCTTCGAGATGTTTTCTTGGGTTCGGGGAGTAGATTATAGAAAGGGAAGGTATTAGCATCCTTTCTATCCATGGTTATCCATGGGCTCTTAGTTACTTGCTTAGATCAACTTGCCTTTATTTTCAATTGTTTGAAATGGTGCTTTCAATTGTTTGAAATGGTGCTTTGTGTGTGGGTTTGAAAATGTTTTGAACAGAGGCCAATGTGGTGGCAATCTTTGTAATGATCCATGTTGGGATGTATACAAAGATGTATGTCTTTTGAAAAGTTTTCAATGTTTTTGAAAGTTGTTTTGAAAGTGTGTTGTGAGGTGTGGTTTTGAAAAATAGGCAAGTGTTTTTGTTTTGCAAGTTGGCAAGTAACCAAGAGTTATCTACCCTAAATTTCTCAAAGATCTTTGCTATGTTTTAACCCTTTTAACAATTTTGTTCCACCATTGTATTTGGTGGACAATCTTGTGTTAGGATGTGAACGGGACGGGCGCGGGTCATCGTTTAGACCATGATTGCAATAGTGCCAAGTATCTTTGGGCAATTTTTCCTTTAAGGGACTTGATCATATGTTTAGGCAACCTTTGAAAGCGTCATCGAGGGACTATGATCATTTGAATTGTTTTGTTTTTGTTTTGCCAAAGACACCCAACATGCAATATGGCCCATTATTGAAGGCAACAAGTGGAGTAATCCTAGGGGTGCAAGTGTGAATTGTGTTGTTCATTTTCATGCTTTTTGTCTTTGAATTAGGTCAAGCTATTGTTTGGTTGATTTTTGCATACAAACCCTAAATCTATCAAGGCATATTTAGAAAGCTTTTAAATGCGAAATTTAAAGGTCCTAAATTATTACAACACAATATGGGATGGGGGGTACAAATGTCCAAATGGGGGATATTTAGCAAGAAATTTAAACCTAAACTATTACATCCAAATTGAAATTTTACAAGGTATTTAATTGTACAATAATTAAATAAAAATACAATAAATATGCAAGATGCAAAAATAATTTTTTTATATGTATGTAAAAAGTGTTTTTCATGTGACAAATAAACAAAAATAAAAAAAGGTTAATTTTGGATATTTTTCAAGTTTAGGGTAAAACCCTAATTTTTGCTAAATAAAATGTATTAATTATTTATTATATGCAATATTTATTAATTATGTATAAGAAATAAATAAAAATAAAGTATATTGTAAAAAATGATTTTTCAAGTCAAATATTAATAAAAATAAAAATGTATTATTTTTATGTTTTTACCCTAAATATACTAATAAATATATAAGTATTTATATTATTTATTAAATATATTAATTATGTACAAAAAATAAAATATTTAATATTTACAAAAAAAGTATATTTTTTATAAAATGTTTTTAAAAGATAAAGTAAAATAAAATCAGAAAATAAAATGTATTTTGGATTGTTTTTGTATTTTGAATAAAAAAGATATTATGTTTATTTATGTACAAAATTCAAATAAAACAAGCAAAAATCCAAATAAAATGAAAAAATGGTTGAAAAAATATTTTTAATATTTTTTATGTTTTGTCAAAAAATATCAAGTCAGAATAAAAAAAGAAAAAGTCAAAAATGATAAAAATAAACACAATGGGCCAAGGGGGTGCAAGTGTGGAAAAGTGGTGCAAAAAGGAAAACAAACTCAGGCCCAACCCAAAGACTTTGTCTTCAACCTCTGGACATTCAAACAGAGCAAACGCGTGCTTCCTGCTATCTCATGATTCCTGGACTTTCAAGCAAAACTCATAACACCAAAAATGTAGTGCATCATGTCACGAGTTCATACATATAAAAAACTTGATCTAACTCTCAGAAATGAGAGAGAATTTCTCCTCCCCCAATTTCTGACCTAAGTTTTGCTCAATGTTCAGGTCTTAAATTCTCTCAGCATATGAAATATAAATGGAAAGTGAGGATATGGGTGGCTTCAGTGACATGAGTATGACATTTTTCATTCATAAACCTAAACCTAACTCTTCCTAGATTGAGAGATAGAAGTCCATGAACTTACCTGTTCAGCTTGGATCGTGTATGACAATGGAGGCACTTTCAAGGCAATGTGAGGACTTGTACGGCTTGCTTGAAGTTCAGGGATGCTTCTCCAACCTTTAGCTTGCTTTGAAACTAAATGAATCGAGCTATAGAAGTCAACCTGCAAAACAGAAAAAGTGAAAATGGTGAAGTTGGTTAGGGGTGTTACAGTCTGAAGCTAGGGCTTGGGATAGTTTGTATAGGTGGTATGGAGTGTGTATGAACTGGTTTTGGCCAAGGCGCACGAATGGATTGAGTTGTGCCACTCAAACTGCAGGGATGCCCTGTTTTGTGCAGTACAATGGTGTTTCTGTGCTTGAGGAGGTTTTGGAAATGGTTGGCTCGTGTTTCAGGTCAGTTGAGGAGTATGGAATGTATGGAGAAAGTTTGCTTAAGCTTGTTCTTGCAGCAATGTGAGATGTGATCAGTTATGCAATGTTTCTTCTATCTTAAGCAAAATTTGTCAACTTGGTTTCTAGGCTTATGCAGGCCCCCTAAACATGCTGCCACAATCCCTCTTGATCAGTGTGATTAGTTCAATAACTTGTGCCTCAGAGATTTGCATTGTACCTCTTGGATTTGCTTTGGACATAAAGTTGTGCTTTTCAAAAATGGCTAACTTGCTTTTTCCAAATAAGGATTAATTCTTCATGTAATGTCCAAATGCACAAAATAATCTCTTGGCACAATGGTTTGGCATTTAATTATTGAGTGTAAATGAGATTAGAGGCCTGTAATGTAGCTTGCACATGCTGAGTTTGAAAATGCACAAGTTATGAACATGCCTTTGGCCATGAATCAAAGTGACTTTTGCCCATATTGACAAATTCGATTCTCCCTAACCACAAGGGTGTTTGAGAAGTTCTTTGACATTTTGGAAAGCTTGGAATGTGTACTACAATCCATCTTTGTAATGAAAATTGAAATTCTAAGTGGAAGCATGTGAAAAGTGGCCATGAAGTTAGGCAAAAATCCTGCCTAGAATAGGTCAAAATTTTTCTAAGTTAATAATGTTTTGCACCCTTGTTCCAAAAATCATAACTTGAGATGCAAGCTTCTTTTGAGGAAACTTTGTGAATCAAAGTTGTAGATTTTGCAATGGAATACAACTTTCATGTTTTGAGTTTTTCTTGAATCCAAATGTATCTTGATGAAAAAATGGGACAAAGTTAGGGAAAAATTAGGAATTTTCATAACTTAGAAAAATTCTAAGTTATGAAATTTCTTCATTTCAAACCCTAATTTGTGATTCTTGATTTCTTGATGAACAAGTTTCATAATTTGACATGTTTTGATGAAAAATGAATCTTGACACTTGATTTTGACCAAAAAGTCAAAGTTTGACTTTTCAGTATACAGTCAAATTTTGCTCAGTTGACTGGAAAATTCATCTGTCAATCTTGTACGTTTGGGATCTTTTGAACTTGTTAAACATGTCAAGACAATGCCATTGAGTCCTTGAGTCCATATGTGAGCTTGGTTTGCCATTGGCTAGGTCAAACAGTCAAAAATTGCCTTTGTGCAGTCAAAACCCTAAAAATGACCATTTTGCCCTTTTGGTGATCTGATCAAATTTCTTGTGCAATTGTGATCCAAACTTGACCAAATGGTTCATGTGAGTTCATAATGTTGATGTGGGTCAAAAATCATGAGGTTTGACTGTCAATTGACCACAGTTGACTTTTTCCCCAATACAGCTGATTTCTAGGTCAACTGTCCAATTGACTGGGCAAAGATTGGAATCAAGGCTTGGAACTTAGTATGGATAAACTTGGGAGTCCAATATGAAGCATGAAAGTCATCTTGGGCATTTTAGGTCAAAACATATTTGTGCAAACACAAACCCCAATTTGGGTCAACAGTGCAAGGAGGAGTCTTGAGCAGAGCAAACCCTAACTGGATCTTGAGCTCCAAGGGTCTTGTGGTGAGAAAATGTTGAAGAAATGGGAGGGAAAATTTTGGGGTACAACAGCAGTGTTATCCAAACTCCTCACGAAGCAACCTTACTCAGGTTCCTTCTCATAACCCTACTATCCAGGTTTCTTTTCTCTTATCTCCAGACAGCAGTCCACAACACTGTAAGACCCAGACCTATCAAACACGATCGATTTCACCTTTCCCTAGTAGGTCGCGGTGCAGCCTGTACACAACTAGATACGCAGTTCACTTCCGCTTCCTCAAGCCGGAGTTAATTCCTCAGTTGAATAACAGATGGCTGAAGTTCCTAAATGTCAGCAGAGATGATTCCTCAGTTGAACAACGGATGACTGAAGTTCTTAAATGTCAGTAGAGATGATTCCTCAGTTGAACAACGGATGACTGAAGTTCCTAAATGTCAGCAGAGATGATTCTTCAGTTGAACAACGGATGAATGAAGTTCCTAAATGTCAGCAGAGATGATTCCTCAGTTGAATAACGGATGACTGAAGTTCCTAAATGTAAGCAGAGATGATTCCTCAGTAGAATACGGACGACCGAAGTTTCTAAAATTCAATAGAGATGTTTCCTCATTGGAATAAGGACGACCGAAACTCCTAAAATTCTACTTCTCTCAACAAAGATCAGCCCTCCCCAGCGGAATCTTCCTCAACGACAGGTATACAAGCCCTCGCTAAGGAATCTCTTATACGATCGACACTCCTTCAGATGGCATCTTTAAGCCCATTCCCGACATCACAAGACAATTACCACTTCATGCGAGTGCAAATTTCTGGGCACTCTAGTGTTCAATCCTCTTCCACCTTCGGATCACGAAAGGCACGAAAGCCAATCTAAATCTTCAGGTTTAAGAAGATTGAACAGGGGAAGCTGTTGTACCCCAAAATTTTCCCTCCCATATTTCTCAAAACATTTCAAGAAAGATCCCCAAGTTGCTCAAGGTAGTCCAAGGGTTGGCCAAACAAGCTCTCTCCTAAGGCAGTCTACCTCAAATTAGGGTTTCATGTTGCATCAAGATACTTGAGTCCAAGGGACCCCAAATGCTCAAGATTGTCCTAATATTTTCTCAAGATCATCCATGTCAAGTTTCAAGCCTTGCAGAGGAAGTTTGCTTAGTCAATTGCTCAAAGGCCTGAAAATCGACTATGCTAGGGCAAAAGTCAACTGTGGCCCACATACAGTAAAACTTCAAGATTTTTGGTCAACATCCTCATTTTGAAGTATATCTCATAATTTGATCAAGGGTTGATCATGATTCATCAAGAATTGCTCATAATTCATCAAGACTCAAAAGTTGCTAAATTAGGGTTTTGCATGAAAAGTCAACTCAACTTTGACCAAGCATAACTTTCTCATAATTTATGATAAATGACCAATCCAAAGCTCATTTTGAAGAGGATGCAATTCCCTACAATCCATCTTCAGCTCCCAAGTTCAAAATATCCACTCACAAGAAGTTATGAATGTGGACATTATAGGTCATTTTGGAAAGTCAACAAAAACACCTTTTGGGTCAAAGCTTCTTACATGAACATGGAAGATCCAATTGGGATGAAACCAAATATGTCTCTTAGGGGACATCCTAAGATTTCTAAAAAGTCCAAGAACACCCTCATAAGGTTAAAATTGAGAGAGATATGCATTGTCAAAGTTGGACAATTTTTGAAAAAATGCATGAAGCAAATATTGACCAAACTTGGATTTTTTCCAAATGGGCCTATATTTTCAAGTTTGAAACTCATTCCTAACATGGTCCACGATCTCTAAGCCACCCATACATTTTTCTACTATTTATGTTATTTATTTTGATATTTTATTCATTAAAATTCAGAATTAAATAAATAAATATTAGAAATAATGTAAATTTTGATGTGAATCCATTTTGGGAAAGTTTTATGCTGGTTTATGTCAATTGATTTCGTGCAATAACTTTTCAAATATGTCCAGGTTCATCCACATGTGAAAATGGCATAAAATCATCAAATATGGCATTTTTTTCAAATCTTGATCATGGTCTTAAAACACAACATTATGAGGGAGATTGTTTCCATGCTTTCTTGTCTCCTCATTCTCCTCTATAAATATAGAGCCATACAATCTTGAAAGGCACGAAAATTCTCTCTAAAAAACTCTCAAAAAGCTCCTCAAAAATCTCTCTAAAAGCTCTTCAAAAGGCTCTCTAGAAATCAAAAGAATTGGTGCAAGTCATATCTCGAGGTTCCAGTCTCTCTCAATTGACATCAAGCCTCAAACCATCCTCTTGAAGTCCTCAAGAGTCTTACAAGGCCCAAGAGCAATCCATCACACGCCTAGCACACACCCGTTTGACAACACCGGTTTGGTAAAATTTTAAACTTCGAATCTCTAATTTTAATCATATTTTATGGTATGCTAACGTTTGTTTGAGTTTATATAGAACAATTATGGATGGTTGAATCATAGGTTCCATGCAAGAATAAAAAACACCATAGTTAGAGCATGAAGCTTTCGAAGATTCGGGCCTAGGGATTTCTGATGATTGCACCCCCTGTTTACTTTTGCTACTAGGCCCATCTTTATTTTCATGTTTTATTCGTTTTATTTATTTCTTTTAATCCCTTTTATTTTTTTATCAATAAACAAATATAAAAATCACATAAAAATAGATTTAGGATTTTTTCTTAATTAAATTTTAATTTTAGGTAAAACTTTAATTTCTTTTTGTAAATAACTTAAAAATAATTAGAATAAATAGGTTTTATTACTAACTTAATTATATTTTATTTTTTTCCTAAAATAACCAAAAAAACCAAAATAGGTCATGTAATTATTTTTATTAATTAATTTAATTAACTAATTAATTGCATATTTAATTTAGAAAACTTATATCTTTTATTAAAAACAACAAAAAAAACAATTTTTCTTTTAATTTGGTTGGAAGGGTCAAAAGCTTAAATTCTCGTCGATCTTAATTCTTCTCGCGCGCTTTATTTTTATTATTTACCATATTGATGTAACTGCCTAAAGTTTGTAATAGTTTAATTAGGACGTTTATTTACATTTATCGCTTTATTTTCAAAGGGTTTGTTTTTGGCTACGTAAATACCCGAAGCCTTGTAATAGCGTAGTTTAAATTCCGCACTTTAAATTCCGCAAATTATTAACTGTTAGATGTATGATATAGGGATGCATGACAAGAATGTATGATTAATTTTAAAACAGTTAGATCACCCTAAATGTGCAAAGATAAATAAACTGAAATTGAATCATTCTCACATGCACACTCCTAGGATACACTCCCACTTGGTTGCCTTCGGTAAATGGTCATTGAGTATAGGATAGAATAACGAGCAAGTACCTAAGAGCCCGTAGATAACTACGGATAGAAAGGGTGCTAATACCTTCCCT